>CM053582.1:240376024-240417790 GCA_028627135.1 Pseudochirops cupreus
AAGACTGGGAATTCTATTTAAATTTGGATCCCATGGCTAGAAGGAAAGGGTCAAATGTCTCCAGAAGTACTCCTAATAGAGAAGAAAAAGTAAATGAAGGAAGTGAAGAGCAGTGAAGTCCATTTGTGTTTGCAAAGCAATGAAACCTGTGCAACATTTTGCATTTGGAATAATCTCTACAATATACTAAAATACCTCATGTTGCATCTGTGTCCGAATGTAAAGAAATAATCCTCCTCCTCCTCCTCCCCAAGGAAATCTTACCTATCATCCAGACTTCTCCTTGAAGAGGAACACTCCTGATATCTGGACCCCAGCAAGACCGTGACAAACAGACTGTTGGCAGACCAGGGCAAAGAAAAAATCTGATACTGAGTGTGTCAGTTCTTGACTCCCTTTCCTACTCAGGCTAATGTGCTTCTAGTCAGGAGTGCTCGCTTAATTCCCAGGTTTGCATCAGCCTTGACCACTGGCCACCTTTCCAGGCCCAGCTGAGTCCCCTGTCTTGCATTAGCTACACTAACCTGAGACTTGCCCAGAGCCCCTCGACCTGCTGTAATTCTGGGGTAGCAGTGAGCCCATAGGAAGAAGAGAGTTGGGAAGAGAATGATAGATCTGGAAACGTAAATTTATCTATTCATTTATTTACCCAGCAAGAATGTATTAAGCACCTACTGTATGTATAGCACTGCTAGATATGGAGAGATATATAAATTTTAGATAGAACTTCATATAAAATGATCTTGTCCTCCTGGAGCATATAATCTAGTACAGGGGTGGAGAGCCTGCAGTCTCAAGACCACATGTGGTCCTCTAAGGCCTCAAGTGCTGTCCTTTGACTGAATCCAAACTTCACAGAACAAATCCCCTTAATAAAAGGATTTGTTCTGTAAAACTTGGACTCAGTCAAAAGGCTGCACCCGAGGACCTAGAGGATCACATGTGGCCTTGAGGCTGCATGTTGCCCACCCTTGGGCTAGTATCCTGGGCAAAGGCAAAAAAATCAGGAGAGTTAAGAATGTGTTCAGTGTTAGAACTTTACTTGGGATACAATACCGACCTACTGAAGATTTTTTGAGCAGAGGGCTGACATAAAAAATGAGTCTGCTAGTATGGTATGAAGGATGGACTGGGGAGGGCAGGGAGTGGAGGTAGAAAAACCTGTTAGGTGGCTATTGTAATATAAATGTAGCTAGAGAGGTGTAGTGGAATCGAAGATTCAGAAAGAACATTATGGACAGAAGAAAGACTTGGGGTGAAGGACAAATCCTTGAGCTCAGCCTTTGACAGAGAAATTCACCCTTTTGTCCTCAAGTAAAGATAGTAACCAGGTCTACCCAAAGAAATGAGCATATGGTATAGTAGAGCGATAGATTTGAATTCAAATTTTACATCAAATCAAATGAGACAATATTTTTAAAGCACTTAACCCAGTTCCTGGCACATAGTAGGCTTTTGCTAACCTTAGATACTTACTATACCCAGGAAGACCTGGGTTCAAATTTGCCTCAGATCAAATGAGAGAACATTTGTGAAGCACTTAGCACAGTGCCTAGAACATAGTAGGCACTTCCTAAATATTTCTTCCCTTCTTTACTCCCTTGCCCCCAGACACTGTGTGACCCTGTGGGATTTGGCTTCTCTGGGGCTTAGTCTCCTTATCTGCAAAATGGGGCAGTAAGACAATGACTCGGAAGGTTCCTTTTAGCTCTAAGTCTGTGATCCTGGACCATGTTATCACATACTTTGTATATTCTGTAATATTTTCCGTATAAATTTCATTTGGTATTATTACCCTTACTAGACAAGAAGTTCCATGAGAGCACATTTCCTGCCCTGTCCCCATCCTCAGGGAGCTTACAGTTAGAATCATTGCCCCCTTCAGAAGCTGTCTGACTCAAAGCCTTGTGGGAAATATAGTCCAGAGAAACATGTGTTTTACCAGGACATAGGTCCCCTTGCAAAATCCCAAGATTTTAGAGCTGGATGAACCTCAACAATCAATTATTCTAGGAATTCTTAACCTAGGTCCATAAACTTGTTTTAAAAAAAAACAAACCCAATTGATAACTGTATTTCAATATACTTGGTCTCTGTAACCCTACTTATTTTATTTTATGCATTCCAGAATGTCAAAGGAATTTAACACAAAAAAGGATAAGACTCCTCACTCTAGTCCAATCCTCTCATTTCATAGATGAGGAAAGAGAGAAATTATTTGGATAAGGTCAAACAACTACTAAGTGTCAGAAAAAGGACTTGGATCCATTGGGAGAATAAAACATAATGGGCTCTTTGTACCCTGTGCTTTTAGCATAGAACAGAGGTGGGGAACCTGTGGCCTTGAGGCCACATGTGGCCCTCTAGGTCCTCAAGTGTGGCATTTCAACCCAGTCCAAGTTTTACAGAACAAATCTTTTATTAAGGGGATTTGTTCTGTGAAGTTTGGATTCAGTCAGAGGGCCACACTTGAGGACCTAAGGCCATATGTGGCCTCAAGGTTGCAGGTTCCCCACCCCTGGCATAATACTTTATACTTTGTAAGTATTTAGTAAGTGCTGAATTAAATTTGATATAAACCTAGGTAGTATTTGCAAATGGGATAGGAACAGAGAGCAGGCAGTACCGAGACCTAGCTGAACTAAAGGAAAGAAAAATGAAAGATAAGTCAAGAGATCAAATTTTGTGCCATTATTAGGCTGATTCCCTAGCTAGTCAGTGAATCAGAGAAAGGAATCCTGACTGTGATTCCTTGGGGAGGGGTACAAAGAGGTAGAAAAAAATCACTGGGGATAGAGTTTGGGCAAAAAAAAATAATAATAACTAAAGAAGACCAAGAAGTAAAAGCCAAATGATGGGAAAGAGAAATAAAAAAAATTTTTTAAATAGGAAATATAGGAAAACTTTTGCATTAGTAATAGATCCTGTTTCTTGAACTCTTACAGGTTACAGAGTGCTTTTGTCTCAACAACTCTGTGAGGCAAGGTAGTACATCCATTTTTTTTAAATGGTGAAACCGAGGCATAGAGAGGTAAAATTCCCAACCCATGGCTAGTGAAGCCAGATTCCAAACCCAGGTCCCTTGATTCCAAGTGCAGAGCTCTTTCCATTACATCATGTTTTTAAAATCCCAAATTAAATTTTGCCAGCAAGACATTCAGAAAGTGAAGCAGGGGCAAGGGCTGGCCTACCTGGTTGGAGTTGAATTGTGCAAAGCGGGAGGAGGCAGCGGAGGAGAGGGAGGGAAAGCAGAGATGGGAGAGTACTAAATGTAGGTACAGAATGTGAGAAAAATGTATACCCTTAGGTTTCACAGAATCATGGAGCTGGAAGGGACCTTAAAACTAATTTAATGCAGAACAGTACAAATTTTTTGGACGTAGCCAGAACAGGAATTTTTTTTTGTTTGACTACGTATGTTTGTTATAAGGGCTTCTTTTCTCTCTCTTTTTTCTCAATAATGGGGTGATGTTGATGGGAAAAAGATTTTTGTTAATTAAGAAAATGAAAATTAAAATGCTGTTTAAAAAGTCGATATGATCTAACCCTTCCATTTTTACAGAGGAATCTGACAGAGGATGAAGGGACTTGCCAAGCCCTGACTGACAGTGACAGAGCTGGTCTAAGAACCCAGAACTCCTGATTCCCAGGCTAGGACTCATTAATATTGTATTTTCTTCAAGAAGAGAGTATAAAGCAGCCAAATTCTGATGAACTGTAATGAAAAATCTCTGACCCAGAGAAATGATAAGGAAATACCTCTCCTTCTGCTTGGTCCTAATAGGCACGATACATGTGACACATGGCATATATTCTGTCAGATGTGGTTGCTGCTCCATTGGCTTTGCTTGAATGTTTTTCTTTGTTAGAAGGAGTCTAACTCTTAAAGTTCCTGGGAATAGCAGCACCTCCAGTCCTGGGCTCTTCTCTAATCATTTTGAATGTAGATATTCTCATCCTTTGCTGAGGGTCACACTGTCATTCTTCTTAGTGTACCTGAAAATAAGACAATGTATGTACACCACTTTGCAAACTTTAAAGCCTTTATAAATGTCAGTCATTATCACTACCACCACCATCGTCATCATCATTATTTCCCATCTAAGCTAGGGCAGCACTGAGTACAGAACAGGCATTCTCTAAATTCTTGTTAAATTTAATTGGAAATCTTTTTTTTCTCTGTAAGGCCACAACAGTCTGATAGAGAGAATTTAGAAAACTGAGAAATTGAGAATCCTAACCTTTAGATCCAAGCCACTTAAGATTGGGGCTTTCCTCCAAGTTATTAATACTTGGAGGAAAGCTCCCAAGTGCTCCCTCAGGGCAGGAATTTAGAAATCAGTGAATCCTCAATTAAAAAAATATAATCTTTTAATTTGCTATTTGAAACTAGGAAACAGTATGAGACCATAAAAAATGAGTTTGAAGATATTCACAGCAATACTTGTTTCAGTAGAAAACTCTAGACAAAGTGAACACTCATTGATTGAGGAATGGCTAAACAAATGGTGGTAGATGAATGGAATGGAATATTAGAGTGCAACAGGAAAGGGTGAATTTGGAGAAATGTGATCTGTTGCAGAGTCACGTAAGCAGAACCATGAAAACAATGGATAGATACAATAACTGCAGTAAGTAAATGAAAAGAACCCCACAAGAAGAGGATGACCTAGTATCCTGCTTTCTTCAAGAGGCCTTCCCTTTGAAAAGAACTCCCATTTGTATCACGTAGATCCTGCACATGAATACGTGTGTGCATGTTGTTATTGCCTCCAATAGAATGTGAACTAGAGGAGGGGAGGGACTGATTCTGCCCTTTTTTGTATCCTCATCTCCTGGCAGAGAGTAAGGACTTTTTTGGGTGGTGTTGTTTTTTGATGGGGGGAAGGCAGGGCAATTGGGGTTAAGTGACTTGCCCAAGGTCACACGGCTAGCAAGTGTTAAGTGTCTGACATCAAATTTGAACTCAGGTCCTCCTGACTCCAGGGCTGGTGCTCTATTTGCTTCCACCTAGTTGCCCCAGAGAGTGAGAACTTAATAACTGTTGATTAATTGAGTAACTGTAATGATAAAGATTAGAACAACAGAAGAGACTGGAACGAAAGAACCATCTCCCTCCCTCCTTTCAAGAGGTATAGAAAATTGCCGATAAAGTCCAATACAGTCCCTACGTCATTTGGTTTTATTGAACACTTTTTCTTCATTATGAGGGAAGGCTTGTCAATCAACAAATGCTTACTGAACACCTGCTACGGGCCAGACAATGTGCTAAGTACTGGGGACACAAAGACAAGTAAAAGAGGGTCCCTGCCCTCAAGGAGCTTACAGTCTATTGGAGGAAGACAACATATCGAGCAAGCTAGATAAAGGAAAAACGGGAAATAATTCACAGAGGGAAGGCATTGGCAGTAAGAGGGGTTGGAGAAGTCTTCCTGTGGAAGGTAGGATTTTAGCTGAGACTTGAAGGAAGCCAGGAAGGTCAGTAGTTGGAGTGGAGGAGGGAAAACTTTCCAGGCATTGAGGGACAGCAATAAAAAATGCCCATTGCCCAAGAGATGTAGTGTCTTGTTTGTGGAACAGCCAGGGGATGAGTGTCGCTGGATTGAAAAGTATGTTTCAGGGAGTGGTGTAAGAATGAAAAGGTGGGAGGGAGCTGGGTTATGAAGGGCTTTAAATGCCAAATAAAGCACTTTATATTTGATCGTGGAGGCCATAAGGAGCCCCTGGAGCTTCTTGAGAAGGGAGGATGTGTATGACATATAGGAAAATCAGGTTAGTAGCTAAATGGAGTATGGGGAGGTGTGGTATGTCTGGAGATCAGCAAAGGCATCAACAAAACTTCTTTGTAAAAAAAATGGGCTTGTTCTGCTGCTTTTTTGTTTCCTTGATTGGAACCCATTCAATTATTACCCAGAGATCTTTGTAAATTCATTGTAAAGTCTTTGTAAACTGAAGAAGGTCCCAGGAGACGGTGCAGCTGCTACTCAAGGGCAAACGAAGATGCTTTGGGCATCTCAGTCTGGAGCAACAAAGGATGGGGGAAGGAGAAAAGGTTCCAACTTGGTTAAGGGGCTAAGAAGTGGGAACACAGAGATCCCCAGGGTATTGGAAGAAGGAGACCTCTCTGAAACTGGAAGAAATTGTCTGGGCAGCTATGAGGGTGTGGGACTGGGGGAAGGAGTGGAGGATGTTCGAACAGATCAATACAATGATGCATCTAGACTCTAGAAGACTGAGGGTGCGCAGTGGAAAGAGTTATGAATCTGGAGCCAGAGGATCTGGTTTAAAATCTTGATTCTGTTATTTACTACCTGTGTGACCTAGAGAAAAATCATTTAACCCCTCTGGGCTTCAGTGTCCTTACTTTAAAAGGAAGAGGTGTGGGGCAGCTAGATGGCTCAGTGGATAGAGGATGAGCCTTGGAGTCAGGGGGACCTGGGGTCAAATGTGACCTCACACACTTACTAGCCGTGTGATCCTGGGAAAGTCTCTAAACCATGATTACCTCCCCCCTTCAAAGTAATAATAAAGTGACAAGTGGGACTTGATAACCTCTGCGCTACCTTTGAGTTCTAAGTCTTTGGTGCTTGATTAAGAGGCATAAAGACTTGAGACATTTACTGTCTGCTAATCCTAAATAATTCTCTTAGTCTCTCAGGCTTAGCTGTAGGGATAAAAAACAACCACAAAACATTTTAAGTTTAATCTGCATTATTAACATCTTCTTTATCACTTTCTCAAGTCTAGACAGTCAACAAAACAATAAATCAAGCTGATTTGTAGTGTTTGCCAATTTCTGGGGGTGCAAATGCTCACACGGAAAATTAAACAAGTTTGAGCAGGCTACAGTACAGGTCAGTTTCCTCATCTGTATAATGGAGATAATAATAGTACTTATCTCACAGGGTTGTTGTGAAGATCAAATGAGATAATAAATGCAAAGTGCCCTGTAAACCCTAAAGCACTAGCTAAATTTTAGTTATCATTATTATTACTCTTAGCATTAAAAGAAGGAGGAGGAGAAAAAGAAGAGGAAAAAGGTAAAAACTGGCTATCTACAGTTAATGAAAACTGACCACATCTACTCCAGATGTGCCTGCCTCAGGAAAGGGCAGTAGGACCTGGATTTATATTTTCTAATCTGAGTTTATCTGAGCATTTGGGACCACACAACACCTATAAAACCTTCCTTTGATACATTGAAATTAGACAGAGAATATCAAGATCTTTTTCCTCAGGGGATTTTCTGAGATGCAAATTCTCCTCAGAGCGGATGAGAATCTTTGTTCTCGATTAATCACAGAGTCATGTAATGACTAAATCAATCTACATTTACACAATAGTTTACAAAGTAAATTCCTCACAACAGCTCCATAAGATGGGTATTTTTATTTTTTTGCATATACCCTTGATTTCATCAGAGACTATGGCATTTTCCACCTTATCTATACAGTCTAATACAACACTCTTTACAAAAGAGGTGCTTAATGAATGTCTAATAGTTGGATTGCACACAAAGAAGTTGCAAACATGATCCTTGGAAACAGAAAAAGTGGTAGTTGTGGTATCTACCCAGCAGGAGTTGGTTTAGTTGGGGAAACGAGACATTGGTTCATAGGATGTAGACGGGCAAGAGACCTGAGGAGTCATCTGTACAACCCTCTCATTTTATAGGGAAGGAAACACAGCTCAGAGAATTGGAATGCTTGCCCATTGCCACACAGGGATTAAGGTTGTAGTCTATTCAGTTCCAGGCATCTGACTTCCAATCCAATGTTCTTTGTACTATTCAAAGAAAGATAACAAATGACAAGTGGCAGATGTAAAATGTGTGGTAGGTAGAGATTAAGTACAATTGGAGATAAATCCAATTCCAGTAAAGGGATTATAGAAGGTTGGTGGATGGGGGAGTTTGGAAAAGGCTTCATTGATGGATAGTGAGAATTTCAGGAATATAATGCTATTCAAACATGTAGGTGAATTTGGGGATACAGACATTTATATGGATTGGCACAAATGTATCCCTGATTTTTACATGCAAAACCTGCCCTGAATTATGAGAGCACTATGCAAATAAGCCAGAAGATGGCGCCATGATGTAACATTTGGTTATCCAACACTCAAGCTGATAGCTTTAGTTTGCGTCTGAGTTCTGGAGCCTTTACATTGTGGGAATTGGAACAAGTTGATTTGGTTGTGGGCCCAACTACTCTTTAGGATTCATTTCACTTGGATCAATACAGATTTGGCACAATGGAGCCAGAATTGAACCTGGTGATAACCCAGGGATAGGCGCAAAAGAAATGTTCAATAAACCTGGCCCAGTGATGAATTGGAAGTAATCCTGGATTTGGAATCTGCCACTTACTGCCTGTATGATCTTAGACAGGGTCCTTAAGTACCCTCTGGGCCTTAGAGTCCTTGTCATCTGCAAAATAAAGGGCTTGGCCCAGAGGACCTCTAAGGTTCCTTCCAGCTCTAAATTGATGATATGTTCCAGGAATGTCAATAAGTAAAATATATATATATTAAATGCTTACTATGTGTCAGGTATTGGGCTAAGATCTGGGGATAAATATACAAGCATAAAGAAAGACAGTCTCTGCCCTCAAAGAGTTTACATTCTAATGGGGGAGTTCAACACATAGAAGAGAGCCAAGTGGGGAGAAGGCACCTTATGGGGAGTGGTGGAGAAAGAAGTCTAGAATATCAGGAATTAAGTCCAGAAAGGAAAGGGGTGAATATGGCTGGCTTGGGCACTTTACCTGAAATGGGGATTCCAGGAGAAATTGACCTATTAGAGGAAGGAACCAAAGGGGTGGAGTGATCTTCCAGGATGAGATGGCTGCTGGGTCAAATGGCTAAAGAAGTTCAGAGGCAGGAATGCAGCCCCAAGAGGAATGAAAGATGTAGAACAAGAGGCTTGATTCTTTAAAAAAAACTGTCACCTGACTGTCTGACCCCTCCAGTTCCCTCTCTCCTGCCTTTGACCTGTGGACCCTCCAAAGCTACTTATCATAAATCTAGATGTAACATGTACCTATCTATGTCATCATATCTAACCCTCTCTTGTTTCTGATGAGGAAACTGGGGACCAGAAAGGTTTAAGAGCTCAAGGCCATAGAGATATTACATGGAAAAAGCAGGGATTCGAATTAAGGTCCTCAGACTTTAAAGCCAATACTCTTTCTACCACTTTGCCACATTGCCCTCAAAGCTCTGAAAGAAAATGTTCCATTTGTCCCTGTTCTGTACCCTCTCCGAATCCAGCATTGCTGGAGATCAACATGTTAGAAAATGTAAATACAGGTCCTACTGTACTCTGTCCTGGTTGGGTCTGTCTGACGTAGATGGGGTCAGTTTTCCACATTTAAGGAAGGACATTGAAAAATTAGAGAATGTTCAGAGGACAGACTAGCAAGGCAAGGGAGTACCACATGGAGATCACGTTGGCAGAACGACGTAGTCAGTCAATTTATTGTTTACTACATTCCAGGCACTGTACTAAAAAGTAGGGATACAGAGAAGGGCAAAAAACAGGGTCCCTGCTATAAAGGAGCTTAAGTTCTAGAGGGAGAGGCAACCAGAAAAAATATACTTGAAAGATATATACAGTGTAAATGGAAGGTAATCTCTGAGAGAATGCATTTAGCAGTGGAGGGTGGGAGGAGGGAAGAGGGAAGGCTTCCTGAAGATGTTGGGATTTGAGTTGAGTCTTGAAGAAGGGAGATCAAGATCAATCTTGCTGGATGGTACAGTGTGTGAAGGGAAGTAAAGTATGAGAAGACAAGGAAGAAGAAGGGGCCAAGCTAGGATTTTATATGTGATCCTGGAGGTAATATGGAGCCACTGACATTTATCAAGAGGGGAGATGACATGGTCAGAGCTATGCTTTAGGAAAATCATTTTGGCAGCTGAGTGGATTGGAATGGGGTGAGATTTGAGAAAGGAGCTCAGTCAGAAGGTTATTGTGATAGTTTAAGCATGAAGTGATGAGGGCCTGCACCAGAATGAGTGGAGAGAAAGAGATATATTCAAGAGATGTTATAAAAGGAGAAATGAGAAGCTTTAGCAAGAGATTACATATGTGGATTAAATGAGAATGAAAACCTCAAGATGAACAGTATAGTTGTGAACCTGGATGATGAGGAGGATGGTGGTGGTGTTCCATAAATAATAGAAAGTCTACAAGAGGGAAAGATTTGAGAGGGAAAATAATGATTTCTGGTTTGGACATGTTGATTTTGAGATATTTGAGAAACTGTTTATGATGAGTTTGCAGCTCAGAATATAGATCTGGGAATTATCTGCATAGGAATGATAAGCAAAGTCGTGGGAGCTGATGAAATGCTGAATGAGATAGTATAGAGGGCACATGCAATAGCCTTGGGTTAGTGGGTAAGACCTAACTGAAGATCCAGCAAAAGATACTGAGAAGTGGGGTTAGAGGTCAGATAGGTAAGAGAAGAACTTGGAATGAGCAGAGGGAACTCTTAGCGAATGGCATTTATTGTCCTTATTACCGTTTTGGTAAAGTATAAAGGTGAGGTCCTCAGCTGAGAGGGTAGGGGAAAGGGTGCCATGATGAGGTTTGAGGAGAAATGAAAAGGTCTGGAATACTTTCTATGATAAGTAGGATAGTGAACGAATTAGGAATATGTAACAGGACTGTCTTGCTGTAGTAAGGGTCGAGTTGAGATTATGTTTTATGTAACATAAATTTGTAGTAGTCCCAATAAACATGATTTCATAACTGTTTCCCAGCTCCGTTCAGCAGCATATAAATGAGAGAAGGGGCATGGTGGGATTCATCCAAAGGTGGGACTTACTAAGGCCTAATTGGCAATAGGACAAGGGGGAAAGAGATTCAAGTGCAGAGTTAGTGCTTTGAAGAACCAACTCAATAAAGAGTCAAGATGGGGAAGGGAGGAGGGTGTAGCCAGTCCAGGTGTGACAGCCTAGGATAAAACAGGGTTTGAGGGAATGGAGGTTGTTGGAGAACAAGGAACAGATTTAAAGGTTGTAAATCATAAGGAAAGATGGAGTGGTAAAACATCAGATAAAGGAATTTCTGAGTTCATAAACAAAGAAATGGAGCCCTAAGAGGTATATAATAATCTCTTTGTGTAGTTGAGCTGGAGTGGAAGAGTAGGTCATCGGAACTGAGTAGATTAAAGAACTATGAAGTTAGAGTGTTTGAGGAACATCAATACACATTTTGAAAAGCCCTAGTAGTAGAGCAAGAATTGTGATATTGCTTGCTTTCTCATTGGGTGGGGGAGGGAGAGAATTTGGAAATAAAAAATGTCAAAAAAAATGAATGTTAAAAAAAAAAAGAAATACATTGCGAGCCAAGTAATGGACTCACTGAGCAAGGAAACAGAATGTCCTAGAGCAGTGGTTCTCAACCTTCCTAATGCCATGACCCTTTAATACTCGTATGTGGGCGTATCTGCATGTGGGCAGACCCGCCTGGAGACGGATGGAGGAGCTGTGTTTCGGTTCCTAAGGAAATGTGTGTTTTCTGATGGTCTTAGGCGACCCTGTTCGACCCCCAAGGGGGTCAAAACTCACAGGTTGAGAATCGCTGTCCTAGAGGTCAGTAGATATCAGCTACTAGAATCTTGATTGGGTGATAAATTGTAGATTACATGAATATTAAAATAGGAGAGACTGCTAAGTGCCAGCGGTAAAGTGAGAGACTGGAAGTAACAATAGGAAACAAGGAGAAGTCCAACTCCCCTACAATGACTGGTGAATCAAGGGATGTTAGTGAATGTGTAACCAGCACTGGAAAGGGTGGCCATGGAGGCAGCATCAACAGGAGGTCTCAGTGAGAGCCAGAAGACAGACAGAGAAGTTTTGAGAATGGAAAAAGCTTAATGTGGCAGTAAGTTTGCATATGACGGCTGTGATATTTCAGAGAGCACAATGGTAGTCCTCTGGTAGATCTGCTGTGGATAAAGCACTAGATTCAGAATTGGAGGACCCGGGTTCAAATCTTTATTAGGCCACTTAGTACCTATGGGACTTTAAGTAAGTCATTTAAGGTCTCTGAGCTTCTGTTTCTTTATTCATAAAATGGGGTTATTAAAACTTCTTTACCTGCCTCATAGAACTTCTGTGAGGAAAATGTTACATGAATCTTTAGGCACTACATAAATGCAGACTGTCATTATTATAGTAATCTCTTGTAGTCATAGAATACTTCATACTTTTCCAAGAACTTTCATTCGCACACACACAGATATATGTGTGTATATATAATATGATATAATGTGATATAATATAATATAAAATATAATATATATATATATATGTATATACATAAAATCTCATTTAATCATTTTAGTAATCCTGTGAGGTAGGCAAGAATAGGCGGTATTGTGTCCCTTTGACAGATGGGGAGACAGAGTTTCAGAGAGGTTAAATGATTTGCCAAAACCCACCCAGCAATGTAGGGATGAATTAAAATCCAGCTCGACTTATTCCATATTGAATGCTACTTCTACTGCATTATGCTCTCTATGATCCGGTGTCCATTCATTTGTTTGTTGATCATTCATCCTTTCATTCTTTCATTCAAGAAGTACTCAGTGATGGGGCAGCTAGGTGGCGCAGTGAATAGAGCACCAGCTCTGGAGTCAGGAGGACCTTAGCTCAAATCCGACCTCAAACACAAACAAATACTTACTAGCCATGTAACCTTGGGCAAGTCACTTAACCCCAATTGCCCTACCTTCCCTCTTGCAAAAAGCAAAGAAAAGATTTTTTTTTAAAAAAGGAAGTACTTGGGGCAGCTAGGTGGCTCAGTGAATAGAGCACTGGACCTGGAGTCAGGAGGACCTGAGTTCATACCCAGCCTCAGACACTTGACACACTTACTAGCCGTGTGACTTTGGGCAAGTCACTTAACACCAATTGCCCTCCAAAAACAAACAAACAAAAAGGAAGTACTCAATGAGTGCATTCTGGGTGGATAGTCTAGTACTAGGTTCTATGCCAAAGGAATGGCAGCCTAGTTTCTATCCTCCATGAATTTTCTTTTTTTAAATTTATTTTATTCTGAACTTACGAAATGTAAGCATTTCTATAACACAGTAGAATAGAAGAAAGATGGTTGCCCATGAAAGTGTGCAAATCTACAGTGCTATTTGTATTAAACATATAATAAAGTTATCCTGTAACTTTCCATTTTTCTTTTTTTCATCCCTCCTTCCACCCACCCACCCTAGAGATGGCTACCATTAGATACAAGTGTGTGTGTGTGTGTGTGTGTGTGTGTGTGTGTGTGTGTGTGTGTGTGTAATGTCATTGCATACTTACTTCTCTCTATCAGTCAGTCCTCTCTCAGGATGCAGGAAGCACCTTCCTTCACAGGTCTTTTGTAGGCCCTTCCATGACCTTCAATCTAGTTGGGGGAAATGACATAAGCAAAATCAACACAAAAAGGAGATACATGAGTAAACGCAGAACTGAGTAGTATTACGGCAGATAATAATAACTAACATTTCTATGGGGCTTAATGGTTTCAAATATCTCATTTGATCCTCAATCCTGAGAAGGAGATGCTATTATCATCCTCATTTTAAGGATGATGAATAGGAGGCTGAGATTGCCCAGGCTCACAACGCCAGAAAATATCTGAGGCAGAATTTGAACTCAGGTCTTGCTGATTCCAGGCCCACTAAGCCACAGACGACAGTGTGGTGCCAGGGGCTGGGATCCAGAAGGCTTTACTTTTAGTTCTGACTCCACTGCTAACCTACTGTGTGATTGTAAGCAGGTTACTAGAATGCTCTCAGTCTCAGTTTTATCATTTGTAAAATCAGGGGTTTGGACTGTATCTTAAATGTTCCTTCCAACTTTAAGTCCTATTATCTGTGATCAGTCACTTTGTGCCTCAGTTTCTACATCTGTAAAAATGAAGAGTTTGAGGAAATGGCCTTGGTTTTTCTAGCTCTAGCGTGTTTAATGCTATGGATCTATAAAGGAAACACTGGTGTGGACAGCTGGGTGATACAGTGGATAGAGCATTTGGACTGACGTCAGAAAGGCTCACGTCCTTGAGTTCAAATCAGGGCTCAGAACCTTGTTAGCTGTGTGATCCTAGACAAGTCATTTAATCCTGTTTGCCTCAATTTCTTTGTCTGTAAAATTAGTTGGAGAAGGAAATGGCAAACCACTCCAGAATCTTTGCCTAGAAGAGTCAGACATGACTGAAACAATGAGAAGAGCAGGAGAAGGCTTGCTTTATGGCAGGACTTGAGGTGAATGACAAAGGATGTAAAATATTTGGATAAGCAAATTCGGAGAGAGCCAATTTAAGACTCTCTGATGACACAATTTATACCAACCCAACTTTGCTGGCTTCAAAGTGCCCCCAAGTCATTCCTTCGCCTCCCCTGCAGTCATTCTCACTCCAATCCAAGTCATGTTGGTTTCACACATCTGAACTGCAGAGGCCAGGTTTGTCCAGGGGGCTGAATCAGCCAAACTCAAGGAGAGAAATCTTCAGCTCAGAATCCACATGCCCCTCAGAAGAGAAAAGACCTATGGAGCCGTGGGATTTCACAAGACTCTTCAGAGCTCCGGGGAAGGGATCTGAATTGTTGCTCTACATGGCTAATTAATGACATGAAATTCCATGAAATCTAAGGATAAGCATTGTCAGATTGAACACCAATTGTGCTGCATGGCAGGCCAGGGAATAGCTACTGAGAAGCTAGGAATGGGGTGGGGTAGGAGGGGGATGGGCAGGGAGGAGAAGGCATTAGGGAGATCAAGCCTGGGAGTGCACCCTGTTAGACTCATGTAATTCTATTTTATTAGAGCTAAAAGGGCATTTTCTCAGTGCTTCATTAACCTGTCATTCTACCATTTCCCCGTTTGCATCTCATGTCTCCCTCTTGATAATATAGGTGAGTACATTTGGAACTGGAGGAGTCAAAGAATATTGATTAATGGATCAATGTCAGCTTAGACGATGTCTCTAGTGGAGTGCATCAGGGATCTACCCTTAGTGCTGGACTATTGGTCAAGGTTTGGGTTTTTTGTTTTGTTTTGTTTTGTTTTTTAATCAGTTACTCAGGTAAAAGAATAAATGACATACTTATCAAGGGTGCAGATGAAGCTAATTGACATGCTGGGTAATAGAATTAGCATCCCAAAAAATCTTGGCAGGACTTGAATAATATGGTGAAAATTAAATAATTAAAATTACATAGGGATAAATATAAAGTTGTGCACCTGTGTTTAAAAAAACCCAGCTGCACAGACCTAGGATAGGAGTGGTGGTTTATGATGAAAAGGACTTGGAAAGCTTTGTTTGTTGATGTCTTTCAGTTTTTTGGTTTTTTAGTCATGTCTGACCCTTCATGACCCCACTTGGGATTTTCTTGGCAGAGATACTAGAGTGGTTTGCCATTTCCTCCTCCAGCTCATTTTATAGATGAAGAAACTGAAGCAAACAGGGTTATATGACTTGCCCAGGGTCATACAACTAGTAAGTGTGTGAGGCCAGATTTGAACTTAGGAAAATTAACGTTCCTGATTCCAGGCCTAACACTCTATTTACTGCACCACATAGAGTTTATATTTACCGTAAGCTTAATATGAGTCAATAGCATGATATGGAAGCCAAAGAAACCTGATGCTATCTTAGAATCATTTCTAGTTGGAGGTATATTACTGTACAGATACACAGTTCCATGGTCCTTAGCTGTGGTCATACTACAGCTAGAGTATTATATTCAGTTCTGGGCTTCACATTTTAGGAAGGAGGTTGACAAAGTAGAGGGTATCTCCATGAGAGGGATCAGAATGGTGCACATTCTTCAAAACTCACCTTTTTAGGACCATTTGGGAAAACTGGGAAGAGTTATTCTGTAAGAAAGAGGAGTGGGAAGGGACATGGCCGCTGTTTTCAAATAGTTAAAGGAATTTCATATGAAAGACGTGATTTTTTTTTTACTTGTCCCTAAAGGACAGTGGATGGAAATTTCAGTGTCAGACCTTGTCTTAATGAAAGGAAAAATACTAATCTTCCTAATAATTTAGCATGGAATAATTGTTGGAAGAGGAACAGGCTGTTTCAGAAGAGAATGAGTTTTCTATCACTGGAGGTCCTCAAGCAGAAGTTGGATGAGCATTGGATGGGGACCTGAGTTCTAAGTTTATTTCCAGCTTCTACTAGCTAAGTAATCTTAGGTGAGTCAATTAATCTCTATGAACCTCATCTCTAAGTGGGGATCATGATTCTCATGATATTTACTTCACAGGGTTGTCATGGACATCAAATGATAGATTGTAGGTGAAGCTCTTTGCAAGATTTAAAAGCGCTAGATAAATATCAGTTATTTTATTTATTTATCTTTTTCACTTAATAGTATTTTATTTTTTCCAATTATACGTAAAGATAATTTTCATCATTCATTTTTATAAGATTTTGAGTTATAAATTTTTTTCTCCCTCCCCTCTTCCCTCCCCAAGCAATCTGATATAGGTTATACATGTATAACCATATTATACATATTTCCACATCAGTCATGTTATAGAAGAAGATAAATACTAGTTATGAGTATGATGATGATGGCAATGATGATGATGAAGATTGCTGCTCAGCTACACCTTGGACTTGGTGACTTCTGAGCTCCCTTCTAAGGTTTTAATTTTCCTTGCTATTCTTTCTTCCCTAACTATTCCATTTTTTATCTTGTTTTCTTTTTTCTGGTTTACTCTTATAACCCTTGCAGCCAGGACAATCATTTCTCTGAGACTCTATTTGAACTTATTATAGAGTTACTTTTTCTTCTTCTAGGGTTTCTCTGAGTCCAAGGTGTTATTTCAGTATGTTCAGAATTTCCTTCTGTGTACCTCCCCAGATTCAGTTTCTGGGATGGGGCATGAGCTTGGGTAGAGATCTCCTCCTGTCCTCCTGGGATAGTGTGGGCAGGCCCTACTTTACCCTGGGTTCCATGGCTAAGCTTATGTGCTACCTCTCTAGGGATTGTCTGGTTATATCTCCTGCTATGAGACCTGGCTGCTTCATACTTTGTCTTCATTCTCCCCTGGCTTGCCTTTGCTCAGGGCTTCTGCAGGATTCTAGCAGTTTTTTTGAACAATCCAGAACTAGATGGAAGATATAGCCAATTATCTTTGTTTTGTTTTGCTTTGCTTTTTTTATTGTTCCTACTTGTTCATTTTTAGAGGGGGAAAAGGAAATAAGGATTTACATAGTGCAGGGGTGGGACACCTGCAGCCTCGAGGCCACTTGTGGCCCTCCAGGTCCTCAAGTGCAGCCCTTTGAATCCAAACTTCACAGAACAAATCCCCTTAATAAAAGGATTTGTTCTATAAATCTTGGCCTCAGTCAAAAGGCAAGACTTAAGGACCTAGAGGGCCACATGTACGCTGGAGGCTGCAGGTTTCCCCCCTCTGGCATAGTGCCTATCATGGGCCAAGCACAATGCTTGAGTTTTACTAGAGTATTTCTAGGGGATGTGGGCTCCTGAAGGTCCTAACAAGCCATCATCTTCACACAATCCTCATAATTCTAAGGTCTTTCCTGAGATTTTGATGAACCTTTCATCAACTAATCAATTAATAAGTATTTGTTAAGTGACTGCTAAGTACCATTAGGGATAAAAAATTCTAATGTAATAATGGAGCATTATGGTCATTAGGTCATTCTGTGTTCTCTGCTCTCTCTGGTACATTTGTCTGACTTGTTGACATTGTTCCTGGTTATCTCTGTTATAGATCCCATGTATCAGTCAGGAAAATATTTCCCATACTTCCACAGCATCCTCTTCCCCTTAAACCGTATATCTTATACACTTCTTCAGTAAGTACTTCAAAGATGCCACTATCTTGACTGTCTAGACTAAATAGATATTCCAGCTAAGATCCATGGGAGGACTTCTAGGTGATGGCTTCAGAGGTAAAGGTAAAGGTAAAGCCTTCAGAGAGTATTTGGTTTAATCCCCTCATTTTACAGCTGGGTAAGCCAAGATCTAGAGAGGTATAGAGACTTAACCCCGGGAAACAGCTCTGTGCCAAGAAACTAGCAATCCCTGACAACCACTCTAATGCTGTACTATTACTATTCTGAGTTGGGCATTTGCATTTCAGCTGTAAATTTAAATTTCTTAATCTAATGGAGTGATACTTCTTGTGTGGATTTTAGACATAGGACCAGTAAGGGAGGGATTTGGGGTAAGTCAAGTCAGCAAGCATTTAGCAAGTACTGACCAAGTACCAGGTACTATGCTAAGTGCTAGATAAGTGAAAATAATCTATGTAAAGTGCTTTATAAACTGCCCTACCAATACCTTATAGTAAATATCAAATGAGAAAAGGGGCACGAATAAGGTCTGAAAATGCAATGTGATTTACACATGCAAGGTGATCTTTAAAAAAGCAAGACAAAACATGTACGTGGCTGGCTGAACATCTCACAGATGTGAACATCTGGGTTGTTGACTCCCAAATGCCAGGGATACTTTGGCGATGTGATTCCAGTATTGTCGAGGAATTCAGATAATCCATCATTCCATTATTCCCTTATGCTCCAAAGGAATCAGTGCCCTCATTCTCATTTAGCTACGCCCAGTACTTACATCTGTTGCTCTCTTTTTAACAGATTCTGAGGATGCTGACAGGAAGGAAGCTCCTTGAGGACAGAGACTTTCGTTTTTGTCTCTGTATCATGTGGCACCCAGCACAATGCCTGGCAAATGGTAGGCATTGAATAAATGCATCCTCCCAGTCACCCAGGCTGGTAGATTTGGTGCCATCTTCTCTTCTTCATTTGTACTCAATCCACATATTGGATCCATTGCTCAATCTTGTCATTGTTATCTTCACAACATCTCATTTACATTCCTTTCTGTCCACTTACAGACACAAATCTAGCTCAGTCCTTCATCACCTCAGTCCTGGACTATTGCAATGGCCTTCTAATTGGTCTTCCTGCATCAGGTCTCTCCATTCCAATCTCTCCTCTATGGTTGCCAGGATGAATTTTTTTAAGTATGGGTCTGATTTATGTCAACCCTTGCTCAGTGAGCTCCAGCGGCTTCCTTCCGGATCTGAGACCAACTCCTCTGTTTGACCTTTAAAGCTGTTCTTCACCTGGCCCCTTCCAACTTTTCTTCTCATCTTACATTTTAATTCCTTCCAGACATTCTATGATGTAGTGATGCTGTCCTACCTGCAGTTCCTCAGAAATGATGCTCTGTCTTCCATCTTCATTCTCCACCCTTATTTCTCCTAGCTTTCTTCAAGAGTCAGCTCAAATCTTTCCTTTGGAAGGAGGCCTTTCCCAGTCCTCCCAACTGCTAATGCTATCTCCTCTCAGAATGCCTTCCATCTACCTTGCATATATGTCATGTGTATTTACATGTTATACCCTCTTTAGGATTTATGTTCTTTGAGGGCCGGCACTGAGGTTTTTGGGGGGAGGGGAACTTTTTTGTATCCTAGCATTTAATATATGCTTATGAATGGATCTTCTGAAGTGTTTGTTGACTAATTAATTGATTGTTAGAATTCCATGCTTAACTTCCCCCCACTCATACACTGAGACGACCAGTGAACCAAGATAGCCATCACCTAGAAGTCCTCCCATGGATCTTAGCTGGAATATCTATTTAGTCTAGACAGTCAAGATAGTGGCATCTTTGAAGTACTTACTGAAGATGTGTACAAGAGATACGGTTTAAGGGGAAGAGGATGCTGTGGAAGTATGGGAAATATTTTCCTGACTGATACATGGGATCTATAACAGAGATAACCAGGAACAATGTCAACAAGTTGGACAAATGTACCAGGGAGAGCAGAGAACACAGAATGACCTAGTTAAGCAGCCCTAATTGGAGCAGCATGCCAATGTGCCTGAAATGGATGGTTTGGACCGCTCATCTTGACCAACTGTTTCCTTGTATGGGTCTGCATCGTATGCGTCAACCTTTCATGTTGACAATCAACAAGCCCTGACCCTTTACTCTTACTTCCTTCCAGGCAGGAATCAAAGTCTGCCTTGGAGAGGAATGGGGAAGATTCCAAAGATATTTAACCATGCCTCCCACTGAGCTTCATTGGTATAACCCATGTGGACACCTGCATCTTACCTGGGCAGTACACCTAACTTCTAGTTATAGATACATGTATTTACATATACATATATCCATACACATATGTATGTATGTGTGTATGTGTATGTGTGTGTATGAAGCCACCTAGTCCAAGGCATAACTGAGCAGCAACCTTCATCATCATCATTGCCATCACCATCATCCTCATAACTGGTATTTATCGTTTTTCATAGCATGACTAATGTGGAAATGTGGATAGTATGATTATACAGGTATTACTTATATCAGATTGCTTGCTGTCTTGAGGAGAAAGGAGAGGAGGGAGAAAAAAATTAAGAACTCAAAATCTTATAAAAGTGAACGATGAAAATTATCTTTACATTTAATTGGAAAACATAAAATATTAACAAGTGGAAAAATTATATATATATGTGTGTGTGTGTGTATATACATATACATACATATATATATATCTTGTTAAAAAATAAGCTCCTTGTGGGCAAAGGCAGTTTTATTTTTGTATTCCCAGAGCCTCACACAGTATCTGGCATATAGCAGGCATGTAATAAGTGCTTGGTGATTGAACTGGTGCTAAATTCATTTAATTTACTTAGTACTAATTTGTCTTATAAAAATAAGTGATTACTATATATTTGCATTCCTATAAAATATTTGCAAAATGACTTGAAGGTTTATAAACACTTTCATCAGCTCTAGGGCATATGGGGTGTTCAGCAGGACTAGCACCTCTGGAGTGAGAGCTTGCTGAGTCCTTTTCAGGGCTCCTCCTCTACCCATGGTATCCATCTGATTCATCCTGCTCTTACCAAGAAACTACAGTATGTGCAGCAACCACACCCCAGCAACTTGTCTCTGCAGACAAGCTAACCCAAGTTGAGGGTAACTAATAGGAACCAATTCTGTCAGTGAGTTCAGGGGATGTCTACCCCAAGCATGGGAAGACTTTCCCTGGCAGAATTGGTAGATGAGAACATTTTGTTCTAATGGTCAAGAAGGCAGCTGAACAGGCACTGTGGAGCACTTAGAGCTTGATCAGGTATCAAAGACACCAGTGTCATCTACTGCATCCTGAACCATCACTGGATATCTTGACTTTTGTCTTGTCAATGGACTTTGATGATTCTGGAAGAGACAGAGAGGTTGGTGACTTTGCCAATGCCTCACTTTAATCAGATTCGTGCACAAGTCAAGATGTCACCTGTGATGTCATTGGTCTTCTTCAAAAATGAAGGACAAAAACCATCATCAGAACTACCTTGTGAGCTAGGTAATGTGAAGCTTTCTTACCCTCATTTAATAAAGGAAAATGGGTTTCAATGAGATTAAGTGACTTGTCTAAGACCACGCAACTAAATAGTGGAGAAGGCAGGCCTCGAACTCCAAACCCCTGACTCATAGATGGATTCTTTTTCAGTACATAATGCTGCCTCCCATTTACTAGTGAAAGGCGCAGGCAAGCTCCCTGCTTTTCTTTGCAAAGGCACCATGTTACCTTACTGTGTCCATATTCTATATACAGGGTATCCCAAAAGTCTTCATTAAGTTTTAATCTATGTATTAAATTTACAAGAATGATGTGATTTGAAAGGGGCCAATGAGGGCTGTCTGTTCTCAAACATCTTCTAGATCACCTGTTGTAATACTTTATGTTCTATTATAAGCCCTGGTTTCAATGGCTCCTCACTCTGATGGAAACAAGACACTGAAACAAACACCATCCCAGAGTTCACCAGTTAGTGATTCCTTTGGAAGTCAAATCTCTGGGACCGTGTTTTTGGAGGCTTTTGAAAGAGAGAAGACAGAAGATGGAATGAGCAGCCTTATTTATTCCTCACCATGTGGGAAGAAGGCAGGCAGGGTTGAGCAGGGTGCCCATTCTCTGGCTGCTAGTTCTCCTGCCCTGTCTCCACAGATAGAAAAGCTGAAGCTGCAGACATTGATGAATGCAGGCTAAGAAGTGAACTCTTCCCCTTGACCCTTCATCCAAGAACTGATGGAGTGTGCCTGGTGAGACTATAGACTCACTCAGTGATCAGAAGGACCTTGTGCTTCTCTCCAATTGCCTGTTAAAGTAGGCGAAACTGAAAGTTCTTCTCTCCATTTAGCTAGCACACTATTTGTTTCCCCCTTGGAGAGAAGGGTAAGCCCAGGAAGAGAAACTGATTCTGCCCTGGGGGCCTGTAGTCTGAACTGCTGATTTGAAATCATAGTCACTTTGATCACCGATCCTTTCACTGATCTTATTTTTTCCTTAGTTTATAGAAAATACAATTTGGTGGTCACTAAATCCTTGAGTAGTGTTGGCTTCCTCTGGTTGCTCTATAATTTCACCATGTGATGTATCTACATATCTATCTATCTGTCTATCTATCTATCTATCTATCTATCTATGTATCTGTCTATGTATCTATCTGTCTGTCTATCTCTCTATCTGTCTATGTATCTATGTATGTATGTATCTATCTATCTATTTATGTAAGTGTATGCATATATACATATGTATATATTCCTGTACATACACACGCCTAGGTCTGGTAGAGCTTACAGTATCTGTATGTTTTATGGGATGCCCAACCACTAAACCTCTTTCTATAAGGAAGACATTCCTTACAATTCTCACATACCTTGTAAGTGGAGTAGGAATGAGGGGGAAGCCTATGCCTAGAGTAGGAACTCTGACATCCAACTTTACTTCTGTCTGCCACCCTTCTCCTCCAGGTTCTTTATCACATACCCCCTGTCATGTCACAAGTGGATGCCCAAAATCTGCCCATTTAGGTGCCCACTCTCTTCAAGGTTACGTTATCATTAGAATTTTGATCACCATTTCTATTCTTCAAGAATCCCCCATTTAAGTGCAAATGCTGTAACTTCTTAATGGGGATTAGTTTAGAGACTTGAAGTGGTTGTGGAGATGAAAAAAAAAAGTGGAAGGGGACAGCTGAAAATAAAGGCAGAGGTGCCTGGGAATAGATTGGTCCATGGCACAATACTGCTGTGGCTCATCTTTGCCTCTGCTACCACTAACCTATGTACACACGTGTAGAAAATGTTAGTTCCAGGAAGGCACATTGCTAATGTCAACATTTTAAGGCTATGCCCACTGGAGGGCAGAAGAGACTTTCATAGGGGTTTACCCAGTCAGTACTGGTCTCAATGTCAGAAATGGAAAGGATTTCTGAGATCATTCAGTTCAACCCTCTCATTTTATAGATTTTGTAGATAGAGGAAATCCCATCCAGAGGGAGTGACCTATATAAGGTCACACAGCCAGTTAGAGGCAGAGCTGGGTCTGGAACCAGTGGCGTATCCTGAAACCAACAGAACACCATCATATAATGGAAAGATCAGAGGATTGAGGGTCACAAGACGTTGGTCTCTAGGCCTCAGTTTCCTCACTGGTGAGATGAAGGGATTAGACTAGATCAATAGTTTTCAAAGTATGGTCCGGGTACCCTGAGGGATACCCAAGTCCCTTTAATGGGTCTGCAAGGTGAAAACTATTTTTATATGTAACATGAAGACATTTTAATTTCTAAGTGGTAAATATTGATAGATATTACCCAAATAAACAATTTTTAAGAGTTGTGCAGGGATGTGCTGAAGCCAGCTCAAACTGACTCTGGAAAGCTGATTGTTAAATTTTTGGCACACGGATTTATACCTCAAAAATTGGCAAATGGTACAAATCAGGGTTTACTTATTTTCAGAAAGTGATGGAAAATGTTAATTATGCATATTAAACTTAAAAGTGTGCCAGGGGTACATTTTTTCGGAGTCACTTATAAATGTTTTGCCAGCATACTATTGGGTATAGAGGGCCTGTGACCAAAAAGTTTGAGAACTGCTGATCTCTGAGATTCCTTCCTGCTCTAACATTCCATGATTTCTTTTTAAAAAATTTTTAAAATCTATTTTATTTCAAATTTGTAGAATAAAACAAGCATTTCCATGACATAAAATAATAAAAACATGATTGCACATGGAACTGCAAATCTATTAGGTACAATTTAAAATATATAGTAAAGTTATCATGTAAATGTTTTCTTATTTTTTTCCTTTTTTTCTATCTTGTGATTTCTTAAGAAACAATTAAAGAATGACAGAAAAGAATACAGTTAAGTGCCAAAAGGTAGTACAGACTAAGTGCTGAGGGATTTCAGCGGAAGGAGGGATTGATGGGATTTTCATGGAAGACGTGGGCTTTAGTCTGGGTCCTTCAGGGTGGGTAGGATATGAGGAGGTAGAGAAGAGAGAAAGGAGATAGGGGCATTTCTAATAATGGGGAGGTATGAAGCTGAGATTAAGCATGGCATATGTGGGGGATAGTACAATATTCTTTCTATTATATCTAAAGATAGTTATAATGATAATGGTGGAAGAGATAGAGTGAATTGATAGTTTGCCTGGGAATCAGGAAAACAAAGAAGTCCCTTCTTTGACACTACTGACTGTGTGACCTTGGGCAAGTCAAATAACCTCTCAGTGACAAATCTCCAAGACTATAAATTGCAAAGAGGGACTGATCTCCTTGCCAGGTGTTTCCTACACCAGTGAAATCACAGGTCTGGGAGACAATGTTAGTAACTGATATTTTTGCAACGTCTTAAAGTTGGCAGAGCATTTCACATACATCGTCTCATTTGAGCCTCCCTAATGTGTGAAGAGATGCTGCAGTAATTATGACTCATATTTTACAGAGGATGAAACCAAAGTTCAAAGACTTACCATGATCACATAGCCAGTGTCAGAGGTGGGATCTGAACCCTGCTTTTCTTGACTTCAGGTCCTATTTATAAGAAATACCAATTTGTGGCAACATTGGGAAGTAGGTGAAGTTCATTATCAGAACTCTGAGCCCTGCACTTGTACGTTGAATATTTATCATGCCCAGTCCCTCACTAGGTGCTACAGAGGGAAGAGGAGGAGAGGAAAGACGGAGCTCTTGCCCTCAAGAAACTTAAAATCTAGGTATGGATCCTGTAGCACAGGTGATCTGAACAGGTTTCAGGGAGGAGCTGGGAAGGGAGATGGACCTTGGAGGAACAGAGAAGTGAGATGTAAGAGGCGAGAAGACGAGGATAGTGATCTGTGCCTATAATCTGCAACTATGTCTGGTCGATCACTTGGGTTCAGGAGTTTTGAGCTGAAGTCGGACTAAAGTCAGTTAGGTGTCCACACTATCTGGTATCAATATTATGAGCCCCGCTCTACCCCACCCCCAGCCCTAGGGAGGAAGCCACCAGGCAGACAGAGACAGATATATTCAGAGACAGAGACACAAAGACAGAGACACAGAAGTGAGAGACAGAGGGAGAGAGACAGAGAGGAGAGAGACAGAGAGGAGAGAGATAGACAGGAGGGAAGAGAGAAGAGAGAGACAGAGAAAGATAGAGACAAAGAGAGAGAAGCAGACAGAGAGAGAAGAGATAGAGAGAGGGGAGAGAAGAGGGAGAGAAGAGAGAAGAGAAAACAGATAGAAACAGAGAAAGAAAGAGAGAGAGGAGAGTAACAGAGACAGAGAGACAAAGACAGACAGAGAAGGAAAGACTATTTCTTTACACTTCTGACTTTCGTAGTCCTGGTCATAGGCGCTCAGTGTCCTCAGGTTGCTTCCTAGCTACCCAGATCCCCTCCTCCATGCCATTCCCCCCAAAGCGTGCCCTTTCTATCATTGCTCCATATACCAGACCTTCCCTATCCTGTCCCTTCAAAATTTGTTTTTCCATCATCCACCTCCTCCAATAATCATAGCCAACACAGATGGTGCTTCAAGTTTTACAAAGCACTTCACACAGGTAACTACCGTGTTTGAGCTCTCTAATCATTAGGAAACTCTTCATTTCAAGCCAGAAGCTGCCTCTCAGTAGCTTAGGCATTTGTTTTGCTTGAGTACACTTACTTTTCACAACAGAGGGCTTTCATGTGGGGTGGGGAGAATAGGGAGGCAATGATAATGATGCAATTCATCCCTCCCCACCCCCAAAATAAAGAGAAAGAAAAGAGCATGAAAACACCTATTTCCTTCTGCACCTACAGTCTACCATCTCCCCGCCAAATGGCAGGAAGCATGCTTGATCATCAGGTGTTTGTCTTCATAATTGGTTACTGTCTTGATCAGACTGGTTCTTAAACCTTTCAAAATGGTTTTCCCTTACAATGCTGCTGTTATTGTTTCATTTCTGCTCCTGATTCTTATCATTTCACTTCACTGCAATTCATTGAAGTCATCTCAGGTTGCTCTGGATTCATCTCTCTTTTTTTTTTTCCTGCAGCACAATAATATTCCTTTACACACTACATTCAAATACGAAGATATTTTCAGTCATTCTGCAATTGGTAGATACCACCTTGTTTCCAGTTTTTTTCTACAACAAGAAAATGTTGCTATAAATATTTTTGTGCATATGGGTCCTTTCCCTCCCTCTTGGATATTCTGGGGGCATCTTCCTATTAGTGGATACCCCTGGGACAATGAGTATGCACAGCTTAGTGACTTTTTTGGGTATAGTTCAAAGTCTCTCCGGAATGAAAACTGTACCACTTTACAGCTCTACCAACAGTAATTTAATGTGCTGCCTTCCTATAACCCCGCCAACAATTGATTTTTTTTTTTAGTAGCGCCAAACTGATGGGTGGGAGGTAAACGTCAGAGTCGTGTTAATTGTGAGTTTCTTTAATTATTAGTGATTTGGAACATTTTTATATGGTTTTCAATAGCTTGGACTTATTCCCTTGAGAGCTGACTATTCCTTTAACCACTCATGATATTACATATATGCTTACGTTCCACAGAGAGTGGAATTTTCTGATCTTTAAAATATGTGCATCTGTAAAAAGTAAAAGC
Source organism: Pseudochirops cupreus (assembly GCA_028627135.1). Lineage (NCBI taxonomy): Eukaryota > Metazoa > Chordata > Mammalia > Diprotodontia > Pseudocheiridae > Pseudochirops > Pseudochirops cupreus. The sequence continues at coordinate 240,402,989 of CM053582.1, forward strand.
AAAATATGAACCTCTGTGGATGATTGCATGTTGAATCCTGGACAGCTGCTTCACATGCTCTGCTGGGCACCCCTATGTGGTATGAATAGAAAGGAATGAATTGAAATGAATTGAACTAAGCTAGGGAGAAAGGTTAAAACGAGCCAATCTTCAAGGCCAGCTGAAGTCCCACTTCTTCCATAAAAACTTTCCTGAAGAAATAAGAATTTTAATCTCCCCTCTAATAATTCCAAGCAGTGGAACCATGGGTAGGTTGCTTAACTTCTCTCTCAGTGTTTTCATCTGTAAAATGGGTACCATAATACACGGAGTACACAATGTTGTTGTAATAATCAAATGGGATAATCTATTTAAATCACTTTGCTAAATCTTAAAGTGCTACATACTGGGTCTCCCCAAAGTCTTAAAAATGCACTAAGATTTTTGGAATACCCTGTATAAATGACAGGTACTGCTACTATTGTAGCAGTTGTATAGTATTGTATAGTATTGCAGCATGATATAGCAGATAGAATGTTGGACCTAGAGTTTAGGAGATGAGGGTTCAAATCTTGCCCATGACACTTACTAAGTGTGTGACCTTGCATAAGTCACTTAACCTCTATATATCTTGGGCAATTCCTTAGAATTTTTCTTTAAACCATCTCTGGATTGCCATCTGTGTTGTTGGAGGGAGTTAAAATGTCAGGAGTTCTCTAGATTCACGAAATGATCATCCCTTTAAGCATCACTGTTCCTTAGTTCTTCTAGCCCAAGGCCTTTTCCTCCTTCTCTGAGCTCTCATTAACTCTTATTTCCATCCCTCCTTTGTCCTTTAAACATAGACTGCCTTCTATTATGTAATTATATTATGTAATTATTTTATAAAACTTTATATAATATATGACAATATAGATGGTCTCATATAATAATAATAATAATAATAATAATAATAACTTAGCTTTTCGGTTATGATGGTATTGTTTCTCTAGATAGACACAAAACTCTGGGATGGAGAATCAAAGGATCTAACTTCTAAACTTGGTCATTACCCATGTGATCTTGGGCAAATCAGTTTCTCTGGGCTTCCTTTTTCTTGTCTGTACAATAAAGGGTCTGGATTAGACATTTAAAGTTCTTTCCATTTCAGATCCTTTGAGTCTACGAATTGTTTGTCCAGTCAGGAGTGAGTTGGAGCCAGTTCAAACCTGTTGGGAGAGTAGGTTGTTAAATTCTCAGAGTGAGCATTTACACTTTGGACATCTGCCAATGCTGTAAATCAGAGTTTGATTGACTGTTTTGTTGATCTTCCAGACTTATAAAATGTTAATAATGCAGATTTAAACTTAAAAATGTTTTGTGTACATTTTCCCTCCACCAAGAGCCGGTTGTTAAATATTTACAAGCACACCAGTGTTGGTATCCCACCCATCACAATGCCTTTCACAGAGGAGGGGTTCAGTAAGCATTGTCTAATGAATAGCTCTAGCACTCCTTCCTACTTCTCCTTTCTAAGCTTCTTTTGTCTTTTTCACTTTAGTAATAAGTACTTATTATATCACCCAAGATCCAGCTTGTCTCAGGGTCTGATTGGATAAATTTATTCATATTAAGATGTTGGGAACCTAATGTGCTCCCCTCCCAAACTTTTTTCAATCAATCAACTAGCATTTACTAAATGTCGGCTCCGTTCCAGGCACTAGGAAATCCTAGGAAATAGGTATGAAAAGACAAAAATAAAGTGAACTCAGTGAGCTTATATTCTCTCAAAATATACAATTAAAAGTATATAAAAGATAATTGCAAAATAAAAAAGGTGTTTTTTGTCAGAGAAGACATGAACAGATGGCAGCGGGGGGGGGCAAGGAGAGAATCAGGAAGGGCTTTATGAAGAAGATGGCTCTTGTGAATTTAGATAGAAACTAGAGATTCTAAGAGTTGAAAGAAAGGTAGGATTATATTCCAGGCATGGGAAACTGCCAGTGCAAAGGTATGGTGGTAGGAGATAGAGTGTTATAAACAATTTCCCATATGACAATGTTTAATCCAAAGGAGTGAATCCCTAATGCCTGTATTTCAGGTATCAGTGATATGCTTGGTGCGACCTTAGCTTCCTCAGATCACATCATCCAGACAACTGCCTACCTGCCTATGCAAAATGTCTACCTGACTCCCAGCTTCCTTTTGCTGTTCTCTTCTGGAGTGGCTACCACAGTCCAAGCCAACAGAACAATTTAGTATGATCCAGGGAACTACACAAAGCTTCCATTGCTGCTCTGTTATCCATCTATTCAATCATTTCCATTCATCAAATAGCACTGTGCAAGTTCTAGAGACAAAATATACAGAGGAATGACGAATGAATGAATGAATGAATGAATGAAAAACGTTTATTACTATATGTCACTGTAATAATTGTTGAAGGTACAAACAGAAAATTAAGACAGTCCCCGTTCTCAAGGAGCTCACATTCAAAGAGAGGAAGGAAATAGGTTTCAGGTGGAAATCAGACAGAAGGTCCCATGGTCCTGAGGGAAAGCTTTACAACTGATGACAATGTATCTTCATTAATGTCATTTCCATCGACAAAACTATATATTGAATCATTTGACAGAGTCAAGGAATTTTGTGTTGAGAACTTTCTTTTCCAAGACTTCTGTAACAAACCAGCCAACCAGGGTGCAAGAGCTACAGCATCCACAGAGGCCAATGCTAGGTTGTATTTCCCTAAGGCTACTCTCCTGGAGGAAGGTTTGGTTGGAGGAAGAGCTGCAGCCTGGAGGTAGAACCAGGAAGTGGTTTGTGGGGCATTGTTGTTCCTGATACTCTTGGGCTTTTGATCTTGGTCTATCCCCACTAGAGACTGAGGGAAAGTGTTGGTTGAGGACCCACCTGACATATGCTGCCTCCTGTCTCTCCCTCAGGGTGCCTTGTTGCTTCAGTTAGGCTGACTCATCTTCCCAGTGATTGGCAATCAGTCATCAAATGATATGTGCTGTGAGCTGTTTTAAAAGGACCAATCTGGTAGCAATGTATAGGAAGATTAAAGGAGGAAGGTAACGAAGGAAATGGAGGGAGGCCAAGGGAGATGGCCTAGGAGACAACTGAGGGGTTAAGGGACTGGAGGTCATGGGGCAGATGAAGAGTAGGGTTAGGTAAGGGAAGACAGAGGGATAGGTGAAAAGTCAATAGATTATTGGTTGGATAGGAGAATTTTTAAGTTCTTGAACACGGAGATGCTACATTTATGGGTGATGGCAAGATCTTTGTATGTGGCTGAGGTGGTGTAGAGGAATAGCTAATTGGAAGTTAAGTGGATTGAAGAACAGAATGGTTATGGTATTTGAGGGAGAATCAGCATGTATGTTGGTATGAAGGTAGAGGTTGGAGAGGAGAGAAAAATTATAAGCCAGGTACTGAACTCATTGAAGAAACAAGGGATGTGACATGGGAATCTGTAGACAGCAGCTAACAGGATTTCAGTTGGGTTGCATATATAAAAAGTGTGAACCTCAAAGGAAGAGAGGTTATTGATTGATGGAGGAAGGGACAGAAACTAGAACTGGCAATAGGGAGCAAGGAGTATTCCAACTCCCCTGCCTTAACCAGTGAGGCAGGGGAGTGAGTGAAGATATAGCCAGTATTAGAAAGGGTGGCCAAGGAGGCTGTGGCATCATGGAAAAACCATGCTTTATTAAGAGCTAGTAGATGGAAGAAATTGAAGAGGGGAATAGATTTAAGATTAAGGGAAGTTTGTTGCTTATGGAATAGGCATTCCAGTGAGCATAGCAGAAGGTCTGAGTGTACATCTAATCTGATAATAAGAATAATAATTCCCCTCATCCTACTACAACTTATAGGAAATATTTTTGGACATATGCTGAAGTATGGGTACCTACAATAATATAGCATGGATACCCAGGAGAGTGTGAGTACCCAGGGGATGAGACCCTGGGACAAGTGGACTCCTTGTGTTTCAGGAGCTTTGAAACGAAAGGGTAGAGTAGGACTGAAGGAAAAAGTCAAAGTGAGCCCTATGTGGCTATAAATAGTGATGGACTAGTCACAGGGATGGATGACCTACTTTATGACAGATTTTTTAAAAATTGTAATTCATTAGGATGGAAAAATCAAAGTTGAGAGATGATATAGTTGAAGTCTATGAGTTCATGAAAATGATGAAGAGAGAGGATGTAGACTTGTTCACTTAATCTCAAAATAATAAGAATAATACCTCCTCTCTTCCTATTCCCCAGAGCTTAAAGGAAATATTTACAGGAGTTCTTAACTGGGGTTCCATGAGTTTGCTTTTAAATATACACAGATACACACACACACACACATATACATGCACATGTATATATATATATGTGTGTGTGTGTGAATGTGTATATGTATATATATATATATATATATATATGCTAGTTCACCATTATTAATTTCCTTTGCAATCTTATGTCTTTCATTTTGTTTATTTTAAAAAACATTATTTTGAGAAAGGGTCCCTAGGATTTACCAGACTGCCAAAAGGGATCTATAGCACTAAAAGGTTAAGAACCTGTGTTTTAGAGTGGACACCTGTAACAATCTGGCAGTAATTAAAGACAAGAAATGGGCAGTCTGGGTAGTATGTTAGTACTCTTTGGTTAGGAAAACAAACAGGCTTCAGGTGTTTGGGGTAAATCCTTTATAGATTTATGGAATAGCATGGATGATAACTGCATGGGATGAGAAGGTGTAGAGAGGTCACAATTTACATTGGTGGAGCGAGGACCCACCTTGAGGAAATCTTGGATCCATCAAAGTGTCATGGAGGGAAAAGGAAGTCTTATTTTAGATAGCTGATGGTAAACTTATGGAACTCATTACCCCCAAGAAAGAGTACAGGCTGAAAATACAGATAGCTTCAGGAAGGGTTTAAATAAATTCATGTGTGACAGTTCCCTAATAGGTTATTTAGGGAAGTTAGGGATGTTTGGGGCCCATCCCTAACCTCTGAGGTTATTCACGTACTGACTGCAGGGAAGGAGCTATAAAGTAGGCTCATGGTGAGAACATATCTCAGGTGATTTATTACACCTGGAGTAAGTGAATAATTTCATTCCAGAGTTTGGCTATAATTGAATATCCACTTTAAATATCTATTCTAGCTGATGCACGTAATAGTGATTTATGCATTATTTAAGCAATAGTTGCCTCAGATTCTTTTTGGAAGGACGGGAGGCATAAATCCTGACTAAATAAATAAAACATTTTAAGTGTTCAGGTTTTTCTCTTGTTGGCTTATTTCTCATAGGCAGCCTTTGCTGCCTGTAAGAAGGCTTCCATCCTGTCATAGGATTTAGGACTGGAAGAAACTCCAAAGATCATGTCATCCAATACCGAATTTTATCAGTGTGGAAACTGAGGCTAGGAAATGGAGAGTGACTTGCTTTGGGAAAGTCTTTGGTTCTAAATCCAGAGCTCTTTCCACGAAACCTTAACGCTGGACAGCTTAGTGCATCTGACACCTTCTACAACCAAGAAAGGAGATGAAGAAACAGAAGGCGAAGCATTCAAATTCAGAGTTGGACCCTGTGGCTCCTGGATTCTATCTATCCACTTCCTTTATATTTCTGTGGACTACGCTATGCTCCTCAGACCTTGGCTTTCTTTCTGTTTCTTCCATTAGGCTGCCCTCAATCCCTGGTCATATGAAAGAACTTCTTTCCCGCTTTTTGAGATCCTAGCTTTGGAACTGTCCTTCATAATCTGCTCTGGGCAATTCTTTTGCTAAGGTGAGAGCGTCATCTGACAAAGTATTAATAGGACAGCCTGGAGGTTGGGCTATGCTACTTGGAGTTCATCCCTTATCTGGGATAGCCAGGCTGGGGAATGAGTAATGCTTAACTTGTGTTCCTCTACAAGGGAGTATTTAGTAGGTGTTTATGGATGGCTGTGACTTTAAGCAGTCTCAGAGATGAGGGACCAGGACACCCAATAATCTTGTTGGTGAGTACTGCAGCAGTGTATGATTGGTTCTGTCAGGTGTCATAATGGGCATAAGACTTTAGACTTTGATCAGATACATTCACGAGATGTTCTGACAAAATTGGGATTTAAATGGAGAATCCTGGTCTGAAATTGTCTGACTGGGGAGATCATGAAAGAATCATCTGTGCCTATGAGTGTCCAAAAGTCTGTGGGCATCTTAGGGACTCCTTAATCTGTATGAACTGGTCATTTAAAAATACATCTTACTGATGACTTTTGTCTTTACATCACGGTGTTTTAAACAGAAGCTTTGGTACAATGTTTGCCCTTGGAAATGAAAGAAGTGGGCTCTTTTTGTGTGTGTATGGATGATTACGAAGATGTCACCAGAGGGCTAACATGAAAGGTGGGTGATAAAATCAAAGCTGATAAAGGCTCTTGGGTACTGGCAGAACTTCAGGAAATCTTTAGGTTTCCCAGTCTGACTCTTGACTTGGACAAACAGGTCTCCCCTTGCTAACTCTGCTAGCCACAAGTGGCCGATGACCACGACATAGTAGAACCTGAACAGAGGTGATAGCAGCTAGTGGACATCATTTAGACAGCCTGGGTGGCAGTGGCAAAGGGAATTTAGGCCAGTCCATAGGCATCATAGCTGGCTACAGATTGAAATGGTCCCTCTCATTCTGTGGCCCACGGAGGGGGGATTTACAGTTCTCTGTACCTAAAACTGTTCATACCTAAACTGCTATACTTGTTACTCTTCTCCCAAAAGAGGCACCACTAAACAGCAACTCAAAGTAAAAGCATGGTCTTATGCTTTCTTCTCTTAGGACATGATCTCAGACTTCAGATGGCGATAGTCGTATTCCAGGCCAGCTGTGTTAGCCCAGAACATTCATCCAGGAGAGTAGTATAAGATATAGCTAAGAGGGGCAGCTTTGGATGATGTTGTGGAAGGTATCAAATGCCAAGCTATAGAGTTTTGTCGGGCAATGGGGAGCCTCTGAAGAGTCTGGAGCAGGGGAATGCTACTCTGAAAGCTCAGCTTTGGGAAGATCAGCATGGGAGAATTCTGTTAGATGAGTTGGGAGGGGTGATGAGGAGGGAGTAATGGACACAAGGAGACCAATTAGAAGGCTCATACAGAAGTGCAGGCATGAGGAAATTGAGGCCTGGACTAGGATGGTGGCAGTAGAAACAGAAATAAAGGAAGAGATGCAAGGAATATTAAAAAGAAGATTTTTGTGGGAGGCAAAAAGGGAGTGGAAGGAGCCAGATATGGCTTTAAGATTTCAAGCCTGGAGTGACTGGGGAAATGATAGTGCCATTGACAGACAGTGATAAACAACCCTGTCCCATTTATTACAAAGGTCTAATGACATAATAAATGTGGAAACACTCTGAAAAATTTGAAAGACCTCATAAGTGAGGGATGAGTATCATTAATAATAAGGCCATCAGCTCAATCCTAAATCTTTTCAAACTGATCCACCCTTTTCCTTCATCATGGTTTCTCACTGAGAACCACATAGATGTAATCATTGGCCTGAACCCCAATGGTGACAGAGTCCTTTTTTGTGTGGCTGGCGCACTCTAACCATAAAACCAGTCATTCCTTCTGACTGCCTTTCCACCCCTTTTTATTCTTCTTCTTTCTCAAAGGCCAACATTAGCCAAAATGGTGACTCTTAGGATCCAAGCTGGGCCCAATCATTCAGTCAGGGGGTCAGGGAATTCTTGGACATCTCTGCAGGCCCCATGCCTGTGTCTGTAATTGCTTCATTAAATGACGAAGGGTTGTAACCCAGCCATGAAGCATGATCCTAAGCTACTGAGGCCAATAAAAATAACGGTTGGACTGGATTACCTCCATATAGTTTCTTTCTTTTGGAAAGGGCTCAGCAGGTATGTAGTATGTATCTGTCTGGGGAAAAATTAATTCTATTTTCCCACCTCTTTTATTGCTTCCAGGGGGTCCCCAATGCAGATGAGGCCATATTGGAACATCATGAAAACTTCCAAGATGAACATTCTCATCTCCCCTCCTCTAGGCTTGGGAACTTCTCTCTATTCATCCATCCTCCTCTTCTTCCCTCTGGAGAAGAGGACCCTCCTTGCCGAAGTTAAGTTAACCCCTCTTTTGGGGCTCTTGACTCCATACCGCCACCCCCCATTACATATACCTTACTCCAGTTATCATTCCTTCTCTTTCTTACCCTCTACTGGTGCCAAACATCATAAAGCATACCCTGTGATAAAAATATTTCCCCTTGAATCTTGCTGTAGTAGTGTCATTAAACTATCAAGGTTGCCCTGACATCCCTCCATCTTTCCTCTGAGAGGTATCACAGCTATTCCAGGGGCTTGAGAGGTCCAATGAGCCAAAGTTTTAGCTAAAACTAAAACCCTTCCTTCATTGATACAACTTATGAGTAGCCTCTGTGGCCATAAGAAAGAGGGAGGAGCTTTAAGCTCTGTGGTATCCTTGTTAAGTATCCCTTTTATGCTAAGAGTAAGTAAATCTCCTTTTGCTAGCTGTGGAATGAGTCATAAATGCCTCATTTTGTTTCAGTGTTGAACCCAGAGTTCTATGCAACTCCGAATATAAGGCAACTTCTCTGACTTTGCAGAGAAGGTGCCAACCTACATTGGTAAAGAGTTTCCTCATTCGAGAGTTCCCTAAGCCAATGAGATTACAGGTTCAATTTTTATCCCTTATGATAAAAACCAGTTGTCCAGAGGTTGGATGAGGACTGCACAAATTATGGTTTAAAAAAATGAAATAATTATTGTGCCGTTGGAAATGACACATATGAAAGATCTAAAGAAATATGGGAAGATATATGAAATTGTGCAAAATTATGAGAGCAGAATTAAAAGAACAACGTGCCCTCTTATTATAACCATGTAAACAAAGTTAATAAAAACAAATGAATGTACAATACACAGATAACGATTTCAGAAGAGGCCAAGAAGACAATTTCTTACTGCCGTGTCAAAATCAATATGCATGTGTTTTATTAATAATGGGTAAGTAATGGATGTTTATGGCTTCTGCAATCACTACACTTGTAATTTCTTTTGATTTAAAAAATAAACTTAACAATGAAAACAACAAATACAGAATAAGGGGAAAAATCTTATCCCAGTTCCCCAGCCTTGAAAGAGATAGACTGAAAGCATTAACAAAGAAACAATGAGCAAAAGGAAACGTTTTTGGTGCCCATCCTCAAGTTGTTTCCTTCCTTTTTCTTTCTTTCCTTCCTTCTCTACTAAAAGAAAAAAGCCAAAAACAAACAGACAAAAGGGCCCAAGTGTGTAGCTTTGGTTCTATTTCATTTTGTAACACCTTGTAGAGTTCCACAGTTTCTTATATGTTGTATATTTATTGTAATGGCAGCATAATAATACATTATGCTAATGTGACAATTCAGTGCTTTGGGAGCACAAAGGTTGGCATTTTTTTGCTATTACGAACATTATAAGTATGGATATTTTTGTACATAATGGTCCTTTTTTTTTCTTTTATGATAATCTTGGGATAGAGTCCTAACAACAAACTAAATTATTGGATCAGTCAATCAGTCAAGCATTTATTAAGCACTATTAGTATATGTGCCTTGGGATCTTTGACGTCTGACCAAACTCCAAGCTCTCCATAGCACCTGCTTCAGTCACTTTCATGGCCTCTGGAACAAATTGTTCTCATTCTCCCCTTCCTCCAGGGAAAGTCTTCACATGCTCCCAGTAAACATGCTCCTAACTCATCAACAGGTTTGAGGACTGCTGGTTACCCTCAACCTGGTTTAGCCTGTCTGCTGTGATGATTTTACTGGGGTGTGGCCCTGCCTCACATGCTACAGCTTCTTGGAGCCACAGGTGAGAGGTGGGTGAAGGTGGACACCACAAGTGGATGAGCAGGCCTGGAAAGGACTTGGCAAGCCCTCACACCAAAGGTACTAGTCCTCCCCAAATACCCCTTACACTTCAGGTGGGATTTCAGCTGAGACTTGAAGGGAGCTAGGAAAGCTGGGCAGCAGAGACAAAGAAAGAATTTCAGGTAAAGGGACAATTAGTCAAAAGGTATAATCAGTTTTGTGATACATTGCTCTCTGAAAATCAGCTCTCCTAAGTGTCTACAGGCCCATCAACAATATATTAGAATGCCTGTTTCCCCAGGATTTGTACAACCTGAGACTTATTCTTTTACAACTGTTTTGCCATTCTAGTGGACAAAATATATTAAGGTTGCCTTGACTGCAGGTATCTTTTGTTATGACATTTCACCTTCTTTTCAAGTGGTTTGTAACAATTTCATAAATTGTCTATTCACTTCCTTTAAGCATTGCTTCATCTGGGAACGTATAGGGTGCATCAGACCAATGGTGATGGGAAGGTCTCAAGAATGAAATCATTTTTTAAAAATTTTTGTTTCATAAATTAACCCATTTATTGTTGGACTATGGGCTACAGATTTTTGATAAGAAGATTTTACTGGTCTTTCAATTCCTTCAGTCTTCTGGTGACAGATTTGACTGTGATTGTAGAGGTGGTATTGCAGGCGCATGAACCACCAGCTACTGTTTTCATACAGGATCCACAATGCCACATTCCCATAGCTTGTCTCTTCATTTTGGTCTTGCCACAGAAGGAGCAGGTATACTTGGCATGCTGGCTAATTTCAATTTTCTTTACCATTTTTCTGAGGGATGCACCATAATGTGTTCCATATTTACCAACAATTCTAACCTTCTTGGTACATTTAGCCATGTTACTGGTTGCAGAGCTGGAACTTGGAGAGAAAAGGCAAGAATGAAATTCTTTTTTTTTTTTTGGAAAAAAGGCTTAAAATCTGTTTTTAATAATAATGTTGCTGCTGCATTCCTGTCTCATTTCTCAAACTCCAGGCTGTGAGAGGGCCTGATATCACCCACAGCAGTGAAAGCTGGACAGCATAGCTCCAGAAGACAGGCAAGTTGTGAGAGCTCTAGGCTTGGCCAAGAGGGCACCAGTACCCAGCAGCCCCTGCCCCTAAGATCAAGCTTGGTGTTAACAATGACACAAAGCCCCTCCATTCTGGGTTGCCCCCCCGCCCCATCCAAGAAACAGAAGACTAAACAAAAACAAAACCGATAAAGAAAACCTAAAAGCAGATAACAAAACCTTCTTCTCAGGACATAAAAGGAAGACTGGGTTGGGAAGACGGAAGAGGTCTTCTACTGGCATTGTTGCCTGAACTTCCTGGAAACACCTGAGGTCCTAACCAGAGAGGAAATGGGGGTAAGGATTGTGTCTAAGTTACTGAGGGAGCAGTGAGGCAACAAAGTGGAATGGTCAAGGGAAACAGGGACAGAGCCGGGTCTGCTTGTGCCATGGCTTCCCTCACCCCCTCTGTAGCCTTCACATTGAACTTTGAGGAATGCACCACACAGAACCACTTCACTAAATGCCCTTCCCTAACCCCTCTCTGCCCTCAGCAAATTGCCTACCTAGAGTAGTTCAAGTGGGGAGGCCTAACTAGTAGGAGGAGCGGAGCCCCAACAGCCCTCTAAGGTAGAATCCTGGCTAGTCTAAAAAGGGTACTTACCTGCAGGGTCAGGGGAAACTCGACACTGTAACTCTATTAGTATCTGTGATGTTTGTTTGGGCCAAAGTCCCCTCCAGGAGTTCCTTGGTTGAATGAGGGAGGGTTTGCACCATTGCCCCAAGTCCTTCCATTGTACCACCCTGGCCAAAGCAGTCACTAAGAATGAAATTCTTAAGATACATGCACAAAGTTTTCAGCTAGAAGAAAATGGATAGCTGCCTAAAGAAACTAATGCCCCTATATACATTGACCAGATTCCATTTTCAAAAGATGTGTGTTGAAGATGAAAGAATAGGCAAGTGATTAAAGATCACTATAAGTGAGTATTATGGTCCTGGAAGAATAGTGTCAGGGATACTAAGCTTCAGAATGATCTGAGGCTGGCAGCAAATGCTAAGGATGCTAAGCAGAACTTTGGTTTTGGTTTTGGTTTTGCTCATTTTCCATAGAGGAGGATCAAAAAATGGAGAGGATGATGAGGATAAATGATGTTATTGTGCTTCAGTTTTTTGCTTCCAAGTAGGATGATCTTTTGTATTGGGAAGGACACACATGCATGTGCACATATGTGAATAGAAACACAATGCACACATGTACATGGACGTGCTTATGTACAACATATACACATGTTGTTAGAGGTCTGTCCCATAGCATCTTGGCTCACAACAGTCCTAGTGGGTGTTGTGGAAGTGTGGGGTTTAACTCAAGCTAGGGTCCTGGTCCATAGCAAAGTCCAAATGCTGGCAAAGGCAAACATGGGGAAAAGCCTCAAACTCTAAACTCTGGTGGGATGAGACACTTCCCTAGGGGATCTTTGGCTCTGTGAATATTCCAATTCCTCAACATTCCTCCTTTCTTTTTTTTTTTTTTTTTTTTTTAAGACTGGGTCTTCTCAGCACATAAGCTTTGACCTGCTCAGTTTCCCATCTGGGCTTATTGACCTTTCCTTAGACAACTCTTTCACTCCAGAGGCTCATCATATTGGTACCAGACAGTGCGAATGCCCAATGGGCTGATGCCCATTGCAACACAGAATGCCTAAGCTCAAGTAACCCATCTGCCTCAGCCTTCACAGTAGCTGGGATTATGGGCACGCACCACCATGCACTCTCCCCACCCCCATCCCCTTCTTTTTTCTCTCATCAACCTTTGCACTAAGAATCAAAGGACTGTAGATTTTAGACTTGGAAGGGACCTTAGAAATCATCTAATCCATCCTCCTCATTTTTCTGATAAGGAACTGAGACCCAGAGAGGTTAAGTGATTTGTTCAGGATCACATAATTAGTGTCTGAGAAGGAATTTGAACACAGGTCTTCCTCACTCCAAGCCCTATTCTTTATCCAATATTTCATGCGCTACCCTTGTCCCTTGCCTCCTGTACCTTTCTAGATGATGTCATCTCCTTCCACATGCTCATACAGAATTCTGGAGGATATAGTTTTCTGAGAAATGTACAATCATTTTCAGGCATGGAGTCAGTAATACCCCTTATAGAGAGAATAAATATGGTTAACAGAGAGCTGAAATTGAAGATAATTTAAGAGATGGCATAAGAGTGTCCATCTAGCCTATGTAAGTTCAAACCATCAGGCCACTGGACTACATCATAAGGTACTAGAAAAGAAACCCCAACTGGCTAAATCCCTGTTGGTGATCTTTGAAAAATCATAGAAAATAGAAAAGGACTGTTCCTTTAGTTTCAGGACAGGAGAAGGGCAAATGTCATCCTGATTTTTAAAAAAGAGAAGAAGGTAGAGCCTCCAAACTCTAGGTTAGTAAGCTTGATTTCTATTCCTAGCAAAATTCTAGAATAAATTATTGGAGGGAGAATTTATGAGCATTTATAAAGGGAAATAGTGATTATTTGTTTAGACAAACCTCATTTCTCTTTTTGGCGGTGTAAATATCACTAGTCTGGTTGCATAAGAGAATATTGTCAATATGCTATACTCGGATTTCAACAAAGTGTTTGATGAAGATGTTTATGTTTTCCTTGTTGACAAATGGGAGAGATTTGGAGTAGGTGATCAATAGTACAGTTGAGTGGCTGTGGAGCTGCTTGAATGGCTAGTCACCAGTGGGTGCATGACAACTTGGAGGAACGTCTTCAGTGGAATGTTCTATTGACCTGTCTTTATCCCCATGATAGGTAATGTTCTAATCAACTATTTTAAATTATAGTTTTGCTAGATTCTCACAGGGAGTCATTTTGTAAAACAAAAGGCTACCCTTTGTCATTCTTGGGTGAATCTAGGTGGTCATATCTTGGATTTACTTAAAGTGGAGTCTACCTATAGTATTAAAAACATTATTTGACTTTGGGGCTAAGGAAGTACCACATACCAAGCAGCTGAAAGAAAGAACAATAATTCCCTGAGGCATTAAACTGCCCCAGTCCAGTTCCTTCCCAGAAGACCAACAAAATCACATGTGCATTCAGCTGGCCTGTTCCTTCATAAGGCAAGGAGTCAGGCATAGGAATCACCTCAGGGATCCTGAAATCCAAATCACAGCTTCAGTGGGACTCCTCCATATTGCACTAGCAAGCCTCATAACATTTCTTCTCGAGAGCTTGGGGCATTTTTGTTGGGTTACAGCCTTAGGGGTTGGGCTATCACTTGGTCTGTCACCCTGCTTCCTGGAGCACCAACTAGCTGTGTGACCTTGGGGACATTATTAACCTCTCTGGGCTTTGTTTTCCTCATCTCTCCAATGTAAAGGAAAGCACCCCACCCTGGGAGTCTGAAGAGCCCAGTGACTTGTGAGCTGTATAACAAGTCATTTAGCCCATCTGAGCCTTAGCTTCCTCACTGGCAAACAGAAATAATGATACTTATAGTATTTACTTCACAGGATTATATGTAAGAAAATACCTGGTAAAGCTTAAAAGTGATAAAGGAATAAATTATTGCTATTATTCCCCAGCTTCCTTTTTTTGTGGGGGTGGGGTAGAGGAGGAGTGACAATGACATGTGATGTCATTGGCATTAAGAACTCCTGGCATGGAAGCTCTCTCCATGGACATATGTCAGCAATTCTGCAAGAAGGTAATTTCGTTCAACTCCCTCATTTTATATATAGGAAAACTTCTCTTTCTTAGAAAGTTTCCTCTGGGAACACTGAAAGGTCCAGTGACTTGCCCATGATCCCAAAGCCAATATGAGCCACTCGAACCCAGATTTTCCAGCTTCAAAGCTAGAGCTCCATTCACTACAATTTGCTGTTTCTCTCTCTCTCTCTCTCTCTCTCTCTCTCTCT
>CM053582.1:240418290-240433908 GCA_028627135.1 Pseudochirops cupreus
AATACTATTAAACAGATCCAAACAAATGGAAAAATAGAAAGCAATGTGAAATATCTCATTGGAAAAACCACTGACCTGGAAAATAGATCCAGGAGAGACAATTTAAAAATTATTGGACTACCTGAAAGCCATGATCAAAAAAAGAACCTAGAAATCATCCTTCAAGAAATTCTCAGGGAAAATTGCCTTGATATTTTAGAACCAGAGGGCAAAATTGAAATGGAAAGAATTCACCAATCACCTCTTGAAAAAGATCCCAAAAAGAAAACTCCTAGGAATATTATAGCCAGGTTCCAGAGTTCTCAGATCAAGGAGAAGATATTATAAGCAGCCAAGAAGAAATCATTTGAATATTGTGGAAACACAATCAGGATAACACAGGATCTAGCAGCTTCCACATTAAGGGATTGAAAGGCTTGGAATATGATATTCTGGAGATCAAAGCAGTTGGGATTAAAACCAAGCATCATCTACCCAGCAAAACTGAGTATAATGTTTCAGAGGAAAATATGGTCATTCAATGAAATAGAGGACTTTCAAGCATTCTTGATGAAAAAACCAGAGTTGAACAGAAAATTTGACACTCAAATACAAGAAGCAAGAAAAGCATGTGAAGGTAAACAGGGAAAAGAATCATAAGGAACTTATCAAAGTTGAACTATTTACATGCCTATATGGAAAAACGATAATTATAACTTATGAAACTTTTCTCAAGGGATAACTCTTACAATGGAGGGGAAGAACAAGAAGGTATTGAATTTGGCTTAGGGAGGGAATGACATACACTGTAAATTGTGTATCTTGCCCTACATGAAAGTAGGGGGGCAGGGGATGAGAAGGCAAATGATGGAGGGGAGGGCAGGTTGGGGGAGGAGGGTAGTTAGAAGCACACACTTTTGAAAAGGGACAAGGTCAAAGTAGAGAATAGAACAAGTGGGGGGGCAGGATAGGATGGAGGGAAATGTGCTTAGTCTTTCACAATATATCCCCTATGGAAATGTTTTGTGTAACTACACATGCACAACCTATATTGAATTGCTTATCTTCCCAGTAAGGGTGAGTCATGAGGGAGGGAGGAAAAGAATCTGGAATTCAAAGTTGTAAAATCAAATGTTTCTTAAAAATTATTATTATTATTATTATTATTGTTATTTTCATACAACTGGGAAACAACATATACAGGCACTGGGATATGGAGATCCATCTTGCCCTACCAGAAAGTGGGAGGAGGGATGGGAGAGGATATAGGAGAGAGCAGATTGGGGGAGGGGGCATACAGTGGGATCACTGTTTTGGGGTGGTGAGTAGGGGAAAGATGGGGAGAAAATGTATAACTCAAAATCTTGTGGAAATGAATGATATAAACTAAAAATAAACATAAACTTTAATTTTAAAAAATAAAAGAAAAATATTAAAAAAATTTTTAATTTTAAACATAAAAAAATAAAATAAGAATAAAAAAGATTTGAGGAGAGGGTGGGCATTTCAGGAGGTTAGTTGGGGGACAGCATAAGCTCCAAAGGCATGAAAAGGGTGCCACCCTATAATTTTTTTTTTATCATTTCCCCCCATAGTTCCCCTGAGACATTATATGTTCCATGCCCTACAAAGCTAAATTCCTTTGAGAAGCTACTTTTTCTTTCAGTTTTTCATTCCGTATCAACAAATATTTATCAAACACTTACTATGTACAAAGCCTTGTGGGGAAGATATGAGAGTACTCAGCTTAAAACATCCTAGGATAATCTCCTGGCAGGACAGCTGAAAAAAGAATTCAACATATCTTCCGGACTTCCCTATTCCTTCAGTTCTGCTTAGAGTGCTGTATTTAGCTTCAGGAAGGTGTGTTTCAATCTTGCTTCTGATGCTAACGGAGTAACCCTACAAAAGATATTTTGACTCCCTGAACTCTAATGTCCTCATCTCTAAAATACGGATACTATCTGTAGGACCTATCTCACCAGGTTGTTGTCAAGCTCAAATATGACAAAGGGTGTTAAATACTTAGCAAAAAATTAAAGTGATCTCTACGTGTGAAGGCCTACTTAAGCATGAAATATATCTAAAAATCAACCAAGGATAAGACCATGACAAAATATTGCTCAGTCTTTTAAGAAGCTCAAAACAAGTTATTTCCCCAGAAAGAAACAAGTAACAAGATTCTTGATTTACAATTCTTCCCTCTGCTCCCTGCTCTTTTTCTCTCTGTTTCCCCTCTATTTCCTTAGTCCATTTAGTATCAAGGGAACACCTGCCTGATGAGGCTATGAAATTTATAGACCGAAGCTTTCCTTCCTTTCTCTTCTCCTATCTCTGCCATACAGAGACCAAGAGAGGCCACTGACATCTTCATCATCAGGACCACGGACATCTTCCTGCAGCTCAAAGATCCTACTCCTCCAATTGGGGCAGAGGTTATGTCACCTGAATAGTGACTGCCAAAACTCTACCCTGCCGAGTCATGCTTGCTTTCTACCTGCTACCTCAGACGAATGTTTTCTTCCCACTTCAACCCTACTAGAGTCCTCTCTCCCTTCAGCTATAATAACTTGCTCCAGGAAAGTGTTCCTCCAAAGTGGCATGATCCTACTTCAGGCAATTAGATTCCTAGAGGTCTGGGAATCTAGGTTTTTGCCTTAATGGTTTGATATAACTCCTAGCCCCAGGTAAACATTCCTTTTAACGTGATTAGTACAGATACCTTCTTACCTCTTCTTGGATGGTGGGGCCACTGGGTCAAGGGACTGAGACCCCTTTAATAGAAATACTCATTCTGGTGAAACCAGGGTGGTCATACTCTAAAAGACTGAGGGCTCTGATTAGTTTCAGGGCTTGCCTTTCCTTCCTAGGAGTTCAGGAACAATGGACCTGATCCCAGGCCAGTTGAACAAAACTGCCTGCCATTCTTACATCAAAGATTCCCAGCACGGTGATTATGTGCAATTTGTGATGTGTCTAGCCAAGGTAACTAGAAATCCCACTTTGAGTTTTTGATATATATCCCCTGGTCCAGAGAGAGTGCCCAGTCCAGGCCAGTACTTCTTCTCTGCCCTAGCATGAGTCAAAAATAAAACTGTTTTTCCTAGGTTGAATAGTCTCATGACTAGTTTGCAAAGAACTGTGATTTGGTGTCATCTTCCTGAAAAAGAATCTAGAATTATACCATAAGAGGTACAAAACTATTTATACCCTTTGATCCAGTGATCTTACTGCTAAAACTATGACTTATGGATATTATTGAAAGTAAAAGAACATAACTAAAAAATGAATAATTTTATTATATAAAATTTTAAAAAGGTTTTGCATAAACAAAACTGATGTAGTTAAAATTGGAAAAGAAACAGGTAATGAGGGAAAATCTTTGAGGCTACTTTCTCTGATAAGGATCTCATTTCCAAAATATATAAGGAACTGACTCAAATTCTGAAAACTAAGAGCCATTAACCAATAGATCTGTTTTCAAAGGAAGAAATGAAAATTATCAACAACCGTTTAGTCAAGAGGATGCCCATCAATTGGGGAATGGCTGAACAAGTTGTAGTATACGAATGTAACGGAATACTACTGTGCTATAAGAAATGAAGAGCAGACAAACTTAATAATAACTTGGAGAGATTTATATAAATTGTTGCCGAGTGAGGAGAGCAGAAACAGGAGAACTTTGTACATAATTACAGACACATTGTATGTGTGACGACTAACTTTGATAGACTGGACTCCTCTCAGCAATACAAGGTTAGAAGACAACTACAAAAGACTCATGATGGAAAGGGATATTCCATCCAGAGAAAGAACTACTGAGTCTGCAGACTGAAGCAAACTATTTGCACTCTCTCTTTTTGTGTTTTTTTTTGTTGTTGTTTTATCCCTTCTTTTTCATTGTTCAGCCCATGGTTATAATCCTTTACAATGTGACTAACGTCCAATGTGAAGGTATTTGTAGAACCTATATTTGATTACATGCTGTATGGGGGGAAAGTGTGAAACTTAAGAGATTGTGGAACTGAATGTTGTAAACTAAGAGTAAATAAAAAGGCACCAATTATTTAAAAAAAAAACAAATAAAATTATCAACCACCATTTTAAAAAAGTGCTTTAAATCACTAAGAATTAGAGATACAAATGAAAGCAACTCTAAAGTTCCACATCCTGCCTCTCAGATGGTCAAATGTGACAAGAAATGAAAAGGACCCATGTTGGAGGGACTGTGGGAAAAGAGGAACACTGAAGCCCAGTTGGTGAAGCTGTGAACTAGTTCACCCATTCTAATTCCCAAAAGTTACTTAACTGCGCATTATCTTGATCCAGAAATGCCACTACTAGGTCTATCCACACTCCTCCCTTTCCCCAATCAAAGAAAGAAGAAAAAGACCCACATATACCAAAAAAAAAAATTATTTATAGCAGCTCTGGTTATAATAGCCCAAAACTGGGAATGGTTAAACAAATGGTTAAACAAATTGTGGCATTCTAATATAATGGTATATTATCACACCATAAGAAATGACTAAATGGACAATTTCAGAGGAGATTGGAAAGACTTTTATGAACTGACGCACAGTGAAATGAGCAGAACTAGGAGAACAATATATATACCAGAATCATGGGGAGGTGTGAAGAAAGTTGAAAGACTTTATAACTGTTCAATATCATAACAATCCAAAATTCCAAAGAATTAAAAATGAAATATGATGCCACTTTTTCTCAAAGAGATGATGGATTTAAGATGCAGAATGAGACATATATTCTTGGAGATGACCAATGGGGGAAATTGTTTTGCTGGACTCTTTGTATGTACTAATGTAGAAATTTGTTTTGTTAAACCACCAGTACTTACTGTGAAAGGTTTTATTTTATTGTTGCCTTGGAAGGGGGAGGCTAGTGAGAGTAATAAATGATTGTAAAAATATATTTAATTTAAACAAAACTTTAACAGAAGAACAGGAACAAGAAAACTAATCTAAAGTCCCAATTTTATACTTGAAAAACTAGAAGTTCCTAAAAAAGAGGCTTGTCTAACTTGCCTAATACCTCAATGATGGAGTTGGCATGAGAACTCGGGTGAAGAGAGATGCTCTACCTTCCTCTGTTTTCTTAGCAATATTTTATGCAAATTACATGTAAAAACAACTTTTTAACATTTTTGAAAAAACATTTGAGTTCCTAATTCTCTCCCTCCTTCCCTTCTCCCTCCCCTCCCCAAGAAAGTAAGCAATTTGATCTAGGTTATACATATGCAATCATGTAAATCATATTTCCATATCAGTCATTTTGTGGAAGAAAACTTAGAAAGGAAGGAAGGAAAGAAAAAAGGAAGGGAGGAAGGAAGGAAGGAAGAAAGGAAGAAAGGAAGGAAGAAATGAAAGAAGGAAAGAAGAAAGGAAGGAAGGAAGGAAGGAAGGAAGGAAGGGAGAAAAGAAAGAAAAACAAAGAAAGAAAAAGAAAGAGAAACAATAAAATTAAACCTTTCACAATAAGTACTGATGTTCTAGTAAAACACATTTCTACATTAGTCATGTCCAAATATGTATATCTCATTTGGGATTTTAAGTCCCTCACCTTCCTGGCCATGTTGTTTTTCAGTCATGTCTGACTCTTCATGATCCCATTTGGGGTTTTCATGGCAAAAATACTGTAGTGGTTTGCCATTTCCTTCTCCAACTCATTTTACAGATGCTCTGTTTGGCATTCAAATTTTGCATAGAATTTTAAAATTTTTTTATTTTTTATTTTTTTCTGGGTGAAAAGCTGGGCAATTGGGGCTAAGTGACTTGCCCAAAGTCACAAAGCTCATACGTATCAAGTGTCTGAAGCCAGGTTTGACCTCAGACCCTCCCGACTCCGGGATTTGTGCCCTATTCACTGCTGCCACCTAGGAAAACAAGGTTAAGTAACTTGCCAAGGGTCACACAGCTAGTGAGTAATTGAGGTTAAATTTGAACTCACAAATATTAGACTTTCTGACTTTAGGTCCTGCACTCTATCCACTGTGCCATCCAGCTACCCTCCAAACTGTCCTGACCTGGGAAACCACTTCACTGCTCTAAAACTGATTTTGAGGCATTATTCCAAAGTTATTTGGAGGGCAATTTGGGAGTGTTCAGGAAAGTTTCTGCCTTATTCCACCATCTTAGCTCTGAAAGTCCATCTTCCTTCCTTCTTTAAGAGAGGACATGTGTAGTTCCAGATCCTCTTTGGGGAGAAATTTGGAGAGAGTAAAAAAGTTTTTGGAAGCTATGAATGTGTAAAGGTGCCTGTACCTCAACATATCTCTAATTTTTAGATTGATCACTAGAGACTTTGAGAAAATTTTCCCTTGAGTCTTTTTCTCAATTGAGCTAAGATATCTTTCTTCCAATGGGAGAGAGCTCATTCACTCTATACATTGTCCAATATATTCTAATCTGTATA
This sequence comes from Pseudochirops cupreus, assembly GCA_028627135.1. NCBI lineage: Eukaryota > Metazoa > Chordata > Mammalia > Diprotodontia > Pseudocheiridae > Pseudochirops > Pseudochirops cupreus. Next base: position 240,424,702 of record CM053582.1, read on the forward strand.
AATCCTCTGATTTCTATTTGCCCTTTGTTTGGATAATGAACTTACTCCTTATTTATTATGTGTAATGATTTTGTGTAAATGTAATGATTTGTGGGGGAAGGAACCAAGCAGGACCAAACTTTTGGATACAGGCAGTGCTACTTTCTCCTTTAATGAATAGTGACTGGGAAAACAATATGATCTTTTTTAAAAAAAAACAATAATTTCCCATAGACTAGTGACATTTAGAGGGGCAAATGAATATAATTCTGGTCCTGTGTCCACCCTCTGAGGAGAACAGTGACCAGGGTTGTCCCCCTTTCTTTAATTTCTTTCCAGGCAGGAATTAAAATCTCTCTTGAAGAGAGGTGGGTGAGATTCCAGAGATACCTATAAATGCCTTAGTTTAGACAGCATTTATATAAATCTATGTGGACACAGATTTATATATGGGAACACACACACACATACTTCATTGTAATGCCATATTCAAATGAAGAGAAGGAGATGAAATGCAAAGAATACAATCTATGTCTATTAGTCTCTTCTGATTTCTCAATGAAAACCCCTCACTCTCAAAATAACATCCACTGGCCTCTCCTCGATAACACTTTCCTCTCTCCATTCTAAGATCAGTTACAATATCAATCACATGCCACATGTGAACAACTCTCCTACTTCTGGGACCCCTAACATTCCTGCAGAAAGCAATCAGTGCTTTCCCTTATGAACTGCTCTGATGGTAGTGAGAGCCTTGGGGATGTCCATTCCACTTTTGGACAGCTCTAATCATCAGGAAATTTTTCCTCCCATCAAACCTGAATCTGACGCTCTGAAACGTCTATCCACTGGTGGAAATTCTGCCCTCTGAGACCAAGCTGACCACATTCAATTTCTTTTCCACGTGATTGTTGTTGTGAAAGGAAGCTGGGAAATTTATGTGAACATTTAAAAGATCCAGGCTTCCAATGGTGTGTGTGTGTCTACGTGTCTGTGTGTCTGTGTCTGTGTGTGTCTGTGTGTAGGAGGGGTGAATGTCCTCCACCATATGGATTACAGTTCTTGAACCTTTTAGCAGACAATCTTCAGAATTTTTGACTGAAAAAAAAATGCATTTTCTGATGATAAGAAAGTTTTAATAGAATAATAAAAAACAAAATGGAGCATTTGTCACTGGGATGGCAAGAGTACAAAGGAATCATGTAATTTTGGATTTTCACAGGCCCCAGGTAGCCATTCTGCTGAGCCCAGCCACAATTTGTCAGTAAGGATAGAATTTTTTATTCCAACTCGTAGAGTGTAAGTTCCTTGAGGGCAGTTACTTTTTTGTTTTTGTCTTTAAATCTTGATTTCTGAGCACAGTGCTTTGTATGTAATAGATTCTGCAAAAGTTTTTTAATTGGTTTGAATTTCATATAGAATTTTATACCTTCCAAAGGTATATAACTCCCATTATTATGGCACTTGATTATCACAATTTCTCTTTGAAAGCATATGTTATCATAATCTCCATTTTATAGGTGAGAAAATGGATTTAGTTTATTTTGAGTTCTAGTTTATTGCCCAAAGTCACACAGGAATTTCCAACCACTGGTTCAATGACATTTTCTCAGTATTCAGTGCCTGGCAGTATTGACCTTCCAGAGTTGAAGAGACCACAGTCCTGAATTTTGTTCTGTGCCTAGTGTGAGTCATCTCACTGACTGGGTTGGTTGGCTGCAGGCGAGATGTCACTTTTCACTGTGATTATTGTTGTAGATTCCAGATGCTTCTTTATAAGATATTTAGGTGACATGCTCTTTAAGAACTTTGCCCATTGTGGCGAATCTTCACGCACACTTTACGACATTTTAAAACTCTAGGAAAAATAAAGCTTATAGTAGACAAATATAGGCCCTCTTTTGTGGGGGCTAGACAGCTGCTACAGAGTACTGAAAAAGAAATGTGTGCCTTGTGGAGACCCTCCTTCATGCTGTCTGAGACAATTGTAGTTAAGTAGATATATTCCAACAAATCAAATAGATCAGTCAATAAATGAACATTTAGTAAACATCTATTTGTCATGTGCCAGGTACAATGCTAGATGCGGGGTATAGTTCAAAAAGTACTGGGCTTTGAGTCAAGAAACTTGTTTTCAAATCCTGACTCTTCTACTTTTACCCATGTGACTTTAAAGAAGTTATTCAACTCTCTGGACTTAATTTTCCTCATCTATAAAATGAGACTATTTAACTTCTAAGGTTTGTCCCAGCTCTAAATTCATGACCCCAAGAACCCCAGGATTCACACTATCCATTGACACATTTAGAAGAACTGAAGGAGAAGCTGGAAAACTTGGAAAAGGAGAATTTTAAAGAGAGATTAATGATGCATGCACGCATGTATGTAGTTTTGGCTACAATAGAGGGAGCCCAGATTAGTTTCTTCAGTTTGGAGACTTCCCTTTTTATAATTTTATATGCATCTCCTTAATGGTAAGAGTGCTGACTGGAAGTTTTCCCTGGCAAGAAGGATAGACTAGAGGATTATGGAAGCCAGAAGCTTTGGCGAGTGAGAATACGCATGTGTGTGGGGGTGGGTGGGTGGGGGTGTGTCTGGAATTCAGTGGAAAGGAGAGGAGCTAGAGGTCAGATATAGTCAATGGCAAGTAAAGAACACTGATATCCTGAACTGATAATCAAAAGAGGATGGAGGGTCCTGTGGTTCTCTAGCCCACTTAAGAAGTGATCTTCCAGGAGGGAATGTTGCTGTTTCCATGGCTATTGCCACTATGGAAAACTGGTGAATTTATCCTTTGTCCATTTATTCTCACTTCCCTTGTGTCATTGCTGCCTGGTAAACTGACATCACTTATCTTTAAATCTTGCCTACTTTTTTTTTTTGGCTTTGTTTTTTGGAGGGGGGAAGGCAGGACAATTGGGGTTAAGTGACTTGCCCAAAGTCACATGGCTAGTGAGTGTTAAGTATCTGAGGTCGGATTTGAACACAGGTCCTCCTGACTCCAGGGCTGGTGCTCTGTTCACTGCACCACCTAGCCACCCCTTAAAAACTTTTTGCCTCCAGAGAAAGCTAAGCTGACTTTTATTGTATGCTAGGGAAGTGTTCACTACACAATTGGAGAAGGAGAAATGGACTTATAGCCTTAAATATAATGAAAAGTCTATATTGAAGCTCTCTCTCTGGAGACACAAAAGTGAGATTCATATGCACTATAATCATTAACTTGTATATTTTGTGATTCTGTGACAATGATAAATTTTCTAGGAAGGAGACATCACTCTGGCTTGGTATACCTTGAACTCATGGAAGACATGGTATTTAATCAGGTTCTTAAAGGATAAATAGGTTCTCTCTCTCTCTCTCTGTCTCTTTCTCTCAGGTTCTTAAAGGATAAATAGGTTCTCTCTCTCTCTCTCTCTCTCTCTCTCTCATTCCCCCTTTCTCTCTCCCCCTCCTCTCTGTCTCTTTCCATATCTATCTATCTATCTATCTATCTATCTATCTATCTATCTATCTATCTATCCATCTAACTATCTAGGTAGGCTTAGATAGCTATGAAGCACTTAGAAAGGAGATCTGTGTTCTGGGAATGTGTTATAGAAGACTGAAGTGTCTATGGATGAGGCCCTAAACTCTGAGACTTAATGATATCTATATCTACACATATACATGTATGGAGCTATATGTACACAAATATACATATATGTATATCCTTATAGATACAGCTATGTATATATATATATATATACACACATATATATATATCCTACATAGACATGCATATATACATATAGCCATACACATACCTACTTTCATATATTCACATATATGTATGGATACACACACACACACACACACACACACACACATATATATATATACATATATATATATACATACACATACATATGTCTTAAACATTAAAAGGAAAGGTGAAGTATCCTTTTGTGGGAAGTCCAGTTGAGCTATACTTAGAGAAGACCTATGGAGACTGAAGGACCAGATGAATTCTGTTGTGGATAACCAAGTTGCCATGACAGAGGAAATATTAGCTGGCCATTTAATAAGAAAGGGCTATTACTGGTTGAAAGGGGATACTTAGGTCACAAGACTTTTTGTCATCCCTCCATGTAGCTCCAAAGGAAGAAAAGGAAAACCCTGTTCAGTCTGGATGGGAATGGAGGGGTAGAAGTAGCGGACATGAAGAAGAGGAATGGGTTTGAGCAAGAATGAAGAAGGCCCTATAAGAAGAAGAGACGGGGTGATTGATTACAGAGAGGGCCTTCCTCTGCTCTCTGCATGGTGTCCCCATGGGCTGGGTCTATGTCCTTGGTGAAAGAAGGTTCCTGAGACCATGTGCAGTTTTGATTCTGTGGCTTCATAGAACCAACAGGAATCCTGTTTCTGAATGCCACTCATAGTAAAATAGTAGAGAACAGTTTTTTCAAAACTGCCTCCTGAAAGTATGTGAGCCAAGGAAACACCACTAGAAAGGAGATAGAACTGTCCAAAGGGAAGCATTTTGAAAGAAGTCTGTGCTCTAGGAGTGTTACTATTAATGAGGCCCTAACCCCTGGGACTGATCAGTAGCATTGTAAAGAGTTGGTGGATTTGGAATCAGAAGTCATGCTCTGCCATTTAGCTAACTGTGTTAACTTGGGCAAATCACTTAACTTTTTGGAACCTCAGCATCCTCCCCTGTAAAATGAGGTACTTGGTGTATATGACCTCTATCTATGCTTCTATGCTCCTAAGTGGATTTCCTTGCTTTTGGAGCAAGGATCAGAATCAGACAAGCTTCTAGGGTTTAGGAAAAGCATGGCTGCATTATCTGGGTTTCCTAGGAAGTTTTCTTGACATGGGCATCTCTCTAAATGTTCTCACTGATGTGCTGACTAGTGGGGAGACAGCCATGGAGCAGATTTGATGAATACCTTTCTCTCTCCCAGGTTTCTTAAACACTGTAACTCTGCTTGGTATTTCTGTTTGAGGTAAGCTGAGACTGTGATGATGAGGCTAGTCAGATATAGCCTTGGCCGCATCTCTGATGTGGTGATTGTTCTGAGATCGCCTTGTCCTTTTGAGAGAACTTGAAACGTAACAGGAACAGCAAGAGTGAAGGTGTAGAGGTGAGAGGGAGCATAGCACATAGGAAAAGTGAAGCAAAGAGACGTCTCATCATAATAGTGCTCACTGAGGAAAGACACCAGATTTCAGCCTTGACCTTCAATTAAGATGCCCCCAAGGATAGAATCTTGACATGAGGACTGTTTCTGATACATTTCAAAACATTTTCCTCATCCCATTCTTCAGAGCATGTCATAGATTGAGTGCTAGAAAATATATTTGGAAATGAAAATTTATAAAAGCCTGTTCTGTCAGGCTTTTGCCCAGTGGCCACCATGATAACTTGAAGATAGACTATCTTTAAAGGTTCAATTATAACAGATTTTTGCACTAAGTAGAAACAGTGATATCTCATTCCTTCCAATATTACTAGTATAGAATTTGAGATCCTTCAAACAGGGGGAGGTTGAAGTTCACTTTTGCACAGCCGTTATGAAGAAAAGCCTTATTAAACAAAGGATTAGTGTATAATTATCAGTCACCAGGAGTGATGAATATAGAGAAGAACGGAAAGACTTGTAAGGACTGATGCAGGGGAGGAAGCAGAGTCACTAAAGCAATATGAATAATAACTATAATAAAGATATGAGAAGACATCTCACTCCAGTATTCTTTTACTGAAGTAGGAGGCCCACAAGGGTGGAGTGTTTTCAGTGTATTGAGTAGGTTTGCCAGGGTTTTTTTTCTTTTTTTTTTGTCATTTAAAAATATTCATGCTTATATTTAATGGCTCTGGAAGAAGAGAAAGGGAAGGATATGGGGGGAAAAAAAACAAAAGAAATCAATACACAGTTGTTGTTTTTCTTTTTTCTTTCTTTCTTTTTCTTTTTTCTTTTTTTTCCTTTGCTTTTTGGAGGGGAGAAAGCTAGGCAGTTGGGGTTAAGTGACTTGCCCAAGGTCACATGGCTAGTAAGTGTTAAGTGTCTGAGGCCAGATTTGAACTCAGGTCCTCCTGACTTCAGGGTTGGTGTTCTATTTACTGTGCCACCTAGGTGCCCTGAAAGTTGTTTTTTAGTCCTGTTTCTGATTTTGTAACCCCAGTTGGGATTTTCTTGGCAAAGATACTGTAGTGGTTTGCCATTTCCTTTACTAGCTCATTTTACAAATGAGGAAACTGAGGCAAATGGGGTGAGTGACTTGCCCAGGGACACATATCTAGTACACTTCTGAGTCAGTTATTCCTGGTGTCAAGCCCTGAGCTCTGGGTGCTGCACCACCCAGCTGCTGACTTTGACATTTTGCTAGGCCATTTTAATGTATGCCTTTGAAAGCAACAATGCAGACTTTCTTTAACATTGCTCAATGACTAAGACTTCTCATTAATTTAGACTACTCCTCCTTCTAGTCAGCCCAAATCAGTAAGGTTTGACTGAATAACTTTGACTTAGGGGGAGAACATGATTAGACTAGGTTTTTATCCATACTTGACTACATTCAGTTTTCATCTAAGCCTCTACTCTAAGAAAACATCCCATACTCATGGGACTACATGGATTTATTTATTCAAGTTTGCTAGGTCTAAGTACATTCTGACATGATGGAACTGAGAGGGCAGACTTCTCAGAGTTATCAAGCAATGACCAAATGGGAAGGTTGCCATGTTTCTTAAGTGATACAGTGAATAGAGAGCTGGGTGTGGAGTTTGGAAGACCTGAGTTCAAATCCTGCCTCAGGCACTTAGAAGGTTTTTGACTCTGGGCAAGTCACTTAACTTGTCTCAATGTCATTTTCTTCACCTATTAAATGAGATGTCTGACTTCTAAGGTCCCTTTTGGCTCTAAATCTGGTTCTATAAGTCTGTGACACACAGGATGAGTGATGTCTCTAGACCATGCCCTCCTGACTTTTCCTGTGTCACGAATTGGGAAGGACCAAAATGGAGGGGGAGTGAGAACCAGCAGGGCTACATTTTTTTCTTTTTCACTAATAAAAAATAAAATTTTATTGATTTTTTTCCATTACCAGAATTTCTCCATTATCTTTCCCTCTCCTACAGAGTCATCCTGTATGACAAGAAATATTCTTTAAAGAAAGGGGGAGGGGTGGAGTCAAGATGGCGGTGTAGAAGCAGCAAAACGCCACATCTCCCCCCATAACCACCTCAAATACCTATAAAATATGACTCATACAAATATACAAATCTTAGAGCTGCAGAATGCACAAAAGGACAAAGAAACAAACTTCCCACTGAAGGCAGCCCGGCAGGCAGATAGAAAGGGGTTCATCATAGCAGGCAGGAAGCCCAGACCAGCACCACATGAACCCATGGCTGTTGCCCAAGGGTGGCCAAGGACAAACCACAGCTGGAGTTTTCAGGAGAGTGGATCACCAGCAGCTGTGGTGGTTTCAAGAATTATCAACCTATAAGAGCCAAGGACAAAGGGAAAGGTTAGTGGAACTCAGCTAAATTTCAGGGAGAGGGTCTGGCCGACTGCCTGAGAGCTAGAAGCAGCTGAAGCGGCGGCCTTGCAGCTGTCTCCATGTGGCTGCTTCAGAGCTCACAGGCTGCAGATTGCGGGGGTGCCAAGTGATCATTCAGAGGCTAAGTGCTCTTGCCTTGAGCTGCCTGGATTGGGATCGCGGTCTTGGGTGGAGGTCCTGAGGTGTGTGACCAATGAGCCAAAGCTGGTGGGGGATGCAGAGATGGTGGCCTCCTAATAGCTCCAGCAGCTGCAAAAACCCCAGTGATTTGGGACAGAGCTCTCCTCTCTGAAAGCAGAGTTCTACTGAACCTAAAAGTCAAGTAATTGACTGGTAACATGAGTAGGCAAAGGAAGCAAAGCAAACCCAGCAATGCAACTTTAGATTCCTTTTTTGGGGACAAAAAGGATCAAAGCATGGAATGGGAGTAAGACAACAGGGTCAGAACTCTTGCACCAAAAGCTTCCAAGAAAAATGGAAACTGGTTACAGGCCATAGAGGAACTTAAGAAGGATTTTGAAAACCAAATAAGAGAAGTGGAGGAAAACATGGGAAGAGAAATGAGAATGATCCAAGAAAATCATGAAAAGAGAGTCAACAACCTGACTGAAGAAAATAACACCTTAAAAAATAGACTAACTCAAATGGCAAAAGAGGCCCAAAAGGCCAATGAGGAGAAGAATGCCTCAAAGTCAAATTTGCCAGATAGAAAAAGAATCTCAAAAGCTTACCGAAGAGAATAATTCCTTCAGAATTAGAGTGGAGCACTCTTTGCTCCCAGTGGCAGGAGGAAGATGACGAAGGGGACATCTTTGTTTGGTAAGTGCCAGAATAAGACACACACTTTGTGCCATTGTTGTGGTTCTAAGGCCTACCATCTTCAGAAGTCAACATGTGGCAAATGTGGATATCCTGCAAAACGCAAGAGAAAGTATAATTGGAGTGCCAAGGCTAAGCGACGAAACACCACTGGTACTGGATGAATGAGGCACCTAAAAATTGTCTATCACTGATTCAGAAATGGATTCTATGAAGGAACAACACCTAAACCCAAGAGAGCAGCTGTTGCAGCATCTAGTTCATCTTGAGAATTCAACCGTTTGTTAAAATAAATGTCCTGAATGAAAAAAGTAAAAAAGAAAAAAAAAAGAATTAAAGTGGAGCAAATGGAAGCAAATGACTTTATGAGAAATCAAGATACTATTAAACAGATCCAAACAAATGAAAAAATAGAAAGTAATATGAAATATCTCATTGGAAAAAATCACTGATCTGGAAAAGAGATCCAGGAGAGACAATTTAAAAATTTATTGGACTACCTGAAAGCCATGATCAAAAAGAGACCTAGAAATCATCCTTTGAGAAATTCTCAAGGAAAATTGCCCTGATATTTTAGAACCAGAGGGCAAAAATAGAATTTGAAAAAATTCACCGATCACCTCTTGAAAAAGATCCCAAAAAGAAAACTCCTAGGAATGTTATAGCCAGGTTCCAGAGTTTCCAGATCAAGGAGAAAATATTACAAGTTGCCAAGAAGAAACAATTTGAATACTGTGGAAACACAATTAGGATAACCCAGGATCTAGCAGCTTCTACATTAAGGGATCAAAGGGCCTGGAATATGATATTCCGGATATCAAGAGAGCTAGGATTAAAACCAAGAATCACTTACCCAGCAAA
>CM053582.1:240434408-240531602 GCA_028627135.1 Pseudochirops cupreus
CTAGGATTAAAACCAAGAATCACTTACCCAGCAAAACTGAGTATAATGTTTCAGGGGAAAATACAGTCATTCAATGAAGTGGAGGACTTTCAAGCATTCTTAAGTAAAAACCAGAACTGAACAGAAAATTTGACACTCAAATACAAGAAGCATGAGAAGGTAAACATGGAAAAGAAATCATAAGGAACTTACCAAAGTTGAACTATTTACATGCCAACATGGAAAAACGATAAGTGTAACTTGTGAAAATTTTCTCAGTATGACATATATATATATGTATATATATACATACATATATATTTATATGTATGCATATATATATGAGCGTGTGATATGTGTGTACATAGACAGAGGGCACAGGATTAATTGAATAGGAAGGGATGATATTTTAAAAGGTGAAATTGGAGATGGGAGAGGATTAGAATGAGAGGAGACAGGGAGAGACAGAATGGGGTTAATCATCTCATATAGAAGAGGCAAGGGATAACTGTTACAATGGAGGGGAAGAACAGGAAGGCAAAAGGGAATGGGTCAACCTTACTCTCATTGAATTTGGCTTAGGGAAGGAATATCATACACTCTAAATTGGGTATCTTGCCCTGCAGGAGAGTAGGGGGGAAGGGAATGACATGGGGGATGATGGAGGGGAGGGCAGGTTGGGAGGGGAGGGTTGTTAGAAGCAGACACTCCTGTAAAGGGACAGGGACAAAGTAGAGAATGGAACAAGTGGAGGGAGGGATTGGAGGGAGGGAAATATAGTCAATATTTCACAATTTGTCCGTTGTGGAGATGTTCTGCATAACTACACATGTGCAGCCTGTATTGGATTGCTTGTCTTTCCAGTGTCTGTCCTCAGTGGGTGAGGAGGGAAGAAGGGATAGAATCTGGAGTTTAAAGTTCTAAATATATATATATATATATATATATATATATATATATATATATATATATATATATATTTAACATATGATTTTAGAACTTCAATTTATATTATATTATATATATGATTTTATACATATGATTTGAGAACATCCTGACCTGTTAGGGGTTTTGGTTCATAATTATCCCACCAGTCATTGCAATACTCTTTTCATCACTTGTTCTGCATTATCCAAACCCAACCTCATCAGTTTTCAGTTTTTGTCTAAGGTACAGAATGTGAGATTTAGAGGTATTTTATTATGTTTACTACATTTTTTCTTTGCAGTCTGGCAGTTGGGTCCATTAGTGGCCATGTCCAACACTGCCCAGACTTATGTGTTATCTGGGTTGACGCTCATGCTGACATCAACACACTCCTTACCACTTCATCTGGGCATCTACATGGACAGCCAGTCTCCTTCCTTCTCAGACAACTGCAGCACAAGATCAGTAGGTTGAACTGGTTACCAGAGTGTTGAATATTGACTCAAATAGGTAAACATGGCACTAATTATGCAGGCTTTGAGAGGCAGTTGTGGGGGATGGGATGAGTATGATGTATTAAGAGATGTTTCCCATCCTAAGTAGGGAAAGAAAGAATGTTGCTCCCACAATCACCACAAGCCTTTCTGTTACTCACTGGAGAACTATTTTCCTTAAGGATACAGCTTTGTGAATAGGGAAGTTGGAACCTATCATGTCTTCTGGTTGCCAGCAAAGGCTGTAGACAACAAACATTACCCTCATTGTGGTGCTGGGTCTACATTGCCTTCTGAACTGTACTATGATATCATGAGTAAAGGATATGTATGAGGGAGAATTGAGAATCCCTCATACAAAGATATCATGTTGAGGTTTGCCTCAACATCATCACTCCATTAGCACCTCTACCTTTACCCTCTTTTGGTGCAGCAGGGCTACTTTTACAAGTGTTTCATTGCCTTGGTGATGGTGTCTTAAGGATGCTAAAGGATGAAATTATCAAAAGGGAAAGAATGAAATTCTTCAATGTCTACCAGTTGTCAACTTGCTGGCCCAATCTTATATTTTTTATATCCATTCAAGAAAAGTCTGGGATCCTGATAAACCTAATCCTTCCCAAACCAAAATCTTCTCAGGAGGGAGAAGGTATCATGTTCTTAGGAGAGTGGAATCACTCACATTCACATAAGCCCTAGTTTGCCCCAAGAAGTCTCCACACATGCTTTTGAAAGTACTTCAAATTCTTCCTGTGCATTGAGGTTTGCTTGTTCTTGGACACATATTGCTATCTTGAGTCTCTGAGCCTGGACCAGGGGAAGATGTTCTTGTGTTGGTCTCCTTGTTCTGTTTCCAGGTTCCCATCTCTGAGTCCTCTGTATTGGGTAGGGGGGAGCTGATAGAGAGGCAGAAAACTCAGAAAGATCATTCCCCCTGATCTATTTATTTATTCCCAAAGTCTTTACTTACTTCTGGACCCTAGACTGTGAATTCCTGTTTGTTTCTGCTATAGTGAACTCTGTGATTCCTCACATTTGGTGCTGGTCTGAATTTTTATCCTGTTTTGCATTTTGTTGTTCATTGGAAGGGGATCCTGTAGATGGAAGGAGGCTGATGTTTTCTTAATGTAAGGGGGTCAGGAGAGCAAAATCTAACAACATCGTTGGATTGAAAGGGATGTTAGAGGATGTGACTCTAGACAGGGCTGCATCTACCCCACCATTATTCTGTCTTGTTTTAAAAGATCAAGGGGTTGTATTTCAGTATTCCTGGATCTTGTAGATATGAATAGTCCCTGAGTCTTTTTACTGGTCAAAGGAACATGCAATTCTCCCTCATACATCCTGATACTCCCTCAAAAGAAATGAATAATGAAGCTCAATGGCTTGCCCAAGGCACCGTGGAAAAAAGACGTGCATCATCTTAATGGTACCTTTGTAGATGTCTGGCTAGATCTGCGGATCTCTTCCTCATGAACTCTCCCACAAGTACTGTATGTAAGCTATTCCTGGCATGTTCCACAGTACAAAAACACGGTCCATCTTCGCTGGGAGACATGGAGAGGTTGAAAAGTCAAGCCCATTGGAACAATCCTTGGGTTTGGAGGTGAGTCAAGTGCTTATGCAAGTCTGAGATGTCCCTGAGAGAAAGTCAGGAACACAAGCAAAACACACACATTATGAGGGGATTTGGAGATAAGGATAAAAAGAGAACAAGATCTTTCCCCAGTACATACCGTCTTTATGGGAAGGGCTGTATTTATTGTGCAAGTCTGCGCCCTTACAGGGAGGGGATCTATTGCAAGGGCTTCATCACCTGGGATAACCTTTGGTGGGGTTTCAGACATGTGTTTTCAAGGCTAGGTCAGGAAGAGGAGCTGGGGTTCTGTTCTGGATAGCATTAGACATGAAAGTCTACCCAGAGGCAGTGTGATGCAGTGGAAAGAACACAGGCTCCTAGTAAAAAGAACTGGGTTCAAATCTTGATACTCATGACCCGTGGGAACTTAGGTAAGTCACTTGACTTGAGGGAGTTGGATTACATGACCCATAGGGTCTCTTCTAGGTCTAGAGTTATGATGATTTAACCTTGCAGGGACCAAGGCAATTCTCTAAGTGTCCAAGCAGCAAAACAATTGCAGATTTTCATTGGTAAAGAAAGTTTTCTCACTAGGAAGCTCCTTATACCCATGAAATCACGAATCCAGTGAGAAAATAGAAGTATGAGCCACTGGGACTCTGCTGCTAAGTAGTTACTATGAGGGAAGCTGGGTTTGGAAACTGATAATTTAGGCGGAAAACATAGGAAGTTTATGCCTCCATTAGTACTAGAAGAGAAAGAGATAACTGGAAAGATATACTTATTTATAAAGGTACCCTTTACAAAGTAAATTTCAATTATATCTTCTGCTTTTACATCCTCTATAATTGCCTCCTTGTATTCATTTGCTTCCCTCTCCCAGAGAGCACTTATAACAAGAATGTGGCATTGAGGTGGCATTCTAGATAGAGCATAGAACTTGGAATCAGGAAAACCTGAGTTCAAATCCTGCCCCCAGACACTAACTGTGTGACCATGGGCAAGTCACTTAACCTCTGGACTATCTCCCAGGTTATTGTGTGGATCAAGTGAGTTAACATTTATAAAAGCTCTTTGTAAACTTTGAAGTGATATTTAAATGCTAGATAATAATGACGATGATAAAACAGAAAGTAGGAGAAAAAAAAGTTGATGCTATATGCAATATACCACCCTTGTGAACCCTGACCCCTGCCAAGGAGTGACAGGGAGATGTCTTCTCATGCCTCCTCTTTAGTACCAAGTTTGTTCTTGATAGTTCTTTAACATCCAGTTTTGTTTGTTTTGTGGTTGTTCTTTCTACTTACATTATTGTAGTTATTATGGATTAATTTCCTGTTTCTGTTTGCCTTGTTCATCCAGTTCATTCTTACAGCGTAGTATTGTTCCATCGCATTCACATATCAAAATTTGCTTAATCACTCCCAATCAATGAATATCTACTTTGATTCCAATTCTTTATTACCACAAAAAGGGCTGCTACAAATATTTTACTGAATATGTAGCCTTTCTTGCCAAAGATTCCCTTGCCATATGTATGTGCCCAGCAGTAAAATAACTAGGTGAAAGGGTGTGGACAGTTTAGTTACCTTATCTGAATCATTTCAAATTCCTTTCCAGCTTGGTTGGAGCAATTCATAGCTCTACCAACAATACATTTGTGTACTTGTATTTTGAAAACACCTCCAAAATGGACTGTTCCCATCTTGTTTTGTCGTTGCCAATTTGTTAAGCGTGAAGGTAAAACCTTATGGTTGTTTTAATTTGTATCTGTCTTATTAGCAATGACTTGAAGCATTCCTTCATGTGGTTGTTAATAGTTTAGAATTCTTTTGAAAATTGTTTATTTATAACAAAAAGAGTCTTTTATATCATTTTTTTCAAGGGACCCCAGAATTTAATCATGGGTTGCTACCCCCCCAAGTACTCTTCAGGATACTTTACCTTCTCCATTGATAGGAAACTGATTATAAATTCCTGAACTTTCACAAAACTGGGAACTTGGAGATGAGCTTCAGGTCCCACAATGTTTCCACAATTTTGAGGGACATTAGATGTATTTTTTCTTCTCTGGTGTTTGACCTCCCTATCCTAAGTCCCTTTACATCCTTCTCCCTAATCCTTTTTCTATCATTTACCTTGTACTCTCTTCCTATGATCAATTAATCAATCAACTAATAAGTATTGATTATTAAGTATTGCTATGTGCCAGGAACTGTGCTAGATAATAGGAATGTAAGTACAAAAAATGCAAGAATCCCTACTCACAATGAGTTTATATTCTAATGGGAGCAACAATCATATATAATGTGCATATATGCATACTATACATAGTAAATAAAGGTATATATACACACATGTGTATACATGCATGCAAACATACATCGTTAAATACAAGAAGACATTAGCAGTTGGGGAGATCAGTAAAGGTTTCATTCAGAAAATGGTGCCTGAGGTGTAATTTAATTAAAATTTTAAAAATTAAAATTAAAATTTGTGTTTTCTCCCTCCTTCCTCCTTTCTCCCCCAATAATGCAAGGAAAATAAAATCCCATTACAGACATGTGTAGTCAAGAAGAACAAATTGCAACATTATCCATGTCTCAAATTCTATACTATGAATACATTACCTCTACCTGGAGGTGGGTTGCATGTTTCATAATGAGTCCTCTAGAATTGTGGTTGGTCCTTGGTGTTGATCAGAGTTCTAAAGACTTTCAAAGTTGATTATCTTCACAATATCATTGTTATTGTCCAAATCATTCTCCTGATTCAGCTTACCTCATTTTGCATCAGTTCATAAAAGTCTTTCTTGAATTCCCTGAAACAATGCTCTACGTAATTTTTCCTTTTTGCAGCACAATAACTTTCTCTCATATTAATCTACCATAATTTGTTTGGTCATTCTCTAATTGATGGACACTCCCTTGGTTTCTAATTCTTTGCCACCACAAAAAGAATTGTTATCAATATGCTTGCACATATGGGTCCTTTACTTCTTTCTCTGAAGTCTTGAGGGTATAGACCTGGTAATAGTATCAATGGGTCAAGGATACACACAAGTTTAATAGCTTTGAGAACATAGTTTGAAAATATTTTCTACAATGGCTAGACCATTTCATAGCTCCACCAATAAAGCATTAATGTAACTGCATTTCCATAGCTCCTCTAGCATTTGACAATTTCCATTTTTGTCAACTTTGCCTATTTGATGGGTGTGTGGTGGAACAGCAGAGTTCTCTAAATTGTATTTCTTTAGTGTTGATTTAGAACATTTTTTTCATATGATTACTAGATTTCTTCCTCTGAAAACTAACTATGTACTCTGATATTTATGAATTTAAATCAATTCCCTATATATCTAAGAAATTAGACCTTTATCAGAGACACTAACTACATAGACTTTCCCCCATCTATCTGCATCTCCTAATTTTAGCTTCATTGGTTTTGTTTGGGCAAAACTTGCCATTTATGTAATCAGAATTGTCCATTTTACCTCCTGTCACCCTCTGTATCTCTTGTTTGGTAACAAACTCTTCCCTATCCATAGATATAAAAGATAATTTCTTACTCCTTTCATTTGTTTATGACGTCACCTCTTATGTATGTCATATACCATTTGGAGTTTATCTTTGTATATGTGAGATATTAGTCAATACCTAGTTTCTACCACACTACTTACCAATTTTCCCAACAGGTTTTTATTTTTTGGGGGGTGGGGGGGAGAGTGGCTTCTCCTAATATTTGAGATCTTTGAGTTTATCAAACATTAGGCCACTGTGCCCTAAGCTATATCTTAAAGGAAAAGTGGTGGAGGTAGGAAGGAAGAGCATTGCAGATATGTGAGACAGTGCAAAGGCATGGAGAAGGAGATGGATGGAAGTGAGTAAGCAATAGAGAAAAGACTGGTTTGGCTGCTTTGTAATATCTGGAAATAAATGGCATTCCACTGGGACAACGGGAACTGTGAAAGATACCTGTGACTATTACATGCAAACTTTCAATGTGAATGTGAAAGTGTGCTCATAACAGGGAATAATTTGGAACAACAAGAAATGATTTGGAACTGAGAGGTGATATGACCTTTAACTACTCTATGCTTGTCTGAAGTTCATTCTGCATTATGGCCCATCTTTTCAATTAATCATTCAAACATTTATTGAGCACTTACAATGTTCTAGGCTCTGTGCCACAAGCTGAGGATAAAAAGAAAAATTGAAAAAAAAATTTCTGCCCTCAAGGAGCTTATGTTCTTGTATGAGGAGAAAATACGCAAGTAAATAGGTGCCCATAATATGCAGAATTAAGAGAATGTAACATAGAGAGAAGACAACTAGCAGTAGTGACAGAGGGTGGTGGGACAGGGAGGAGAGGAGTCCAGAAAGAGCTCCTGCAAAAGGCAGTAAGTCTCTGTGTGATCTGGGAGATGAGTCTCTGACCTTAAGGGCTTTCTTCTCCTGGCTGTTTTGATACTCCTTACTCCTTTTTGAAGGAATCTACCTTCCATGACTTTTAAGAAATACATTATTTGGTGGTGGCTAGGTGGCGCAGTGAATAGAGCAACGGCCCTGGAGTCAGGAGGACCCTAAGTCCAAATCTGACCTCAGACATTTGACATACTTACTAGCCATGTGACTTTGGGCGAGTCACTTAACCCCAATTGCCCTCTGAAAAGAAAAAAAAAAGAAATACATTATTTGTTGCACAGGTTCTTTCAAGGTGCTAGCTAGAAGATTAAACCTCTGTTGACTTTTAGAGTTTTTCAGCTTGGTTCTCTGAAAAAAACCTTGTTACTCTTCTACGATCACAGAATTTAGAGATCATATAGTCTAACATTCTCTTTTTATGTTTGGGAAAACTGGATCCCAGAAATATCGTATGACTCATGCCCAAAGGTTCATAGACTGGGATTTGAAGTCAAATCTTTTTGTTCCATATCTGGTGCTGTTTTAATATCTCATCTCTTTATCACTTGGACAAGTTTAGCAACTTTAATGGCTATATGTGTGTATATATACATGCACACATACATATATATGTTTCTGTATATTATATATTAAAATGTACATATAATGCACATACACACATAGAGGATATCCTAAAAGTCTTAGTGAAATTTTAAGCTTTAACAACTTCAGAAGTATAAATGCTTCAAACTTTCATAAATCAACATTTGAAAGGTTAATTATTTAAAATTTTAAAATATTGATATCTTTCTTATTAAAATTCAACATAGTAATTGCCTTGTGCTATCCATCACCCTAGCTGATTCTTGACCTTTGTAAAGAATTTCATCAGTTGCTGCTCAGTGACTGAAAGGATTGCATTTGTAATCTTTGTTTTAGGATCATCCAAGTAATGAGATTTTGATGAATATACAATAATTTTGACGTGACCTCACAAAAAAAAAAAAGCCAAATGGAGATAGATCAGTGACCAAGTTGGCCAAAGAAAGGACCTCCTTTACTGATCCTCTAGTATAATAAATTGTCATCAAGAAACTATAGCACGTGAAATGAAATAAAATATGTTAAAAGTTTTTAAAATGCTATTCAAAATTAATGAAACTACAATGAGACAATATACCAAAATTTATGGGATGCAGACAAAGCAGTACTAAAGGAAAATTTGTATCTCCAAACACATTAATAAACTAGAGAAGGAACATATCAATGAAATGGGCCTGCAACTAAAAAAAAACAGCTAGATAAAGAATGAATTAAAAATCCCTAATTAAACACCAAATTGGAGCTCCTAAAAATCAAAGGGGAGAATAATAAAATGGAAAGTAAGAAAACCAGTGAACTAATAAATAAAACTAGGAGATGGTTTTATGGGGGGAAAGACAATAAAACAGATAAACCATTGGTTAATTAGACTAAAAAAAGAAAGAAGAAAACCAAATTACAAGTATCAAAAATAAAAAGGGTGAATTCACCACCAAGGAACAAGAAATTAAAGCAATTATTAGGAGCTATTTTGCCCAATTATATGCCAATAAATCTGACAATCTAAGCAAAATACATGAATATTTATAAAAATAAATTACCCAGATTAACAGAAGAAATTAGAAAAAGAAATAGAACATCTTAGAAAAAGAAATTAAACAAGCTATTAATGAATTCCCTAAGAAAAAATCCCCAGGGCCAGATGGATTCACAAGTGTATTCTAATAAACATTTAAAGAGTAATTGATCCCAATTCTATATAAACTATTTGGGAAAGTAGGCAAAGAATTCCTTTTACCAAATTACTTTACAACACAAAAATGGTGCTGAGACTTAAACCAGGAAGAGCAAAAACAGAAAAAGAAAACTATACACCAATTTCCCTAATGAATATTGAGGCAAAAATTTTAAATAAAATGCTAGCAAGGAGATTACAGCAATATGTCCACAAGAATCACATACTATGACCAGATGAGATTTATAGCAGGAATTCAATATACTAGGTTCAATATTAAGAAAACTATCAACTTAATTGACCATATCAATAACAAAACCAACAGAAATCATATGAAAATCTTAATAGATGCAGAAAAAACCTTTGATAAAATACAACACCCATTCCTACTAAAATACAAGAGAGAGTAGGAGTAAATGGAGCTTGCCTTGAAATGATAAGTAGTATCTATATAAAACCATCAGCAAGTATTGTCTGTAATAGGGATAAACTAGAAGTCTTCCCAATAAGATCAGGGGTGAAGTAAGGATGCCCATTATCACTCAATATTGTAGCAATAGGAGAAGAAAAAAAATTGAAAAAATAAAATAGTCAATGAGGAAGCAAAACTATTATTCTTTGCAGATGATATGAGGAATAATTAGAAAATCAACTAAAAACTAGTTGAAATAATGAACAATTTTAGAAAAGTTGTAGGATGTAAAATAAATCCATATAAATGATCAATATTTCTATGTATTTATTACCAACAAAGTCCAGCAGAAAGAAATAGAAAAAGGAATTCCATTTAAAATAACTGTAGGCAATATAAAATATTTGGGAGCCTACCTGCCAAGACAAACCCAAGAATTACACGAACACAATTACAAAACACTTTGTGCAAATAAAGTTAGATCTAAACAATTGGAAAAATATGAATTGCTCATGGGTAGGCCAAGCCAATATAATAAAAATAAAAATTCTACCTAAGTTAATTTACTTATTTAGTGCCATACCAATCAAACTAACAAAAAGAAGTATTTTATAGAGCTAGAAAAACTAACTAAATCCATCTGGAATAACAAAAATGTCAAGAATATCAGGGAAATTAATGAAAAAAAATGTGAAGGAAGGTGGTTTAGTTTTACCAGATTTCAAACTGTATTATAAAGGCGTAATCATCAAAATAATTTGGTGTTGCCTAAAAATAGAGTGCTGAATCTGTAGAATAAATTAGGTACATAAGACACAGTAGTAAATGACCATAGTAATCTAGTGTTTGATAAACCCAAAGAACCAAGCTTAGGGGACAAGAATTCACTATTTGACAAAAACTACGGGGAACGCTGGAAAACGGTGTGGCAGAAACTGAGTATAGACAAACATTTTATACTATATAACAAGATAAGGTCAAAATGGGTACATGATTTAGACGTAAAGAATGATAGCATAAGCAAATTAGGGGAGCATGGAATAGTTTATCTGTCAGATTTATAGATAAGGGAAGAATTTAGGACCAAAAAAATAGAGAACATTATGAAATAAATGTAAATTGGATGATTCTGATTACATTAAATTAAAAAGGGTTTGCACAAACAAAACCAATGCAACCAAAATTAGAAGGAAAGAAGAAAATTTCACAGCAAGTGTCTCTGATAAAGGCCTCATTTCTCAAATATATAGAGAACTGAGTCAAATTTATAAGAATAGATGTCATTCCTCAAATGGTCAAAGGATATGAATAGTCAGTTTTCAGATGGAGAAAACAATAGGCATATGAAAAAAATGCTTTAAATCACTATTGATTAGAGATTGTAATGTAGAGAAATGTAAATTAAAACAACTCCAAGGTACAACCTCCCTTCTTTCAGATCAGCTAATATGACAGAAAAGGAAAATGATAAATATTTGAGAGGATGTGGGAAAACTGGGACACTAGTATACTGTTGTTGGTGGAGTTGTGAACTGATCTGACCATTCTGAAGAGCAATTCAGGACTGTGCCCAGAAGGGCAATAAAACTGTGCATGCCCTTTGATCAAGCAATACTACTACTAGGTCTATAGTATTATAGTTCAATAGATTTAAAAAGTATGGGGGGAGAAACTATTTGTACAAAAATATTTATAGCAGCTCTTTTTGTTGTGTCAAAGAATTGGAAATTGACAGAATGTCCATCAATCAGGGAAGAATGAACAAGCTGTGGTGTATGACATACGATTGTAATGGAATACCATTGTGTTTTAAGAAATGATGAGTAGGATAATTTCAGAAAATCCTAGAAATACATGAATTCATATAACATGAAGTTAACCATACCGGGAGAACATTGTCCATGATAACAGCAATATTGTACAATGATCAACTGTGAATGATTTAGCTATCCTCAGTAATACAATGACCCAAGACAATCTCAAAGGACTTATGATGAAAAATTTTATCTGCCTCCAGAGAAAGAACTGATGAAGTCTAAATACAGATTCAAATATATATTATTTTTCACTTTGTGTGTGTGTGTTCTGTGTGTGTTTCTTGGTCTGTGTTTTCTTTCACAATGTGACTAACATGGAACTATGTTTTACACGATTGCACATATACAACTTATATTGCTTACTATCTCAGGGAAGGGGGGATAGGAGGGAGAAAAGGAGGAAGGGAAAGAATTTGGAACTCAAAATTTTAAAAAAAAATTTTAAAAAGTTTACATGTAATTGGAAAAAAATAATATTAAAAATTAACAAAACTAAATAAGTATAAAAGAAATCTAAATAACTAAATTTTCAAAAAAGGTTTGCAGTATTTATACTTCTGAAATTAATAAAGCCTAAAATGTACTAAGACTTTCAGGACAACAAATATGCATGCATATGCATGTGTATATACACATATGTGTACATAGGCATATATTCATAGCCATATATATATATATATATGTGCACACATATATTTGTAGGCCAACTACTATGGGATCATGGAAGAAATGTATATATCCCACTTACTAACTTGCAAATAAATTTCCAGAATGCATTGAATGAGTTTGATTGTCTTCTGAATAGTTTATTAAATATGACTGATATTTATGTAGTGTTTTAACTTAGCAAATTTCTTAATAGATGTAGTACTTTGAGGAGAAATAGAAGGTTGCGGCCAGAAGCTTGGCTTCTCTGCTCTACTTAAGAGAGAGGGGTTACTGGACTAGAATTATATCTATCTGCTTCCTTACATGATATTAGTCTAGCAGATTTGTCTTTCAGGTTCAAGCTAAGCTTCAGATCACTGTTTATTAAGGAGGACCCCAAGTTTCATATCCAAGGCATGATACCTTTCTAATTGAATGCCAGTTCCACAATGAACACATGTAATAAGTAGCAAAGAAACCCACCTATCCAAATCAATAGCAAAATGGAAATCAGAGAAAGTATAATTAAGAAAATATATATCAGAAAATATACAGTGAAGGCACTCTTCCTTTGGGAACAAGATAACTCATCTCAAGAGAAAGAGTTCCTGATCTCACCCCAGGTCAAATTCTTTGCAGTCTCTAGTAGTGCAAGCTGGAGATAGGGACAGTAATGAAGACCACCAATTCATCTCCTATTGACTTCTTCCCAGAATCTTATTTTTCCTTCAACAACCTGAAGCAGGGTTGACATTCTTTATCTTCTTTCTCAAACTTGGAAACCAGAGCTGCCCAAAGCAATTATAGAGCCTGAAGCAACCCTAGAGCCATAAAAAATGGGAGACTCAGAAGCCTGATATTCTCCTTTCTTCTACTCTCGATAACTCCTCGCTGCCCCTCGTACAGGCACAGTGTATCGATACCCACCAAGGAAGAAAGAGATCTTTACCAGTGGGCTGTGGGACTCAGATTACATAGATATCACTTCAATCACAACATACAGTGATTATTATCCCTATTTTATCATAAGATCACAGATCTCAATTTTATAGCTGAGACCCTGCGGTATAAAGAGACTTGCTAATGGTCATGCTACTAGCAAGTGTCCATAGCAAAATTTGAACTGAGGTCTCTAATATGCTACGCAGTCTCCCAATAATCACCCTTCTACTGTTTATCTTTATGTGGTGAAAGTTACTTTCTCATATTTGTTTTTGACCCTTAAAACCAATGACTCTTATTCTGATGTTATAAACAACTGCAATGGTGAGATTTGGTGAAGAAAGAAGTTAAGGTGGTGGCCTAAGGATCTAACAGTATTTCATGTATCTCTCCTTTGGCAGAAGTTTACTATTTATCTGCCTATCAGTAGAAAGTAGGAGGTCTAAAAGAAACCCAGACAACCTACACAATCTACAAAATAAGATAAAAATAACCTAGGCAATCCTCTGCCTGGGGGAAAAAAACAAAACAAAGCAACTGACCATCTTTTCTCTTTGTTTAATAAAGATTACTAGAACATTCTAAAACTAAAGTGAAGCCCCTGATGAAGTTTCTAAGAAACTTGGGAGGGAGAGGAAGAAAGAGAGACAGATAAGACAGACGGAGAAAGAAGGAGAGAAAGACAGGGAGGGAGAGAGAGAGAGAGAGAGAAAGAGAGAGAGAGAGAGAGAGAATTGGTGATTGGTCTACCTCATTATACTATGAATTAAAGATTAGAGATTTCCTAGTCTTTTCACTATCCAAAACTTAATCACCTCTATATGATCCTTGAAAAAAAAAGGCTAACCATCTAGCCAGAGACTAGAACTATGATTTCATCGGTATATGGAGCTACCAGATTAGGAAACTCTTCTATCAATGAGGGTTGTTACCTTTGCAACTTTGAGTCTTAGAGATTTACCCAGAATGCTGAAAGGTCAGATGTCTTGCCCAAGGTGAGGTAGCCAGTATTTGTCAGGGGTAGAACTTGAAACCAGGTCTTCTTGGCTTCAAAGCTAGGTGTTACAGTGGATAGAGTGCTGAACCTGGAGTCATGGAGCCCTGAGAACCAATCCAATCTGGGCAAGTCACTTAACTTTCTACCTCCATTTCCTCAACTATAATATGGGAATAATAATAGTATCCACTTCTCAGGGTTGTTGTGAGGATCAGTATGATGCCTGGCACACAGTAGGCACTTAAAAAAATGCTTGTTGTTTCTTCTCTCTCTATCCACTATATATATTGCTTCCCTATGAGGTCCTGTGGACATATGATACCAAAAATCATGAACCTGAGAACAGGATAGTCTTTCTGGAATCTATTGACCTTACCAACTTCACACTCTCTGTCTTCAGCTTAGAAACAGTAAATACAAATTGGGAAAGTGAGGTGGTCCAGAAATCATGTCAAATCTATAGAAGGAATTAAGGATGTTAAGCTTTGGGGAAGACAAAGGGAGTAGGAAATGTGATCTCTGTCTTCAAATATCTGAAGTGGCATTATGAGAAAGAAGAGTAAAGCTTGCCTTGTATGGTTCCAGAAGACAAAAGAAGAATTAACAATTGCAAGTTCCAGGGAG
Source organism: Pseudochirops cupreus (assembly GCA_028627135.1). Classification (NCBI taxonomy): domain Eukaryota; kingdom Metazoa; phylum Chordata; class Mammalia; order Diprotodontia; family Pseudocheiridae; genus Pseudochirops; species Pseudochirops cupreus. The sequence continues at coordinate 240,449,011 of CM053582.1, forward strand.
GTAGATAAGACTTACTCTAAGCCAGGAATCACTGCTTAAGCATTCAAGTTGTCCAGTAAGAGAATGCATTGCATTCAGCTCATAGGATCATAGTTCTAATGTTGAAAACTATCTAGTCCAATTCTCATAATTTTATGTTGTTGTTTAGTCACAAAAGAGCAGTCAGCTCTTCATGACCCCATTTGAGGTTTTCTTGGCAAAGGTACTAGAACAATTGGCCATTTCCTCCTCCAACTCATTTTATAGATGAGGAAACTGAGACAAACAGGATTAAGTGACTTACCCAGGATCACACAACTGTCTGAGGTAGCATTTGAATTCAAGTCTTCCCAACTCTGGGCCTGATATGCTTCATTTTACAAATAAGGGGATGGAGGCTTAGAACACTGATGTTAAGTGACTTATCCAAAGTAATTTAGTGGCAATAGTAGTATTTGAATCCAAGATTTCTGACTTCCAAGCTAGGATTCTTTCCACTTTTTCAAAAACTTTATGTTCCTGGTGTATGTGTGGCAGGGGAGGGGGGTGAGGTATGGGGAGGGGCAGGGTGGAAATTCAAACAGAAACAGTGTGGTCTTTTGAGGTCTGAGGTCTCAGAAGCTCTCTCCCAGCTCGGGGATTCTAGGAGCCCATGATTGCTCCTGCTTAAAGATAACTTGTCCCCTAGAAGCATCAAGCACACCCCCTGGACAGACTTTAAACAAAGCAGACTGGTCTCTCCTGCTTTAGTAACTTATCTGAATCCACAGTGTTGGTAACAAAGCTGAGAAGAGAGCAAAGCGGAAATGCTCCATGACCATGCCAAGGCGTCAGAGCCAGGGCAGGGGCACATAGCATTGATGATATAAAAGACCTAAAGCCTTAGGAAGGCAAGTGGCATGAATAGGGTTTGTGCCATGCCTAGTAGCTTACTGGTCCAGCAGACTTCTGTGATTAAAAATTTCTTCTACTGGTCCTACTTCCCACTTTTGTCTTAGCCCCTTGCGTTTTGTCTCTGAGAAACCTTGAGTGCAGACCTAGGCCGGCTTCTGGTTTACACTCTTTTGGATCTTTCTCCTCTTTCCTTGGAGGTTGGAAGGCTGTCACTTATCCTTAATGACTGTCCTAATTTTCAGTATAAATGGGGTCCCCTTCCAGGAGGAACTCCACTCAGTCATTGCTCATGCCTACATTTTAATCTGGGTTTTGCATTTCTGAATCTGAATTATACCACTGACGTCACAGCAAGGCCAAAGGCAGTGGGATGTGGGAGAAGGAGCATTGGTCTAAGAGGCAGAAGACAGATGGAGGCTTAGGTCTCAGCCCCATCAATTACAGCGTTCCACTTCTCTAATTAAAAACGCTGACATTCTCCTATGTTATCATGCCCACTTGTCATTCTACTTTTTCTTTTGCTTCACTCCTCCTAAGCCTACCCATGATCTCATCAAGACCTTCAAGCTCTCCACCCTTTAGAACTCTCTCAGGCAATGCTGCTCCCCCTCCCCCCCCCCGCCCCACTTCCTGCCCTCTGCTTCTTCCCTCTCTAATCTCAAAACTACATTTATCCATTTCAACTCCACACTATCCTCTGCTCCAGAATCTCTTGCTCTCTTGTGCTACCGACATTATTTTCTTGCCAAATCTTGGCCCTGGATAATAGCTAACTATAATTGACATCCAGATAGTACCTACAATGTTCCAGGCAATGTGCTAAGCACTTTGCAAGTCTTATCTCATTTGACCCTCACAAAAACCCTGGGAGGTAGCTGCTATTATCTCCATTTTACAAATGAGGAAACTGAGGCAAACAGAGATTACATGGCTTGCCCAGGATCACAAAAACTAGTAAGTGTTTAAGGCAGTACTCCATCTTTCCTCATTCCAGGCCCAGTGCTCTATCCATTGTGCCATCTAGCTGTCTCCTATCATATGCTTTCTCTGCTCCCCCTCATGAGCCATTGAATGAAGTTGGAGGAAACCACAACATGGTTGTGCATGTTATCAATTCATGTCATTATAACAGGCCTTGGCAAATGGGGGGCCAACTGTTGAGTAGCCATCAAGGCAGGCCTTGGCAAGCCTTCTTCTGGAATGCAGGATGATGCAAAATCCAAGGATACTGCCCCAAATTGAGAGCATGCACAGGTATTTAGGGCAACTAGATGGCACCTAGAGTTAGGATGAGCTGAGTTCAAATCCAATGTACCATGCATACAACTTTTTCAGAGCCAATTGTTTACACTTACACTTAAATTTACATTTACCAGCCTCTGATCTAGTCTAGCATTCTCATTTTACAGATGAGGAAACTGAGGCACAGAGAGGTTAAATTACTTGCCCAAGTTCACAAAGGCAAAAAGCAGAAGGATGAGCACATGAACTCTGGTCCTATGACTACAGATTCCTACTTCTTTTTACTGTATCATGCTGTCCTCTCCTAGCTGATATGGAAATAGTTTGAAACTGTAAAGGGCTGTATAAATGTAAGCTGATATTATTTTGAACTATGAAATGACTAAAAATAACACACCTGTTTTCCATCTGTTCAAGGTGAGATAACCTCAAAGAATTTGTGTTTGGACTTAAGGAATGAGGAATAGGGGAATATTATTGAGGGCACCTTGGAAAGAATGAATCTTTGTAAAGAAGATTAGGTGGGCACATCACAATGATAAAGCTGTCCTTTGGTTTTTTTTAATGCGTGTTCCTGATCTGCTGTCAGGGGTTCATAATCTCTGAGGGGGGTACCAAACAGTAGGTATGGGTTTTCTCTGAAACATTCACATTCTCAGATGTTTTCTTTTGTGACCAGAGTATTATCGTGCTATCTGTATAAGATTCACGGTACAGCATGTGTTCATTGACCAGAACAAAAATAACTGGCTCACACACACTGACAAACATGGGCCCGTAGGCTCACACGTAGAGAAGCTCCAGCTTACGGAGCTAACAGACCACAAGGCAACATCCATACATTAGTCTGTGAAAGGTGCTCTGAGTTACAGACCCGAGTCCTAGACAGGACCTACCAAACATCTTCAGAATCTCATTGGATTTATACTCAAATCTGGACTGAATATTCTTTTCTAACATGGCTGGTGATGGGAATTAGTCTAGTTTCACCAAGGTAGCCCATTGTCCTGATGGTAGGTCAGGAGATTCTACTCACTCTTTCAATTCCAGAGACCTTCATTCGTGAAATCTACGGGGGGAGAAAGATTTCATGGACTCTCTTCAGATTCAGTTGACCCTGGCATTGTCCTTTCTGTTGGTTTTATTTATTTATCTAGCCTCTATTGATTTAGAGGGGTTCTCTGTACCTCCAGGGGTGGAGAACCTGTGGCCTCAAGACCACATGTGACCCTCTAGGTCCTCCAGTGTGGCCCTTTGACTGAATCCAAACTTCATAGAACAGATCCCCTTAATAAAAGTATTTGTTCTGTAAAACTTGGACTCAGTCAAAAGGCCACACCCAAGGACCTAGAAGGCCACATGCAGCCTCAAGGTCACAGGTTCCCCACCCCTGTAATCTAGACCATAGGCTCCTTAAGAGCAGGAATTGTTTCTGATTTCATTCCCTTTTAGTTCCTACCACAGTACACTATACACAATACCTACTTAACAAATGTTTCCAGCAGGTGGCTAACTGTGCTGCCCGGTTCCCAGAGATCTAGGAAAGGTACCACAGCATCCCCTAAAAATCACTGAATGATGACTAAAATTAGGGGATGTAGCCTTTCACAGCACACACAGAAGCTAGGATTAGAGTTCAGATGCCCTAGGATAGATACCTCAGTGACTTACATTTTTGGGGGGAAGGAGGGGAAGGCAGGGCAGTTGGGGTTAAGTGACTTGCCCAAGGTCACATGGCTAGTTTTGTGTGTGTGTGTGTGTGTGTGTGTGTGTGTGTGTGAAGTGTCTGAGGCTGGATTTGAACTCAGGTCCTCCTGACTCCAGGGCTGGTGCTCTATTCACTGTGCCACCTAGCCACCCCAACTTACATTTCTAATGAGCAATAAATAACTGATAATATAACTTTTCCTGAAAGCACAATTTGATAGACGGAAGGAAAGCAGCAAGAGTTCATTGTACCCAAAGGTAGAAGTCAAGGTAGTTGGCAGCAAAAATGGCAGTGGAAATGGGACAAAACAGAGGATGAAAAGATAAAGAAAAAACCACTATGCTAAAAGACCCTGTTCTGCCTTAGGGTCAGCCCTGGATCAACTCTCTCTCCTTCTCCACCCCACTATTCAATCTTGTACTCAAGATGCATTCAGAATGAGCTCTCTCACCTGGCCATAGCTAGGAGGATTTGATTTCTATGCCTGCTTTTATGACTTACTTTGATCTACTCTCTTTCTCTCTCTCTCTTTTTTTATCCACCCAGGGGGGCAGCCATGAGGAAGTGAATTAACTGGGTCAGCAGAAGTTGAGTTTAAAATTTCTATGAATAAAGAACCCTAAATTCAACTGTTAGAAAATTTTGTGGGAATTCAGTTTACATTTGGAGTTGAAAGCGGAAGCTAAAGAGGTGGGAATCTGTAGTCCCAGCAGCCCTTTCCTCCCCCCTCCAACTCTAAAAATCCTTCCTATCAAAACAAAATTGGGGTTAATGAGCAGTCTGCAAAAAGAAAAAGAAAAATGACAAAAACAAAAATCAGGGCATCTATCCTCACAGCTTCTGGTCAGGGATAGTAAATATGGGAAGTAGAATATGCTTCGTTGTTAGGCAGCCAAATCTATTTAGATCATGACATGACAGAGTTGGCCCTAAAAGGGAGAACAAGGTTGGAGAAATGAAAGATGAAGACAGAAGACAAACGTTTTACCTCCTTCCGAATTTTCCAAGGGCTGTCCCTGTCAGTAAGGGAGAAGGACCCCCCTCTTCACTGGATGGATTTGGGGATCTAAGGGCAGAACTCATCACTGGTGCTTTCATTAGGAAGACAAGAATTTGATGTATTGACCCTCAATTCCTGAATGTCTGGGAACCCACTTTTTTCACCCTTCCACCAGGAGAGGGGAAAAAAACATGTTTGGGCAGTGGAGTCGCTGTGAGAAAACAAATGAGTGAATGGAGCAGAAGAAGGGCCAGACACCCTCTAGAACAGCTACCATTGCATCCTTAGGGGGCTAGGGCTTGGAGGGGGTGTAGCACCAGGGCCCTCAAGTTAGATGTCAATTCTGCCATACTTATGGAGGGGTGTGAGCCTGCGTGTTCAGGAAAGAGAAATATAGAAAAACAGTTAGCCTCTGTTAATATTTGATAGGCAGCCAAAGCTCCTTTGTTCCCAAACTCAGTGAGCTACCCATGAAAAAATAAATTGCTTTTCAAGAACATTCATCACAGCAAGTGGCTCATTTCCTTGTCCTCAAACAACCCCATTCCTAGGCTCCTGCTCCCATTGAAAAGTACTCAGATGTAGTAAAAAAAAAAAAGTTTTGGGGGTGGTGCTGGTGCTGGTGGGGTGGAGGGAGAAGGCAGGCAGCAAAGAAACAAACATTTGGGGGTTTGGGTGTATCCTGGTGTGTTTTGTCACACACAGTCTCTTCTCCTCTCTGGGCTTTCCCCTTAGAGAAAAGGCTCGGTGCCTAATGGGGAATAATTCCGAAACACGGGAGCAACCGCGCTGACCCATATGGAGGCCACGGCCCTTCCGTGGCCCGTATATTAATGTCCCAGCATCCAGCGTGGTGCTAATAGTTAGCTGATTAGTGGCTGAACAGTCTCTGGAAGTCTTTATGAGGCTAATGAACAGATTTTTCTTTGCCTTAATCACAAGTCTGCCTGCAGGAGAACTGCCCCGGTAACTGTGAAACCAAATGGAATTAAGATGCTCGCTAGGATCGGGAGTTCGGGAGCAGCTGTTCCCAGCACCGAGCATTGGGCCATTTCTAAGCCTGGTTAATAGGTCTTGTGCCAGAAGCTGGGGGATGTTAGGGAGGGAGAGCTGTGGGGGAAGGGCAAAGGAAAGAGGGAGGGGAGAAAGAGAGACAGAGAGACAGAAAGAGAAACAGAGAGATACACACAGAGAGACACAGAGACAGAGAGAGAAGAAAGGGCGGGCATTCTACCCACCCCCACCCCCACCCCCATTTTCTCCCTCCCTAGTTTTCTCCAGTCCTTGAGATGAGCTTCTCCCCACCACCCCCACCCTCACCCCCACCCTCACCCCTATCCCTATTCCCACTCCCACCCCCATCCCCACCCCAGCCTCAAACCAAGGGGAGAGTAGAAACCACCTGGCTCCAACCTGTTGTGTTCTTTAGGGTGACTGAGGCCCAGGAGAATTCCCGCATTTACTCAGTGGCCTGCATATTCCTTTTGCTGCTTTTGGAGAAGGAGAAAAAAAAATGCCAACATAACTTTATTGTTTGGGTTTTGGAAATAGATACTGACAATTTTTTTTAAAGGCTTCTTTTCACTCCCTACTAAGAATAGCCTAATTTATTCATGCTTTCATTTGGCCAGGGAAAGGGGAGGGAGAGAAGGGGGGTACTGAGGACTAGGCTGGCTGGACTCCCTTTTTATTCACACAGATGAAAGAGTGCTAGCGAAAAGGCAAAGGACACTCTTTGCATTTAAAGGTGCTCCTTCCACCCGGCTCTCCAAAGGAATGACGGGCCTCCATTTCAGCTGCTCTCATTGGCTGGCAGGCTATACTGGGATGACCTCTGGCTTCTCCCAGTTTTCATTGGCTGGCCCTGGCTACAAGAATGGTGACCCTCCACTCGGCGTGCCCTGGGGAGATACACACTAGAGCGCAGATTTATGTGGAGTGGAAAGTGGGGAGAGAAGACAATGGAGACCCTTGGAAGGGAGGTGGGAAGGGCCTGTTCTGTCCAGGTCATAGACTTACACAATCACAGGATTTAGAGATGGAAGGCACCATTGATCCTTCATTTAATTATAGAAGAGAAAAGTCTGCCTCCTGGGTTTGCCATGTGGAAAGAAGTGCTGGTCACTTGGGGGCAGTGTGGCATAACATAAATTTCGGATTTAAAGACCTGGGTTCTAGTTCCATACCTGCTACTCACCAGCTCTGTGACCCTGGGCAAGTCTTTGGGCATCATGTTTTCTCATCTGTAAAATGGAAAGTTGGTAGACTGGGTAATCTTCAAGGATACCCCTTTCCTTTCAAGTGTAACATTTTGTGATTTACTGTGTGCAGATTGGAGAGGCTGGGGCACTAGATTTAGAATCAAAAAGCCTGTAGTTGAGACCAAGTTTTGTCACTGTCACCAAGCTAAGTGATCCTAGACAAACTGTTTAATCTCTCAAACTCAGTTTCTTCATCTGTGAAATTAAGGAAATAATATTTGCACGGACTTTCCTCTCTTTAAGAAGGTAGCCCATCTTAAAACTGTGAAGCAGTAGTCTGTAAACTTTTATATGTATTATTATTATTTTGCAAGGCAATTGGGGTTAAATGTCACACAGGGTCACAGAGCTAATAAGTGTCAAGTGTCTGAGGCTGAGATTTGAACTCAGATCCTTCTGGCCTCCAGGGTAAGTGCTTGATCCACTGTACCACATAGCTGCCCCCTCTAAACTTTTAAAATCATGCACTTCTATTAGTAAAAAAAAAAAGATTCAAGCATATATCCCAAAATATTTACTATTCATAAATTATAGACATGCATTACTCTGCTAATAATTCTGTTCATCATAAAATTATGCCAAAATATAAATGAAAAAAAATAATGAGATAAAGATGAAATAATATTTGAGTCTAGATTCAATATAGAGACACTGAAGTTTATTGAATAGGAGAATTAATAATCATACCTGAGCTTTAGGAAAGTCACTTTGGCAGTATCTAGTGGGTGGCCTAGAGCACAGAGAAACTTAAAGCAAGGAGACCAGTTAGACGGTTATTGCAAAAGGTCAGGCAAGAGATAATGAGGGCTTGAACTAGAGGGACTGGCTGTATGAGGGGAGAGAAGAGAAGACATGAGAGGTGGTGTAGAAGCAGGAACAAGATTTGGATGTGGGGGAAGCAGAGGGAGATGAGGCAGAAGTAGCCTTAGCAGTAATCAGGAAGTATGGAAGTTTGGAAGTCATGGGCAAGTTGGTTTTGGGGTGTGTTTTTTTTTGGTTGGGGGTGGGGGAGATAAAAGGATATTTGTAATTTATCAGTACACATCCATGCTCTCTCATCGTGTATGATTCATTCTGTCCCACTCAATATGAGAAGGGACCAGGCAGGGCTCTTGCTTATCCAACAGTCACTGTCCCCCGTGAATTTTTTTTTTGAGGGGGGGAGTGGCAGAGGGAGGAGCTGCTCAAAGTTCATTAGTTTCTGTCCGTCTTCACCAGGTCCCAAAGACGTGTCCCTTCTGTGAGAAAGAGCCAATCCTTCATCTAAAGACTGACCTATGAGGCCATTGATCGGAGATCAGCTGTGACCTATTTTATCTTTTCCGCCCTTTAATGCCTATTGGTAGGAAGGGTAGCCTAGGAGTTATAAAGGAACTCCCTTTTCTAGAAATTCCTAGACTGTCTGGGTATAAAGGAGGGGTCTGCTTTCCCTTTACTCCTGCCCCTGGCTCCAAGCTGCCCAGACCCTACATGACTTCTTTGATTGCTCACACTACTTGAAGGAGATGGGAGTTACCAATTCTATTTATTCCAGCCAGATGGAGGACCATGAAGCTTGACCATCTGTCCTGCTTCTGTATTCTCCCATATACATATCTCCTCAGATACTGTCCTCTGACCTATGGATGCAACCTAATGACCCTGGACAAGTCACTTAACTTTTCTATGCCTCAGTTTTCTCATCTGTAAAATGAGGGAGTTTGGGCCTCTAAATTTATGCTCCTGTGACCTAAGATTCCCTGAGCTTTGAGACTTGTTGTCAGCTCTGCTACTATACCACAGGACTTCTAGACCTTTCTATCCACCCTAGAGCTGGACTTTTGTGTGTGTGTTGTCTCCTCCAATTAGAGTGTGAGCCTATCGAGAGCTGTGTTTCACATTTTCTACCTAGATTGCTAGCACTTAGCACTGTGCTTGTGACATAATAATCTCTTAATAAATGCTTATGAATCAATTACTTAATTCATGTTGCTTATGTATTAAATGGGGACAATCTGAATCTAGGAGAAGCCAGAGGTGCATAGCCACACAGTAGACTTTTTAAAAATGTTTTGTTTTATCCCTATTATTTATTCAATGCAAAGCATAAAAGACTACATATATTTATGTGTTAAAATGCTCTCTCTTCTCTATATACATACATGCATACAAACACACACATATAGCTACCACCTAATTTTTTCTAGACTATTGTCCAGTTTTTGTCAAATAGTCCTGCCCCACTATCTGGGTTCTTTGGATTTTTCAAATAATATGCTTCTGTGCTTGTTTGCTTTTGTATGTTGTATACTTAATCTGTTCCACTGATTGACTTCTTTCTTTTAAAAATCATTGCAATGTCATTTTAATGATTATTGCTTTGTAGCATAGTATAAGATTGGGAACTGATAGAGCTTTACCTTCTCATTTTTTGTTTTTGTGATTCTTAATCTTTTGTTCCCCTGCATAAGTTTTATTATTTTCTTCTAACTCCATAAAACATTATTTTAGGAGTTTGATATAGTACTGAATAAGTAAATAATTTAAGTGTTGTTGTTATTTTGAAAATATGACTTTTTACATTTAAATCTATTTAGGGCAGAGGTTCTCAACCTGTGGGTCGCGACCCCTTTGGGGATCAACGACCCTTTCACAGGGGTCACCTAAGACCATCGGAAAACATATTTCTGATGGTTTTACACATATTTCGGATGGTTTTAGGAACCGAGACACCGCTCCTCTGTCCATCTCCAGGTGGGTCCGCCCACATGCAGATATGCCCACATACAAATATTAAAGGGTCATAGCATTAGGAGAACCACTGATTTAGGGGCAGCCAGGTGACACACTGGATAGAGTGCTGTCCCTGAAGTCAGGAAGATACATCTTTATGAGTTTATGTCTGACCTCAGACACTTACTAGCTGTGTGACCCTGGGCAAGTCACTTAACCTTGTTTGCCTCAGTTTCCTCATCTGTAAATTGACCTGGAGAAGGAAATGGCAAACCATTCTAGTATCTCTGCCAAGAAAACCCTAAATGTGGTCAAAAAGGATCAAACATGACTGAAATGACAGAACAAGATATTTAAATCACTTTTCTTTTTGGAACTTGTTGGAGTTGTAATGTAAGATGCTAGTCTAAGCCCTTGACTAGTTGAAATTAATTGATTTTCCAGTTTTCACAACAATTCTTGCCAAATAAGAAGGTGTTCTCCAAGTAGTTTGTGTTCTTGGCTTTTTCAGATGCTGGGTTATAGAATTTGAATGTTTCTGTTCCTGAATCTTGCTCCTCTGTTCTACTCATCTATTTTTCTAGTTTTTATGTGTTTGGGTTTTTTTAAACCCAGACCTGTAATTTCAACAATGTAGGTAGCTCTTGGGGAGGAAGTTCCTTCTACCAATGAATGTAAGCAATGGTGCCCCTTTGAATCTTCAAGACTTGCTAGGGGCCACGTTTAGGATCAAATACACAATGTTTGTTTAGAAGCAGCACTTGAACCCAGGTTACGTAGAATCTGAGGCCAGCCCTCAATCCACTAGGCTGTACTCCTTCTTTTTGATGAGAAGGGATGAGGACTTATACTAGGATGATAGCTTATACTAGGATGTGAAAAGAGAGGATAGGACAGATATGGGAAGTGTGCAGGTTGAAACAACAAGATTTGTTGACTAAATGAATATGTAGGGTGAGCAAGCATGAAGAGTGTCACTACATTTACAAACCTGGGTGACTGGAGAGATGATGATGTCCTTGATCCTAACAAGAAAATTTAGAAGATGGGTAGCTCAGGAGGAAAGATAATGTAATAAGAGCTAGATGCAAAGTCTTCATTTTGTGTGATTCATTCTGTGCCATCCAAAATGAAAAGGGGAAGCAGGATTCTTACTCACAGATCACTGCTCCATCCTTAGCACAGAGGCCACCTCTGAAGGTATCTGATACAGCCATGGGGAGGGCAGAGGGATTAGTTAGCATTTAGATTACAATTGCCGGACAATCCCAAATTAGATTCAGAAGCAAGGAGATTGGAGTGGGGGAGGGTTAGGGATAAGAATAAGTATGGCTGTGTTGGAGATAAACTCCAAAATTAGTTACTAGGGGGATTGTGCCACATTTTTCTTCTTCTTTGCTGGCTTGATAACATACCCCCTGATGTCAGACCCAGGGGCCATAGCTCCCCTCCTTGGAGATCACTGGTCTGTGACATCAAGCTTGTTATATCTATGTGGCACCCATTCTTCCTCCTCTTCTTTTCTCAATGTTCATGTTTTAGAAATGATTAGGGTAAGTGCATAAATGACATGCTTGTCATATTTGCAGATGACATGAATCTTATAGGAATAGCTAATACTGAAAGACAGTCTGGAAAAGGACCTCAATAAGCTAAAATAATGCATCAAATTAGACAAGCTACTACTTAACCTGGATAAATAGACCATTCAACACTTGGGTTCAAAAAAACCTTCACAACTACAGGATGAGGGCAGCATGACTAGTTAATAGCTCCTATGAAAAAGATTTGAGGGTTAAAATCAATCACAAGCTCAACATGATTCAATAGTGTCATGTAGCTACCAAAAATGCATTCTATGCTTGGCTGCGTTAGGAGGAACCCAGAGTCCAGAACAAGGGAGGCAGCTTATATTCAGCTGAGGAGATGCAAAAAAGTCCATACAAAGTATATGCCAAGAAATTTCAGGAGGGAGAGAGTGACGATAGCTTAGGGAACGAGGAAAGATCTTCTATGGAATATGTCACATGAGCTGTTCTTGGAAGGAACCCAGGGATTCTATAAGGCAAAGGTAAGAAAGGAATACCTTCTAGATAAACAAGACCACACTCCTGGTACAAAGGCAGGGGCACAGGAGATGGAGTCATTTTAAAGGATCAACTAGCAGGATATTTTAACTGGAAAGGAGTGTGAAATGAGACTGGAAATGTGGATTTCAGTCAGACTCTGAATGTTTTTAAATGCCAAGATTAGAAGTCTCCATTTTATCCTAGAGGCAGTATATTGCCATTGAAGGTTTTTTTTGAGTGTGTGTGTGTGTGTGTGTGTGTGTGTGTGTGCATGTATGTGTGTCCATATGTGTGCAGGTGTGTGTGTGTATGCATATGTGTGTGTGTGTGTGTGTGTGTGTGTGTGTGTGTGTGTGTGTGTGTGTGTGTGTGAAACCACAGGAGAAGAAAGGTGACATCATGGTCTGAGTTTTTTTAGGGAATATCAATTCATCAGCTGTGTGGAGAATGAATTGGAAAGTGAAAGACTGGAAGATTAATTAGGATATTGCAATAATCTTGATAAGATGATATGGGCTTGAACTGGGACAGAGGTCATACAAGTAGAGAAAAGGGGATGGATGTGAGAAGTGTGCAGTTAGAACCAGTGAGATTTGAAAACTTGCCGGATGTGGAAGATGAGGAAGAGGGAATAATCAAAGATGGCACTGGGGTTGTGATGAAAGAATGGTATTGCCATCAATAGAAAGGGGAAGATTGGAGGAGGGGTGAATGGGCTATTGCTAAAAATGTTAATTTCACATTTTTAATTGGAGAGGCTAATGGACTATCAGGTTGGAGAGATGTCCCACATGTAATTAATAACAATGAGAAGGGATTTCAGGTGATAAATTAGGACTGAATATATTAATTTGCTAGTTATTTGCCCAAAGATGATAACTGAGGCCGTTGAAGTTAATGATATCTCCAAAGGAAATATTACAGAGAAAGAAGAAGACAGTTCAGAGCCTTTGGGAATGCTTACAGTTAGTAAACAGAAGGAGAGAATGATCCAGGAAAGGAGAATGAGGAGTGAACTGTCAGGTGGTAGGAAAGCTAAGAACAGTGTTGTGGAAGCTAAGAGAGGAGAGAGTACCAAGGAGTAAGTGGCCGACAGTGTCCAAAATGCTGAGAATTCAACACTTCTGAGGCCTGAGGGAGAGAGGACCATTGCCCTTATCAGGTAATCAGTTATTGGCAACCATTTAGAAAACAGTTTCATTTGAGTAGTGGGATCAAAAGACAAATAGCAAGGGGCTATGAGGTAAAAAGGAGGTGAGGAAATGGGGTCAATGGGTATTGAAAAACCTCTGTAAGGAGTTTAGCTATGAAAGGGAGAAGAGATATAGGATGATAACTGTTGAGAATGGAAAGACAAAGGGAAGAGTTTTTATCAGTATGAGAAACTGAGACATGTTTGAGGACGGTGTGGAATGAGGTAGTGCATGTGGAAAGAATGAAGATCAGAGAAAGGGAGGAGGTGATTGAGGAAAAGGCCAGAAATGATTACCTTAACAGCACAGTGGAGAGGCTGGTCTTGGCAAGAAGAAGGGTGACCTCTTCAGTGGGGGTTAATAAGGATTTATTGGGCAGCTAGACAACAAAGTAGATAGAGTGCTCACTCTAGCGTCAGGAAGACTCATCATCCTGAGTTCAAATCTGGCTTCAGAAACTTCCTAGCTATGTGATCCTGGACAAGTCACTTAACCCTGTTTGCCTCAGTTTCCTCATATGTAAAATGAGCTGAAGAAGGAAATGGCAAACCACTGCAGTATCTTTCCAAGAAAACTGCAGATGGAGTCATGAAGAGTTGGACACGATTAAAAATTACTGTACCACAAGACAAGGTTAAGCAATACCCTTTGATTTGTAGCTTTAATTCTTCTTCCCAATTCTGCTGCGTGAAGAGTTTTATAACTTCGGACTTTGGGAGGACAGGAAGTGATGAGAGATACACCTCTGACAGGGGGGTACCATGTTCAAAATTGGAGAAAGGATTGCCAAATTGTCTTGATGGTAGTACTTCTCTTTGCTGATGCTAATTGTTGAACCTACTTACACTGTTCTATAATGAACTAGCCAAGGACAAAAACTGAGAAGCTCCTGCTAACAGCTGGACAGTGAGATGAAGGAAAATGCCAATCCTTAGAAATTCCATATTTTACCACAACCCTAATACCATACCCTGGACTGAACTGAGGTTCCAAATCTAGAGTTTCTGTATCTTCTTCAGATGATTGGCCCTGCTGGATTTAAGAGTTAAAAATCCTGTGGAAATGGTGTCATTTATATTCTTTAACCTTCTCTCAGGAAGTTCAGTCATTAGGAATGAAACAAATGCAAACTGTAAATTTCCTAGAGCTCCTGGATTTGAAGTAGTTGTTTTTGTTTTGTTTTTTTTCCTGTTTGAGAGACTTCTAGAACCTAAGAGAGTGTCAGACATCAGTCACTTAGTAGATATTTATTATTCAATATTTTTGTTATTATAAACTATTTATTTGTTGGTTGGTCCCATGATGCTAGTAAAAACAAGCATCCTTATGCAATATCCAAGCATGTTTGTCTTCTTTTGAGGAGAGCCAACGTCACCAAACCAATGTCGTGTGATAGGCATTTGATGAATATAGCAAGTTTAGGAAGGAGGTAGGGCTTCCCCAGGGCATGGGAGCCCTATGATTGGTTCCTGATTGAGTAAATCAATGAATCCACATGCCCTTTGAAAATGAATCTGTGCTGTGCACCTCAGGAATCAGGAGTCAAAAAGGTTGACAACTCTCTGAGAAATAAGGTTACATGAGCTTGTTTTTAAAAATATTTTGACAACCCTACTTCAATATAATTTGTTTCACTTGCAATTCTATGTATTTTATTGTGTACATTTAAACATGTCATTCTGAGAAGGGGTTCATAGACTTTACCATACTTTCAAAGGGGTCCATGATGCACAACGTCTTAAATCTTTGCTCTAGAGTCCACATTGTATTTGATTTAATTTACTTTTCTGATGCCTTTTTAAATTTTGATTTTGAATTGGTGAGAAAGGTGGAATACTGACCAAGTCTTCATTACTTACACTCACAGACTATTATGTCCTTACATTCCAGACTGAGTGACTAAATTTCATAAAGGCCAGGTGACTTACTGGCCTTCGTTGGTCAAGCAGTTACTTAGAGCCAAGAAAGCAGAACTCAAATCCCTTCTGGTTTCTCCAGAAAAACTTATAAAACAACCTCTCTTGCTATGGCCTCTTTAGCCCCTCTTCCATATATTTACACAAGATATAGGTTATATTTACATATAATACAAAATGTAGTCTGCTCTTTTGTAATCTTCAATGAGTAAAACCTTTGACCTCTGAGCAATGGCTCCCTACTACCTCCAGGATCAAATATAAAATCCTCTGACTTTTAAAGCCCTTTATAACCTGGCTTTTTCCCATCTTTCTAGTCCCCTCATACCTTACTCTCCTCCAAGTACTCTATAATCCAATGGCTTGGACACCCTATTGCTGTTCTTCGTAGGAGACACTATCTCCTGACTCCAGGCATTTTCAGTCTGCCCCAAGGCCTGGAATTCTTTCCTTTCCCATCTCCTCCTAGCTTTCCTGGTCTCCTTCCAGCTGCTGTTTTAGTCCCATCTGCTATAAGAAGCTTTTCCCAATGTCCCTTAACGCTAGTGTCTTCCCTCTGAGATTACCTCCAATTTGTCGTAAGTGTGTGTGTGTGTTATTTACACATATTTATCTGCTTGGTGAATTACCCCACTAGATTGAGAACTGGGGCTGTCTTTTACCTTTCTGTGCATTCTCAGTGCTTCAAACAGTCCCTGGCACATTGTAAGGACTTCATAAATACTAATTAACTTGACTTGATTCTGTGGGACTTCACCAGTGTTAAAGGGAAAGCCTCAGAAAAAAAATTATTTGGTTTATCCATTCCCTTCTTAGCTAACCCCTCTCCCTTCAAGTCCCTCCTGGTATCATTTGTTTGAACTGTAACTGGTGCTATCTCCCTCACAGTCATGAGGAGAGAGAGAGGCAGTGATGTAGTAGAAAGAGTGAAGGAGAAACAGGACACTTAAGGTCTGGTCTTGTAAGTGCTAAGTAACGCTGACCATTCTAGGGTTCTCAGATAGTCATCTCACTTTTTTTCTTTGTTTTTTTTGGAGGGTGGAAGCAGGGAAAATTGGGGTTAAGTGGTTTGCCCAAGGTCACACAGCTAGTAAGTGTTAAGTGTCTGAGCCCACATTTGAACTCAGGTCCTCCTGACTCCAGGGTCAGGGCTCTATTCACTGTGCCACCTAGCCATCCCAAGTCATGTCACTTTTAACCTTCTATTCCTAAGCTACACCTTTACTTTGGAGGCAGTGCTAATCAGAGCCATAGCTAACATGGGCTGACTAGAGCTTTGCCTCAGGGGGCCAACATCTGGAAGTGGTTGGAATGTAGGGCAGGACAGCCCTCCTCCCTGAAGTGGTCACTGTTCCTCATACTCATCTTTTGTTGCCCACAGGTCTATGCCACCACATATCACAACTGGGTCCTGTCAGTACCCTTCTCAGTACCCACTACTGACCATCCAACCCTTGTAAACAAAAGCCAGACCTTCTGGGGGATGTGTTTCCCGGTGCAATTTGACTCAGGACCAGAATGCCCTCCAGGCCATCGCTGCTGCCTTCCTCCTATCCCTGCTCCCCAGCTGAATTTGCTCCAGGTATAAGAATTCATAGTTATTCTCTACCTGTATCTGTCCCTGACATGAAGGGTGGCCTTAGATAAGTCGCTGCACACCTGTTGTGTTCAATTTATTGCCTCTGAAATAAGATGGCTTCATCAAATGAGGAATAGCAGGGCAAATTATTATTATATATGGAATACTACTGTCCTACAAGAAATGATAAAAGGGACAATTTCAGAGAAACATGGTAAAACTTGTATAAACTAATGTAGAGTTAAATGAACAGAACCAGGAGGACAATTTATACAATATCAACACCTACTACTTTGACAAAGTACTTTGAAGGACTCAACAATCAATGCAATGAGCAAATCACAATTTATGAAGACCAATGAAGTTGGCTACCCATCTTTTGACAGATAGTTCATAGACTCAGTGTTCAGAAAGTGACATACAATTTTTGGACATGGTTAGTGGGGGAATTTGTTTTTGCTTAACTACACATCTTTATTATAATTTTTATCATATTTTATATTATAAAATTATACAATATATTTTATACATTGATTATATTTATAACATATAATTATGTTTTATATATTAATAATGTAATATAATGTAATATTTATAATGTATTGTTTTTCTTTTCTTCCCAGTAGCAAGAGGTAGAGGGGAAAGTTAGTTTTGTTGTTTTTGTTGTTTATTAAAAAAATCTATTTTAGAAAAATAAAATAAGGCTGAATGAAATAACTTCTAAAGCCTCTCCAGCAAGATTGTAAGCACCGTAAGTACAGAGACAGAACTGTGGATACTTTTTATTTCCCATAGCACTTATCACAAGACTTAGCCACAAGATACGTGGTAGGTGCTCAGTAAATCTTTGTTAATGGATTACTTGGAAAATTCAATAAACCAAAAATTCTCACTCCTTGTGTCTTCTAGTAAATTGAATAGATATGAAAGATATACCTTAAGATGTATCTAGGATCTTTGGATTTTATTATTGGGGTAAGACAACATGAGGTTATCCTATTCTAGTACAGAATCACAGATTTTTGAGCTGGAAGTGACCTTATAGGCCAAGCCAACATCTTCATTTTACAGATAAGGAAATGGGGACATAGAAATGTTAAGTGACTCACCTAGGGCCATACAGCTAAGATGAGTCTGAGTCATAATTTGAACCCAGGCCTTCCTGACTCCAAGATCAGAGCCCATCCATTATGCCTCAGTATCATAGATTTCTAGAATCTCAAAGGACCTATTCTAATCCCCTAATTTTATGAATAAGGAAACTGAGGCACAGGTTGGTAGAAAGATTACTCCTCCCCATGCCTGCCCTTGCCCTGCTCCCCCATATCACACATGTAGTTCCTTAGCAACAGGGCTAGGACCAGAACCCAGAATTCAGAATTCACATTTGAGAACTCTCGTGCTTTTGCGCATTACCTTTTTCTCTGGACAGCTCTGTGCTGTCATCCATGACTAACTTTAGTGCATGTAATTGAGCTTGCAGGTGGTTGAGTGACAAATGGCTGCAACTCTGTTCCATTTCCCAGAAGCACACTTATTTGTGTTGGCAAGGTCTCCTTTCCATGCTCCCTTCCCACCCCCCCCAAGCCCCAGGGGTTCATCCCCAAGTTGGCAAATATTGGCTCCTCCCCAAGAGCTGTCATTTTGTTTGTTTGAAAAATATCTCTTTTCTTCTTTCTTGGGCCAAACTTTTCTTTGCTCTCTCCCTCTTTGGCTTTGCCAGGCCCTCAGCACAGAGGTTTAAGTCACTTTGGAAGGACTAGGGTTTCTTTTCCAACTCTTCCCTATCCCCTAGGGTTCACCTTGAATATTCTCTCCTCTGTGAAGCCTTCTGATGTCCTTTAGCCTACCCAGCTGTCTCCTTCCTTTCATCTTCTATGGCACTTATTATTTCTGTTACTCACTTAGTACTTAACACTTATTTCCTTGTATGATTAATTACAGTAACATTTTGTCTTGTGTGTTCAACTAAGGTATGATCCCTTGATGGCAGAGACCTCACCTTGCCTCTTATCCTGCAGGTCCTTAAACATTTTGAATAGTTTGGACCATCCTTGTGATTTTGTTGGTATAGGGCAGGGGTGGGGAACCTGTGACCTTGATGCCGCATGTGGCCTTCCAGGTCCTTGGGTGCAGCCTTTTGACTGAGTCCAAGTTTTACAGAACAAATCCTTTTATTAAAGGAATTTGTTCTGTGAAGTTTGGATTCAGTCAAGGGGCCACACTTGAAAATCTAGAGGGCCAGGTGTGGCCTTGAGGCCACAAGTTGCCTACCTCTGGTATAGGGTATCAGGGAGAAATTTCCTCTCTACCAATGAAGATGGGTACCTTCTCTTCAATTTACAGTCTTACAGAGTTGCCTGGGGCACTAAGTCAAGTGACTTTGTCAGGATCATACAGCCAGCATGTGGCACAGACAGGACTCTAACTGAGATCTTCCTGACTGTGAGGCCAGCTGTCTATCCTCTGTGCCTTCTTGTGCCTTATACACACAGTAGGTGATCAATCATTCTTTGTCAGCCAACTAATTAGATATAAAATCTTTAGTTAGAGCAGAGAGGACAATCTCAGTATCTACCATGTTTCAAGTGTTTGGGGGTTTTGTTGGGGTGTGATGGTCTTAACGAGAAAGACCCCAGGATGAGGAAACATGGAGGATGGGCTGAATGAGCCACAATCACAGCCAGGCACACCCTGACTGTGTGGTCATGAGACAGTGACACAATGTCTTTGGGTCTTGTTTTTGTTTTCTGAAAAATGACAAAAACAATAAATTAAGAACGGTTGCCTCTTGCTGAGACAATTCCTCTTCTGATCCAGAGAGATTGGCCTGACAGAAATGGGGCTGGGAGTGAGAAAGAATTTTTGCCCAAGCTGGAAATAAAACCAAAGCAGCCCTTCAGGCTGCAGATCCCTGGGCCTGGGGGATGATTTTCATAGGGAAGAGATTATTTGAACCTCTCTGCATACCATCATTTGAAAGAGACTTCCTGACAATGAAATGGAAAACATTCTCACTCTGTCTTTCTGTATTTCCATCTGTCTTCCTCTTTCATGATACATATTTGGAGCTGGAAGAGATCTTAGAGGTCAGTGGTTCCAACCTCCTGATTTTACAGATAATGAAATGGCCTCAGAGTGATTTTAAGTGATTTTCCTGGGTTCACACAGTTACTAGGTATCTAAAGGAGGATTTGAGCCCAGGACTTCCAAGTCCCGTGCTCTATCCTCCCTCCCTCCTTCCCTCTGTCTCTCTGACTCTCTGTCTCTCTCCCTTTTTCCCTTTCCCACCCTTTTCTCTACTCCCCCTCACTCTTTTAGCCTCTTCTCTTAATTCCCTTCTTTCTCTGTCTCTGTGGCTCTCTGTATTTCTGTTTGTGCCTCTCTGTTTCTCCCTCTTTACCATCCCCTTTTTTGGTCTCTCCTCTTCCATATAATGTCATCAAGAAAAAATGAGCTTACAGGGAAGCTAAGTATCTGTCTGACCCTGGGCAAGTCACTTAACGCCCAATTGCCTCAAAAAAGAAAAAGATAAGAAAAAATGTGCTATTAATTTCTTCTCATTGTAGAAATTACCTTCAATGTTGATGTATCATTTTAAATCAGTGAAAAGGAAGTTATGATTTAAAGAGGCCAATTGAAGAAGACAGATATAGAAAAAGGAAAAGAATATAGAAATTCAAGTAGAGGCAAATACAATTGGGAAATACAAGCATAAAGACAGACAGAGGGATAGAAATGTTCCAGAGACAGAGAAAGATGAGGATAGAGATATTTAAGGAAAGAAATAAATATTGAGATACACACAGACTTAGAGAGATATAGAGATAGATATATAGATGAAAAAAATGAAAAGTGATATTTACTCCATGCCATCCAACTGATGGGGTCCCATTTACCTTCCCCAGATCTCTTATATGGGCTTGCACATCTTGAAGTGATTCCTCAGCCCCAGGATAAGTGACTGACTAGGTCAGCGGTTCTCAACCTGTGGGTCACAACTCCTTTGGGGGTCGAACAACCCCTTCACAGGGGTCACAGGGGTCGCCTAAGACCATTGGAAAACACATATTTCCAATGGTCTTAGGAACCAAGACACCACTCCTCTATCCATCTCCAGGCGAGTTCGCCCACATGCAGATACACCCACATACGAGTATTAAAGGGTTGCTGCATTAGGAAGGTTGAGAACCATTGGGCTAGATTACCATGGGATATATAGCATATTATGGTTCTTGTTTGTGTTTAGGCAATTAGTTGTGGGACTCTTTGTGACTCCCTTTAGTTTTTTTTTTTTTGGCAAAGACACTGGAATGGTTGGTCATTTCTTTCTCCAGCTCATTTTACAGATGAGGAACTGAGACAAATAGGGTTAAGTGACTTGCCCAGGGTCATACAACTAGTAAGTGTCTGAGGCTGGATTTGAACTCAGCTCCTCTTGACTCCAGGGCTGGCACTTTATCCACTGCACCATCTAGCTTCCCAAAGGTTATCATATGTACCTCCTAACTAGCAAGGGAGCAAATAAATTTACCCTCAGGGTTCTCAATGTGACAACCATCCATTGTAAACATGCTCATTTTCCTTAGCTTGGTCTGTGGGAACTGACCCAATTCAAATCATTGCTGGCTGAAGCCATGAGAAGGTCAGAAACCCCATGCCTACAAACACAGAAAAGTTATTGATCAGATCGTGGTCTTAGCCAGTTGGTCTAGTACTCTCAGGTTGAAATAGCAAAATAGAATAGCAACAGGGGGCTGATTGGATCAATGTCACTGGCTGAATGGCAAGCCAGTTCAGCCAAACAGAACCATCGGAGCAGCCCATCAGTCACGCAGTGTATTGGACAAAACAGATCAAACATTCCTCCAAAATAATAACAATAATAATAGCAGGAAATGTTTATACAGCACTTTAAGGCTTGCAAAGTGTTTTGCATGTACAATCTCATCTGATCCTCGCAACCACTCAGGGAAGTGGGTGCTATTATTAGCCCCCATTGAACAGATGAGGAAAGCTATGGCTGAGAGAGTTTAAGTGATTTGCCTAGAGTCACACAACTAGGTAACTGAAGTGGTATTTGAACTCAGGTCTGTCCTGATGCTAACACCGATGTTCTTTTGACTATGCCCACCTAGCTGCAAATGATCAGTTAGTTGACTTAGAGGGGGTGATCTAGTATAGACTCAGTAATACCCATGAAAGGTGAGTCAGTCTAAATGCTTGAGAATGATATTTCATCACAAAAAAGGCTTTATGGAAGAAGTGGGCTGTGAAATGGGCCTTGAATGATGTGTATGATTAGAGGTAGACCAGAACTCCCAATGGATATGCTGTGACATTGTAGTGGAGAGTCTGAAGTACAGAGACAGAAGAATGCAGAATTTCTGAGGACAGTCCTAGGGGTTAATTTGGCTGGGGGGGGGAGTGTCCTGTTGGGAAGATAAGGTTCCTATCTAATGATCTTCTGGACTACTGTAAGTTCTATTTCCCAAGGGAACTTTTCTAGTACCTCTCCACAAACAGTATTTATCAACCTTCTTTTCTTTGACTGGGTCCATCCATTGCCAGATCTCTGGACAAAGCATGAGAATAAAAAGCATTTGGCTCCACTGTTATCCATAACCAGCTCTGCCAGGCAAATGAGCTCATAATTAGGCAATTAAACCTGTGAGAAGCATGTAAACAGAGGGAGAAGTCCAACCTGTTCTTGCGCCACTTCAGGAAAACAAAGATGTCCCCATAGCTTTCCAGTAAGTCCTAAGAGTCTCTAGACTGGCCAAGGAATATGAAGGTTGGCAATAAACATTAGCACATTGCTTAAGTCCTGCCTGGTCTTTTCCCTACCTCCTTCCCTCAAATTGCCCTGTTGTTCTAAGCTTACTTATTTAACTTGAAAGAATGTGTTGGCTTAAACTTTGGGTAGGTAAAAATATACTTGGGCCAAGATCTTTGAGCTTCCTGTATTTCATAGGTCAAGACATTAACCTTTGGAAAGAACAATGTTAAGTGCTTCTTATAGCACCACAAATGGCCCAAAGTCGTGAACAGCCATAGGTAGGCTGACAAGGTGGCCACTTTAGGTAGTGCAGTCTCATCTGTAATATAAGGACTCCCTCTACCCAAGGCCTTGTTCCCTTGTTTGACCAATGTCTGAATTCCTTTTCTAGGGAAAAAAGCTTTTCATTCCATAGCAAAGAATCATAGTAACATAGATTTGGAGTTGGAAAGGATCCTAGGGATCATCTAGAACAGTCCTCTCATTTTATGGATGAGGAAACTGAGACCCAGAGAGGTAAAGGAACTTGTCCAAGGTTACATAGGTAATAAAATGGAAGAGCCAGGATGTGAACTGACTTTAAATCTGGCATTCTTTCCATTTCACCTTACTGCTGAGATTCAACTCTCCCTGGATAGTAACTTAAATTCACATTTAGGGGCAGATGAAAGGATGACAAAGTCATTTCTGAGAGCAGACTTTGATGAGGGGACGAGGGAATTGATAATATGAAGACAGGAAGACCAAGCATCATTGAAAGAAAGAAAGGACAAAGAAATAGTGAGGCTGGGAGTGATGCTGACAAACTTGGTAGGCTTTGGAATTTTGCCAAGAGTTGATCTTGCACATAGAAGGCCAGCAATAAATACTTGTTGGAAGGATTCATAAAAAGGATATTTTTAGGGGGTAGAGCCAAGATGGTGGAGTGAAAGCAAGGACTTCCTTGATATCTCCCCCAAATCCCTGCAGACACCTGTAAAAATGACTATAAACCAACTCTAGAGCAGCAGAAAGCACAAAATGACAGAATGAAACAAATCTTTAGCTCAAGACAACCTGGAAGGTCAACAGGAAAGGTCTATTGCACTGGACTGGTAGAGGAGCACAGTTCAGTGTGGACCATGCCGGCATAGACTGAGATGCAGGAACAGCCTAAGTAGGCCTCAGGGCACTGAATCACTGGCGGCTGTGGTGGTTTCCAGACTTTTCAACCCACAAACAACAAAGACAACATAGAAGGTCAGTGAGAAAGGTCTGTCTAGACCTGAGCAAGAGAGGAGTATGGTCCAGCCCCAGTCCCAGTCCCAGTCCCAGGGCAGGGGTGGTGGAGGTGGGAGCAGCAGCAGCAACAGTGGCTGCTTCCCAGAGCTCTTAGCCCACAGACATTGGGAAGATCAAGCAACTAATCAGAGGGGGATTGCAGAGATCTCTTTGCTGGCTCTGAGGCAGGATTCTCTTGCTCTGCCCTTGCTTGGATCTGGGTTGCAATCCTGGGTGGCAGTCCTGGGCTGAGGAGGAGAACGGTGCAGTGGAGCTTGTGGTAGCAGAAAAGAGAGAATCCTCCTCACAGTTCCAAGGCAGAAAAGAATGCTTGTGATCACTCACAGACAAGAGCACAGACCAGAAGAGGAGAAAACGCCCCCACTTTGATCATGCCACCTTGGAAAAACTGCAAATGTACAGGTCCCTAGAAATATCTCTGAAAACAGCTGTGCAAACCCCTTAAAGCTTGAGATAGTACACTCTCCACTCTGGAAGCAGAGTGCTACCTTAACAAAGTGCTAAAAAGTGAAGTAACTGGCTGGGGAAATGAGCCAACAGCAGAGAAAAATCAGACTATAGAATCTTACTTTGGTGACAAGGAAGTTCAAAACTGACACTCAGAAGAAGAAAACAAAGTCAAAGCTCCTACATCCAAAGCCCCCAAGAAAAGTACGAATTCATCTCAGGCCATGGAAGAGCTCAAAAAGGATTTTGAAAATCAAGTAAGAGAAGTAAAATAAAAAGTGGGTAGAGAAATAAGAGTGATGCAAGAAAATAATGAAAAACGAGTCAAGAGAGACCCAAAAAATGCTGAAGAAAATAACACCTTAACAAATAGACTAACCCAAATGGAAAATGAAGTCCAAAAGCTCAATGAAGAGAATAATCTCTTAAAAATTAGAATGGAGCAAATGGAAGCTAATGACTTTATGAGAAATCAAGAAATTATGAAACAAACTAAAAGAATGAAAAATAGAAGACAATGTGAAATATCTCACTGGAAAAATAATTGACCTGGAAAATAGATGCAGGAGAGAGAATTTAAAAATTATTGGACTACCTCAAAGCCATGATCAAAAAAAGAGGCTGGGGTGGCTAGGTGGAGCAGTGAATACAGCACAGCCCTGGAGTCAGGAAGACCTGAGTTCAAATCTGGCCTCAGACACTTAACACAAAAAATTAGCCATGTGACTTTGGGCAAGTCACTTAACCCCAATGTGCCCTGCCTTCCCCCTCTAAAAAGAAACAAAAAAACAAACAAAAAAAGAAAGAGCCTAGATATCATCTTTTAAGCAATTTTCAAGGAAAACTGCTCTGATATTCTAGAACCAGAGGAGAAAATAGAAATTGAAATAAGCCACTGATCACCTCCTGAAAGAGATCCCAAAAGGAAAACTCCTAGGAATATTGTAGCCAAATTCCAGAGTTCCCAGGTCAAGGAGAAAATATTACAAGCAGCCAGAAAGAAACAATTCAAGTATTGTGAATACAATTAAGATAACACAAGATTTAGCAGCTTCTACATTAAGGGGTCAGAGGGCCTGAACTCTGAGGTTCCAGAGGTCAAAGGAGCTAGGATTAAAGCCAAGAATCACCTACCCAGAAAAACTGAGTATAATACTTTAAGGGGAAAAGGATATCCAATGAAATAGAGGACTTTCAAGCATGCTTCATGAAAAGACCAGAGTTGAATAGAAAATTTGACTTTCAAATGCAAGATTCAAGAGAAGCATGAAAAGGTAAATAGGAAAGAGGAATCATAAGGGACTTATTAAAGTTGAACTATTTACATTCCTACATGGACAGATGATATTTGTAACTCATGAGACCTTTTTCAATATTAGGGTAGTTGGAGGGGATTGTACTAGGAGAAGGAGAAAGAGAGAGGTAGAATGGGGTAAATTATCTCACATAAAAGATGCAAGAAGATGCTTTTACAGTGAAGGGAAGAGAATGGGAGATAAGAGGGAATGAGTGAACCTTACTCCCATCAGATTTGGTTGAAGGAGATAACACACACACTAAATTGGGTATGGAAATCTATCTTACTCCACAGAAAAATAGGGGTGAAGGGGATAAGGGGGGGGGGAATGATAGAAAAGAGGGTAAATGGGGGGGTAATCAGAAGCGAACACTTTTGAAGTGGGACAGGGTCAAAGAAGAGAATAGAATAAATGGGGGGCAGGATAGGATGGAGGGAAATATAGGTAGTCTTTCACAATATGGCTATTATGGAAGTGTTTTGCATGACTGCACATGTATAACCTACATCAAATTGCTTGCCTTCTCAATGAGGGTGGGTGGGGAGGAAGGAAGGGAATGTGGAACTCAGAGTTTTAAAAATGAATGTTAGAAATTATTTTTACACGCAACTGGGAAATAAGATATACAGGCAATGTGGTATAGAAATTTGTCTTGCCCTACAAAAAATAGAAAGGAAGAGGATAAGAGAAGGGGGGAGGGTGATAGAAGGAAGGGCAGATTTGGGGAAACAGTAATCAGAATGCACACTCTCTTGGAGGGGAGAGATGGAGAGAAAATTTGGAACTCAAAATCTTGTAGAAATGAATATTGAAAACTAAGAATAAATTAATTAAAATTTTTTAAAAGGATATTATTAAAAGAAGACCAAAAATTTTATTCATAATTTCTTAGTTTAGGGAGTTTTGGTGGAAATAGTGCTGATCATTAATTTCTTTTTATTCAGGCCTATGATTTCATCAATGTGATGTCAATCAGCAACTATCTGTAAATTATAGTCTTAGAACTTTTCCTGGGGAGCACTGAGCACTGAGACAAATAACTTGTCCATGATCACATAACTAATACATATTAGAGGAAGGTTCTTCATATTCCAAAGTCACCCCTCCATCCACCAAAACACTTTGCCACTTTAAGAATTAGCTTAATTTTTAATTGACAAAAATATATTTTATTTCCCACACTACATAAAAAAAGAAAAAGAAAACTTTTGTAACAAATATGTATAGTCAGGCAAAACAAATTATTATATTGGCCATGTCCAAAAATAAATGTCTTATTCTGAACTCTGAGTCTATCTCCTCTCCCTCAGGAGGTGGGTGGTATAATTTATCATTGATACTCTGCAATTATGATTCATTGCATTCATCAGATTTCTTAAATCTTTTGAAATTGTTTGTCTTTACAATATTGTTGAATAAATTGTTCTCCTGTTTTTGATCATTTTACCCTGCATCAGTTCATTCCAGTCTTCTCAGGTGTATCCAAATCCATCCTTTCTTCATGATCCTTTTCTTCCCCTTTGAACAAAATTTTTTATTTTGTATCATGAACTTAAGAAACACAAACATTTCAACTTACAAATAAGAAAAGAAGATTGTGTATGAGACTTTAACAAAAACTGTCCTGCATGTCTACGTTCCATTCTGAACTTTTTTCTTCTACGTATTTCATAGTCTTTCAGTGATGCTCTTTTCATTTCTTCTTCTTCTTTTTGGCATCGGCACATCAGTTCCTATCAATCCCTTCCCCTGATAGAAGCCCTCCTTTTCATTTTTTTCTTTTGTTAATCTGTCCCTCCCACTACCCCCTCCCCACTGAACATATTTTTAAAAATAAAAAATTCCCTTATAACAAATATCCTTGATCCAGTAAAACAAATTCCCACATTAACCGTTTTTGACTGTGGATGGCTCTTTTTGCATTTTAAGTTTATTGCCTGTCTGTCAGGAGAAGTATGTTTCATCTTCATTTGTTTAGACTCATGCTTTTCATTTTGCTGATCAGAATTCTTGTCTTTCAATGCAGTTTAATCTGCATCAGTTCATGGAAGTCCTCCTAGTTTAAGTTGAAAGTGTCCATTTCACAATTTCTTAACAGCATAATAATGATCCATTACATTCATGTGCCCTATTTCCATTCCCAAATGATGGGTGATTCTTTACCAGCACAAAAGAGCTGCTATAATTTTTTTGTACATTTGGGTCCTTTTTAAAAAAATTTAGATGACTTTAATTATTTCTGTTTGTGAAGTACACAGCAGAAAGAGCACTGGCCTGGGAATCAGATTTGAGTTCCAGTCCTATCCATATGTTCCTAGATAAGTTAACTCTACCTCTCTGGGGATCAGATTCCTTTTCTGAAAAATAGAGGAGTAAGACTAGCTGATTCCAATTTTAATTTTCTATGATGGAGATTTCTATCTTCTAGTCTAAAAAGAGCTCTAAAAGAACATATAAAAAAATTGAGCCTTGAATTCCTTTCAGGGAGTTGAATACACGTGTGTGTGTGTGTGTGTATGTGTGTGTGTGTGTATGCGTGTGTGTTACCAGTATGCTTGCAATACTATTTTTTAAATGTGTATTCCCAAACATATAAATACCAGTTAACTTAGATTGGATTCCTTGTATAGGCTCCTTTCATCTGGACTACTGCATTGGATTCCTAATCGGTCTTACCCAATTTCCAATCCATCTTCCATATGGCTGCCAAAGCGATTTTTCTAAAGGCTAGGTCTAACTCCCTCAACTCTTTACTCAATAAACTCCAATGGTTTTCTATTACCTTCCGGAGCAATTACCATATAAACCCCTCTGGCATTTAAAGCTGTTTATAACCTGGAACCTTTTTGTTCTAGTCTTTTTATACATTACTTCCCTCCAGTCATTCTGGCCTGCTTATGGGTCCTCACACTAGATAGCACTTTCCCCATCTTCACGCCTTTTCCCTGACTATCTTCATGACTCAAATGTTCTCCCTATATATCTCTGGCTCTTGGAATTGCTGGCATCCTTCAAAGCTCACCTCAGACAAGGTTCTTTAAGAGGCCTCTTTCTATACCTCAGCTTTCACACTTGCTGGTGCTTTCCCTCCTGAGGCTACATTCCATATATTCCATATGTATGTTGGATACACCTGTTTATGTACATGTGGTCTCCTTCTTTTCCCTTTATATTTGTACCTACCCTCCCCCCCCTTAGCACAGTTCCTGGCACATAATAAGCCTTTAATAAATGCTTATTGCTTGATTAACATAGGGCTGAGATTATGCTTTTTCCTCCTGGATCCCCCAAAGGGCATGGAAAAGACAGGAGGTTAATTGTTATACTTGTGGACTGATTGATTGATTGACTGGTATTTCTGAAGAGATTGTTTTCCAAAGGTGATATTTCTCATGCTAATGAAATCCATTAGGACAAGTTAAGGGGCTTGGCCAAAAAGTTGATTCAGTTGAAACTTGGACTTTAGCAGATAATCTGCTTTTCCAGAGAGAAACCTGACCCAACCTGCAGGGGGATGGCAATTTCCATTATTCTATTCTGAATTTAGCTATCATCTGGTATTATTCTCTTTGTCTCCACTGGCAAATTGTATAACTTCTTCAAGCCTCAGTGGACCCATCTGGAGAAAAGATCTGAGTTCTGGCCAGTTGTTGCAAATGACAAATGTGAAGCTGTTGACCCAAAAGTTATACTGAGGTTCATGCGATATGAGAATAAGGTATCACCATTGATATAATTGTGTCCACATGACTAGTTCCTTCATCCTCCTACTTCTCCTCTCCCCTTTCCTCTCCTCTCTCCTGCCCTCTCTTCTCTTTTCCACTCACCTCCCTTTCCCTCTCTTCTCTTCTCTTCCTGTCGCCATCCTTTCCCCTTATGATTCCTTTTAGAACCCAACTCAGATTCAACCTCTTGGACATTCATGAGATGCTCAAAAAATATTTGCTGGTTTGATCTGTCCTTTTCTCATCTATCTATCCATTTATGTACTTTTCACTCTTCAAAACATGCTTCCATTCACCTATTAGCCAATTAACCAATCTTTGGAGTGCATGTGTGTATATGTAGGAATATGACAAAACATGAGTTTCTGCCCCTAGAAGAACCAAAATGCCAACTTCTAGATGAATGATCCCATGCAAGAGGACAGTTTGGGCAACAGCACGTTGTCCCTAACATACAGTCCTAGATAGGTCCACATGGCAAATGGAAGTTTCAGGTAGCTGTGAGCCACCTGAGTTCCCCTCATTCAGACAGAACCTTGAGGTGATCCCTGAGTTCTGGCAGAGCGCCCATTTCAACAGAGATAATAACACAGAAAGTGCTTTTCACTTATTATTTCATTTGAGTCTTGTTCCAGTTCTGGAGAATAGGGATCCTAGGTATTATTATTGACATTTTACAGATAAGGAAATTAAGGCTCAGAGAAATTAAATGACTTACCTAAGGAGACCCAAGATAGTTTCAGGAGAAGTTGTTTGGAGCTCCCCTTTCCATCCTCTTTTCACTCATTCCACTCTGCTTCCCAATAACCACATGGACATTCGCATCACATTGCAGAGGGTGCCCAACAACTGCATAACTTAGCACATTCTTCCTGGTACAATGGCTATAGGTGTATACATGCCTCATCTCCCTTACTAGACAATAAACTCCCTAAGGACAGGGACCGGGAGTCCATAAGATCCTAAAATCTTTGGATTTAGACGTGACAGGAACCTAAGTGGTCTCAAGTCCCAAACCTTCATTTTGTAGAAGGGAAAAAATGAGGCAAGGGGACAGAAAGTGACAGGTCTACTGACTGTACTTACAATGCTTTACCCATGGTAGGTGATCAAAAATTTGTTTCTGAATTGAATTGAATATGATGGCTCTGGGTGTGATGCATGAAAAGTTCAAGAGACATAATTTTTGAATAATTAATCATTTTATTAATTATCCTGGCAGAGAATTAATAAAAGGGGTCAGTGACACTCTCAAATGCCAAAGACCCCTCATGGAACCCATTCAGTGTTTCATTGTTTATCTTTTGTCCTCAAAGAGAACCACAATATTAGGAAGGTGATATCATGACTTGCAAGTGAATTGGGATTTAGTTTGCTCAATGCTTATATGTCCTTGGAGGGGTGGGTGTTCCTGAGGGCAGCAATCAACTATGATTGGTTAACAATTAATAAGAAGAATGAATACTATAATGAGAAGTGGATTTATTCTAACGAGGGGCTGGGAGATGTGATTGGATCACTCAGTCATAGACAAAAAGAGTTATCTCTTACCCAGTTTACCCCACCTAGGGCAATCTAGACAAAAAGGGGTCCACCTCTACTCAGATTAGGTTGACTTAAAATACAATGGGTCATATTTCACCAGATTAGAATCTCTGATTAAGATTTTTCTAGTTGGCAGAGGCAACAACTCCACCTAGATAAGATGTTCTAGGTGGGGTAAATTTTTGGGCAAGGTCATAGATCTCCCCAATAATTTATTATTTAATAATCTTTTTTCTCATGGGTGTCCTCTGGGTCATATCAGTGTAGGTGTCCAAGTACCTGCTTTCTTCAATTTGGAGATTTCTCTTTATTTATATTGGTGGTCTATTAGTTCAGGTGGGGTTGAAGTCTAAAATTATTGAAGCCGAGAGCATGGATTGCACTCCTATATGTACCATATGATTTTCCTTTGCTTTGTTGACCACAGAATGAATCTCCAGTCTTAGGTGTGAAAGCTGGTTTGCCACTTAATATTTGTGTGGCCTTAGGTAAGTCATTTAATTTTTCTAGGCTTCAGTTCCCTGACTTATAAATGAAGGAACTTGACTAGATGACCACTAGGGTCTGAAAGAATTACATGATCCTATGATCTTGGATCTTCATTCTGCTATCCTATACTGGCCTCCCACAGATGGTCTAACTCTAACAGATCTCATTTCCAGTATTAAAGACACAGACCAAAGGGAGTGTATTCCCTGTGGAGGGTGGAACCAACAATGTCATCTTCCTGTGCCCCACAATAGCAGAATAAACATTAGCTGAACCACACACACATACACACAATAGAATTTCATATGTGAAGTATGTCATATGTAGAGAAAGTCATATATGAAAATATCTGTGGATGTATAATGGAGTATGGGTGCACCTTGGGTGGAGTGGGGTGGGGTGAGTGTCTGTGTGGGTGTGTATTTCTGCAACATCTGTGTCTGGGTTCATATTTCTTTATATCTGAGGGTGGGGTTAGGAATTCAAAACAGATTTATAGAAGCATAACACTGTGGTGCCGAGTAGGGTCTTAGAGATTATTTAGCCCAACCTACTCATTTTATAGATGGGGGAAAGTGAGGACTAGCAAAGGGAAATGACTTGCTTAAAGTCCCTTAAAGTCACAGACTTAAAGTCACAGAATGACAGAGCTGGAACTAGAATTCAGGATCCCTGACTCCAAATCCTCAGCATTTTTTTCTCTCACTTCCACAATATGTGGGTACAGTTTGGTTTTAAGAAAGGACCTGAGAGAACCAGGAGGGAGAAAAAGAGAGAAAGAGGGAGATTTAAGAGAATGTCTATGGTCAATCAGACCTCAAAAAACTGTGAAGTTAGCGGCCTCCCTTCTGTCCCCTTTCTTCCCTCAAATGGCACCCAATGATTCCTTTTCTCCCTCCTTTCTTCCCTCTCCCATCCCTCCTTCTCAAAATCTGTTCTTAGATCCTTCATTCACACAAACCTTCTCACAGGGAAGTTAAATAATTTGATTAAACAAATATTAAGCATGTTCAAGGGATTTTAATTTTGGTATGGATCAGAACCTCAAGCTAAAAATAAGGATTGCTGATGGCAGACAATTAGTATCATCTAACACATTGGGGGAGGATTTCAGTCGGGGAAGCAGGGCAATTTTCTGGGCCATTGCGGAGGGAGGTTAAGGTTTTGTGCTGTATGTAGGTCTTTGATCCCTCTACTTTATTAATGGTTCTCAGATTAAAATCTAAGGGTCATCCTGGTGCCCTCTCCCTTCTTTTTCTTCTCCCTCTCTAAAGCAAGGGCAAGCCAGCCTGGGCAATTTGCTTTACCCTGTTTGGGAACCATAAACCTGAACCCCGTATTTTGGTTCACCACTACTGCCAGAGAATCATGATCAGCTTTTTGGGATCCACCTGTAAGCCAATGAATTACCATCTCCTAGATGATGAAGGATAGGACAATAATAGTCTAGTTTCTGAAGCATGTACAGATATTCCCTGCCTTATCTAAGCATAAGAGATCATGTGGAAACTTAGGGGGTCTGGATTATGATAGCTCAGGCACACAGTACTAGATGATGACATAAAACCTTGTAACTAGCTACAGAGCTGAAGGACAGACAACTCAGGACAGGTGAACCCAGAACTGAGTGTGTATATGAAAGGTTCAGGAACCCCATCTTTCACTCTACTTCCTGGCTGAGGAGATGATGGGGAGGAAGGTGAGAACTTATCCAATGATAGAAAAGAAAATGTGGGTGATGACTCTGCTCAAAGTTACCAAGGCAGCTACTTCTCAGCTCTATATAAACAAAAGAGAGGTATGGTGTCTTCCCCGGGTATGTATCCTGGATGTGACAGAGAGTATCCCAAGAAAAGGAAAGCCTAACCACTAGTCCCTACTTCTAATGACACATGAGGGGACTCATGATATAACTAGAAGAAACCTAGAAATCCTTGCTAAGGATTATGATATCCTCAGCAAAATACTATAGACCTTGGGGTCATGGATAGTGTCTTCATTACTGCTGCTGATTGAAGGTACAGTATTCCAAAGAGTAAGATAGCTTCAGGATGTAAAGACTGGACCTAATTTTTCCCAACAAAAAAGAATTGCTTGGCTTTATATAGCACTTTAAAGTTTGCATAACACACTAGGATACAGCTCACAGGAGATCCTGAAGCAAAGTTTGAATGAGGACTTGCCAGGGAGTTTTAGAGATGATTCTTCTTCAGGTATGGGGTTGGATTAGAACTGGGTTTCTCAACCTATTTTGTGTCATGGATCCCTTTGACAGTCTGGGGAAACCTATGGACCTCTTCTCAAAATAACACTTTTAAATGGATAAATAAAAGAAGCCAATTATGTTAAAATATGTTTATCAAAAAAATTTTTTTAAAGATCACCAACCTCAGGTTAAGAATCTTTGGGCTAGAATGGTCTCTGAGGTCCCCTTCATCTCTGAGAGCTTGCAAGTCTCTGAATTTACATATTCTCTTTTCTCTTTAAATAGACCCTAGGAAATGTCTTCTCTCTAGTTCAAACCCTCATCCTCTATCTCCTGGACAATTATCCAGAGTATGTAGTAGCTGGAGTCAGAAGGGACAGAGGCAAGCAGAGTAGATGCTAGAACTAGGCCCTGAGATGGGGTGGCAATAATTGAAGAAGTTGAAAAGGTAGTTAGGAATGGGAGTAGCAGATAATTGAGCCAAATAATGGGGCTAAAATCCAAGAAAGTCCAGAAGCTTCATGGCTTAAGTTGAAGATCAGTGAAGGTTTAGAAGACAATGAAAAATGAAAACCTTAGAGATAAAAACCAAGCTCCCTTGGATAGGCTTCAAGAAGGAATAGATATCATATTCACCTGGAGAACCTTACACAAACTGATGCTAAGTGAGAAGAGCAGAACCAGGAAAAATTTGTACCCAATCACAGACACATTGTATGTGTGATGACCAACTTTGGTAAACTGGACTCTTCTCAGCAACGCATAGGTATAAGACAACTCTACAAGTCTCAGGATGGAAGGAGATATCTACATTCAGAGAAAGATCTAGAAAGAACAGAGTTTAAATGGAGACTGAAGCTAACTACATGGTATCGTTCTTTTCCACATTTGGTTCTCTTTCTTTTTTCCCATTGTTCATTCCATTGGTTACAACCCTTCTGTACAATCAGACCAATGTCCACTTTGAAAATATTTGCAGATCCAATAATTAATTGCATGCTGACATGGGGAGGGGAGAAAGGGAGGGGAGAAAATTTGAAACTCAAGAGATTATGGAACTGAATCTTGTGAACTAAGAGTAAATAAATAAATCAAATAAAAATAAATTTTAAATTTTTTTTTAAAAAAGAAGGAATAGATACTTTGGGTGCGTTTTAGTGGGAGTTCTTTTTAGGGTAAAGATTTAACTAAATGGCCACTGAGGTCACTTCCAAAGAATCTGTTTGAATCTGGATGACAAACTACATCACAATCACCCCTACTGTGGAGGTACCCCAAGGTTCTCTCCTTGGCTAAGTATGACTAAGTGACACAATCGATGGAACGTTGGTCATGAAGATTTGAGCTCAAATCTGCCCTCAGCCATTTACTGTAGCCTGGGGCAAGTTACCCATGCTCTATCTATCTATGTACATTTCCTCATCTGTAAAATGGGGATAATAATGGCCTCTACTTCCCAGGGTTCCTAGCAGAATAATATTTCATAATATTTGTAATGCTTCGCAAACCTTAAAGCACTATACCAATGCTAGCTTTTATTTTTAGGCCATATCATTTCTATCATCTTATATGGGTTAATTATGAGCCCTACTCAAATGACTCCCAGCTCTGTATATCTAGCCCTAGTCTGTCTCCTGAGACCTAGCCCTATATCACAAACTGCCTCTTGGGCATTTTGAGCTAGATGTTCTGTAGGCATATCAAACTCAACATAAATTCGAAACTCAAACTCAATTAAACAGAACTCATTATTTTGCTGCTCCTCCAAACTACCCTCTTCTGAACTTCCCTATTTCTGTTGAGGATACCACAACTCTTCCAGTCATACAAGTTTGAGAACTAGACAGCATCCTCATCTCCTGGCTCTTACTCCACATATCCAATCATATCCAAATTATGTCATTACTACCTTCACAATACCTTTTGAATATAATCTCTTCTCTTTAAAGAGCCTCTACTCAGGTTGAGGCCCCCCCAAATCTTTTTTTCTGGATGACTAAAATAGCTTCCCAATCGGTCTTACTGTCTCAAGTCCCTTCCCTTTCCAAACCATCTCTCATACTGATGCCAAAGAGGTTTTCCTAATGCATGTCTCATCATATTACTCTCCTACTCAGTAAACTCCCCATCACTTCTGGGATCAAATATGAACTTCTCTGACATAATAACCTACCCTCAATCTACCACTCCAGTCTTACTACACATCACTCCTCTTCATGCTGTCTAGTACCCAGACCAGCTGGTCTTCTTATTCTCCCTCATACGTGATGCTCTCTCTCCCATCTCTGGACCTTTACACCAGCTCACCACTATACTTGAAGTATATACTTCCTTCTCACTTCTGACTCTTAGAATTCTTAGTTTCCTTCCAGGCTCAGTTTAAGTGCCACCTGTTATAGGAAGGCTTTCCTCATCTTCCCAAATTGGAAGTACCTTCTTCCCAAAAGTATCTTGAATCTATTTTGTATATACCTGAAAATGTATATTCTGTTCCCTGGATAGATTATAAGCTCCTTGAGGGTAGGGACTGTTTCTCTTTTGTCTCTATATCCCCAGGACCTAGAATAGTGCCTAAATATAAAAGGGGCTCAATAAATACTTGTTGGTTGATTTCTTTCTCAATCACCATCTTCTGCATGAAGCCTTTCCTGATTCCTCCTATTGCTAATGCTCTCCCAAGCTACCTAGGTGGTCCTGTGCCATTGTCTCTTATGTCTCACAGCTGATTCCAAAGTTCTTCAGAGAGACTTTGAGAGTGTCCTTGTATTGCTGCTTCTGCCTCTGTGTGAGCACTTGCCTTGTATGATTTCTCTGTAAAATAGTCTTTCAGGCAAACATACATTTGGCATTTAAACAATGTGGCCAGCCCTTTGGAGTTGTATTATCAGTGGTAGACTTTGAATGCTTGTCTGTTTAGCTCGAGAAAGCACCTCAGCATCTGGCACCTTACTGCCAAGTGATCTTCAGAATCTTCCTAAGACAATTCAAATGGAAGTGATTCCATGTTCTGGCATGGCTCTGATATATTGTTCAGGTTTCACAGACATAAAATAATGAGGTCAGCACAATGTCTCTGTAGACCTTCAGTTTAGTTAGTCAGCCTAATAACTCTTCTATCCCACACTTTCCTTCAGAGCCTCCCAAACACTGAGCTAGCTCTGGTAATGCAGGCATCAACATCATCATCTATGTGACCATCCTTGGAAAGTATACTGCCAAGGTAAGCAAACTTATCCATAGCATTCAAAATCTCTCCATTTGTTGTAACTGATGGTTCTATGTATGGATGGTATAGCACTGGCTGGTAGAGAATGTCTGTTTTCTTAAAGTGAATTGTCAGGCCAAAATTAGCACAATTAGACAGAGAATCAATTGTTGCATCTCAGTCTCAGAGGCTGCACTAAGTGCACAATTATCTATGAACAAAAAGTCATACACCAACTCTTCCTCCATTTTAGTCTTGAACTATAGTCTTTTCTAGTTAAATAATTTATCATCAGTGTGGTAGCTGACTTTGATGCTATTTTCATCCTTGCTGAAGGCAACTGACAACATTGCTGAAAATATTATGCTAAAAAAGCATGGGAGTAAGCACATGGTCCTGCTTCATTCCATTGGTGACTTAGTAAAGCATGAGAAAATTATTTATTATCCAGAATCCATGCAAGCATGCCATCTTGAAACTGGAAGATGTGCAGATACCACTCTGATGGCAGAAAGTGAAAAAAGAATTAAGAAGTTTTTTTGATGAGGGTGAAAGAGGAGAATGTAACAGCTGGCTTGAAGCTTAACATTAAAAACTAAGATCTGGGCAACTGGTCCCATCACTTCCTGGCAAATAGAGGGGAAAATGATGGAGGCCATATCAGATTTTATATTCTCGGACTCAAAGATCACTGCAGACAATGAGTGCAGCCATGAAATGAAAAAATGCTTGCTCCTGGGAAGGAAAGCTATGGCAAGGAAAGCATACTAAAATCAGAGATTATCACCTTGGTGACAAAGGTCCATTTAGTCAAAGCAACGTATGACTGTGAAGGTCGAACTATAAGGAAAGCTGAGCACCACAGAATTAATGCTTTTAAATTGTCATGCTGGAGAAGACTTTTGAGAGTCACTTGGACAGCAAGGAGATAAATCAAGAAATACTTAAAAGAAATTAATTCAGACTATTCACTGGAAGGTCAAATACTGAAGCCTAGGCTTAAATACTTTGTTCACGTAATGGAAAGACAGGACTCATTGGAAAAGACCCTGATACTGGGAAAGATTGAAGGCAAAAGGAAAAGGGGATGGCAGAGGGTGGGATGGATAGGAAATGTTATGGGAATGATGAACGTGAACTTGGACAGAGATAGTGGACAATAGAAGGGCCTGCCATGGTATGGTCCATGAGCTCACAAAGAGTTGGGAGTGACTAAACAAATGAACAACAGCAGTTAGATTGCATGTTCCTTTCAAGTAGAGAGTTTTTTCTTTCTGCTTGGTTACTTAGTACATAGCATAGTGCCTAGCACATAGTAGGAGTTTAATTAATCCTTGTTTTTGATGGATTGATTGATTTTGTGATTTTGTTGCCTCAGAAAGTGAGGTCCAGCCTGGGGCTGGATTCCTCACAAGTACATAAATTAAGAAAATGGTCAGCATTGTGCTAGGGCTTGAGGACAAAGGTGTTGTCCTGCCCCTGAGCAGACTGGAGAAATTGAGGAAGACCTCATGGAGGAGGAATAATTTGAGCGGAGTTTTGAAGGATGGGTAGGATTTGAATTAGTGGGGAGGAGAAATAAGGATATTCTAGCTAGAGCCACAGCATAAACAAAAACAGTGGGTAAGGAATGAGAATAGAGGGTACACAAGAATCAGGTTAGTCTCATTTGAACAAAGTATTCTTGAAGGTGTGTAGTGGGAGTTGAGGTGGAATAAGCAGGTTGGAACCAGATGGTGCAAACCCTTGAATCCTTTGAAAGAGTTTGGACTGAATTCTTTAGGCAATGGAGAACCACTGAATCTTTTTTGAGCAAGGTAGTTACATGATGAAAGCAGTTCTGTAGGAAGATGAAGCTGTCAGTGATGAATAAGATGAATTGGAGGATTTAGAGACTGGAGGCAGTCCGGTAGCAGTTGCAATTATTTATGTAAAAGGAGATGTACGTGTGGACAAGGATATTAGTGATGGGAATGAAGAATTCATGAGAAATGCAAAAGACATTACAAATAAAGGATTGACAACACCCCATAATTTATTGAACAGAGGTGGTGAAGGACAACAAAAGTCAAAGAAGTGATGATTTTTGTAGCTGGCCTGGGGATGATGGGTTGGGAAATGCATTGTAATGTCCAGTTGTCTTCACTTGTTTTCCCTCACAGGGGAATTAAGAGATGGGGACAAAGGCACAAGCTGATTGCCTTTTGGGGGGTCCATGACTCAAAGCATTTTTCCAACCCACTGAACCTGGACTATGTTGTGTTAAATTTTCATCTCAATACTCGGGTGGATGCATAATGGATGGGGAATTTAATCCATATGCTTCTGAATCCTTTAGACTCTACTCATCAAAATACTGATTTTAAAAAGTCCTTTGATGTCCTACAAGACCCTGAGTCTTTTTATAAGACTTGTTAATGCTCTCTCTACTCCCTTTCTAATTTGTATTTAAAATAACAGAAGTTGTGTTTTTCTGGGTCTAAATGAACTCAGACATTGAAAGCATCACGTTCTAAATTCTAAACCCGTGAGGTTCACTTGGACTCAGGATTTGGCAATGCTACTCTTCCAATCCAAGAAGTTCCAATTCCATTCAGGAGTTCACTCTTCACATTTGCTGAACCCCAACCCTGGGTGAGATATTGCCCAGAGAAAGCAGGAGACAGAGATCCTGCTCAGCTATTCCTTAATTGCATAGTTCAGGGCTACACTGCAGAAGTAGAGAAAATAAGTACTCTCTTGTTATGGTTTGAAGGGTGACTAAAGTCTCCTCATTCAAAAATAACTCATGCAATGTTACAATTATAAACGAATTTAGAAATTGTCTAATCCAACACTTCTCAAATTGTATTGAATTGTATGTGAGTATGGTGGGAGTAGGGAATGGGAGGAATATATTATGATGGGGAAACATGGAAAATAATATCATTTACTTTACTATTTTAATGGTAACAGGCAATATACATGTTCAATTGAAGTGGAGAAACTTTGGAAGTTGGTTGAAATTTGATCATGTGACCAAAAGTTGTTTTATTCTTCTAGAACCAATCTTTTAAGAGTTCAATAATGAATGCTTGCCCGAATTCTAGATAACAAACAATGTTCTCATGCTTTCCCAGTCACCAAAGGCTTGAAACAAGTCTGTGTGCTTGCTTTCTAACATGACATTTTCAGCCATGTTGTCAACTGCTTTTGATGAGGATGAACACAGCATCAAGGTCAGCTACTGAACTTATGGCAAATTTTTCAACTTGAAAAGGCTACAAAGACAAGACCAAAGTGGAGGGAGCGTTGGTGCATGATTTTCTGTTTTTGCAGATGATTGTGCATTCAATGAAGCCTCTGAAGCTGAGATGCAACAAAATATGGATCAATTCTCTTCTGCTTGTGCTAATTTTGGCCTAACAATTAACATCAAGAAAACTCAGGTGCTGCATCAGCCACCACCACACCATCCATAAGTGGAACCACTGGTTACAGCAAATGGAGAAGTTTTGAATACTGTGGATAAGTTTGTTTACTTCAGCAGTGTACTTTCCAGGGATGTACACATTGATAATGAGGTTGATACATGCATTGCCAGAGCTAGCTCAATGTTTGGGAGGCTTCCAAGGAAAGTATGGAAGAGAAGAGGTATTTGACTACCAAAGTGAAGGTCTACAGAGTCATTGTGCTGACTTTATTATTATATGTCTGTGAAACCCGGGCAGTATACCAGTGCCATGCCAGGAAACTGAACCACTTCCATTTGAATTGTCTTAGAAAGATTCTGAAGATCGCTTGGTGGGATAAGGTATCAGACACTGAGGTCCTTACTCGAATTAAACTGCCAAGTATTCAAACTCTGCTTCAGAGAGCACAACACTGATGGGCTGACCATGTTGTTCAGATGCAAAACGTATGCTTACCAAAAAGACTATTTTATGCAGAATTCATACAAGGCAAAACCTTCACATGGTGGTCAGGAGTAGTGATGCAAGGACACTCTCAAGGTCTCTCTCAAGAACATAGCAATCGATTGTGTGCCATGGGAGACACTGGCACAGGACTGCTCAGCATGGTGTGCCTGCATCAAAAAGGGTGCTGGGCTCTATGAACAAAGCAGAATTGAAACAGCTCAAAGGAAATTCAGGGTGCTCAAATTTAGAGAATCCACCCCAAATGTTCACATGGACTACTTCTGCACGATCTGTGGCAGAGTATTCCAAGCTCATATTGGTCTTATCAGCCATAGTCAGACACATTGAAACTTGACTCTAGCATAGTGATATACATTCATTGACTTTTTAGTTCACTTAAAATTTAGATTTTTCAGAGAATATGTTGTTCTATAATTCACTGGCATATAGCACCACCAATAAAACATTGATGTTTAAAAGATATGGTTTGAGGTTTGTTTTTTTGAAGGCATGGTGAAGTGAGAAGATGACCCTATGGCCTGGACTGCCTATGTGCAGGGTTGTGACTACAGCTCCCACTGTATCCGCATCTGCTACTTTGTCACTTGCCTATTGCCAAAGATCTATGAGGGAGGTAAAAAAAAAAAAGATAAAAATAGTACCATAGTAAAATAACAAATAATAAAATATAAAATAGTTGAATAATAAAATTGCAAAATTATTGAATAGTAAAATAATGAAATAGTGAAATGGTATGAGTGATGCCTTTTGACTAGTGAGTAAAGTAGATTTAAGTGAGGCAGAGTTGTGTGAAGTCATCAGCCTCACCATCTCTTCCAGGGTCATCAAAGCCCAATGGCAAGACAAAAAGGCAAGACAAATGGTGATGGCTCGGGATGTAGTGGATGACCTTGGTGTCTTCAGGGTCTGACCAAGCTCTAAGAGCTCCTCATCACTTGCTTTTCTGCCTTCATGGCCCATTGAAACAACATATTCATATCTGCCTATTCTGTCAGGGAAGTTTTCACATGCTTGGGATAGATACTCTCTAACTTACCAATGGGTTTTGATGCCTGTAAGTTACCTCCAACCTGCCAAGCAGGGAGCAGCCCCCAGGGAATGACCACTCTGCATACAAAAGTTTCTTGGAGTCCCAGGTGAGAGCAGGCTGTGCACTGACAGACTCCTTGGAAAGACACTGAGTCAGGAGGGATTTTTCCAAATTTTTCATCACTTCCTGTAGTTAGGTGGTGGGCTACTGTATATATAAGGTGAGCTCTCACAGCTTCTTCCCACCTGTATGCGATTTTGACTCTCTCCAAATCACCAGAGGTAGATGAGCAGCCTTGAAAAGGGCTCAGCAGCCCCCACATGAGAAGTACTAATCCTCCCTTGAACACCCCATACAGCCCATCGGTTAGACTACACTGCCTTGCCATAATGTAATCCTGCAGGACCTCATAGGTCAAACGTAACCAGTAAGTTGTAGTTGGAGTTCAGAGAAGAGAGAGACTGCTATTGGCTAGAACATTCAGAGAAAGCTTCAAACAGGGGACTTGAGCTGGGCTTAAAGATAGGGAAAAAAATTAGAGAAGTTGAGGGGATAGGTAAGGGTATTGTCAGGCTCCAAACTGGACCATGGAGTAACACGAACAAAGTCACAAAGGTAAAAATGAGCATCAAATGTCTGTGACTAGGATGGAGTTTTGAGTACTATACAAATAAGGCTGGCTAACGTGGGAGAGGCAAATTGTGGTGGTCCCTATAAAACAGACTGAGCAAGTTAGCCATGGCTGATCTCCTTTGGAAAACATTATTTAATGCTCTAGCCATTGGCCACTTCTAGGCTCTGATTCCATCCAGGAAAAGAAAGTTTCTGGGTGAAGGAATAAAAAGGAAAAAAAAACCGTCTGGAGTTTTGTAGAAGATACTGCAGACCTTACTGTTCTGGCTCCCCCATTCCCTCCACTTTCTAGAGTCTTTTTGTGCCACCAAGATCTCTCATTAAAAGGAAAAAAGACCTAAGAAAGCACTGTTTAGTGTTTTACTTTTCCCCATATTGAGGGTATTCATATTTTCAAATAGGACCACAGGGAGAAGAACTTAAAAGAATAGAGTCTCTAATGGTGGAATTTTGGACACTGAGAGACCACTTGGAAAAACACTTTGAGTCAGGAGGGATTTTTCCAAATTTGATGGTAGGCTATACCATGTATAAGGTGAGCTCTGAGTATCCTCTTCATCCCACCTGTATACAATTTAGGCTGCTCCCCAAGTATGGTTTCTTTTGGAATCTGTTAGATCAATTAAGGAGAATAAAACCATGAAAGAGAGCAAGGGAATACATCTTTTTTTTTTCCTGAAGAAATGCATGCCAGACTTGTTAAGGCAGTGCTGACTCTTGGGACTAAAGAGCTGCAAGATTGTTCAGAGGGACAGCTGCCTTTCCTAGGGGTCTTCATTCTCTAATTTTGAGCCAATAGCATGGAGCCAACAAGCTCTGGAGCTCTCAGAATTGTCAAAGCTACTGACTCTCTCTGTGACCCATGTCTGATACAACTGGATTGTCTTGTGTTCCTGCCAAACTGTTGGTGAAAGAAGGATCCCACTTCAGACCAAATGTTGTCTTGGATAAGAGCTTTCCCTGATGAAGAATTGATCCTTTTCCTCTCTGGAGG
The DNA here is from genome assembly GCA_028627135.1 of Pseudochirops cupreus. Taxonomy (NCBI): domain Eukaryota; kingdom Metazoa; phylum Chordata; class Mammalia; order Diprotodontia; family Pseudocheiridae; genus Pseudochirops; species Pseudochirops cupreus. The sequence continues at coordinate 240,492,116 of CM053582.1, forward strand.
GAACAGATGCAGATGGAAAGGCCAGGGAAGCCAGGAGAGGTGAGTGAAATGCCTAAAAACATTGTGTTCAATACATGTTTATTACTATTACTAGTTACAAGATAAAGGAGAGGAGAGGAGAGCAGAGAGAAAGACATGAAAAAAGAGAAGAGATACTTCATTTGGCTTGACTTCTTTGTAGCATCTGACAAGGCTGACCACCTTTCCCTTCTTCATATTCACTCCACTCTTGGCTGACAAGACATGGCTCCCTTCTGATTCTCTTCTTCTACAACTATTCCTTTAATATCTCCTCCAGCCCTCTAAATGTCAGTAGAGGAAATCATCCCAGGAGGGGCTGGAGATACTCAAGAAGGAAATTCTGATGACACAAAGAGAAACAAATACAATGAGGAAAAAAATGTGATTTTCATAAAGGATTGATATGAATGCACAGGAAGGAGGGAAAAAAGGAAGGCAGGTAAAAAGGCAGGCTGGAAGGAAGGAGGAAAAGGAGGGAGGGAGGAAAGAAGGGAGGGAGAAAGGAAGGAAGGAAGGAGGGAAGGAAAGAAGGAAGGAGAGAACGAAGTAGGGAAGGAAGGAAGGAGGAAGGAGGAAAGAAGGGAAGGAGGGAGGGAAGGAAGGAGGGAGGGAAGGAGGGAAGGTAGGAGGGAGGGAAGGAGGGAAGGAAGGAAGGAAAGGAAGAAAGAAAGAAAGAAGGAAGGAAGAAGGAAGGAAGGGAGGGAAGGAAAAAATTTATTAAGTGTTTACTATATGCCAACTACTGTGCTAAATGCTAGGGATATAATATAAGCCAAAAGAAGGATGGTACCTGAATGAAAGGATCTAATATTTAAATGGGTGAAAATAAACCACAAAAGGGAGGAAAAGTTTGTGTTTGGTGTGGAGGATGAAGATACCTGTGTGGTAATATAGTGTTGAAGTTCAGGAAGTCAGGGACAGGGAGCTGACCAAACAAATTAGATTTAGAGGAAAAAAATGAATAGAGGATGGGAGGTAAGACCAGGGTGAATATGAGTGTGGCATAATCCTTGAAAAATACTGCTGGGAATGTTAAAGTGTAGAAGGAGCTGAGGCTGTCATGGCAAGCTAAGGACAACAAAAAGAATGTTTTGGGCTTTTAGCTGTATTGGGGAAAAATGAAGAACCAAGAAGGGGTAGAATCTTTGCTTAGAGTGGATGGGATGATAACTGACAGCAGAGAGAAGCCAGTGATGCTCGATTCTTGTTTGGTTTCTGTTGCTCAGGAGAATGACTTTTTTATACTGGAAATGAAAGGACCAAAATGGCCAACATGGAGCTGATACCCAAGATAAGTAAAAGAGCATCTGGTTACCTCTGATGAATTCAAGTCACTTGGTCCAGATGAACTTCCACTTTCAGGAATATTAGAAAGATTATGTGAAATAGTAGATACACCACGAATTTGAAGAAGATCAAATGTCCTGATTTTTTTAAGGAAAGTAAAGAGGTTGAAAACTATAGACCAATGAAGTTGACTTTGATTTCTGGGGAAACTCTAGAGCAGATCATTCAAGAGATGACTGGAGAACATGCAGAAAGAAAAAGATTGATTATATATAGCCATCAAGACATTATCAGGAGTAGGGAATGCCAAATTAACTTCATCACTTTATTTTTTTAAATGTGTTACTAAACCAGCAGATGAAGAAAATGCTGTGAATATAGTTTACCTAGATTTTAGAAAAGCTTTTGATAAAGTACTTCATGGTATTCTTGTGGAGAAGATGGAGATATATGAATTAGAGGATAAAATCGTATGGAATCAGAACTGTTTGAATGGCCACACTTAATGAGTAGTGATTAATTCACTGTTCAATGTCAACACGACAGAAAATTTTTAGTGGAGTATCCCACAGATCTGCAGTGGGCCCGATATTTTTAAAAATATTTTTATCGATCACTTAGATAAAGGTATAGGTGACATGTTCCTCTATTTCCAGATAACACAAAACTGAGAGGCATAGCTAATGCATAGATTGATAGATTCAAGAACCAAAAAGATTTTGACAAGTTAGAGAACATTGGGCAGAACCTAAAAATTTAATATTAATAAATGTAAAGTTTTATATTTACATATAGAAAATTACCTTCACAAGTATAAGATGAAGGATGGAAACGTGGTTAGATAGCACTTATTCTGAATAGGATCTGGAGGTTTTAATGAACAGCCAGTTTAAGATATCAGCAGTATGATCCATCAACCAAAAAATCTAATTCATCCTTGGATTGTATTATAAGAGGAATAGCATCCAGTAAAAAGTGATGTTTAGAATTAGCAATAATGTTGACACGGTTTCATTTTTGTCACAGCAATGATTGTGCACATGGAGTTTTATTTGCACTAAATTGACTTAGAACACTTGACCTTGAAGACATAGTGTTGGATTGAACTGGTTTCTCACCTTTTTGTTAGTTTTCTGTTAATTGAATGCTGAATTTTATACCGTATACATTTGCTTCATTATTCTCTTTTGTTTTGTTTTAATTCTGTAATTTTTAATAGTAGGTAGTATTCCACAAAGATGTGTAAACTTTGTTTAAGAGCACACTTCAATGACTGTTAGAGACACCACAACAGCTGGTAATGTGAGGAAATCAAGACTTTTAAGGATTATTCAAACCCATAGTGAAGCAGGATCAGTCTCACAGAAGTACATGTGTGTGATGAAAAAGAAAAAAGGCTAAGAATAATAGTCCTCACAAAACAAGCAAAGACCTTCAGAAGGAGCTGGCAGCTAGAAGGGTTATTATTGTTTCCTCTAAAGTGTGGGTATACTTTTTGAAGTTGAAGGAACAGTAAGAAAATGATCTTTAGAAAACCCAGCAGGTTATCATTGCTATGATAAAAAAAAGGATACTTGCCGTGAACAGAACTATACAAATTGGTTGGTTGTGGCCTTTCATTCTTGAAGAGAACCAAAATGACATCACTATGCTAGAGTCAAGTTTTAGTGTGTCTGACTGTGGTTGATCAGACCAATACAAGCTCAGAATGCTCTACCACAGATACTGCACAAATATTCTGTGTGAACATTCAGGGTGAATTCTCTAGATTTGCACATCTTGCATTTCCTTTGATCTGTTTCAGTTTTGCTTTGCTCATAGAGCACAGCATCTTCTCTGATGTGAGCAGACCACGCTGGCCAGTCCTCTGCCAGTGTCTCCCATGTCATACAATACATTCCAAAGTTCTTAAGAGAGACCTTGAGAGTGTCCTCATATCACTTCTTCTAACCCCGCTGTGAATGCTTGCCCTGTGTGAGTTCTCCACAAAATATAAAAAATAGCGCAATACACACTGTTAGAAAATGGTAATTCTTGCTGATAAAATTTACACTTTCATTCAAGGCCCTGTCAAAGCCCTGTCAGAAGAAATCTGTGTGAGCCTGTAAGTTCTGAACATCTTCATCAGATTATAGAACATCCATTCCAAAAAATATTTTGTGGATTTTTTGCTTTAGTGGGCCTGGAAGTCTTGTCTCTGTTAAGGAAATGAACTCTGATCAGTGTTTTGATATACTGAGACTATTTCCAAAATTATTCAAAGTCCCATATGGAGGTAATATATCACAACATGACCTTGCAATGTGCCAAATGTCATTATAACTTAAAAAATTGATTCAAGAAATAGAGATAAATATGATCTGATGACCATTGAACACTTGCAGGCTATAAAGTCACCCTTGGAAAAATATACAAAGAAACAAAATATTCTGTGTGATAAAAATGTGGTTTCAGGATGAAAAATTAAATATATATCAAAATCTTGCAAACATAATCTCAAATCATGTCAACAAGTAATAGTTGCAAAAGCATGACACATATTAAAAGATTTAAGTATCAAAAGTCATAAGGTTTATTGTATGTCAATAAATTTAATTATTTAAATTTATCCCAAGTAATTCACAAACCACAATAGGAAGGGGACAATTCCATCATGTGCTGCCCCTATCAGGCCTCATCTGAAGTACTGTGTTCAGTTCAGAGTGCTACACCTTGAAGACACTGATAAGGTTCATTTCAGAAAAGGTCAACCAAGGTGGTGAAGGATCTTGATTCAATGTTATATGGAGGAACTAGAGATGTCTATTATAAAGAAAAGAGGGCTCTGGGGGCCCAACTGACATCTTTAAGTATTTGAAGGGCTGTTGTTTGGAGTAGGAATTTGACTTGACCTGCTAGGCCCCAAAGAGCAAAAACAAGAGCAACAAAGTAGAAATTATAAAGAGCCAATATACTCTTCACATTAGAAAAAACTTCCTAACAATTGGAGCTGTCCAAAAGTGTAATGAGCTGGTAGTAGATATTGTGGGTCCTTTGGAGGTGTTCTTTGAGTAGATGGCTCAATTATTCTAAGGAAACATTTTCTGTTGACATAAAAGAAGGGAACTTAGAGCTCATTTAGTTCAATCTTTTGTCTGATACAGAAAATCTCTCTAGTATACCTATTAGGTTTTGTTTGAATACCTTCAGTGACAGGAAACTGATCATCTCTTTTTTTAAAAAAAAATAACATTAATTCCCCCTTCCCGTGACATATTAAAATATTTTTAAAAAATTTTTTCAAGTTCTGAGTTCCAAATTCTATCTCTTCCTCCCTTCTTCCCTCCTCTCCACCCTCCCTGAAATAGTAAACAATCTGATATGGGTTATACATGTGCAATCATGTAAAACATTTCCATATTAGTCATTTTGTATGAGAAAACTCAAAAAAGAAACAAAGGAAAGAAAAAAAAGGAAGGAAGGAAGGGAGGGAAGGAGAAAGGAAGGAAGGAAGAAAGGAAAGGAGGAAGAACAAAGGAAGGAAGGAAGGAAGGAAGGAAAAGAAAGATAGTATGCTTCAGTCTGTATTCAGACAATATCAGTTCTTTCTCTGGAGGTGGATAGCATGTTTCATCATGAATCCTTTGGCATAGTCTTGGATCTTTATATTTTGCTAAGAACAGTTAAGTCATTCACAATTCTTCGTCATACAATGTTGCTGTTACTGTATACAATATTCACCTGATTCTGCTCACTTCACTTTGCATCAGTTCATGTAAGTCTTTCCAGGTTTTTTTGAAATCATCCTGCTTGTTATTTCTCATAGCATAATAATATTCCATCACAATCATCCTCGGCTTCTTCAACCATTCCTCAATTGATGGGTATCCCCTCTATTTCCAATTCTTAGCCACCATAAAAAGAGCTGTGATAAATATTTTTGTACAATATGTCCTTCCACTCTCTCCTTTTTAAAATTCTTTGGGATACAGACCTAGCATTGGTATTGCTAGATCAAAGGATATGCACAGTTTTATAGTCCTTTGGGCATAGAAACCGATCATCTCTTAACAGGCCGTTTCATTTCTTAATAGCTCCTAACATTAGAAATTTCTGTTTCATACTGAACTGAAATCTAATTCTCCATAGCTTCCACACATTAACTCTGGTCTTGTCCTAAGTAACTGTACAAAATAAACCTGTTTCCCTTTTCTACATAACAGCCCTTCAAATATTTTGAGATAGTTATACTACCTCCTCTCAATCCCCTTCCCCATCAAGACTCCCTCATAAATATACTCAGTTCTATCAACCAATAAGCATTTATTAATCATGCCATGCGCTGTGCCAACACTGGGAATACAAAGATGAAACAGTCCCTGCCTTCGAGGAGTTTATAATCTGGGGAATTTGATGGAAGAAGGATATGAGGAGACAACATGTATTTATAGATACAAGATAAGCACAAGATTATTTTCAGGGGAGGGCATTAGAAAAGATAGGAAGGGGGATGGGAATCAAGAGAAGTTTCATATAGAGGCTAGTATTTGAGCTGAGTCTTGAAGGAAACTAAGAATTCTAATATGCGGAGGTGAGGAGGAAGTGAATTCCAGGCATGGAATCATCCTGGTTCCTTTCCTTTGGGTATATTCTAGTCTTTCAACACCCTTCTTAAAGATGTTCTACTCAGAACTGAACAGTGATTTACCTTTCATCTGATCAGTAAAACTATTATCTCCCTTGTTCTAATCTAGAGGCCCTGCTTCTATTAAGACATTCTAAAATTTAATTAGTTATTTCAGCTGCCTATCACACTGCTGACTAATTTCAGCTTGTGTCCTATTTAAACCCTCTAGCTCTTTTTCAAATTAACTGTTTAATCTGGAACCTGTATCTGTGCCCTGTTCTCTTGCAATTGATCGTTTGGGTCTATTTGCAGAATTTTACATTTATGTTGTTGCTGTTGTAGTTTTGTGTGTCTTTAAAAAAAATAGTAGTAGGATTAACAATTCCAACATCTGATTCCTATTTCCTGGAACTCTTGCTTCACCTCCCTGCTCCCAATTCCCCCACCCTGACTTGTATTTCATTTCCTTTTTATCTTGACTATCAGCTAATTCACACTAAGATGTCAGGTGGCAAAACATTACCCTGGCCTAGTGGTATTGGGAATTTAATGGGGAATTTGGGGAAACAACCCTCATCCCTCACCACCAAAATACCAGTAAGATTCAGAAGAATAATTCAACAATGGAATAATTTTGGTCGCTGTGACTATGTGGGAGAGATAATGAACTGAGAGACCTTTCCAAGGAATCTCAAATCATAACATGTGGCCAGTAGCCTATATGTAGGACAGAGTCCCTGCCTTATCTCTTTCTCCTGACTTGTTCAAACTGATGATCTGAAGAGCACAGAGTACAATGGGTCTCTGACTTCCTAGGAGATTGTATAGTAAAGAGGAGCACACTAGTGAGAAAACCTGAGTTTGAATCTTAGTCTCCAACTGGCTGCTGTTCTTCATCTTGTAAATAGAATTAGATCATCCTTAAGGTTCCCTCTAGGTCAATATGGCATAATTTCATGATAACTGTGATTAGGAGGTATGAATCAAGCCAAGACACATACAGTGATTACTTTTTGCCCTGAATTAGCCATCCCTTATTCAGCAGACAAAAATCAACTGCCCTTTAATACCCACTTGACAGGTTTTGGTTTTTTTTTTATGGGTGTCTAGTATTCTGGGGCACAGTAAGCTGAAAACATCACAAATAGAACCTGAAAATTCAGACTGTTGTTGTCAATTGAATATTTCAGGCTGAATGGATTGGGGGCCCAGAGACCCTTCTTGAGAGTCTGGAACAGTTAGGCCTTCCAGAAGGTACTGTTCACCTATCAGTTGGGACCATTGCAAATCTTGCACTTCCTCTTTAAAAGGTCAAAGAGGTTATCTTTTCCAACCCCCTTTATGCAAATGACAATAATCCTCACCAGAGTAAAACCTTGCAATGTGGATCCCCACCCCCTGTGCATTGAAATGGATAAAGCACAACTCTCAGGTTAATTCAAGAAGTCTTATCTCAATATGGCTTCTACAAAGGGGAGGGAGGTCCTATTATAATATGATTTTTGAGTCCCCTTTACAAATTACTATTAGTCTACAATAGAAATTATTGGAGGCCAGCCTTGGAGATGAAGGCCTGGGTTCAAGTTTTATCTCTGGCAGATATTCTTGTTTGATACTAGTCTCATCCATTCAAATCCTGGCCATTCTTCAGGGCCAAGGTTCATGCATCCTCTGAAGTTTTTTCCCTAAAGATGTAAGTTTTTCAAGAATGATTTGTTTGAAGTGAGATTTTGTCTTTTGATTAATTATTCATGGTTTTTCAGTTATTTCTATCACTTTTACTCTCTTCTTTTTCATCTCTATCATTGTTACTCTTGTTACCATCTACGACTTCTTCCTTACTTTTACACTCTTCACTTATCTTCACTTCTGCAAACTGTAAGAACTTTCATCCACTGAAAACTGGATTTGACTTTTTTTTTTGGAAGCAATCAAAGTTAAGTGATTTGCCCAGGGTCACATGGCTAGTAAGTGTCTGGGGCCACATCTGAACTCAGGTCCTCCTGACTGGTGCTTTATCTACTCTACCATCTAAGCTGCCCCCTGGATTTGGCATTTTTCAAAACCTATGGTTTGGTTCCATAGCATAGTTCCATAGCATCTCAAGCATCAGAAGTTCTACTTGAGGTGACTTCGTTTTCCCTTCAGGGGTTGGAGTATGATCCTCTATTCATAATACCACCAGGACAGTGATTTCTTATGCTTTTGGATACTCTCTGTTTCACATTTGTCCTTCTCTCTATATTAGCTGCCATTTCACAATTCAACTGCAAGATTTGAGGAAACCCATCAATCAGCCAAAAATCACACTGCGATTCTCCAAATTACAGAGCTCTATACAATTCAATGACTGAAAACAGTAATTATTGAAACAACTTCCCCAGCTGTTCTTCCCTACTGCCCCCCTTCACCCCCAACTCTTTGAAAGAGAAAGTCAGTGATTTTGTAGCTATTTTCTTCACCCACTGGATGGCACTAGTGCATGAATTTAAGATTATCTTGATTTTATGAGTAAAACTATTTGAAAAAAAGACTATCTTCTTTTGGTCAAACATGGTACCTCTTCTGAATCTCCCATAAAATCTCATCCAGTATGAGTGCATATAATTACTCCATCTCTATTTGTCAAGTCCTTTTTTTGTTGTTGTTTTGTTATGAACCACAAACAAAGCCTCTCTGACTCATTTTCCATACCTATACAAAGTCAATGCTACTATCCAAACCGCCTATAACTCTCTAGCTGAGAGGGGACTTTGTTAGCCTAGTGACCCCTTGAGGCTATTCTGGGCATGTTTGACTAGTAGGCTGGTGACATCAACCACAGCAAAGAGATATGAAATGGAAAATGAAAGTGATAGTAAGATCAGCCCTAAAGCCCCAATTCAGAAGTACAGTAAATACCTTTCTTGCTAACTATAAAATTCATGCTTTTCTAGGCATTTTCTCTTCTTTACACTTGAATAATACTGTTGTTTTTCATTATTACTTCTTGGCTGTCCTTAAACTCTTCACCCTGTGGCTGCCGTTCAGAGGAAAGATATCAGTTACTTCATTTAGGCCCTCTCCATTACATACTCCCAATATCGTTATGCTTAAATCCCCATGTCCTATCTACCTGAAACTGTCTCAACATGAAGGCTTGAAACTTTCCTCAACACAAAGGTACTAAGAAAGGGAGGGAGAATAAGCATTCATTAATACCTACTATGCGCCAAGCACTGTGCTAAGAGCTTTACAAATATCTCATTTGATGTCCCTTCATTCTATCTTTCTAAGTTAGAAGAAAGATAGAGTAAAGAGACCTCAGTCAGAGAGCCATCCTCCTAGAGAATGCCACTGTTAATTTTGCAATGTGGCTTCTTAAATGAGTAAGTCCCTTCCTCTGAACTATCTTGGTTTTAACAAACAAAACAGAGCAGAAAGGCAGATTTCAATTTTCTAATAACTAGAACTTGGTGAAAATAGAAGAAGCTGTCTCAAAATACAATGAATTATATATTAGTCAACCAGTCAACAAGCATTTATTAAGTATTCATTCTATGCCAGGCACTAAGAGGACCAAAAATGAAACAGCCCTTACCTTCAAGAAGCTTACATTCTATAGGGAGAGACAATGAGGATGTTCCTGTGGAGATTGGAAAGGTTGTAAATGAGATTCATTCCTTAGGAAGAGAGTTGGACTAAATGATCCTTGAACTATTTTCCAACTCTGAGATGCAGTGCATAAGAGGGACAGACTGCAAGCTTGTTTCCTTCTTCTTCAGTGTTTAGAGTGCCTTATTGAAGTTTACTGAAGCTTCAAGACAATTTGCATGGCCAGGCACTAATTACTGGAGGTCTGATGGGAGTTGAAAGGACAAAGGGAAAGGGGAGTGCGTGTTTATCCCCAGCTTCAGAGTGACTCAGTGGGAGGTGATGACTGTGTATAGTGAGCCTGTTGAAAGGCTCACTCTTCCTAGCTCAGCTAGCATTGAGGGCTGGAGCCCTTCCATTGAAATGGGGTGAGGAAACTGCCTGAGTGACTCCATTTGTATAGTATCTGAGTGGAAATTATGGGCCTGCTTAATCATGGAGCTGAAGACTGTACACTTCCCTTTCCCATTAGCACATGAATCTGTGGGAGATTGTACCCATACCTGTGCAGGAGGGCTAAGCAGAATTTGATTCATTGAGTTTCCTCTATTATTTGCTTTGCTATACTGTCCCAACTAAATACTTGTCATCAGACTTATGGTTCCTACCTGACCTGTTACTAGAGCATGTACTGGGTGGGAGCTCCAGGTGAGTATTGTGCTTCTACCTTGAACCTGAGTACAGTGTTGAATGGGATATCTTTTACATTAGATTCAATGTTTTCAACGAGGTTGCACAGATGACTCCATCTGATGGTGAGAAAGGGAGCCAGCCAGATGTGCTCACATTATGTTTCTCACATTATTACAATTTTTGCAAATGCTTCATTGGCCCCCTGTTCATTTGCTTTCTGCTGATGTCTAGATGAGTGACAAAAAGAAATATTTCAACCACAGCCTTTTATTTTGTGACCCCAAGTATATAGAGCCTGCAATTCCCCATTTGCCACACATGAGAAAGGGTAGACATCTCTGTTAAGCTCTGTGATGATCTCATGGAGATGTTGTGGTAAAGTCCAGGAATTTTAGCTGTAGAATCAGAAAGCTTGGGTTTACATCCTGGCCCTGTTACTTTGTAACCTTGGGTAACATTTCTATGGGACTATATAGATGAAATCATTTATGAAATAAAATGGTTGGACTAAGGTCCCTCCCAGAGCTATATTCTAAGATCCCACATTCCTTATTACAAAATGCAACTAAATGATGTGTCCTCCCTTCTTCATTTCCCTATTATTCACCTCTGCTACAATAAAGGCTAGTCTTTTGTCTATTCGGGATTTTTTTTCTCCATAAAAAAATTTATTAAGAAATACTTTAAGAACAGAGAATAATGTGGCTTAAAATGAACAGCTTCTCCAAGGACCTGCTCCCCATCCACTCTAAAATCTAGCTACAGTGGCCTTCTAGCTATTTTTCTCATATAACACTTCATTTTCCAGCTTTGAGCATTTTCACTGTCTCCACGCCTGGAACACTCTCTTTCTTCACCTCTGGCTCCTCCTGGCTCCTTGGCTTTCTTCAAGATTCCCTTGAGATTATGTCCCATGTATACTGTATATATCCCCTCTGCACCTGGTCCTTTGATTGTTGTCTTTCATATTAGAATGTGAGCTCCCTGAGGGTAAGGACCATGTTTTTGCCTTCATTAATAACTTCAGTCCTGGGCACTGAATTGTCTGTACCAGACCCATAGTAAGGGTACAATAAATGTTTGTTGAATGACTGGGAAGGGAGTGAGGCTATTCCAGTTCCACCATCTTGTCATTTAGGAAAGTCACTTTCCCTTTCCAGATCTCTGTTTCCTTATCCATAAAGAGAGGAGAGGGTGGGGAGTCAGACTAGATCTCCTCTAAGCTTAACTTGACCTTCCTGTGATTCTATGTGCCTATGATTGAGATGCTCTCTCAGTGGTGATTTTTGCTAGAAAAGTCAGAGAATTCCCAAATCAGCAGTCAATTAAATAGGACATTTAGACAACTAGAAATTTGTTTTCAAGGTGTCTAACTGGTTAGCTACAAATGTTTACATAACACTCAATGTAGCTATGGCCTCATATTTGATTCTTGGGAACAGTTAGATTCTCACTATTCTGTGACCACTAACTGAACCCCTAATCTTTACTCACTGAATGATGAAGACCAAGTAAAAGCATGTGGATAGGTCAACACAAATCCATCTCCACTTCTGGAAACACAGCTCACAATGTGACCCCTATCAATGAGGGGCTCAGGAGAATCATGTCACATTATTATGTCAAGGATAGTATATTAACCTAACTCTACCCCCTGAGTGTAGGAAATTGCTTGGACCAGACCCAAGGAATGGAATAACCTCTTGCCAGGTCTCTCTTCCTCTCCAGAGAACATACATACACACACAGGCCTGGCTACTTTTTGAGCCATTCCAGGGAGAGTGGGGTGTGAGAGTGGTCAGACCAGTATGGTGTTTGCACAGTTAACGTGCTAAATGCTTTTGTAGCCGGGAAGAACACGGAAGGAGTATTTTGTGGGGACATGGTAAGTGAAGCATTCACTTCACTCTGTGGTAGCCTGAGAGAACAGATTTAGAGCCAGAAAGAACATGATAGTCCTCCAGTCTAACCTCTTGTTTAACAGATACAGAGGCTGTGACTGAGAGGAGTTGAAGTGACTTGCCCCTGCTCACACATGTAGTAAATGATGAACCCAGGATTGGAATCTCTGAACATGCTCCAACTCCAATCTTCTTTCCTATACCTCACACTCAATAGGAAAGTAGAAGAAGAAAATATCAGAATAACTTGAACAAGAGCTTTTTTTCCTCTTAGCTAAAAAATATGCCCAACACAGTATCAATCAGTTAATCAATGAATGTTCATTATATTCCTACTATGTTCAAGTCACTATGGACTCAAAAACAAAAGTTATAGTCTTTGGCCCCAAAGATCTTGTAGTCTAATGGAACATATACATATACATGCTATAAATTTTATATTGAATAAAGCATATCATATAGTAAGATTGATTTTGAATACATACAAAAGGATTTACTCATTCCAATGATTGTTGTTCCTTTCAAATCACCTTGAGAGGCTATGTACTCACTGCAGAAGTTGCTCAGAATATTTCTGGAAGTACTTTATGTGATTTAGCATCACACAGATTAGAACCATAGAAGGAAGGAAGGAAGGAAGGAAGGAAGGAAGGAAGAAAGAAAGAAAGAGGGAGGGAAGGAAAGGAGGGAGGAAGGAAGGGAGGAAGGAGGGAGGGAGGAAAGGAGGGAGGGAGAAAGGAAGGAAAGAAGGAAGGATGGAAGGATGGAAGGAAGGAAATCAGCATTTATTAAGTGCCTACCATGTGCTAGACACTGTGCTAAGGGTCTCACAAATATTATCTCATCTGACTGTGAGCCTTGAGAAGTAGGTGCTATTTATTCTCATTTTACAATTGAGAAAACTGTGGTGTACAGAGATTAAGTGATTTCCCTAGAGTTATTAAGGATTATAAAGCCAGTAAGTATGAAAGAATGGATTTGAATTCAGGTCTTCCTAACGCCTGGCCTGGAGCTCTATCCGCTGCCTTCTAGCAGCCTCCATCAGATCACATTGTAGTCAAAATAACTAACTGTTTACCCCCATTGCCATTCTCCAGCTTAATCACCCACCCTATTCGTGAGACTTGCCAATGAATGATTTTTGGCTGTTTACAAAAATCAAATCAGCTCTTTAAGGACAAAGACTTGGCACCATTAAAGATATTTAAAAGAATGTGCTGCAGGCTCTGGCTCCTTGTATCAGTGAGAGGCGTTTGTTTTAGAGAAATGAAGTTAAGGGAAATGTGAGTGAAGGAACATCCCTAATCTAATTTATAATTCCTTGGCTTTGTAATAAGAGGAAAGATTAGTTGCTTAGGTCACTGTGCTTATGAGGCCAAGAGCACATTGCTGATTCTTTTGGGGAGGGGTTAACTTTGCTTTCTTCCTTGGTCACTGACTGCATCCCTAACTCCAGCCAGCCATCCCTCATCCCCTGAATCACATGGAAAGCTAGGACAGTAAGTGTGAATAACTTGCTTCAGCCCATGCTCATTACTTTACAAGCAACTCAGAGCATGTGTCTTACTGAGAGTGGGCTGTGGACAAAAGATATTATCTTTCATTTGTAGTGCAGGCTCTGGGATCACTCTCCCAACTCTCATTCACTGGTCAGACAGGTTTCCAGGGCTCAGCTAATTACACCTTCCCTCAGAGTTCTAGGGTATCTCTAAGACATTAAGGAGTTTTCTAGTACTATCATTCATTAGCCTCCATCTGGTGTGTTAAGTTAACATTTTCTCAACATCAGTTAACCTGTTGATATCTCCCCAAGACAATGTATCCAGTTACCATCAAATAGTTTTTACAATAAGATAGTTCCTGAGAAAATATTACAATAATACAAAAACATCACACACACACACACACACACACACACACACACACACACACACACACACACACACACACACACACCTGGAACTAGGCTGCATTCTCCACCTCTATACATCCAATCAGTCCCTTGGGAAACTGGGCTCAGACACCAAGGGGTTGTGCTGCAGGTGATAGTGCACTGAGTTCTGGGTATGTCATAGAAGATGGACAAATTTGTCCTTTGTTTTCCTGACCCAGTATCTCATCTGCCAGGTATGTTCATTGCTGGGTTGGGTCAAGAAGATGGATCCCCAAGGCTGGCTCCTCACCAGATGGGGTTCCTCTTTCTACCAGCTCCAGTTGCTAAGGAAGTCCTTGATGACTACTCTGACCTTTTGAAACTCACAATGTTGTCACTTTGTTCTGTCGCTGACACTTATTCAGCTAGGATCAGGAAAGAAACACACAGACAAAAGAAAAGCAGTGTCATGGGTCCAAGGCAATGTGGTGGCTAATGGGACATAGTGCTGTTACACTTGCTGCTACCTCTACCCCTTTCTGGAAGCCTGCAGAATTTCTTTTTTCCTCACTCAAGAGCCACCAGGGAAAAGAGAGAAAGAGAGTTTGTCAATTTGAACCTTTTATATATACACTCAATTCTAGCTTGGCAGCTGATTCAAAGGCTTTTGCTGACTTCAAAGTAAGTCATCAGGAAACATAGCATACCTGTGCATGCTCTCAGTTAGAGGAGGAAAGGGCCTCTCCATTATATACTTCCATAAGCAGGGTCACCAAGCCTACATATGGATTAGCAGCAAATGTTACCATATTGGACATATTCTAAAGATGGGGCTTTCATGGATAGTTTCCCCATCACACATTAAAGGACTTAAGATTCTCTTACAAGATGAAAAAGTAATTGTCTCCACCTTTCTATGGCAGGAGACTACCAAAAACAAGAGACCTGGCTTTTGGTTCTAGCTTTGCTACTATTTCCCTATAATGCATTGGTCAAGTCATTAGTTTCCTTCATGTCTCAGTTCCACCAGAAAAATAGGGCTCTATGCTTCACCAGAATTATTTGAAAAGTAATTTGGGAATTTAGGGATTTCACTGGTGTAAGACCTCCCAGTGATGAAACACCCTCTTCAAGTGCAGATTGCCACCTATTTTCCAATTTATATTTTGATAAAGTTGCAGGGACATTATGAAGTTCAGCAATTTGCATACACCTAATATAATCGCATAGTTAATAAGTGTCAGAGGCAGGACCTGAACCCAGATCTTCTTAACTCTGAAGTAAGATCTCAATCCATTATACTACAGTTGTCTCTCGTGATTAATGATAACAGCTAACTATGTCATGTAGGAAAAATGCTGTCAGAATTGTAAGTTCATGTATATCTATTGTGATACCTGAGAAGAACAGACAGGTGAAGGAGTATGGATGATTTGGTGTAATATATCCCCACTACTGGGAAACAAAGCTCAGCCTCTTCGCCTTACTGACAATGGTCCCCTAGAATTTCCTGAGAATATAAAAAATGGATGAGTAGTAACATGGCAAAGTTAGAAATAGTGTGGTCTATGGAAAGAGGACTGTACTTGGAGTCAGAAGATCTGGGTTCAAATTCTAGCTGTGAAACTTAGAGCTATAGGTTGTATTTCAGTCCATCTCTTTGAATATCAGTTTTCTCATATGTAAAATGGAGATAATAGCTATACTTTTTATCTATCTCATGGGGTTGTGAAGAAAGTACTTTATAAACCTTAAGGTAATATGGAAATGTGAAATACCGTTGTAGAAACTTTAACAGCTATTTACAATCAGTTGAGAAGTCCAGCCTGGGTTCAAGTCACACCTTGGACAAGTACTTGTTTATGACCCTGAAGAAATGATTTAATTTCTCAGTGACTTAGGCAGCTCTCTAAGACTCTAAATTGCAGGGAAGATGCTGATGGGAATTGGTAGAGTGATTTTCCTCACCTAGGGATTCCCTGTAACAATAAATTCATAGGTCCAGTCCCTGTCTCTGTCCCCTATCTCTGATGTTCTAGATATTTCTGCATATGTTGAACTATACTAAACACAGTCATCATAGGAACTGGAGGAGCCTAGGATACTCTATGGCAGCTAGGTGGTTCAATGAGAAAAGTGCCCAGACTGAAGACTTATCTTCCTGAGTTCAAATGCAGTCTCAGTCACTTACTAGTTGTATGACCCTAGACAAGTTACTTAACCCTGTTTGCCTCAGTTTCCTCATCTGTAAAATGAGCTGGAGAAAGAAATGGCAAACCATTCCAGGATCTTTGCCAAGAAAACCTCAGATGAAGTCATGAAGAGTTAGACACTATTGAACAACAACAACAGTGTATTCAAAAAAGGCAGTAATTGGGAGAGGTAAAGAAGACTGTGAATTGAATTTACTGGAATATTAGGAAAGGAGAGTGACCTGAAGTTTTGTCAATGACAACAAGGAGGATTTGGGCAGAATGAATAAACTTTAAAGGAGAAAAAATGGTTACTGAGTAATAGTAGAAAAGGAAGGAAAGTGACTATAGTGATCAAAGAATTTACCAACAACTCTTTCTCTCAGCTGAGTATTTCATCAGGGATAAGCCAGACTTTGAAAAGGTGCTGAGAGATACAGGTGTCCTTGGAAGAAATCTGGGTTTGGGATGGCACCAAAAGATAGAAGAAATGTGAATATAAACCTAGAATGAAGAAGAATTTAACAATAGAGGGTCCCAGAGGACACAATGAAGAGAGAGGTAGGAAGAGGAAAGGGACTGGGTGGGGTCAGAGCTGAGCTTATTGGGTGGGGGGAGCAGGGGAGGTGTAGGCATCACCATCATCATTTCCTTCACTTCTAATCTCCTCTACTGATCCTGGGCAGTCTAAATGGCAAGGGTGCTCAGGTCAGATAGCAAGGCAACAAGTAGTCTACCTCAACAAGAAGGTTGTCCCTGGAAGAGGAGTGTGACAGCTTTGGAACTCTAGGGAGTGGTAGCCCAGGACCAAGTGGGTTGTGTGTGTGTGTGTGTGTGTGTGTGTGTGTGTGTGTGTGTGTGTGCATAAGAATGACTAAGTGTTGGCACTCTGTCCCACGCTGAATTTGCCTCAGAATCTAGTTATAAAATCAGGAAGCTGATAGAGAAGAGAAGTTCTAGACTGGGCTTGGGCACGAACTCCCAGAATCTTAGAACTTGTCTTTGGAATGTGACTTTTAGGATAAAGAAAAGACAGTCCTATTCATATATTGGGGAATAAACTTAGGGAAATGGTTACTCTAAGAGGTAGTTGATATAGAAATTTGCTCCAAAAAAGACTTAAGTCGATATCTGAAAGACATCATGAGTCTGTGTTATATCATGGAAAGGACGTTGAACTTGGTGTTAGGAGACTTGGGTTCTCCCAACCCAAGGCTCATGTACTTCCTACCTGTGGGACCCTGGGAAAATCTCCTTTCTTCTCTGTTCTTCAGGTTCCTCATTTGTAAAATGAGGAGATTAGACTAAGTGATCTCTGAGGTTCCTTTCCATTCTAAATCGATGACTCTAAGATCCAATGAGATGATGCATGTAAATCATAAATGTAGCTACAGATTTTTATTTGTTGATGGTGGTGGGTGGGCTAAATAAGTGATTTCATCAATATAGGGAACTCCAGGTAAGGCAATTCTCTCCATCACTGAAGATCAGCAACTGTTCTGCAACTTAGTTTTAGAAGCTTACTCAGGAGCCCTGACAGGTTAAATTCCTTGTCCAAGGTCAAGCAACCAATTTGTGTTGGGGGAGCAACTTGAATGCAGATCTTCCTGGTTCTCTTGGCATCGTATCAACCTGCTCTGAGTGCCAACCTTACAGTGTTAGCTATATAAATGACAAATAAATATTACTTGCCCTGCTTATTTCACATGTTTGTTATGTGAGAAAAGCCTTTGGCAAGCCTCAAAGAGCTACAGAAATTGGAATTATACTATGGGCTATTTCAGCAAAGTTAGGGAGGGGTGGGTCATAGCCTTTGCATCTCAGGCTGATGTCTAGGAGGACAATTGTGGCCTCCCATGTATTGAGCCCCTGGTAAAGAGGAAATTCTACTCAAGAGGGACGTTGGGGTGACCAAAGGGTTGATGTTTGGGAGGTATGATGACATCCTGCAGGTGAAGAAAAGTATTCTGTCTTCCCTGTGCCAATCTCATTTCACAGATTGTCCTTACACTCAAGATTAACAAGCAGCCTCAAGGCTTTATTTTCCTTACACCAACACAACAGACCAGTTTAACTTTAAAAAGTCTAATAAGTGAAGAGGAGATAGTATGTAAACTAATGGCTGTGATGCTCATCTGGATTTTTTAATTACATAGAGATTGTGCAGCAGCTCGGTGGTGCAGGGCATAGAGCACCAGGCCTGGAGTCAGGAAGACCCATCTTCCTGAGTTCGAATATCACCTCAGACGCTTCACCCTGGGCAAGTCACTTAACCCTGTTTGCCTCAGTTTCCTCATATGTAAAATGAGCCAGAGAAGTAAATTGTAAATCACTTCAGAATCTTTGCCAAGAGATCACAAAGAAATGGACATGATTGAAAATGACTTAACCAGACAACCCAGAGAGGTGTAACCCCTTGGATCATTAAGGACTAACATCTTGGAAGTGGGGGAGGGAAGGGAGAAACCCTAATTCAAATCAATGGAATCAGAATCCCAGAGTTGGAAAGAATCCTTACTAGTACAACTAGATATCTGAACAGGAACATCCCTGACTCTATCTGGAGCCCTCCAGTGATCTGAAACTCACCACAGTCCCCAGGACACTCATTCTAATTTTGGATAGCTCAAATGGTTAGAAAACTTTCCCTTACCTTAGGCATATATCTTTTCTTACAATGTCTATTCTATATTCTGAATTCTGTCCGCCTTTCAGATATTGACAGATGTCTAAGAACAATGAATTGATTATTTAGCAAGCCTGCTGCATATTAGGCAGAAGACACAAGTACAAAGAATGAAACAAAACTTGGTGGAAATAGGTCACATCATAAGCTTGGAGGAGTAGGGGGTGAAATTGGGTATCTGTGGATGGTGAATCAGGAGAGACTGGACATTGAAGAGTAGTTGGGTATAAGAGTCCTGAGGCTGCAATGCTAAAGGTATCCTCTCCATATTCTAGCAAGAGTAACACGATGATGATTCTCTGTGTGTAGGGTAGTAGCTGAGTAGGTCCAAGGACCAACTGTCCCTGTCCCATATGGAGCACATGTGGAGGGTGGGGTTGCTTTCCTTCTCAGAGTTGCCTCTCATTGCCTTTTGGGATGCCGCCTCCTATACTTACAAACAGTAGGGCACGCTAGCATATGAGGAATTTACCCTGAGGCTTGTGTTTTGGAGGGAAGAAGAGATTGCTGAGCAAGGAGGGCAGAGTAAACGAATCAGAATCAGAGAATAATAATCTTTGAGTTGGGAGGGAAACCCCTTTACCCCGAGATTAACTTGCACCTAACCATGAATTTCTCCATAACATCCTTGCTTCTGCCTGAAGCTCTCCAGTGGCCAGAGCTCCCCACAATCCCTAGGATAGCTATGGCATTTTTGGACTGCTCAACTTGTTAATTTTTCCCTTATGTTAAGCACAAATCTTCATCTCTGCATCACATACCCAGTATTTTTACTTCTTCTGTCTGGAGTTGAGTAGAAGAAAGTCTAACCTTTTATAAGAGAGGTTATCAAATACTTATAGATAACTACCATGTCCACCTTAACCTTCCCCTTTCTAGCTCTCTATCATAAACACCCCCAGCTTCTTCATCTGATCCTGGGTACAGACCCACCATATGGTCCTGTGGCCCACCTAATCAGCCACCTCTAGATATGCTCCATTTTGTCAATATACCCCTAAAACTTCCCAGAACTAAACACCCTGCCCCAAAAGTCATCTGACCAGGGCAAAGTAGAAGAGGACCACCATTTCCCTCATTCTACATACAATACTTCTCTTTGATGAAGACCAAAATTGAGTGAGCTTTTCTATTTGCCATTGCTCATTATTGACCCACATTAAATATTACAGAGGTATGTATGCCTTCCTCCTCTTGTCTTTATGTATATGATTTTTTAAAACATAAATGAAGGAGCTTACCCTTGTTCCTACCAAATTTATTCTGTTAGGTCTTTTAGGATCTGCCATCCAATAAGTTAACTATCTCTCTTAGCTTTGATAATTATGATAAGACTCGATAAGTAAGCCATATTTGCTTTCATCCAAATCTTTGATTCAATGCAATGAGTATTTCTTACATGTCTTTGGTGTACAAGGCATATGATGTGCACTGAGGATAAGAGACAAAAATGGAAAATACACTTGCTATGATGCAGTCAAAAGGCTGAATTGAATGAAGTGACATTTCAGGGGAAATAAAGATAAACACAACATTCTGTTGGGGTTTGACAATGAGTTTACATTCTAGTGGATAAAAATGTTAATATAAATGTTGAATGGAAAGCATCAGAGTAGAAGTGACTGATCATTTGATCAAAAAAAAAGACGAAGTTCAGACATATTTAATTACTAGTGATTTCATTTTCCTTAAATATTTCCAGAACACTTTGTCTGGGTTTCATCTATTGCACCTGGTATTACTACATTTATCTCATATTGCTTGGTCCCAGACCCTGGGAGATTGTAACACGCAGTGAAGAAGCCTCTTTTGCCAATGCATACCTGCACCTTATAGTCTTATAGACCTAGGTCTTCCTGACTCTGAGGTTATCTCTGTTCATCCACTATACTATATTGCCTGTTGACATGCTTCTTACCCTCCAATATTTCTCTGCAAAGTATCTAGTGGGTATGATTTCCCAGGCCCCAGCACCAGTGACATGCTCAAGAGCCAGAATGTTCTGCACCACCACTCCTTTATCCAAGTTTTAGACAAAATAAACTCCTTGGGAACTGACTGATCTGTCTGAGATATGGATGTTCGCAAGACAACTCATTGCACTTCACAGTTTGTCTACAGGGAAATCAGGAGCAGAGACTATACCCTACTTTCCTCTGCTGGCTTCTAAAGGAAGTCATTGTCACTAGGAATGGAAATTCCTGTAGTTGTGGGGGTCATTGGAATTCTACACTTGAACAATGATATGTTCAAAAGCCAGAATACTATGAACCACCCTCCCTTTCTCTAAAAGATGACAATTTCTCTTCTACCCTATATTTCTCCCGAAATTTCTACAGAAATTCCAGTATGGGCTATCCCAGTCAGGATAAGCTGTGAAGCAAGATCTTTGCCTCTCATGAGGCACTCTTGTAAGTGACTTGGATCCCACTGAATCCAGAGACTTTCTGAGGGCAGGGTTGTATTCTTTTTGCTCCACCAAACACTTGTCCCCTTTGATTTAAGCCACTGTTCTTTCCAGGAAAATTTAATTTTCAAATAAAAAACATGTTTTTCTAACTAAAGGGAAGCTTGTGATGTGCCAATAAATATTTGGTTTTGAAAGTAATTCTTCATCGGCTTCTAAGATCAACAGGGGAATAAAATTTGTTTTTAGGACAAAGGACAAAACATGATACCCAGATGCCTAGAGTGTGTGCCTGGCCCTCATTCTGTGTTCCTTTTAGCCCCAAAATTTGGCAAGTGTTGCTGAAAGCTCGACATAATTTTCACATATTTTCCAATCTGAGGGGCTAGGTAGGGCAGGGTGGTGGGAGCCCTTCCATGTAAATCAGGAGGGACTAAAACAAATATCATGGCAGTCTATGTCTCCATACACAAACCAGTTTGCAAAACAAAACCACATTGGGATTCAATCCAACAGCTGGTTACTTTGAAAACAATGGGGTTAATAACCAGTTGGGCAGACCTGAACTGTTGTTGTTTTGTGCTATTTTTTTCCCCTAAATTAATTTGTACCCAAAGACATGATTTAGCCCAGGACAAGGCATTCATGGTCCCAAGGCAGGGTTTCAAAATGGCTCCCATTTTGTCTCAATGTCCACAACTGGCTTTGAGCCTTCACTATAATACACTCCTTGACCTATCATAATATATAACCCATTACGTGTGTGTGTGTGTGTGTGTGTGTGTGTGTGTGTGTGTGTGTGTAATATATATTCATGGAGAGAATAATTTTCTGACATTAAGATGAGTTGTAAATGCAGTATGCATTTATAAAAAGCAATATTTTTGAATGCCTTTACTTTTCCCTTATAACATGTTGTTCTGTGAGCAAATCCCCATCTTGCCTAACCCTAAGCACCAACTGTAAGACATAGTAGACTACTCTTTAGACAGCATAGTTCATTTCCTGCAATGTGACTTGAAATGAGTGTGACTTTCTATCCTGCAAATTCCATTTTCTAGACAGAGTAAGTATCCAGTTTAGAGACTTAATATAATAATACTTCACATGCGTACAGCACTTTTTAAAAAATATATAATTTTATTTATTTTTGTTACATTGTAAGTTCTGAACTGTCTCCCTCCCTCCCCACCCCACACTAGAGAAGGCCAACATTCAATATGTATATGTATGTGTAAAACCATACTTTGCGTACTTCTATTTATCAATTCTTTCTCTGGAGGTGGATAGCATCTTCCTTCATAGATCTTTTGTAGTTGTAGTTGATTGAAGCATTTATAATACTCAGGGTAACTTAGTCATTCACAGTTATTCTTCTAACAATATTGCTGTTAATGTATACAATATTCTCTTGGTTTTGCTCATATCACTCTTCATTATTTCATACAAGTCTTTTGACATTTTTCTGAAATCAACTTGCTCATCACTTCTAGAGCCCAGTAATATTATATTCCATCACAATCATAAACCACAACTTGTTTAGCCATTCCCCAATTCATGAGCATCCCAATTGAACAGCACTTTCAAAGCAATTTCACATGCATTATCTCACAATTATTTGTGAGGGAGGTTTGTTGTGGATTCCTGTTCTTTTAAAGATGGAGGGATTGAGGCACAGAGAGATTAAGTTTGAGACATCCAAGAGACAGTTGGATATGGATGACTGTCACTCAGCAGAAAGTAGAGATATATACATCTTGAAATGATCTATGTAGGGATCATAATTAAAACCTTAAGAAACGATGTAATCATCAAGTCCACAGTCCACAACTAAGTGTCAGGCACTCTACTAAGTGCTGGGGATACAAAGAAAGACAAAAAACAGTTCCTTTTCTAAAGGGCTCTAGTCTAATGGAGAGAAAACATGTA
Source organism: Pseudochirops cupreus (assembly GCA_028627135.1). Taxonomy (NCBI): domain Eukaryota; kingdom Metazoa; phylum Chordata; class Mammalia; order Diprotodontia; family Pseudocheiridae; genus Pseudochirops; species Pseudochirops cupreus. The sequence goes on from CM053582.1 coordinate 240,515,284, forward strand.
AACAACTACATACAAACAAGATATAGAGAGGGATAGCTATATATATGTATATACATATACATAAACATATGTATATATATATGTGTGTGTGTGTGTGTGTCTGTGTGTGTATGTGTGTGTGTGTGTGTATGTGTGTAATAAATTGAAGATAATCAACAGAGGGAAGGTACTAACATTAAGGGAGTCTGGAAAAGGCTTCTTGCAAAAGAAGGAGTGACTGGACATACGGGAGGAGAACCAGGAGGTGTCACAAAAACCCGGAGAGGAGAGGATGATCCAAAAGAAGGTGATTAACAGTGTCAATCACTGCAGAGAGTATAAGGGGTTGGGGGGTAAATCATGACTTAGAAAATACCACTAGATGGGTCCATTGAGAGATCATTAGAATCTTTGGACAAAGTGGTTTCAGTTGAAAAGGTTAGAAGCCAAATTGCAGAGGATTTAGAAGTCAGTGAGGGAAGAAGTAGAAATCCTGATGACTTTCTTAAGCTGTTTAACCAAGAAAGGGAGGAGAGATATAGGGTGACAACAAGTGGAGATGGTCAGATCGAGTGAGGTTTTTTAAAGTTTGATATGTATGCGTGTATGTGTATGTGTATATGGAAATGTGTGTTGTCTATATGGGTATGTGTGTCCACATGGGTCTGTCTAGATGTAACACACAGGGAAGTATGAATAAGTATCTCTAGAATCTCCTCTACCTACCTGGAGAGTAACAGGAGGCTGGCTGCTCTTTTCAGAGAGGTGGGATTCCAAGGTAGAATTATTTCTATTTATTTGCCCCCCTAGATTAAATATTGTTAGTCTAGGGGAAATAATTTTTCACTTTAACCCACATTTCTAAGAAGTTTCCATAACAGCAAAGGAGCTCCAACAGCTATATGACCTATCTCACTTCTCAAATGCTAGCCACACAAAGTCCACATATAAAAAAATGACAAACAAACCCATTTATCTAAGCTGACAGCAAACAGAAGTGCAAATGAAAATATACCAGACAATACATAGAGTGCATGAGCTCTCCGATGGGAGGAAAAAAATTTTAACTCAACCGAGGGAGAATCCCAGATCTTACCCAAGTGGAAATTTCCTGAAGTCTCTCACTCAGTAAAAAAACTAAGGATAGGGATTTGAGTGTGACCATGTGACTCCTCTCCATATTAACTCCTTCCCCAGAGTCTTTTTCTTCTTTGAAGGACATCTCCCTGAAGAAATATGGAACTATAGTCTTTTCTCTCTCAAAGTTGAAAGCCAGAAGACCAGGATCTCTGTTCTTCCAAAACTCTCCAATTCCACCCCTCGTTTAGGCTTGAAGCATTCACCAATGAGGAGAGTCTTATGTAAAAAGACTTGAGACCCTGGTTTACATAAGAATGGGGAATACATGGGCCTGCTCATAGATACCTGACAATGCCAGTAGATAGCAAAAGATGAAAGCTTGTTCCAAGATTCTATTTATCCTCAAATAACAGTGGGTTTCAGATCATTGTGTCATAGACAAGAAAGTCCCGGTCCCATCACTCACCATAGAATGGCTCTATCCCCTAGTGACTAAAACATGATCATCTCCAAAGGATCTCCAAACCTCAAGAGTAAACATCAACAGTGGGTTCCCACAGAAAGACCCTGTTCTCCCAGGAATATAGGTAACAGGACAATCCTGTCCTAGGCTAATGACTAGTGGAGTAGAAGGGCTGGTTTATCCATAGATGCAAGAGAGACAGTTTGGATGCTTTGATTCTGCCAGACTTTCTGTCTAATCATTCCAGAGCAACATTATGATTCTAAATAATTTCATCGATTTGAGATTCCTGTTTCTCAGAAGTGGTCTCCAGCAGTGAGTGGGAGCCATCTGCTGGTTCTAATAGTTACCTCTTTGAGGATTAATGGGAAGGTGTTTATTCAGTTGGCTGTCCTGTCAGCAGACCAACTTGTGTGATGCTTAGCACTGTTAGGGGTGACCATGTGGACATTCTCTATTCTTGTTCGAACCAGCTGCTCAGGAGTTTTTGGCAACCTAAGTATGCTGGGGAGGCCAGAGATAGCATAGAGACCAATTTTCGTAGGCGCAAGAATGATTGCTTCTGGGGTGGCTAGGTGGTGCAGTGAATAGAGCACTGGTCCTTGAGTCAGGAGGACCTGAGTTCAAACCTGGCCTCAGATACTTAACACAAAAAACTAGCCGTGTGACCTTGGGCAAGCCACTTAACCCCAATTGTCCTCCAAAAAGCAAAAAAAAAGGACGATTGCTTCTATCCTCCTTCCCCACTCCCATAGGGTACAGTTTTAAAAGAACTGTATTCAAATGCAATATTAGGCAACAGTTCTGTCTCTGATGCATGTCAACTGTGTGACTTTAGGCAAGTCATGTAACTTTCCTGAGCCTTAGTTTCCTCATCTGTAAAATGAACAAGCTGAACTAGATGACTTCAGAGACTTTTTCTGCTCTAGATCTATGATCCTATGCTATTTTTTAATTGTTTCAGTCATGTCTGACTCTTCATGACCCCATTTGGGATTTTCTTTGCAGAGATACTGCACTGGTTTGCCATTTCCTTCTCTAGTTCATTTTACAGATGAGGAAACTGAGGCAAACGGGGTTAAGTGACTTGCCCAGGGTCACATAGCTAGTGTCTGAGGCCAGATTTGAACTCGGGTCTTCCTGACTCTAGATCTGACACTCTGTACACTATGGAGCCCCCTGACCTTGATCCTGTGACCTAACTGTAAAGCGTGAATGTCCATCACCATGGTCATGGTACCAGGATTGCTATATTTACCTTCATTCCTCTCTCCCCCATTCTGTTCCACTGTGATAAAAAAGTTAGGATATTCACCACAGTACAACACGAAAACAACAATTGGAACCTGGATGTCCTGCCACTTTAAGAACTTTCTACTGTTTGCCCACAGAAGGCAATTTCAAGTATAGCAGAGAGCAGGGCAGAGGTCAGTCAGCTATTGGGCAGAAGACCAATGGCCTCTGTCTCTTTTTGTTCAGTCTGAAAGCTAAGAATGACTTTTACATTTTAAACATGATGAAACTTTATTAAAATATAAAATCATCTATAACTCAGTCCCATTTCACAGATGGAAGGCTGGATTTGATCTACAGACCATAATTTACTCACTTAGTGTTGTGGATAGTTAGACTTGAAGCTAAGTAGGTCTGGTTTAAAGTCCCACTTCAGCACCTGTGTGACTATGTGTGACTATGAAGGAGACATTTAACCTCTTTATGCTTCAGTTTCCCTATCTTCAGAACGAGGGGTTTCAACTCAGCAGCCTTGAAAGTGCCTTTCAGCTCTAAATCTAGGCTCCTATGAGCTATAAGTAATGTCGTAGTATGGTTCCTAGTCATTAGGAACATTAACTCCCTTCTCTGCAGTTATCGTGTTACCCCTAATCTCTTTCTCCTACAAGCTTTACTTTATCCTCACCTTTAGAACATGGTCAGTGCTGAAGCTGTTTACTGAGATCTCATATAGGAATAAACATCTAAGGTCATGTGGTGTCAGAATATGAAAACTCAAAGATCTACAACCAAATGGCTATAACCATTGAGTCCTCCCTCATCTTGTGGGCTTTTGGTCAATACATAGAGTTTTTCCAAATTTCTGCACATGGTTAGTCTGAGTAGTAGTCCACCACCTGTATGTGACTTAAGGAGGTTGGAGGGGGTCAGCAACAACCCTCTCTATTAAAACTACCTCTACTCAGTTTTTGAAAGGCTACCATTAGATTCCTAGCTTGCACTAAAGTCAGTTTTAAAAATATTAAAATTACTAGATAATATGTCATTAACACCTTAGGGTAGATTAATTTATCAGTTTGAAGAGTTGCTGATGGGCTGTCTGAGATGAGGTAAGAGGCTAGGATGCCAGAGGAGGGGAAGGAATAGCAAGGTTGGTGGCCCTAAATCAGGCCAGTCCCCTGGTTATTCTGGGTTGATATTGGAATGAATTGAGATGCCCATTCCTCATTCAACTGTTAACAAAAGATTTACTAGCAAAGGAAGATTTCATAGCAGAGGAAGAATATTCAATAAGAATATGCGTCAAGGACACTGGGTTGATTCAGCTGAGTGAAGTTCCCTTGCCTCCAAGTTGCCCACCATGGTTTTCTAGCCAAGCCTCAGAGAGAGGCTAAAACTCCTTGTGGCTATTTTTACCCAAATAACCAAGAAGTAATGTCATCTTCCCAAGCCTTTAGTCCCCTGAGTGCATTGAATCTTGAAGATAGTTTCAACATCTTTTAAGGGAAAACTGGACTAACTTGCATGAGGATAAGGGGCTATTGCAAGGGAACGTAAAAGGGGTACAATACTGATAAAGAAAAATTATGTCCCTCCTTTTTCTTCACAGACTAGCCTTGAAGAAGAAGGAATAAGTGCTTCTGTTGAGTGTGTTTGGACATAGGAAGGGCAGAAGGTAGTGATACAGGTTGAACATACATTGAACCTTTTTATTCATGAAGAGGCAGCATGGGGTAGTAAAAAGAATGTAGCATGTGGAGTCAGAGGAATTCAGAATTTTGGATTAAGGTCTTTTCCAGTTCTCACAGTCTTACAGGCATTATTAATATTGAATTAATTATTTCGGCCAACAAAAATGACCCTAATCCAAGAAGATTCTGTTTTTGGAGAAGCATTGTGCTATATTAGAATGAACGTTGGACTTAGATTCTGGACACATGGGTTCTAAACCTGTATTTGCACCTTTCTGCCTGTATGATCTTGGGAAAGTCACTTTTTCTCCCTGAGATACAATTTTCTAAACTGTAAAATGAGGGGTTGGACTAAAATGGTTTCCATGGCCCCTTCTAGCTCTGATACTCTACAAGTCTAAGGCAGGGATGCTCACTGTCTACTGAAGTGAATCAAGCAGCTTGACCCTGTACAGGGGGGAAATGATCATATGTACCCAGAAAGGGACAAGATTTGATGAAATCCTCACAACTAAATGGCATATGGGCGTCTGTGGGTCTGGAGATGGAACATCTCTCAAGGCAATAGGTTTAATGACTGGGTCTGACTCTTTTCAGATGTGGATTGCAGATTGAATGGATTGCAAAAGAAATCCTCATTTTAATGTCTCCAGCAAGAATTAAATAACCACTAGAAGGGGTGAGTTTTCATTTTTTTTTATGTAAAGACTAGAACAGAATAAGGAATAGGGGAGGGCAATAATTTACTAAAATTGCCTTGAAAAGGGTGAATTTTTACCTTATCACTTCTCCTCCAAGATGGTTAGCATCTTAGATCTATATACTTAAATCTATATACAAGCATGAGACATTTTTATTCTTTAGAACAGTTTTCTGCTGAGACTATGTCAAAGAGTGTGTGTGTGTGTACATGTGTACACATATGTGAACTTAATTATTATAGTTCCCTTAGCCTTTGTTTTCTTTTTCTTTCCCCCTTACCTTAAAAGAATCTATTGGGAAAATGACTGCAGCCTGGATTCAAATGATGAATGATGGAACTGATTAAATGGGAACATAGGGAAAACTATGTTTTTTCTCATTTTCTCTGTGGATATTATTTCCTTCAATAACTTTTCAAACTTATGCATTTGCATATCCTATATTATTGGATTTTCACACCACATCAAGAATTTTTCTTCTCAAACAATCAATTGGTCAGTCAACCAGCATTTATTAAGTGCTTACAGTGTACCAGGCTCTGTGCTAAGTACTGGGAATACAAACACAAACAAAAAGGAAGTCAGTCCCTGTCCTCAAGGAACTTACATTCTAATGGGTAAGACAGCACATAAAACCATACTGAAATAGAAGGAAGGAGAGAAGATGGTACCAGGTCCCTGGGCATGATGAAAAAGAACAGAGGAATGAAGCCTCTTAAGAAATGAAGACTTATTGACATGAATTAATTACGCATTTGACAGTTTGGTTTGTTGGTGAAAGTGGGTACTGCTTGGTTCTTTGTGCACAGAAATGCTTTGATCAGTGAAGTGGCAAAGGAAGTCATCATAAATATCCTCAATAGGTTCCTGAAAGGTTTTATGTAATTTGAACTTTGGTAAATGACCAGTTCTCTTTTAATAAAAGAGATACCAATATTTTGGATGATTATAAATACATTGCCTGATTTGAATCCCCATATGCTTTAATGGGTCATTCAAATTCGGCTATTACCTTACTGACAGACCAGGCAAAAAACATTCATTGAAATAGCAAAATGTGTAATTTGTACAGAATTACAAAACAAAGCAATGGAAAAGTATTTCAACATCCATTTCTGAGTAAGTGCAACCTTATCACTGATTTCCACCGTAACAGCCAAAGAAAATGCTTCTCTAAGGCTCATGCCTATGAAATGGTGGAATGTCTTTTGAAATCTCTTCTCTTTTTTTAAAAAAATAATTCATTTATTTACTTTTAGTTTACAACATTCAGTTCCACAATCTCTTGAGTTTCAAATTTTCTCTCTCTCCCTTTCCCCTCCCCTCCATGGCAGCATGCAATCAAATATAGGATCTACAAATACCTTCACATTAAACATTAGTCAGGTTGTAAAGAAGGATTATAACCAATGGAATGAATAATGGGAAAGAAGCAGCAAAACAAAATGAGAAAAAAGAAAGAGAGCAAGTAGTTTGCTTCCATCTGCATTCAGACTCTGTAGTTCTTTCTCTGGATGTGGATATCTCTTTCCATCATGAGTCTTTTGGAATTCTCTTATAACTTTACATTGCTGACAGGAACACAGTCTATCAAAGTTAGTCATCACACATGTATTGTGTCTGTAATTGTGTACAAATTTCTCCTGGTTATGCTCTTCTTACTCAACATCAGTTTATATAAGTCTCTCCAGGTTATTATGAAGTCCGTCTACTCCTCATTTCTTATAGCACAATAGTATTCCATTACATTCATATACCACAACTTGTTCAGCCATTCCCCAATTGATGGGCATCTCCTTGATTTCCAATTCTTTGTCACCACAAAAAAAGCTGCTATAAATATTTTTGTACATACGGGTCCTCTTCCCACTCCTATGATCTCTTTGGGATACAATCCTAGAAGTGGTATTGCTGGATCAAAGGGTATGCACTTATTTATTGCCCTTTGGGCATAGTTCCAGATTGCTCTCCAGAATGGTTGAATCAGTTCACAACTCCACCAACAATGCATCAGTGTTCCAGTTTTTCCATATCCTCTCCGGAATTTATCATTTTCCCATTTTTGTCATCTTAGCCAATCTGACCAGTGAGATGTGGTACCTCAGAGTTGTTTTGATTTGCATTTCTCTAATCAATAGTGATTTAGAGCATTTTTTCATATGCTTATAGATATCTTTAATTTCTTCCTCTGAAAACTGCCTGCTCATATCCTTTCTTTGATCATTTATCATTTGGGGAATGATTTGTATTCTTATAGATGTGACTCAATTTTCTGTATATTTTAGAAATGAGGCCTTTATCAGAGACATTGGTTGTAAAAATTCTTTCCCAATTTTCCACTTCCCTCTTAATCTTAATTACATTGGCTTTATTTATACAGAAACTTTTCAATTTAATGTAATCAAAATTATCCATTTTGCATTTTATAATGCTTTCTAACTCTTGTTTGGTCATAAAGTCTTCCCTTCTTCATAAATCCAACAGGTAAACTATTCCTTGCTCTCCCAGATTGCTTACAATATCAGCCTTTATACCTAGATCATGCACCATTTTGACTTGATTTTGGTTTAGAGTGTTAGATATTGGTCTATGCCCAGTTTCTGCCATACTATATTCCAGTTTTCCCAGCAGTTTTTGTCAGATAGTGAGTTCTTATCCCAAAAACTGGGGTCTTTGGGTTTATCAAACAGTAGATTAGTATAGTCATTGACTGCTGAGTCTTTTGTACCCAATCTATTCCATTGATCCACTACTCTATTCCTCAGCCAGTACCAAGTAGTTTTGATAATTGCTGCTTTATAATACAGATTAAAATCTGGTATGGATAGGCCACCTTCCTTAGCTCTCTCTTCTCTTTACAATGAAAATAAGGGAAACAGATACCTTTAGCAAAGCATCCTTAAGAGCAATGCTTGAAGACTGTTAGTATGTTGCACCTTGTGAAACCCCGTTCTCTTTCCTCTCTTTGTTGGGTCTTAGGAACAAATCCTGTCTCCTGTTTTATGGAAAAGTGCCATTGCAATCTCAGATGTCTCTTTTTCTGATTTGGTGCCTGCCTTTTCTTCTTCCAGAATTTGCTTCCAATTATTTCCACATGACACAACCACCCAGTGCCATAAACACAGTTTCATTGGAAATATAATCCTGTTAACCTCTGAGTAATCACTTTCTGAAGAGAGATATTTTTGGAATTCAGTATTTCCCATATTGGCCATGCTTGCTGTTTCTGTTTTGGAGCATTCACCAAAGGGTTGTTGTTGTTTTACCAAAATCAAATTATAGAGAGAAAAAGTGACTAATTAAAGGTAAAAAGATTGACTAGCAACAGATTTGGAACTGAACCATTGGTATCCTAACCCAGAATCTTGTGATCTCTCCACCATAACCACACTGCTTCTTTTGAGAGTTAGTATTCCAATTAATTGAGGGTTCTGGGTAGTTTCCATCTACTGAGTCAAAACAGAAAGTTTTATTGTAGTGAGATTTCAATATAGTATCCACTCAGGGTTCTCTTCGGAACTCCCCTTAGAACTGGTGGCCTGAGCCCCTATGGGAAGCTTCTACATCTCCATTCAGAATTCCATGGATAATCCTAAGAAGGTAGAATAGGTTTTCACTAGTACTCTAGCTAATGTGTGTTCCAGTTCCAGTGTGTTCTTCATTAAAAGTCAGCTAGAGCACAGAGAGCACATGTGGTAAATGCATAAACTCCCAGTTCCATTATTGGAAGTCCTTTTCAAACTTTGTGGTGTCCTCATATCTCACTTTTTTATTGTATTTTCTTTAATATTAAGGTCATATATCCATTTTAATGTACTGTGGAGTATGGTGTAAGATGTTGGTCTAAGCCAATTTCTGCCAGACTGCTTTCCAGTTTTCACAGAATTTTTTTTTTATCTTGCATAAATTGCTGTAGTATGTTTGATAGGATTTTGTTCAAAATTTTTGAGTTAATGTTTATTAATGATATTGGTCTATAGTTTTCTTTCTGTATTTTATCTTTCTCTAGTTTAGGTGTTAGAATTATATTTGCTTCATAAAAAGATTCTGGTAAAGTATTTTCTTTGTCAGTTTTTGAGAATAATTTGTGAACTATGAGTACTAACTATTCTTTAAATGTTTGATAGAATTTTCCTGTGAAATCATCAGGACCAAGAGTCACTTTTTTCCTTTAATACTTACTTTACTGTTAGATCTATTTCCTTTTCTGAGATTGAGTTATTTAATATTTCTAACTGGGTTTGTTTTATTTTTGTTTGCTTTTTAGAGTTTGGATATTTTTGGAGTAATTTCTCTGTTTCTTTTGTGTTCTCAGTTTTGTAAGCTTATGCCTGTACATACTATGTTCTGATTATTCTTTTTTATTTCTTCTTAGTTTTTTCTGTGACTTCACTGTACTCATTTGTCATTTTATTGACATTTTCTGCTCACTTTTTAATTAATCTAAAGGCTTATCAATTTTATTGATTTTTTTCAAAGCTTTTAGTTTTATTTTCATTTCTATGGTTTTCTCCAGTTTATTTCCTCTTGATTGTGTTTATTGAAGATTGTTTGTTAGCTTTCTAAGTTTTTAAAATGCATATATAGTTGACTAATCCCTTCTGTTTTATTTTATTAATGTGTGATTGTAAGAATTTGTTTTTCTTCCTGAAGCCTGCTGTAGCTGCATCCTAGAAATTCTGGTGTGCCATTTAATCATTATAATTTTATTTTACACAGTTTTTAGGTTTTTTCTATGCTTGTTCTTTGACCTACTCATTATTTTGGATTTCATTGTTCATTAGGTACCTGAAACAATTTCTGTTTATAGCATTATCATATATATACATGATTTCCACCTTTTTAATATTTATTCCAATATCTCTTCCTTAGCACATAGTCAATTTTTGTAAAAGTTTTATGTAGTGCTATGTATGTATTTTCTTTTGCTGTGCCATTTAAAAGATGTCATGAGTGTTTTAACTCTAGTGTCTTGAGCAATTTGTTCAGTTCCACATTTTCCCCTTTGCTTCTCTTTCTATTAGACTAATCCAAAACTAAGAGAGGAACACTTCCATCTCCTATCACTATTTTGTTACTGTCTACATCTTCTTGTAGCTCAAATAATATTTCCTTTAATAATCAAAATGCTAAGGCACTTGGGGTGTATAAGATTGTTACTGATATTGGTTTGTTTTCTAGGATTCCTTTCAGCATAATAAAGTTTCTCTGTTCCTCTTTTTTATATTTTTTATGTTTTTTACTTTTTCAAACAGCATGATTACAATCCTGCTTTTTAATTCACTTGATGCATAGTAATATTTTTCTATTTCCTCAGTTTTGTTTTCTATATGTCTTCAATTTTTAAATATGTTTCTTGTAAGCAACAGATTGTAGGATTTTGTTTTCTTATCCAATCTGTCACTCTTTTTCATTTTGTTGGATTACTTAATCCATTCACATTTAAAGTTATAAATGTTAGGTTTATATTTTCCTCCATCTGTCTCTAAATTTAGGTTTTTTCAAGTTATGTTTTTTCCCCCCTCTTCTGCCATAAACACAGTTTTATGTTCTATGTTAATCATTTTTTAAAGGGGACTCTGTTCCCACTGGCTCTCTTCCCATCACCCCTCATCCCTTCCTCTCATTTGTTGCCCCTTTCCTTTTGGGGTTTTACTTATGAGTTTACTTATGAGTTTCTTTTTTTCTGATTTTATTTGATTATATAATTCATACACACACATACACAGATTTTTTTTCTCTCAGTTAGGCAAGTAGATTTCCTCTCCTCATCCCCTTCAGCTAGTCCTGTTTAATAGTTTGTTTGTTTGTTTCATTTTTGGTGCCCCTTTCCAAAAAAAGGATTTCTCTCACTCTTTTCATTATCCATCTTCTCTTTCTGTCTACTCTAGACCCTCATTCTCAGGTTCACTACTGCTATAATAACTTGGTTTCTCTTTCTTTTCTTTGTATTCCTCATATAATCAAAGCTTCTAAGGAATCGATTCTAGTCTCTACCCTAAGTACTTTCTGTCACTGTCTTATAGAGTTTGCCCCATGAATTATCCTTTTTCACTGTGCTTCATTCTCACAACAGTGTTAATAATTGCATGTCAGAGAGGATACTGTTTCATGGTAGGGCTCCTTCCCTAACACATCTCTGACTATGCAGCCCATCACTGTTCTATAACCTTCCCTAGTTACCTTCTTTTCCACATTTGTCTTAAAATCTTCTCCCTGGGCCCACGCTCTCCCATTCCCCCAGATGCCATTTGTCCCTAGGAGTTCCAACTCCCACTTCCTAATGTGTTAATGCATAAGTTAGTGGACTTTTAAAGCACCAAATTTCCCAAGTCACACTTAGTGTGAGTCCCTATTTCCCATCACAAACTATCTCCACGCACAGAAGCATTCATCAGTGGAATCCCCTCCCATCACCAAAATAAAGCCTCCTTTCTTTCCCTCTCTTTTCATTCCTTTCCCCCTCCTCCTCATTGCTCCCCTGTAGGATCTTCTTTTTCTGGAACCACAAGGGTCACCTTTCCTTCATTGTTAGCCCTTGATTTGATTCCAGCACATCACACATTCTTCTCTATCCCCTTGCTCTCCTCCTCCACTTTCACAGCCTCCCACTTTGTAATGTACTCCTACAAAACACAAACAAAAAGCATTGATTCACTTCTAGGCAGGGTGCCTTTAATTGATTGATTCAGTAGAGGTGTTCTCACCTGATAAAGTTATATAATATCTTGTAAGTTACATTACTTGGGGTGGGGATGATTGATGGATTCAATCATTAAGTATGATCAAGGTCTGCCCATAATACCTGTTTCTTCTCTGTTACTTCTTCCAAATTTCCACCTTCACGCTATCTCCTTATCTACATTAGAAAGAAGTCTTTTACTGGTCTCTGTTGTTACTTGGTTGTTGTTGCTGTCCTTGCCTGCTGCATTTATTCGTTCCTGCCTCTCTGTTGGATGGGAGTGTTTAAGAAGCAAATCATCTTTTTCACATTTAGGGCATACGGGGTGTTCAGGGAGGACTAGCACCTCTGGTATGAAGGCTTGTAGAGCCCTTTTCAAGGCTGCTCTTCCACCTTTGGTGTCCCTTTTCACCCAACTCTCACTTGTGACTCCAAGAAACTATACATGAGCAGTGGCCACAGCCCAGTAAAACCATCTTGGCAGATGGGCTAAACCAGGTTGAGGGTAACTGACAGGTCTCAAACTTGTCAGTGAATTAGGGAGATGTTTATCCTGAAAATGTAAAGATTTCTCCCAGTGGAATAGGTGGATGAGAACAATTTGTTCCAGTGGTCATAAAGGTGACTGAAGCAGGTGCTATGGAGCATTTAGAGCTTGGTCAGATATGGCAGACACCACTGTATCCTGAGCCATTGCCAGTCATCTTGACTTTGGTCTTGCCATTGGATTTCAATGAATCTGGAAGAGAGAGTGAGGCTGATTGCTTTGTACAATTCTGCCTCACTTAAATCTAATTCACAAGTAAATTAAGACATTGCTCCCATGATGCTATTAGTCTTCAAAAATGAAAGACAAGCACCAACAACAAGCTCTATACTTTTTAGTTTTCTTTCTAATTATGTTTCAAACACCTCTTTGTTATTAACCATCTTTTATTTTTCACATGTAGTTAAGCTCAAATTGTCAGGGTAAGTCACCCTGAGTTGTAACCTGGGCTCTATGGTGTTTGGAAGAACTATGATCCCTAGGCTGTCTTTATGGATCCTGTCTCAGAGAGCAGTATATTTTGCTTGCATAGTGAGCATATTCCTTTTTAATGTTATCGGAGTTTTTTCTTCTCTTATCCTAGATTGTACTTGACTTCTGTGTATTTGCATTCCTATTGTATTATTCTCTCTTTTGTTTCTTTGGTGAGCCTTGCCATTGCAGATTCCTGGTTTTCAATTTTACCAATTATTTTTGTTGTGCAGGACACAAAACCTCTCATAATTCTCATTTCTCTTTTGAACTGCCCAGGAACAGAGTATTATGCTGATCCATGACATTGTTAGGACACCAATGGGAAGTTCAAATCTTCTGACCTTTTGAAGTGCATAAGTTCATCCTCTAGCTGGGAGTGGAGGTGACAGACTCTCCTTCTCCCCTCCCCAAAAGCTTCCCTCTCAAGGATTTGACTCCACCATTAGGCTGACTTTCTTATTTGACACAGTATTCTGAATTGACTTGTTTTTATATGAACTCCACAGGGTGTGACTGATTCTCCTCAACTAATCCTGAACCACTTTCCATCTCATTTCATCTGGTGACTTCCACATCTTCCAAACTGATTAAGAATTTTTAACACCTAACCTATGCCCTTGATTCATTGATTCATTAGAGGTGTTATCACCTTATAAAGTTATCAGAGTGTATAGAAACTTGTAAGTTACATTACTTGGGGGTAATGATGATTTATTGATTCAGTCATTAAGTATGAATCTTCTGTGTTCCTTTGGGGTAGGGTGGATTCCCACAATTACGCAAGAAAAAAAAAAGCTTTACCTTGCTATCTAGAAAGTGAAACATCATTATCTGCAATGATATTTCTGATGAGAAATCACTATGTGGTTAGTATATTCTATATGTGAGGAATTCTAGATAGTTCCATTGGAAAAGTACATTTGATACCTATTCTAATGCCTAATGACATTTTAGATAGATAAAAAATAGCAAATATTAATTTTGTCTATAAGTAAGTTCTCAGTTTTGTTTGAAGCCCCAGCACAGACCCACTACTCAGTGAGGGCAGACAGTGACTGTACCCTGCTGCTCATGACCAGGTTGTTTGGCCACCAGGCTGGGCCTAGGACCAGGCCCTGATACCAGGTACAAGATAGAACTAGAGACCAGAGACTCACCTCCCTATTTGCTCCCTCCTCTATTTCCTCCAACCATCTAGGAAAAGAAACATAAAATCCACATTAGAGCTGGGGCCTGCAGGTAAACCACCCTTGATGATGATTGATAAGTGAGTAAATAAAAAATACCATGGTTTTCTATATCCAGCATCTTACCACCCAACATCCACAATGGCCTTTGCCATTAGACTCCAGGGTTACTGGGTCAGGCCTAGGACAAAAGAATCCATTCTCCCCTTTGGTAGAGTCCTCTACCACCCTTCTCAGGGTTGGCAAACAAATAAACTGGAAACTAAGGCCTATGGTTCAGCCACCATTGTCATTGGGACAAGTGTGATCATCTACTTATCTTGGCTAGTAAATCCCTCCCCTCAAGTAGTTTAGCATTAGGTCAGTCTTTCTCTTTGCCCATTCCTTCCCCTGATGCTTAAGGATGTCAAAATGTGTGTTTATTTTCCCTTGAACACCCTTGCTTCCCAGTTTATCAACTCTATCTCTTTACAATCTCAATGACACAGACAGATGTTTTTTCTCAGTCTCATCGGCATCCATAACTCCTTCACTCCCATCATGCAGAGCTCTTAAGTGAATCTCTGACCACAATCCTCTGGTTTTCTATTTCTCCCTGTGCCTCATCCCTCCTAAACCAATTCTTCCATCCTAATTATATCCTCCGATCATTCCACCCTTCCTTTCTTTCCCAGGGCCTCACCACTGTCCTGATTTCACTTTCCTTACCCTGAAATATTGATTTTATAAGATAACAAGTTCAACTTTGTTTCCTTTTTACCCTTTAATCCCTTTACCCATTGTCCTGTCACTTCTCTTTCCAGATCCCAATCTCTCATCGCTTCTTCCTTCTTGAATCCTTCTCGCATGCTGCTGAATGCAATTAGAAAAAGTCACACCGTCAGGACCCATACTGCCTGAGTACACTACAGATTCACCTGATTTAATCTCAACTGCTTCCTTACTGCTCTATGTCAGTCCTTTTACTCTTCCTTGACTGATGCTTTGTTCAGCCCTCCAAAGTAGCTGTTCAAAACTTTTTCTTCTCTGCTCAAGCCTCCTAAACCAATTCCTCCCAATCCCTCTCAGCATATTTCATACTGAAAAATTCTAGACTTCTAGATTCTAAATTCTGGATTCTAAATTGATGCATCATTAGCTCCCCTTTCTTCCCAATTCTAATTTTAAATCTCCCGAACATAATCCATCCAACACCCCACCACCACCACCACCAAATTTCATCTCCTATTGGAGGAAGAGGTAGCTCTTCCCTTTGCCAAGGTCAATACCTATCCCAGCAGTTCTCAACCTGTGGGTCACGACCCCTTTGGGGCTCGAAAGACCCTTTCACAGGGGTCGCCCAAGACCATTGGAAAACACATATTTCTGATGGTCTTAGGAACTGAGATACCACTCCTCTATCTGTCTCCAGAAAGGTCTGCTCACATGCAGATATGCCCACGTACAAGTATTAAGGGGTTGCAGCATTAGGAAGGTTGAGAACCACTGCCCTATCCTTATATATACCCTTCATCCCTTTTTCTCTGACCTCCTCCAGGAGCTTGCTCTTTTCACAATGCCCATTTCCTGTATAATTTTCCATCTTGCTTTACTCACTTATTCCTTCCCTGCTGCCTATAATCATGCCCAGATTTACTTAATCCTTAAAAAAACTTTACTTGACCCGACTGTCCTTTTGAGCTATAATCCTATATTTCTCCTCCTTTTTACAGCCAAACTTATAAAAAAAAAAAAGGAATAATATCCACTCTCATTGTCCCCAACTCCTTATCCTTCACTCATTGCTAAACCTTTTGTAATCTGGCTTTTGACCCCAACAATAGACTAAACTATTCTTTCCAAGGACTCCAACAATCTCCCTTTTTAAAAATGAGCTACCTCTTACTTCCCTCCCCCACCTACCATTTCCAAGCTATTGCCAAGGACTGTCAATTTCATCTCTGTAATATCTTTCAAATATTACCCCCATCTGTCCTCTGACACTGCCACCACCCTAGTGCAGGCCATCATCACCTCATGCCTGGATTATTGCAATAACCTGCTGGTGGGTCTGCCTCTCTCAAGTCTTTCCCTACTCTAATCCATTCTCCATTCAGCCACCAAAGTGATTTTCCTAAAGCACAGCTCTGATCATCTCCCTCTCTCTGTCTCTCTGTCTCTCTCTCTCTCTTCTCTCTCCCCCCCACCTCTCTCTCTCTGTCTCTCTGTCTCTCTCTCTTCTCTCTCTCTCTCTTCTTCCTCTCTCTCTCTCTCTCTCTCTCTCTCTCTCTCTCTCTCTCTCT
>CM053582.1:240532102-240569804 GCA_028627135.1 Pseudochirops cupreus
TAAGGCATTCTTCTCCTCATTGGCTTTTTGGGCCTCTTTTGTCATTTGAGTTAATCTATTTTTTAAGGTATTAATTTCTTCAGTCAGATTGCTGACTCTCTTTTAAGATTTTCTTACAACATTCTTATTTCTCTTCCCAATTTTTCTTCCACTTCTCTCATTTGGTTTTCAAAATCCTTCTTCAGCTGATCTCTAGCTTTAAGGCAATCTTCATGTTTATTGGAAGCTTTTGGTGGGGGAGCTCTGGCTGTGCTGTCCTCCTGCTCTCTGCCTTGATCCTTCTTTTCCCCAAAGGAGGAATCTAGGGTTTGGTTGCTGTTCTTACTTTGCTTCTTATGCTTATTCTTATTTATGGTTGGTCAGTCCGTGATTTTTTTTTTTAAATCTTTGTGGAACTCTGCTTACAGAGGGGAAAGCTCTGTCTCAAATCGCTGGGGTTTTCCCAGCTGCCAGAGTCCTTAAGAGGCTGCTGGATCCCTCCCCAACTCTGGCTCACTGAAAAAAAAAAACCTCAGGACCAACGCCCAAGACCGCTATCCGGATCCAGACCGTTTAACGCTAGAACACTTGGCCTCTGAACGATGGCTTGGTCCCCCTGCAGTCTGCAGGCCAGGAGCTCTGAAGCAGCAGTGTGGAGGTGGGTGCAAAATCTGCTTCTTTGCCCTGGAGACGTTTTGGCTGGACCTGCTTTTCTCCCCTGATTTTGCCGAGCTCCACTAACCTAATTCTGGATATTGCCACTGCTGCTGCAGATCTGCTCTCCCGAAGCTCCAGCCAGGTCTCGGCTCCTCTCGTCCAGCTGCCTCCAGGGCAGATCTGCGGTTTCAGGCTAGGCTGGTTTTGGCTAGCAGGGCTGAGATGGTTCTTCATAGCCAAGCTGACTTTAGTGGAAAGTATATTTGTGTGCGTTTTGGAGTTCTAGACTTTGTTTAGAGTCATATTTTATGGGTATTTTGGGGTGGCTATGTGAGAGCTGCAATATGTTGCTACTCCTACACTGCCATCTTGGCTCTGCCCCCTCTCCACTGACACTGAAGGCCAGAAGCTCCCAAAGAGACTTGAGAGCTAAGAGACTGAAGGGATCTCTCCTCTCTTCTGCTTCTGCTGACTCTGCCCTGATCCTTATGGAGGATGGGGCATTGATCTCCACCAATGAGGACAGTCCCATATCAGTGGGCTTTGGGGCTCAGGCTTTATCATCTCAGATGGTCCTACCCACAGCACTCTTTGCAGGTAGGCTGCTAGGATCAGATCATAGATTCAGAGCTGGGCAGTGTCTTAGAGGTCAGCCAGTTCAATCCTCTCATTTTATAGAGAACCTGCTACCTCTCTAGTGCAGGCTCTCATAATTTCATACCTAAACTATCACAAGAGCCTGCCAATGGGTCTGCCTGCCTCCAGCTTCTCCCCACTTCAATCCATCCTCTGTTCAGTCACCAAAATGATTTTTCTAAAGCACAGATCAGACCATGTCACTTCCCTGCTCAATAAACTTCCATGTCTCCTTATTGCCTCTAGGACCAAACTGCTCTATTTGGTGTTCAAAGCCCTTCATAATCTAGCCCTTCTTATTTTTACAGTCTTGTTTACTGAACCTGAGACTCAGAGAAGTTAGGAGATTGGTTGAAAGTCACACAGATAGCAAGTAGTAGAACCAGCATTTGAATGCAGATCCTCTTACTTCAAACCCAGCACTTGGGGCTCAAATCCAGTCTCAGATACTTACTAGCTATGTGATCCTGGCTAAGTCATTTCTCTTTGCTTTGTTATCCTTATCCATAAAATAGGGATAATAATAGCATCTGCCCCTCGTCATTATTGTGAGGGTAAAATGATATATTTGTAAATTTTGGCAAATCTTGGCAATTTTAAGCTTTGGCAGATCTTGAAGTACTATATAAATGTTAGCTGCTGCTACTGTCGCCTCTCCTCCTCCTCTCCTTCCTCCTGTTTCTCCTCTTCCTCTTCCTCTTCCTTCTCTTCCTCCTCCTCTTCTTCCTCCTCCTCTTCTTCTTCCTCCTCCTCCTCCCCTTCTTCCTCCTCTTCTTCTTCTTCCTTCTCTTCTTCTTCCTCCTCTTCTTCCTCTTCCTATCCATTTGGAGCTTATCTTGGTGTATGGTATAAAATGTTTGTCTAAATCTAATTTCTGCCAGAATGCTGTCTAGTCTTCTCAGAGCTTCCACTATGCAACAGTATGTGAGCTTTTAGATTCACAGAATATTAGAATTTGAAGAAATGGTGAAGATCACCTAGCATATACAATCCTTCCTCAAAATCATACCTGGATTGAAGATTCTCTCTGTGTCTTCAACACCTCAAAAATAGCTTAAAAACTCCACCAATGTATTAATTTACTAGTTAAACAGAGGATACAATTAGTTTAAAACAAAGATGCTTAAGGCATTTAGTGAGATAACATCATAAGAAAAGTAGCAATAGGAAATTTCCCCAGTAAACCGGGAGCATATTTTCCCATTGAGCAGCTAGGTGGCACAGTGGATAGAACTTCAGTGGATGGAACTTCAGTGGATAGAGCCTGGAGTCAGGAAGACCCTAAGTTCAAATCCAGCCTCAGACATTTACTAGCTGTGTGACCCTGGACAAGTCACTTAATCCTGTTTGCCTTAGTTTCTTCATCTGTCAAATGAGCTGGAGAAGGAAATGGCAACCACTCCAGTATCTTTGCCAAGAAAACTCTGAAAGGAGTCACAAAGAGTCAGACATAACTAAAAACAACTAAACAATATAGTCTCCCATACAGACATATACTATCAGTGGGGACAATGGCCACACTAGGATTCACACATTGGAAAATGTGGAGAGAATGGGTTTCCTATATCTCAGAGTCTGCATCTTTGATAAGTAGTCACAACTGCAAGTAGAAGAAGGAGGATTCTCCACACCAGTGGTTTTTTTAGGACCTGTTCTTCAGGTAGACTTACCTGACTACAATGGAGGACTTTTGAATGTGGTCCCAGTTGATTCTCTCTGGTCTTTCCTTATTCCATCCTGTAGGTGTGTTCACCCAATACTTGAGATTTTTTCTCCCTTAGAAGATTGTTTTGTATTTGTCCTTCCTTCCCAAAGAGGACCATGACATCAGCGAGATGATGACATGACTTGGAGTTGATTTGATTTGAGTGAAGGAGGGCTGCGCAAGGTCACCAGCCTCACTTTCTCCTCTAGAGCCATCTGGGTCCAGTGGCCAGATGTTCATCAGGATGACCAGAGATGGTCAGGATGCCATGGGACACCCTGGCCCCTTTAGGTTAAGGCCTTTTCAGGTCTTCACTTTGAGTGAGGTATGGCCTATTCAGTGAATTAGGCCTCTTTAAGAAGTGAGTCAAGGGATGGCTCCTTTAATTTAAAAAAAAAAAGGAAAAAAAGTTAAACTGGGAGGGGAAGACCCTTAGGGTTGCTGGCCAAAAGAGAAACAGTTACTATTTACATTCACTCTGAGCCAGGAGGGCCCCCCAAAATAGCCATTAAGTAGTGCTTGGTCAGGGAAAGGAACATAGGGAAACAATTCATTGGAATTGGAAAGTCTATTTTGTCCCTGGATGGTTCAGATAAATCTCAGAAATGACTTGAGGCACATGGGGCAGAATTATTGGAAAGACTTTGTTTTTTAGTGTTATAGGAGAGAGAAACTTATCTTTTTATAATCATGGTGACTGGAACTTTATTTGGAAGAAAAGGTATTATTTGGACTGTTTGGTAGATAGTTTTAAGTCCCTAGATAAAGGGAATTCACCCAACTCCTGTAAAAAAAAGATGATAGTTCCTAGATAGAGATCTCTAAAAGGGTCAAAATTTGCTATTATCCTGCTGATAGGCATAGAGAAATAGCAGTGGCTGGCAGGTATGGAAAAACTGGATGTTTCTGGTGGTACTGGGTGAGCCCTGATTTCAGGACAGATTGTGTGCAAGAGGCCTACGAACTCTTTCAGGTGTGAGGAACCTGCAGCCTCAAGGCCAAAAGTGGCCCACTAGGTCCTCCAGTGTGGCCCTTTGACTGAATCCAAACTTCACAGAACAGATCCCCTTAATAAAAGAATTTGTTCTGTAAAACTTTTACTCAGTCAAAAGGCCACACCCAAGGACCTAGAAGGCCACATGTGGCCTCGAGGCCAGTTTCCCTCCCCCTGTTAGGCATTTTAATTCAGATGGTCCAGATCTAAGGTTGAGCTTGGGGATTTATATTCTTGTAGTGGTCCTGATATTCCTAGTGATGCTCCAGGTCACCAGCATGGTTTTATACCAGAAGATTTTTATGCTCTTGACATCACGTCCACACTGTTTAAAAAATGATTTCTTCTATTGTTTTCTTTTTGTTATTTGTTTTCAGTTTCTTTCCCAGTTTTCAGCATCATTTTGAAATGTTTTAGGGGTGAAAATCCCTCTGGAAGATTTTTGAGAACTTATCACTAAGGGATAAGATGTAGTTGGAAGCTTGGGCAGACTCCCAAGGTTGTTGCTATTGTTATGGCCACCTCCTTAGGTCACCTAAAAACCTAGAGAGGACCCTTCTCTTGACATCATGAAGGTGCTGGTGGAGCATTCTGGCTGCCAATTCCCATCACTAACCATCTTTTTCTATCATGAAACTCTTTGAGATCCTTTATGTTGTTCTTCTTCAGAGCTCCTTGTTGGTTGTATATTACCACCTTTCCATTGCCCTCTGTGCAATGATCATCTTTAGTTCTTCAGAATCAGTGGTATTACAGATTTCACTGCTATAGAGCAACACCTATGAAATATTTGTATTAAAAAGATGGGACCCACAATTTCCCAAAATCAATCTGACCTGCTCTCTCTTCTTTCTTTTCAGTTTTAGGCCCAACACACTTTTCATTTGCACTGTCTATCTAAGATAATATATACACATACTCTTGGACAAGCTTTCTAGAGTATCCATTCAAATGCATGTGGAAATCTGGACAATAGACATCCCTCAACCATTTAACCTTTCCTATGTGTGTTGAAAAATCAAATTCTTTTAAGTGATTACAAAACACTTCTAGGAGACTGTAAAGTCTTAGGGATTGATCCAACAAACACAATGTCATCTACAAACAGGAACATTTGAAGGATGACAACTGGGAATTCCACCTCAATCTAGACTCAATGTTGCATGTCCTCCATCAAAGTGGGAAATATGTTTGTTAAGCATGCATCTCCGTTTTACATATAAATTGATGTTTATTATTATTATTAGAAGGTAATTTATTATTATTATTAGAAGGGAATTGCATGAGGTTATTTCTTCTGTTACATCTTCCAAGGAAACCTGAAAAATCTGGATCTACAAATGGGAGATATCTTGCTATACAATATCCTGTAAGGTGGTATTTTGTTCTATAGAACTTTTGTTATCTTCCCCTCCTTTAGATAACTTGTAAATCAGTTCCTCATGCTCTCTTAATTATATTGCTTCCAACACAGATCTCCTCTCTCTGTATATTTGATCCAATGTTCCCATCATTGTTATCTCTAGGGCCATTTCTACTTCCTCTGTAAGCATCTGAAGAACTGTAATAATGGTGTCCAAGTGTGTTAGTTCCACATGGAAGAAAGCAGTTTGTTGTAATAATTTTTGCAAATATTTTCCATTTTTCTTCTATTTGTAGTTTTTCTGTTTTCATCTTTGAATGCCTTTGGGATGACTTTGCTTAGATGGATGTTTTAACATGTTTTCTTTGTACAAGTTTTATCCTTCATTGCTTCTCTCTATTTTACAAGACATTATTGCTCCATCATACTTCTTCACAAGATTTTACAGATAAGTTTATATTTTAGTCCAGTGCGACCTTTGGCATTCATCTCTCCCTCTCTGTTTGGCAAGCAAGTCAAATATTTGTTGACTAAGACTTGTTCTGGGTTTCTTTGGTCTCCTTGTAGCAATAAATTTACACTAGTTTAGATTTTGGATGAAATTATTACAGTCAGTGAATTTTTGTTGTCTATTCTCCGTTTTTTATTTTGAACAGCTTGTTTAGAAAATTCAGGGTTAGATGTTCTTAATTATGTGCCATATCTTTTCCTCATTACATGGTATTCTTTTAAAAATTTATCATAAATCTTATCTTAGCTCCAAGACAATACTGAAGTTAAATGGATGAGTTCTGATGACAGCAAATAGTTTGAAGTCAATAAAGGTACTGTGAAACTTCCCAAATAAGAAATAATCAAACAAGAGGGCTAGAATAAGTGTATGAAAATTGTTCACTAAACAGACAATATATAAATGTAACCAACTAAATGATAAACAAACCTTATGGTTAATAAATCCCCACTATGTGCAAGGCACTGTGCTAAACATTGCAAGCGTTGTGAATAAGAACAACATTAATGACAACTTAATAATGCTACCTAATTCAATACTGAAGATAGTTTGGAATGAATGGAAGGATAAGAACAAAGTAACATCAACCAAGGAAGGCATTCTCATGGACCAGGTAAGTCTTGTGCATACCTTTTTTAAGATGAAAAAACTGAGGCTGAGAGATTAAATGATTTGCTCCTGGTCATATAGCTAGTTATAGCACCAATGTAATATTTACAGTGCCCTCAATCATGATAAAGACCATGATATTTGATTGCAAAATATACCAAGCTCTCTAGATAGAGGACAGAACTGAAGCATTTATTTAGACACCAAAAAAAACCAAATCCCCAAACAAGTAAACCAATTCCATCATAGTACCAAAGATATTCAGAAGCCATAATAACACTGAGAGCCACAGCATCCTTCAGCCTTCTCACAAACCAACACAAGATTAATATTTACTTATGAGCTTATCTGACTCCTTGCCTGAGCTTCTCTCTTCTCCACCACCTGGCTAGCTCTGACTACTAGCTTCCTTCCTTCCTAGCTTTCCTTCAGCAAACTCCTCCCACCACAGGCTCCATGTGACCACATTCAGCCTCTCAGGGGGCAGAGTTTACTTTCAAAGCAGGGGAGGTTTTCAAACTCCCCCCTAAGTCTATTAAGGGGCAGAGAAGATCTTCAAATTCCCATTCCCATTACACCAGTATAAGAAGAAAGAGTCCTTGTCCTCAAGAAACTTTTGTTTGAGTTGTGGAGACAAGATGTATGTAAAAAAAGAACAAAAACTAGATGTGGTATTTAGACAGGGAGTGATACCGAAGAAGGTCTGTGCTAAGTTCCTGCCTCAGTAAAGGAACATGGGAGGAATGGAGGAAGGCTGTGATGTACTAACACATTGTGATTTACTAATCACCCTCTTATTAATTATTTTTCCCCACCCCAACTGGACTATACCAGGCTCCCACCTAACCTTTCTGATTTGTTGACACCAGTGGATTCTTTGGTTTGATGCTCTGGGTATTTTCTTGAGTCATTGTTTGGACTACACCTTTCTCCCCAGTGTTCCCAGGTAGGCAGGCGGTATAGTGAATAGGGTGCTGGGCTTGGCATCAGGAAGACTTGAGTTCATAATCCCACCTCAGACTTTACTCCTCACAGACATATTTTGTGATCCTATAACAATGGCCTCTTTGCTGTTCCAAAAACAAGAAACTCCATCTCCCGACTCTGGACATTTTTTTTGGTTGTCCCCCATACCTGGGAGAATCTCCTTCCTCACATCTTTCTCCTAGCCTTCCTGGTTTCCTTCAATTCCCAGCTAAAATCTCTCCTTCTGTAGGAAAGTTTTCCCGATCCCCATTAATTCTAGTGCCTTATGTCTAAAATTATTTCCAGTTATTTCAGTTTATAGCTTCTCTGTACATAGTTTTCATGTTGTCTCCCACAATCAGATTGTTCGTGGTTTTTGCCTTTTTCGGTATCATCAGGGCTTAGCACAGGGCCTGGCACACAGTAGGTGTTTGTAATGTTTATTGGTTGGCTAACAAATGAAATAACATGTACATCAAACCTTAAAGAGCCGCACGAATTCTAGCTATTATTATGATTATCATTATTATTCCTCTTTCCAGACCTATTAATTACCCTTATCCATCAGCAGATGCAAACCTCATCCCCAAAGGGGGTGGGAACCAGGCAAACCCTAAATAAGTGCTGAATGAATGCTTACAGACATTAATTGTTCTAAGAAAAATGAGGAAGGAGAGATCATCTTTTAACTGGAGCAATCAGTTCACAGTGAAGATTAATTTTAAGGTAGGTAGGTACAAAGAAAAGATAGGTAAGGTTTAGGTAGGTAGGAAGGTAGGTGGAAAAGAGAAACAGGGAACAGCACAAAGGTTTAGAGGTGAGAAAGTGACAAGGATGTTGAGGACACAGTGAATAAATTCCTTTGGCTGAAGTAGGTTTATGTGGAAGAGAGGAAGAAATAAGATTTCAGAGGTATTTCAGTTGGAATTCCATTTGGAAGGACATCTATTAGAATGTCTAGGTAAAGGAATTTAGACTTGACCACATTGGCACTGGGGGTCTGTGTAGGAACTAAAGATGGGGAAGAAAAGAAGCTGCCTAGAATGCAACAAGTAGGGGGTATGTGATACATCCTTAAAGAAGAGAGGAATCTCATCAGAGCCATGCAATTAGCTGAGTGCTCCAGCAGGAGTGCAAAAGATGGATTTGCGAGAGAAAGCTAATGAAGAGGCTTTTGCAGCGATCCAGATGTGAATTGATGAGGGAGCTAAGATGGTGGGTATTGGGGACTGAAACACTTTGGGGCTGGGATCTGTGAATCTTCTCCCAAGGCGTTAGATGAGGCCAAAGCTCGTCTGTCTATTGATATTGGCACAAGGCCCATCTACTTAGGGGAGCTTTTGTTGGTAGCCCTGTGGGAAGGAGACTATCTTGAGTGGACTGGGAAAGGGGAGGGTTGGTGAGGCCTATTGTCCTTCCTGATTACTTTGGTATTGTCTTCATGGAAATGCACCCAGACCTCAGCACAAAGACTGCATTATGCCCACTGGAGACACAAAGAGAAGGAGACAAGCGGGATCCCATTGGACCTGGCTGCCCCCTCCTGTCTGCTTGCTCTCTCTCTCCTTCCTTGGAGAAGCTAGTTTTAATAGTTCCTTGGGAAGAGGAGATTGGTGGACCGGCTGGATTAGGCTGGAGTCTTGACTGCCCGCCCCCCCCCACCCCCTCCCACCCCAGTCTGTGGCCCTGTGTTCCACCGGTGCCTTCTAAATGTTCTTGGAACAGCTTTGCCCTGGGATGAGTGGTATTCAGATGCGTGAGGATGCAAAATAGCAGTAAATCATCTCATTCCCTTGGCTATTTATGTTGTGGGTTGTGGAGGTATTTGCTATGCAGTGAGGTCTCAGGACTGTCTATGTGTTTCGATTAATGAAATGGTAATTAAGCTTGTAACAAACCCTTCATTCGGGGATACCAACTCCCCACCTCCCTTTGTCTTCCCTGCCTTTCCCAGACTTACTCCGAACTTCTCTTCTGAGAAGCCCAAGATAATATTTCAGCTACAACCAAAACTCACTAATTGGGACTATATTACCTTTGAATTTATAACAAGGGACAAAGTTTCCTCTTTCTAAGCAAACCTTTTCTTCAAAGATTATGATGCAGCAAAAAAAACACTGAATTTGGAGTCAGAGAAGCAACCCTTGACCCTTGGCTCTGATATTTAGTATCTGTGCGACTTTGGACGTCACTTAACTCCTATGGGCCTCAGTTTCTTCATCTGTAAAAGGTAGGGCTTAGGCTAAATCAGTGCTCTCCAGACTTTTTTTTAGCAAAAAAATAAAATAAATTAAACAAAGCTTCTTCCCCACACATGTATACTAAGTTAGTTAGGTTCCACAGACCACACTCCCCCATTCCTATGCCTTTTTGGTTTCCCTTTTTATCTGAGCTAGAACTAAGGGGAGGCAAGCTATGAAGTCACTTACTGTACAAATGTTGAGGGACATTTTCTAATCACATGTGTATGTGTCAATAGATAGTAATACTTACATGGAAAATGTGCATTACCACACTGAAAACATTTTAACCAGGCAATTTTAAATCCCCCTCCTCCACCACCAAATTACAAAATCACCATAATATATATCCCTCTCCCCTGGAGATGTTGAGTAAGAAGTTCTGAGCAACTTCTTGAGTTGAAAAAAGTAAATAAATAAGACACATTTGGTGTCAGCATGTCTAAACAAGTAAGAGTGTACTGGAATGTCCAAAAACCAGAGAAATGGATGGAAGCAGAGTATGGTCAGTCAGTCAGTCCACTAAGATTAAGTGCCTCTTCTGTGCCAAGCATTGTAGTAAGGTTTAATTTGATCAGAAATGATGGAAATTGGAGGGAACAGAATTGTTTCACATTGCTATCTTTCTCCCAAGTGCTGAACTCAGTGTCAGTTCTTAAAGGTCTTGTTCAAGTGTTGCTAGCTATGTGATCTTGGGTGAGTTACTTATCCTCTAAGTTTCTTCTATAACAATGGTTCTCAACCTGTGGGTCGCGACCCCTTTGGGGGGTGAACAACCCTTTCACAGGGGTCACAGGGGTTGCTTAAGACCATTGGAAAACACAAATTTCTGATGGTCTTGGGAACTGAGACACTGCTCCTCTATGCATCTCCAGGCAGGTCCACCAACATGCAGATACTCCCACATACGAGTATTAAAGGGTCGCAGCATTAGGAAGGTTGAGAACTACTGTTCTATAAAATGAGGGGGTTTCACTAAATGACTTCTAAGATCCCTTTCAATTTCTGATTCCATTGCCTATTTCTTTACTACAGCTGAAAGAAATCTTCTCCAACCCAATTCAATTTATTGTAATCAAAGAAACAATTATTAAATGTTAGAGATAGTTCCCCATCCTCAAAGAGCGTGTAAGGGGTACTCATAATTTTATCTATTTAGCATTAATATTCATGTTTGCATTTATGAGGTGCTTTAAGGTTTGCAAAGCATTTTACAAATATTAATTTATTTTATCATCACAAGAATCCAGGGAGGTACCCTCACTTTATAGATGAAACTGAGGCAGACAAAAATTAAGTGATTTTCTCAGGGTCACATAATAGATAGTGTCAGAGGCAGAATTTGAATTCATGTCCTCTTAAAAAAATACCTACATGCAATGGCGAGTAGAACTCTCTAGGGATAGCACCTTCATCAACTTCTTACTTGTTTGTCTTCTCATCTTGGTCTCCTCCAGACTCAGTAGAGTGGACATAGTAGGTGTTTAATAAATGTTTCTTCAGTTGAATGAAACATGAGTTGGAACAAAAGAAAAATGAAAATATCTTAAAAGAAAAAATAGGGGCGGCTACGTGGCACAGTGAATAGAGCACTGGCCCTGGAGTCAGAAGGACCTGAGTTCAAATGCAGCCTAAGACACTTAACAGAAAACCAGCCATGTGACCTTGGGCAAGTTACTTAACCCCAATTGACCTACCTTCCCCCCTCCAAAAAAAAAAAAAAGAAAAAAATACCAGAAAGAAGGTACTAAAACTCTCAAGAAGGAGGGTTGAAAATAATGAGCACAGTAGGCACTTAACAGGCTACAGTTTTTGAGGGTAATAAACTGTTGATCAATACATGGCAGTGGCCTTAAGTTGGTTGTCCTAAGCTACCTCTCCTTGCCTTACCCTTGCCCTAGGATCAGAATCCAAATAGCAAGACTTCTCTTATTGTTAAGATTATTATACATATATTATATATGTATGTATATTATATATGCATATTATATGTATACATATTATATATGTATATTATACATATATATGTGTATAGATATACACATACATGCATCTATATACAGAGAAAGAGAGAGACAAAGAAAGACAAGGTTTTATATGTGTATTTATATACATACGGATTCATTCATTGGTTTATTCATTTATTAGTTCATTTATCTGCTTGTTTATGTATATGTTTATCTACTTATTTATTTGTTTGTTTGTTTCTTTATAGTGTAGTAGGGGAGAGATTGAAAATGTACAATTTACAGCCAGTGGTGGGAAGAAGCAGAGCAGGATTGGGGGAGGGGAGAAGACCATCACCTCTGAAGGAGTAGATGGGATTCTGTTGTGTTTGAGACATTCATACCAATTTGCTCTCATGGTGAGGGTGGGATATTATATGTCTCCACACTTTAATTTTAGTTGTTCATGCGCCCCTATGGATGGTCTCACCCACACTAGGGGGTCCTGCATATCTTACTTCAGAAACCACTGGAATACAAGACCACTAAGATCTCTTCCAGCTTTATATCCATGACTATGACCAGATGGACTCAAGAGTCCTTTTCAGTTTTAAATCTATTCAAATCATGGGAATGAAATTTGGGGTCATTAGTTTAAGTTGCCAAGGAGAATAAATGGCATTTAAGTTCTTTAGAAATACTCACATGCAATCAATTGATCTACTACATTCTTTTCCATTCAATCAAGTGGGTCCCCCAAGGGTTTGTACATGGTCACAGTATGTGAACTTTTAGAAAAAGAGAATGTTAGGGGTAGAAGGGACCACACAAAGCATCTTTCATTTTACAGATAAGGAGACTGAAGGAATGATGGATTGAGTAAGATATCAAAGAGGCAAGAAAGGGGTGGTATCATTTTAGCTAGTTTGTACCTTTAAAATATTCCATACTTTGGGCTATGCAAATTCTAATGAGTTTTAATAATTACTGTTAAAAATAAACTCCAGCAACAAGCTATTGTTGTTCAGTCATGTCCTACTCTTCATGACCCAGTCTGGGCTTTTCTTGACAAAGATAGCAGCATGGCTTATCATTTCCTTTTCCAGCTGATTTTACAATTTAAGGAAACTGAAGCCAATGGGGTAAATTATTTTCCTGGGGTCACACAGCTCGGATGTATATGAGTTCATATTTGAAGTCAGGTCTTCCTAACTCCAGCCCAGCTTTCTATCCACTATACCACCTAGCTGCCCTAGATATGATTAGGCAGTTCTTAATGCTTTTTGGGTCATGGACCCCTTTGGCAGTCTGGTGAAGTTTTGGGGTACAACTCTTCTCAGAAAAATTTTATTTTAATGCATAGCAGAAAATACACAGGATTAGAAAGGAAACCAATATATATTGAAATAGTTATAAAAAATGTTTTATATAAGTTAATGAACATCAGGTTAAGTGTCCAGGACTAGTGGATGTCTCCATTTCCTTTCAGCTCTAGATCTGTGAACCTATTCTTCTTTCCTTCTAAACCTCTAGACTTCATCACTGTGTATTAGCTGCCTTTTTAGCTTAGAATAATATCCCTACATCCCTGTGGTTTCCTTCTCCCATAGGCAGAGCTAAAAAAAAATGTATTGGTATAGTTCAGGCAAGGCTTGCCAGTGTTGTCACATATGTTTTATCACCAAACTGATACTTTCAACATACAATTTGACTTATCACAAAACAAATGTCTTTGTATCCAGAGAGGAGTTTTCTCTCTCATGAAGGAAGGCATGGATGTAATGCTTGTTATACCTGTAGAAAACACTTAGAGGCAAGATCTAGCTAACATGTTGAATGACAGAATCAGGAGCCCTAGGCTGGCTGGCTAGAGCAGGTCTAATCAGATGATGGGCTTTGTTGTTATTGTTTTATCTGCTTTCATTCTTTTTGGTTTAAACTTATGATTTCCTTGGTGTAGGGGAAACTCCCATTGTATAAACATCCTTCACTGATGAAGACTGGGTTACTCACTGGCAACATAGTGTCCCAGAGTTGCCTAGGGCACTGAAAATTTACCAATGCCAGCCAATATGCATCAGAGAAAGGACTTGAACCACGTCCTCCTGACTCAAAGGTCGTCTTCTATCCACTATGCCATGCTGCCTCTCTAAAAGACATGTAGGAAGGATAAACATGAACTTCTACATTTGGTTTCAAAATAGTTTCAGGATGATATAAACACGGCTGTCAGTTGTTGGTATGGAAGGGAACAGCAACAAAGATGGTATGGAAAATAATTTGAGGAATTCTGTGAAGTGTAGGCTCAAAATGGATCAGCAGTGTATCATGTACTTAACAGGTGCATGACCCTAGGCAAGTTACTTCACCTCAGTTGCCTCCCACCCTCCCTCCCCAAACCAAGAATATACCAGGGCAACCAAAAAAGCTAATATCTGAAACTGTGTTAAGAAAAGTACAGGATAAAGGAATGAGGTAGGAGTGGGAGGTAATAGTTCCACTGTTCTGGTTGGAGCACACTCAATTCTGGAAACCACATTTTAAGAATGATATTCATAAGATGGAGTGTGAAGCATCCAGAGAAAGACAACCAGACTGATGATAGGATAGGAGACCAAATCATCCAAAAATTGATCGAAGGAACTGGGGAGGAGTTGCCTGGAGAAGAAACAATTTTGGGGGTCACAGGAGCTGTCTTCAAGTACTGGTATAGCTTACGTGGCAGAGGGGTTAGAATTGTTCTACTTTGCCCCGGAGGGCAGTACTAGGAACAATGAATGAACATTAGAGAGACAGAATTTTCCTGAAACATTTCCTAATAATTAGAACTCTGGAAAAGTTAAAATTGGTTTTCTTGGCAGCTAATAGTTTCCCCTTCACGAGAGGTTTTAAATTGGAGTGTAATTGACTCTACTCATTAGGAATGTTAGGTACAGGGTGGAAATGATAACCTTTGATGTTCTTGCCAGCTGTGAGATTCTGTGGTTCTGTAGAATGGAAGACCAATGATCCTCCCAGCTAGATCGAACTGGAATACACTGTGATCTAGTCAGGCAGCTGGAGCAACTTCTAGTTCAAATTGGTTAATAAGTTTTGAATTCTGATTGGTTCTAAGCATCCTAGGTACGCACACAGATGGCCTCTAACACCAGTTTTGTTTTCTTAATATTGATTGGGCATCAGCATGGCATGTAGAAAGGATGCTGGCTTTAGAATAGGAGGATCTAACTTTGAATTTTGACTCTGTCACTTCTAGAACCTGTGTGACCCTAGGGGAGTCCCCTCTCCCTTTGGTCCTCAGTTTTCTAATGTGCAAAATCAGGGGCCTGGAATCAATGACCCCTGAATTCTAAATTTATGACCTTGAAATATGCCACACACTGGAATGGTCTCAGTTCTGAGATTCAAGAAACCTCATTTTTAGTCCTGGTTGCTGTATGACCTTAGGTAAGTCCCTTAACTCCTCTGACCTTCAGGCTCCTCATCTATAAACTAGAGATAAAAAGCCCAGTTTTGTCTGCCAAACAGGGCTAGTGGGAGGTTTCAATGTAATAATAGGTACAAAATACTTTGAAAAGTTAAAAGTGATGCCCAAGCATTAGATAACATAATAGTTATTTTCCACAGCATGGCTTGATGATCCCTGAGAGAGGCAGGAATATCTCTGTGAGATTTCCCCATGCCAGAAAGATTGTAACAGCAATGAAATAACCCAACATTGGGCCACCTAATGTGAGTAAGCCACCACAAGGTGTAGCATGAAGACCACTATATGAGGAGTTAGAAGATGGTAATTTGATTCTTGACACCAGGTAAGGCAAGTGACTTTTCTGGATTTCGGGTTCCTCATCTGTCAAATAGGAAGGATAAATCATATATTTATATATGTTTGTATACTATACATATATCTGTGTATATATATGCTTTATATGTGTATATACTATATTTGTATACATACTATATGTGGCACATGTGTATATACTATATATGTGTATACAATAGATGTGGCTTGTATGTATTATATATATATGTATACATGTTACATTGTGCTATATTATGTATACCATTGTGTACTTTATAGCATATATAACATACACAGTATTATATGCGTGTTTACTCTGTGTGTGTGCATGTGTGTGTGTGTGTGTGTGTGTATAATAAGGAAGTAGGAATGGGCTGCACCATCAGAGAGAGGGTACATAGCCATGAAATAGATCACAGACCCACTGTTGTATTGCAGAAGTGCATAATAAGGAGCTGGTTTGAGGGTCATGAGGATTTGGGTCTAAGTCTTTCCTGCGACCCATGTTGGCTGTGTGACCCCGGACATTGGACTCAAAGCAAATTTTGAAGACTAAGTTACAGAGAAGGTGCTGGTTGTCAGAGAAGGAGTTTCCTCACCCAGAAGATTCAGTCTCTCTGTTTTGTCTGTACACTCAAAGGGTAATTGTGAGGAGCAAATAAGAGTTCTGTGAAAGTACATTTTAAATTTTAAAGTTCTATGTAGGTCCAAGATATCATTATTGTTATTATCATTTTAATTGTCTAAAACTATGATTTTATTATTGCGTGGAGCTCTTAGTATGGAAACTCTGCCCATCAATGCAAACCTACAACTCATCTAAAATATGTAGTCTTCAAGAGCTCCCTGTGTCACCAAAAGGTTCCATGCCTACTTGGCATGTGTAGAATTTCACTTGATCTTTTCCCTTTCTTGGCCAAATTCCTTGAAAAAGCTGCCTACCCTTTCCTTCTTTCTTCTACTTCCTCTCCTCCTAATCACTGCTCAGCCCTTTGCAATCTGGCTTCTGACCTCATCATTCAACTGAAACCACTCTTTCTAGTCACCAATGATGTCTTAATTGCCAAATCTAATGGCCTGTTCTCAATCTGCATCCTGCTTGACCTCTCTGCATCATTTGGCACTGTTCGCTATCCTCTCCTTTTGGATCCTATTTTCTCTTTGGGTTTTTGTAACATGAATCTTGCCTGGTTCTCCTCCTGTCTAACCACTCCTCAGTACCCCTCATTGGCTCATCCATATCCCACTTGCTAACTATGAGTATGACCCAAGACTCTATAATAAATCCTCTTCCTTTCTTTCTCTACACCAGCAGTTCTCAACCTGTGGGTCGCAACCCCTTTGGGGGTCACAGGGGTCACCTAAGACCATCAGAAAACACATATTTCCGATGGTCTTAGGAACCGAGACACTACTCTTCTATCCGTCTGCAGGTGGGTCCACTCACATGCAGATACGCCCACATACGAGTATTAAAAAGTCACAGCATTAAAAAGGTTGAGAACCACTGCTCTACATTGTCTTGGTGAATTCATCAGCTCCCGTGGGTTTAGATATCAATTCTATGCAAGTGACTATGTGCTACTATTACATGGAGCTCTTGTGTCCAGTAAAGAGGTCTGAGTGTGGAAACTCCCTCCAGCAGTGCAAATCTTCAATTCAGGCAAGAGTACCTGAGCTCCATATCTGCATCAACCAATAAGCAAGCATTTATTAAGGTCTTCTACTGTGCTAAGTGCTAAAGATACAAAGAAAAAGTATATACAGTCCCAGTCTTCAGAGTTCACATTCTAATGGTGGAGATACTATATACATACACACATGTGTGTATGTATACATACATGTACACATATGTCTATATATACACATATATGTATAAGTGAGTACATACAAGCTGTACACAGAGTAGATAGACAAAAACATTAAAAGGAAAGACATTAACACAACTGCCTATTGGGTATTTCAGACTATATTCCAGAGACATTTCAAATTCCATACGTCCAAAATTGAATTTATTTTTTTCTTAAGTCACTTCTCTTCCAAACTTCCATAATTCCATTGGAGCACCACAGTTCTTTTCTCTCAGGTTCACAACCTCCATATTATTCTCCATTTCTCACTCTCCTTCACCCAGGTTAACCAATCCATTGTCAAATCTTTCCATGGCTACCTTTACAACATTTCTGGCATCTGACCCTTTCTCTCCATATATGGTCACCCTTTCAGCTCACACCCTCATCACCTTCCATATGGACTATTGTAGTTGCTTCCAAATTGATCTTCTTGCCCCAAGTCTTCCCTCCCCCAAGCTATATTCCTTTTACAATTGTCAAATTTGCTTAAGTGTAGATTTGACCACATCAGTCCCCTATTCACTAAATCCCAGTGGTTCCTATTGGCTCTATTATAAAATATCAACTCCTCTGTTTAAAGCTCCTCACAACCTGGCCCTAGTCTACCTCATTAGAAATTACTACCCTTCTTTATCCTACAGTTCTCTCCTCAAAAACAAACAAACAGGCCTGACCTTCTTTCTGTCTCTCATGTATAGCACTCCATCTACCATCTTTGTGCCTTTTGTACTGGTTCACATCCATTCCTGGAATGTCTGTCCGTCTGCTCATGTCTTTCCTAATCCTTTCCCTTCCTCCAATGAGAGCATCATCTCTCTCTAGTTATCCATATTGTATTTATGTTGTATTATTGTATATATTGTATTTCTATTTATAGCATTTATTTTAGACATACTTCTTCAGAAAAACCTGGAAAGACTTACATGAACTGATGCAGAGTGAAGTAAGAAGAACCAGGAGAACATTGTACATGGTAACAGCAGTATTGTATAACTTTGACTAAGCTATTTTCAGCAATACAATAATCCGAGACATTCCCAGAGGATTCATGATGAAAAATGCTATCTGCCTCCTAAGAAAGAACTGATGGTGTCTGAATACAGACTGAAACATACTTTCTTTCCTTCTTTCTTCCTTTCCTTCCTTCCTTCCTTCCTTCCTTCCTTCCTTCCTTCCTTCCTTCCTTCCTTCCTTCCTTCTTCCCTTCCTTCCTTCCTTCCTTCCTTTCCATAAAACAACTAATATGGAAATATTTTACATGATTGCACATGTATAATCTATATCAAAGTGTTTACCATCTCAAGGAGGGGGAACGAGGGGGAGTGAAGGATAGAATTTGGAACTCAAAACTTAAAAAAAAGAATAGTGTTAAAATTGTTTTTACATGTAATTAGGGAAAAAATATTACTAAAAAAAAAAGACATACTTCTGTATCCAAGTTGTCTCTCCCAATAGAATATAAGCTCCTTGAAGACAAGGATAATTTCCTTTTTTGCCTTTGTAACCACACATCCCTGGCACATAGCAGTCCCCTACTGTCTGTTTGTTGACTGATTGAGCATTCACCAGGTGTTAGAGTGAGGGAACAAGGGAATAATTATTCATATAGAGCCTACTATGTGCCAGGTACAGTGCTAAGTGTTTTTTATAAATATTAGCTCTTTTGATCCTCACAGCAACCCTAGTAATAGCAAGTTGTTGCTATTATCCCCATTTCACAGATAAGGAAACTGAGGTAAATAGAGATTTTAGTGAGTTGCCTAGGTCACACAGCTAGCAAGTGCCAGAAGCTGGATTTGAACACAGGTTTTCTTGGCTCTAGGCCTAGTACTCCTTTCACTGAGTGATCTACTAGCCTCTAAGTGCTTCAAGGGATAGAGCACCTGCCCTAGACTCTACACATGCTTATATATCTTTCCCAGAGTCACACAGTATATGTCAAAGGTTGGAAATGAACCCAAATTTTCTTGATTCTGAAGGCAATCCTCTATCCACCAGGACCTGTGGCCTCTCTAAGAATTCATTCTAATATTCAAATACATGTGATTTTCTCAGCATAGGGAGCTACTGATATGGGCACTGCCACCATCAATGAAGATTACAAACCGTTTATGTCTTAAGACGTAAATCCCAGTGATTTTGCCTTAGAAGTTGCCCAGAGTAAACAGCTAATGAGTGTTGGATTTGGTATTCAAACCAGGTTTTCCTCATGCCAAGCCTAGCACTCTATCCCTTGTAGCATACTGTCCCTGTTACCTACATTACTTGTAATATATCATCCTCTATTATATATATATGTATATATATATATATATACATATATATGTATATATGTCATATCTAATGCAAATAATATCTAATAGGAATCTGATAATAATAAGGGTAGAAATTACAGTAGTTTAAATGCTAAGCAAATCTCTAATATGGTTCCAAATTTATTTCTGATGGTCCACAGGTCCAGGGCTGTGGGTAGGAAAAAATTTTTTTTCCAACCTACCTGCCCATGCCATCTCTCCCTGGGCCCTTCCAGGGCATGCAGAGGTACAGCAGAGTATTTCTGCCCCTCCCAAAGAACCTTGTCTTGCCTGGCATTGAAAAGTTCTGTGGCCCTGGAGTGCTATGATGTAAATGAGTGAGCAGGGCTCAGTGGGCTTAGCAGCTGGGAGGGAGATTGACAGCTTTGGGGAGCCCAGCTGGTAGTGTCAGGTTAGTGGGTCTCCTGTCGCCACATTAATCAGCTCTCTTAGTGGTACTAATACCAATCTGTAAGCAGACTGCCAGGATCAGACAGGCCAGCTGTCAGGCAACCATGGGCAGCTTATTGCAGGGTTTGATTTTATGGCTTAGGGTTGGAATTATAATTCAATTAGCAAATTTAACTATTCCATGCTGCTGTGGAGAGTTAGACCAGGGTGCCAGGTATCCTCAGTTGAGGACCTGGACTCTTGTTCCTCCTTCCCTATGCTCCATACTTCTTTTCCCTCAACTCCTTGAAGGAGCATCACTGAGCTGGCTGATAAGACATGTAAGTTCTAGTTCCAGCTCAGCAATGAATTCACCATGTGACCTCATATATATTATTTTATAGCATAATGAATTCTATTTCTAGCTCTGTTGTATTATAGAAGAGGAAAAAATGATATCTAAGGATCCTTCCATCTCTAACATTTCATTCTATTCTAGTGGAAAGAGCACTGGTTTTGAGTAAGGGGACCT
The DNA here is from genome assembly GCA_028627135.1 of Pseudochirops cupreus. Classification (NCBI taxonomy): domain Eukaryota; kingdom Metazoa; phylum Chordata; class Mammalia; order Diprotodontia; family Pseudocheiridae; genus Pseudochirops; species Pseudochirops cupreus. Next base: position 240,552,580 of record CM053582.1, read on the forward strand.
GGATTTGCATCTAGAGCTTCTTTCTATCTTCACATAGAAGATATATAGTCGGGGCGGCTAGGTGGTGCAGTGAATAGAGCACTGGCCCTGGAGTCAGGAGGACCTGAGTTCAAATCCAGCCTCAGACACTTAACACTTACTAGCTATGTGACCTTGGGCAAGTCACTTAACCCCAATTGCCTTCCAAAAAGAAAAAAAAAAGAAGATATATAGTCAAGTCACTTAATCTCTCTAGTTCATCTCAGCTCCTGACTATAAAAGAAGGAAGTTGGATTAAATGGCTTCTAAGTTTCCCCCTCAGCTCTCAATTTATGGTTTTATTTGTATTTGTACAATCTATTTTACTCTAACATTCTATGATTATTTTAATGTTATAATTGCACCAAGGATTATCTACTGTGGAGGACTTCAGATATACTTGGGTAAAGCAAGGAACAGAGGCTCATTTTCCCTAATATATTTACTCTGACCCTCTACCAAAGTACTACTCTGATGCCCTGTCGTGGCACAAATGTCACCCTAGGTTCTCAAAAACCGTGCCACAGAGTCATGAATTCTAGCAGGTCCTACCAAGTCAGAAAGACTTTGAGTGGAGGCACCGGGTGGTACTATGTATCTGCTGTCCAAAACCAAGCCTAGCTAAATGCTGAGTCTTGTGACCAGATGTTTGGCTATCTGGTGATGGCATTTGGGGGCTAGAGCAACTCATGAAACTACCTACCAGCAAGCTAAGGACTAGCACACTTTGTCACTGAAGTTAGCATTTATATCAAAAGAACATAGATCCTTGAAATATTGATATACAAACCTTAGTTTGATAAGCATTCATTAAACACCTACTATGTCCTAGGTGGCTTAACATAATGGAGAGAGAGTTGGCATCAAAGCCAAGAACACAGGACAGAGCCAAGATGGTGGGGAAAAGGCAGCAACTCACCTGAGTTCTCCTTAAAACCCCTCCAAACACCTTTAAATAGTGCCATACAATAATTCCTGGAGCAACAGAACCAACAAAGAAAGGGAAAAATAATTTTCCAGTCAAAGACAACTTAGAAGGTCAGCAGGAAACGTATGTTGCACCTGGGTAAGAGTGGAGCAAAGTCCAGTGCAGGCCATACATGCACAGACCAGGCCCTAGCAAGCCAGGAGCAGGCCTTGGGAACTACTGAATCATCAGCAGTAGCTGCAGCAGCAGCTGCTTCAGGAGTTCTCAATCCACAGAAAGAAAAAGGGTCAACAACTGATCAGAGAAGATTACAGGAGTCTCTTTGTTAGCACTGAGGCAGGACTCTGTTGCTTTGCCCATACTCAGATTCAAGTCACACCCCTGGGTGGCAGTCCCAGGGTGAGGAGGAATACTAGCACACCAGCAATTGTGGCCACAGTGGAGTGGGATCCTTATCACAGCTCCAGCACAGAAAAGAGTGCTTCTGGTCACTCACAGACCAGAGCACAAGTAAGAAGAATAGTAAACACACCTCTCCTTAAATCATACCACCTTGGAAGAACTGAAAACTTACAGGTCCAAAGAAGTATCTCTGAAAACAGCTATGTGAAACCCCTGACTTTGGGACAGTGCACCTTCCACCCTGGAAGTAGAGCCCTACTCTAACAAAGAGTTAAAAGTTAAGAAATAGACTGGGGAAATGAGCAAATAACAGAAAAAAATTCTGACCATAGAAAGTTATTATGGTGACAAGGAAGATCAAAACACTCAGAAGATAGCAAAGTCAAAGCTCCTATATCCAAAGCCTCCAAGAAAAGTATAAATTGGTCTCAGGTCATGGAAGAGCTAAAAAGGATTTTGAATATTAGATAAGAGAAGTAGAGGAAAAAATTGGGAAAACAAATGAGAGTGTAAAAAAATCATGAAAAATTAGTCAACAACTTTGTAGAGGAAACAAAAAAAAATACTAGAAAAAAAATGACACCTTAAAAAACAGACTAGGTCAAATGGAAAAAGAGGTGCCAAAAATTCTCTGAAGAAAACAACTACTTTAAAAAGTAGAACTTGGCCAAATGGAAAAGGAGGTCCAAAAGCTGATTGAAGAAAATAATTTCTTAAAAATTAGAATGGAGTAAATAAAAGCTAACAACTTTATGAGAAATCAAGAAACAATAAAACAAAATCAGAAGAATGAAAAAATAGAAGACAATGTGAACTAGCTCATGGGAAAACAACTGACCTGGAAAATAGATCCAGAAGAGATAATTTAATAACTATTGAACTACCTGAAAGCCATGATTTAAAAAAAAAAGACACTCTTTCAAGAAATTATCAAGGAAAGTTGCCTAGATATTCCATAATCAGAGGGTAAAATAGAAATGGAAAGAATCTACTAATCACTTCTTTAAAGATATCCCAAAATGAAAACTCCCAGGAATATTATAGCCAAATTCCAGAGCTCCCAGACCAAGGAGAAAATATTGCAAGTGGTCAGAAAGAAACAATTCAAGTACCATGGAGCCAAAGTCAGGATAACACAGGATTTAATAACTTTTATATTAAAGGATCAGAAGGACTGGAATATGATATTTCAAAGGGCAAAGGAGCTTGGTAGAATTATAACCAACAATCATCTACCCAGAAAAACTGAGTTTAATCCTTCAGGGGAAAAAATGGATATTCAATGAACTAGATGACTTTCAAGCATTCTTAATGAAAAGAGCAGAGTTGAATAGAAAATATGACTTTCAAATACAAGACTCAAAAGAAGAATAAAAAGGTATACAGGAAAGGAAAATCATAAGGGACTTAATAATACTTGTATCTCATAAGAAATTTTTCATTATTTAGGTAGTTAGAATGAGTCTATATAGACAGAGGACACAGGTATGAGTTGAATTTGAAAGGATGATATCTAAAAAAATAAAATTAAGGAGTGAGAGAGGAATGTACTGGGAGAGAGGGAAAAAGAGAGGTAGAATGGGGGTAAATTATCTTATATAAAAGAGAAAAGAAAAAGCTTTTGTAGTGGAGGGGAAGAAGGGGGAGGTGAGGGAGAAGGAGTGAACCTTTCATCAGAATTGACTCAAAGAGGGAATAACATACACATTCAATTGGGTATTGAAATCTATCTCACTCTACAAGAAAGTAGGAGGGAAAGGGGATAAGAGTAGGGTGGAGTGATAGAAGGGAGGACAGATTGGAGGAAGGGGTAATAAGAAACAAAATACTTTTTGAGGAGGGACAGGGTGAAAGGAGAGAGACAGTAGAATAACCAGGAGAGGGGAATAGGATGGAGGGAAATATAGTTAACAATAATAACTGAAAAAAAATTTAAAGCATGTTTCTCTGATAAAGGCCTCATTTCTCAAACATGTAGAGAACTGAGTCAAATTTATAAAAATAAGAGCCATTCCCCAATTGATAAATGGTCAAAAGATATGAACAGTTTTCAGGTGAAGTAATCAAAGCTTTTTATAGCCACATGAAAAAATTCTCTAACTCACTATTGATTAGAGAAATGCAAATTAAAACAATTCTGAGATACTACCTCATACCCATTAGATTGGCTGATAGGACAGAAAAGGAAAATGACAAATATTGGAGGGGATGTAGGAAAAATGAGACATTAATGCATTGTTGGTGGAGGTGTGAACTGATTCAACCATTCTGTAGAACAATTTGAAACCTTCCCCAAAGGATTACAAAACCCTTTGACCTAGCAATATCACTACGAGTTCTATGTCCCAAGAGAGATAAAAAAAACAAAACGAAAAGGACTTATATGTGCAAACATATTTATAGCAGCTATTTTCTGGTGGCAAAGAATGGAAATTGAGGGGATCCCAATTAATTGAGGAAAGGCTGAACAAATTATGGTATGCGATTATGACGGAATACTATTGTGCTATAAGAAATGATGAACAGAATTCTCTCAAAAAATCTGGAAAGACTTATATGAACTGATGCAAAGTGAAATGTACTATGTACAAAGTAACAGCAATATTATAAGATGATCAATTGTGAATGACTTAGCTATTCTCAGTAATATAATGATCCAAGATAACTCTGAAGGCCTTCATCCATCCTCAGAGAAAGAAATGATTGTGGCTGAATACAGATTGAAACACACTTTTTAAAAACTCTCTTTATTTTTCTTGAGGTTTTTTTTGTCTATGTTTTCTTTCAAAAAATGACTAACGTAGAAATATTTTGCATGACTTCATATGTATAATCTATATCACACTGCTTGTCTTCTCTATGGGGGGAGAAGGGGAGAGGGAGAAGGAGAAAGGGAGAGAATTTAGAACTCAAAATTTTAAAAATAAATATTAAAAATGGTTTTTACATGTAACTGGGGAAAAATAACATACTGATTTTTTTTTAAAAGCCAAGAACAACTGGGTTAAAGTTCCACCTATAACACATACTGGCTATGTGATCCTAGGCAAATTAGTTAACTTCTCAGGAAATTCTCTAAGATTAAAAGTTGCAGAGAAGGTGCTGACCTGCCTTGGTAGCAGGAATTTCCTCATTCAACAGTTCCCTATGCTATTGTAATCAAAGGTATCCTATTTACTTGTCATTATTTGCTTGTCCCAGTTTACCAGGCACTGTACTAGAAACAGAGCATACAAAGACAAAATGAAAGTCCCTACCCTCAAGAAACTTACGTTCCATAGCTGACAAGTAAAATGCATGAGTGTAAGCAAATATTAGTATATTCAAAGTTTGCATCTATCTACAATAAGCGCTTTGAGACTTAAGCAACATTTTGCCACACAAAGGAGTCATGGGATTACAGCATCCTAGAGCCTGGAAAGGATCTCAGTGACCATCTATTCTTTCTTACCCAGATATAAGCAAGATCTGACCTTTTATATCTTACCTGAGAAATAATCTTTCAGTCTGTGCTTGATGCCCTCCAGTGATGGGAGATCAATTACCTGAGGGAACCCTTTCTAGTTTTTGTTTAGCCTCAAGTTTTAGGACATTTTCTTTACATTGCAGAGAAATCAGTCTCTCTATAACTTCTTCCCATGGGTCCTGGAGTCAAAAAGTTCAAATCCAGTCCTTTTCCAAACAAGGTAGGCCTTCATATACTAAGTCTTCTCTCCTTCAGGCTAAATAGCTCTACTTCCTTCAACACATCAGTTAGTCAATCTGTCAGTCTAAGTGCCTACTATGTGTTGGGCACTGTGCTGAGCTCTGTATACATCAGTTTCCAGACTCCTCACCATTCTGATCACCCACCTCTGAAAATGTTCTGAGTTATTAATATCAATTTTGGGATGATCAGGTCATGAAAGCTGAAAGTAATCTTAGGGTCATCTAAGTTCAACTCTTTATTTTACCAATGAGAAAAGAGGCCCAAGAAATTGAGATTGCCCCTGAGAGATCACGTGGTGAGTTTGCAGAGCTGGAGAGGTTGAGTGACTTACTCAAGTCATGTGGTAAGAGGTGGAGTCAGGATTTCAGCTCTGATTCTCTGATTCCATAGTCAACTCTCCATTGTACTACACAGCCTGATATGTGTAGTAGGAATGAAATCTGAGGGGCCAGCCTGAAATGGAGGGCCTTTTCACATCTGGCAGAAAATGTCACAGGCCACCAGGCAGCTACTGTTGTTGCTATAGAGCAGTAGTTCTCAACCTTCCTAATGCCGCGACCCTTTAATACTCTTATGTGGGCATATCTGCATGTGGGCGGACCCGCCTGGAGACTGATAGAGGAGCCGTGTGTTGGTTCCTAAGACCATCAGAAATATGTGTTTTCCAATGGTCTTAGGCGACCCTTGTGACCCCTGTGAAAGGGCCGTTTGACCCCCAAAGGGGTTGCGACCCACAGGTTGAGAACCAATGCTATAGAGGAAGTGCTTAATCTATGAGACTTCTGATGAAGCCTCAGATAGAGAGAAACCCTGAACCTAAAGAACCCTTTACTATATCTTGCCCTTGGCAAAGTCAGGGGTAGGGGTAATTGATTTTTTTCTTCTTCAGTTCAGAATACCTTGGGAGTGATGGATGTGATGGGGGCCTTTTCTCAGGCATATGTAGGGAGTGAACAAGTCATTCAGTCCCAGGAACCGAAGCACTCAATGGTGTTTGGGATGAAAAAAAACCCCTTCATCCTTAATTTAATGAAAAGAAATAAACACAGAGATTGCTTAGGATAAGAACAGGAATTTATTCTCTTCCCCGGGAGAAGAGGATGGTCTTCACCATGACTCATCATGGAGAAGAGGCAAGTTACAAAAGATAGTGCTGGAATTTATAACCTAACTTAGTCAAGACCCCTCCTCGACTGTTTCTTCTCTCATTTGTGGAGAGGCATACTTCACCAAATTCTTCCCCAACTGGGACAGCAAGGAAAGAGGGGCGGAGGGTCCCACCAAGGTGGGAAAACAGACAAAAGAAGATGTAAGTGATGGACAGAAACAATGGAGAAGGAGGACGGGAAAGTTAACCACCCCAAATTGAGAAGTTTTCACTTATCTCATACAATGGGAACCTCTGCTTTTCTTTTTTTTTTCTTTTTGGAGGGGAGAGGGCAGGGCAATTGGGGTTAAGTGACTTGCCCAAGGTCACATGGCTAGTAACTGTGTCAAGTGTCTGAGGCTGGATTTGAACTCAGGTCCTCCTGACTCCAGGGCCAGTGCTCTATTCACTGTACCACCTAGCCACCCCAGAACCTTTGCTTTTCTTTGTTCTCCTGGAATCCCTAGCTAGAACTCCAGATTCATTTTTCCATGGAAGCAATGTTACAGTGTTTAGTCAAAATAGTACTGTTAGTAGTTCATTGCTTATATAGGCTGACCTGGGAATCTAATTACCATGCATAAAATTGTTTCTGTGGTAAAATATGTTCCAAGTTGCAAATGGTTGCCTTACAAAGGAATTGTTGCAATGCAGCCTATTCATAAAAATTGGTGAATGTCAGAGACACAACTGGTCATAGTGGGAAGATCCTGCCATCAACCTCCAGGGTTACTGGAGCCCCCCTCTTTTGAGACCTTTCTGCCAACCACCCAAATAAAATTTTTTCCTCCACCCCACTCCTTTTCCCCAAGGCTACATCCTAGCTCATCATTTGGTTAGATCTACCTGTTACTTCCCAGTATGGCTTAGAGACCTGTTGGAAGCTAAGAGAGGTAAAATGGCTTGTCTTTGGTCACATAGTTAATAAGTACAGAGGGAAAGTATAAACCCATGCCTCATGGTTTAGGAATAAGAGTACTGTCTCTGGAGTTAGAGGACCTGGGTTCAAATTCCACCTCTGATACTTACCACCTGTTTGAAATTGGGCAAGTCAATTTCCTTGGGCCTCATTTTCTTCATATGTAAAATTAGATTAAACGAGTTGGCCTTTGAGGACCCTTCCAGCTTTAGGTCTATGACCCTATGGGAGCCATGTCCAGTTATCCTGATCTATATCTTACCACTGGACCCAGATGGCTCTGGAGGAGCCAGTGACTTTGCGCAGCCCTCCCTCGCTTAAATCCAATTCATTTGCAAGTCATGGCATCACCTCCCTGATGTCACAATCCTTGTTGGAAGGACAAAAGGACGAAGGACAAAAAACAACATCAACCTATGATCAGTCTCATAACTCCAAGGTTAATTCTTTCTCCATTGTTCCATATATCTTCTATTAGGAAGAATTTAGTCAAGGTCACAATTTTGTTGATGGTTGATCTCCAGTAGTGGTAGTTGGTAGTGCAAATGTAAAGTCCACATTGAAACTCATTATCTTTCCTCCATTAAACTTACCCTTCTTTTTAATTTCTTTTTTTAAAATTATTTTTTATGTGTTCATTAAATGTTTCCCAATTACATATAAATTTTGTAACATTCATTTTTTAAAATCTTGAGTTCCAAATTATCTCCCTTCTTCCCTCTCCTCTCCTCTCCTCTCTTTAAGAAGGCAAGCAATTTGATATTGAATATATATGTGAAGTAATGCAAAATATATTTCCATATTAGTCATATTGCAAAAGAAAACAGAAAAAAACAACAAAAATGAAGGAAATTTTAAAAATATTCTTTAATTTGCATTCAGAGTTCATCAATTCTCTGGAAGTAGATGACATTTTTTATCACGGATGCTTTGGAATTGTCTTGGGTCATTGTCTTGATCAGCATAGATAAGTCTTTCACAGTTGATCATTGTTACAATATTACTGTTGCTACATATAATATTCTCCTGGTTCTGCTCATTTCACTTTGCATAAGTCTTTCCAGATTTTTTCTGAAACCATCTTGCTCATCATTTCTTATAGCACAATAGTCTTCCATCACAATCATATACCACAACTTATTCAGCCATTACTCAATTGATGGTCATCCCCTAAATTTCTGGTTCTTTGCCATCACAAAAAAGCTGCTATAAATATTTTTGTACAAATAAGTCCTTTCTTCTTTTCTTTGATCTCTTTGGGATACAGAGCTAGTGGCTGTATTGTTGGATCAAAGGGTTTGCAGTTTGATTGCCCTTTGAGCATGGTTCCAAATTCCTCTTCAGAGTGGTTGGATCAATTTACAACTCCATCAACAATTTTCTCAATTTTCCTATATCCCCTCTAGCATTTGTCATTTTCCTTTTCTGTCATGTTAGCCAATCTGATAGGTATGAGGCATTATCTCAGAGCTGTTTAAATTTTAATTTCTCTTATTATTAGTGATTAAGTATTTTTCACATGACTATAATAACTTTGACCTTTTTCTCCTTTTCATATCCTTTGACCATTTATTAATTGAGGAAGCTTGTATTCTTATAAATTTGACTGAGTTCTCTATATTTTTGAGAAATGAGGGCTTTGTCAGAGAAATTTGCTGTAAAATAATTTCCCTCAGTTTTCCGCTTTTCTTCTAGTTTTTGCTGCATTATATTAATTTGTGCAAAAGTTTGAAAATTCCATGTACTCAAAATTGTGCATTTTACATCCTATGACGCTCTTTTTCTCTTATTTGGTCAAAAACTCTTCCCTATTCATAGATCTGGCAGGTACATTTTTTTTCACACTCCCCTAATTTACTTATGATATCACCCTTTCTGGCTAAATCATTTATCCATTTTGACCTTATCATGGCATATGGTGTAAGGTGCTGGTCTATACCTAGTTTCTGACAAATGTTTTTTTAGTTTTCCCAGCAATTTTCATCAAAGGGTGAATTCTTCCCCCCAAAGCTTGGCTCTTTGGGTTTGTCAAATACTAGATTACTATGGTTATTTACTACTGTGCATTGTATATTTTTTCTAGCTTCCTTATTTATTTCAGTAACTTAGGTTTAAACCTCAGAATTGTCAGCTCCTCATATTTTCTCAGTCACCAAGTCCAGTTACCTGCCCAATCTTATCACAGTATCTCTTGCATTCCTCCCCTTCTGTACACTCTCAGAGCCACCACTTTAGTCTAGGCCCTCATCACATTTCAACCAGACCATTTCAAGAGCTTCCTTATTGTTTTTCCTTCTTCTAACTCCCTCTCTTCTCTCCTCTCCATCCTCCATTCAGCAGTCAAATGGACATTCTCAAAGGCAGGTATTGATGTATCATTTCCTTGCTCAAGATACTCCCTATTATTTCAAGAATAAAATATAACCTCCTCTTTTTAAATAATTAAAGTCCTTCTTGGTCTGGCTCCAACATAGGTTGATTTCACATACTCCTCTCATGTTGTGTATTCTGGCCAAACTGTCCTGCATCCTATTCCCTGTACGAGATGCCTCATTTCCTCTCTTTGTATCTTCGCACACCCCATACCTGGGATGAATACATTTCACTTTTCACTTCCTAGAATCACTAACATCCTGTAAATCTTAGGAAAAGCGCTACCTTCTACACTCGTCCTTTCCTTATCTACCCCCTGCCCCCTGTTATTCGATTCAATGATCTCTGTGGATGCTTGTACTTCATCCCCTCAATTAATTCATATTAATGTTGTATTTATTTTATATGTTTTTTGTTATGTAGATGATGTTTCCCACACACACACACACACACACACACACACACACACACCCCATCCTATAGAATGTAAGCGACTTATGGGCAGGGACAATTTTTGTCTTTGTATACTCAGTACCTAGCAGAATGCCTAATACATTGTTGATGTTTAGTAAATCTTTATTGAATTGGATTAACTTGCTCACAGAATCATGGCATACAAAAGCTAGAAGAGGCCTTAGAGATTATTAGACCCAACCATGTTTTGGAAGCCAGAGTGGCTATATGACTCGACCAAAGTCACATAGTTGACGGGTTGGGCAGGAATATTTTGGCCAGGTAGGCATTTCCAGGACTCATGAAATCACATCATATAGGTCTGAGGTGTCAAGTATGTGACCTGTGGGGCTGCATGCAGCCCACAAAACTCCAAAATGGGTCCTGAAACAGATTAAAGTATAATTGGGAAACATTTAACAAAATGAGCAAAAATGCAACAAAACATATGTGTATATTATATATATATATTAAAAACTCAGTCAATATGCAGCCCATCACATTGTAAGCTCCTTGAGGACAAGGACTGTCTTTTGCCTCTTTCTGCATCCCCAAAATTTAACAGAGTGCCTAGCAACATAGCAGGTACTGAATAGATGTTTGTTAAGTTAATTTATTGTACCTGCAGGAATCCTCATGGATGGTTTGGTGGGCCCTGTTTCTTATTTGAGTTTAACACCACTTATATAGTCAACTGCCTACTGTTTCTGTGTGCAGGACCAGTTCCAGTCATTGATGAATCATCATGGTAAATGAGAAGGAAATCCATCAATCAGCAAACATGTATTGCATGCCTACCATGTGTTCTGTCCTAAGCTGCTGGTGTGCATGACCAGCACACCCTGCATTTCTCTTTTCATCCTTCATATCATGTATCATCTTAATGATCCCAAATCCTTCTGCTTTAGTAAGAGCTTAACTAGTACATCCAACCTGGGGCCTTTTGGGCTAACATTCTCTACCTGATGCAATCTGAATGGAGGCCATGAGTACCTTATGTCTGTTACACTCAAACACAGATTAAGCCTTTATTTTGCTTGTTTTCCACATTGTGGAATTCCCCTGGGCCTCAGTTTCCTAATCTGTAAAAGGAAGAAGTTGAGCTAGATTACCTCAAAGGTTGCTTCTAGTTCTAAATTTATGATCCTATGATTCCAGCTGAAGGTGACTTGAAAAGGTTATCTGAGGTCATCCTTGTGTCTAGAAAAAATTACAACCATGCCATTCTGGTCAGATGACTATTTGCCTAAATTTAGGCTGCATGTGTCACTAATTACCCACAGAGCTCACACAAGCTTAAAGAGATTTCCACAGCTTATGTCCTACATATCCTGCCAAAAATGCAATGCAGGTGTGCTCTGCTTTCAGGAATCTTAATATATAAAACACTAAATGTGAAAAAAAAATAGAGACAATGGAGAAGGAAAAATGTTGGCTTTGAAGTCTGGGGATCTGGATTTGAATCTTGGTTCAGACGGTTTCCAGCTGTGTGACCCTAGACAAGTCACTTAACTTTTTCAGACTTCAGATTCTTCATCTCTAAAATGGGGATGATGATACCCACTTTGCTTCCCTTATATGTTTGTTGTGAAAAAAAGCATCCAGTAAATTTTAGAGTACCAAATAAATATGAGTTACCGTCATTAGGGAGCGATCATTTAATTTGTGAAAGGATTTGCTTTACAAAAATGACCATCTTGAGTTTTCTTTGAAAAAAACTCTGCTGGCAAATGTACAAATTTAGTACTCCAACTATATATACAAACATATGTATAAGTGTGTATGTACATATTTGTATAGTTGGAGTACTAGCATTTTTATTATACACATTTTACATTACACATATACATACATATACATGTATATTTAATATGTGTGTATGTGTGTATATATGCATATACACCCACATATATGCTTATATGTATATACATACACACACGTCAATGAAATGTTTCAGAAAAACACTAATTGTTTAAGAGAGGTCAACATATATCAAACACTGACAAATATCATCACAGACATACAGAAATTCTCTGTCAATCTCTGTTCCATGTAAAATAAATACTGCAACAGCTCTGTCTTGTAAGAGCCTGATTGATAGACCATAGTTAGCCTGTATAAGGACATAGCAAAGAAGAGAATGATGTGTTGACTTGTTAAATCAAAACAATTGCTGAAACTCTACTCTGGCTGAACCTCTAAAACCTGTCACTTGGTCGTTTCAGCTGATTTTCATTTAAATTTTTCAGGCTCTTCCAAAAAATTTTAAAAAATATATAGCCACAGAAGGATTTCTGGTTTCCCATTGTATGTGTGACTGACCTAACAAGTCCATCTGGAAAAAGGGGAGCCAAGAGGATTTTCTGGCTTGGTTTTCCATTTTGAAGTCTGGTGGGCTTCAGGGTCCATTGTAGGCACAAACTGAGGCAGATGTCCCTGTGAGGCCTATAAGTCCCAGGACCAATCCTGCATGTAGGGGAGGTAGGTGACAGCAAAGATGGTTTGATTTAAGGAATTCTCTGTGTGCTCCTGCTGCTAAATACCTACCCACTGCCTAAAACAGCACCAATAGAAAGACTTGGTGTATCAGAGAATCTTAGAGATGGGAGAGTTCTTAAAGTGAAAAGATTCAGAATTATCCAGGACTGGAACAGAGCTCAGAGACAATCTAGTTCAATCCTCTGATTCGTCCTGTTCAACTTAAAGTGGGACAAAACCACAGGTAAGGATCGAGAATTACACTTCCCCAGTCCCTTCCTATGGTGTTCTGCCATGCTATATGTTACTATTCACTTCACTGTAACATGTGTGATTTAACTTACCATGAAATTAATATCTGTATGACATGGAGAATGGAATTATCTGGCATAAAATATGAAGTTATAAAAGGTAATATTAAAAATTATACTCCACAGCAACACAAGTGTTTAGTTACCTTGACTAGCCTTTAGTTCCAGCTCTGAAATGCACACTGTAATTTTTCAGAAAAGGAAATTAAGCCCCAGAAAGGGGAAATCACTTGCCCAAGGTCACAAAGGTAGCAAGTGGCAGAGAAGCCATAATATCTGTACTCTTGTTCACTGCTACATAGCTTCATGATCTCAGGCATATAATTTCCCTTTTCTCTTTATTTTGTTTTGCTTTTAGAAGCAATCAGGGTTAAGTGACTTGCTCAGGGTCACACAGCCAGTAAGTGTCTGAGGGTCGGATTTGAACTCAGGTCCTTCTGACTCTAGGACCAGTGGTCTATCCACTGCACCACCTAGCTGTCCCCATTTTCCCTTTCTAGACTAAATAATAGTAAGTAGTGTTGCTGAAAGGGAGCCTCTAGGTCATCAGCTTCAACCTCTTCATTTTACAGTTGAGTCTTGGAAAAGTTATGTGACTTATCCAAAGTTGCAGGTAGCAGAGTCATGACTTGAACCCATGAGCCTAGCATTCTATCCACTATAGCACAACCACATCTTTAGAATGAGAGACAGGACCAGGTGATTTCTAAGGCCTCTTCCAACTCTGCCATTCTATGTATAATTTTTTGTATTTATTATTTTATTTTTCCCTAGTTACATGTAAAAATAATTTTTAACATTTGTTTTTAAAATTTTGATTCCCAAATTCTCTCCCTCCCTCCCCACTTCCCCCACCCCATTGAGAAGGCAAGCAATTCAATAGGTTATACATGTGCAGTCAGGCAAAACCATATTCCTAATAGTCATGTTGTGCAAGAAATGTTTCATTTCTTTGTCTCTGTCCCCAGCACCTAGTACAGTACCACACACAGTAGGTGTTTAATAAATGCTCGTAGACTGGTAGTACGCATTTATCCAGTGCTTTAACATTTTCAAAGGGTTTTCCTTCTCATTCATTCCTCAGAACAATCCTGTGAGATGGGTGGTATTGTTATCACCCTTTTGTAGAAGAGGAAACTGAGATCCAGAGAGGTCATGAGGTTACATAGTTAGTAAGTGTGTGTGTTTGTGTGTGTGTGTGTGTGTGTGTGTGTGTGTGTGTGTGTGAACACAAGCCTTCCTGGCTCTCCACATCCAGCACTTTCTTCATTATGCCAAGCTGCCTGTCTCTAACTGGTTGTGCAGGAAGGAGATTGAAGCCACCCACCATACACAACCCAGTCCCTTCCAGGATGAGCAGAGTCTTGGGGGCATATCTGATGGCATATTCACAGCCCCTTTCTTGGCCTCCTAGTTCTCAGGATTTCCAGGGACTCCATTTAACTGTGAACTACCATATTCATTTCCTAAACCCCAACCACAAGTCAGATTCTAATATTACATTTAACTGAACTCAAGTATTGTTTTATTTTTCCAGAAACAACGGGAAGTTTAAGATAGAACCTTCTTCCATGGATATAGTTTCTAAACCTATTGAACTAGAAGATTAAAATATGCTTTGATCCCAAACCAATTTTTCACTTCGTTTGAGCTCTTGGTTATTTGAATACTTAAGAGGGCAAGGACAACAATTTTCATTTTAGCTTAATTTCAGGATCATATTAGGTAGAGGGTGAGTGTTCAGCAACCATCATGGTCTGTGTCCCTTCAAAATGTAGGACAGAGACACCATGCAGAGTTTTATCGGACTCCAGAGAGAGTGCCCCACTTATAATTTTTGGAAGCAAAAGAAGGAAAACGTACAATAGCCAAGGTGATTCCAAAGGTCATGAAGTCCATCCCTCTTTGCCCCCTGGGTCACAGTCACCTACGCCATTCCTCTTGCTTCAACAGGGCTCCTGGGACGGATCAGCTCTGGCTTTCTTTGGTAAAGAGTGATGCCGGACGTAGCCTACCTGCTGAGAACCTCAAACGCTCAATCTGCTTTTTGAGTCCAGAGGCTCAGGGGAAGGCCCTTTTAGCTTCAAGCACACAAATGTTTCCTTTGATCCAGAGGCCAGCAGGACCAAAAGATTCATTTGAACCAAAGTTTCACTCACCTCCATGGGCTAGGAGGGAAAGCAATCCCTTTAGTCTGTCTTGGGGGTCCTTTTGGATGTTTAGATGTAGTTCCTGAGGAAGAAAAGTTGGGGGCTTCTGCTTATCACCCCCTTGTGAGACAATAATTGAAGCTGTAGCCAGGGGAGTAATGCTGAAATGGAATTTTTTTTTTTTAATGAGTAACATACCCTGGGGACAGAGTAGAGGACTAACTGGAGAATGCTTTGACTTTCTAGGGTGTCCTTTCTTGTTCAAATCTAAGAATATCTTTGGTGGATCTAGTTGAACCTAGGGACTAATTATAACAAGGGACAAACCTCAGACCACATTGAGAAGTCAGCAAAGTTCATCTTCCACCCTCTCCTACCTTCTGTATCTGTATTCCCTGTACTGTGTTGGTGACCCACTCAAATTCCAAATAGGGCCCAATGTGGCACCAGCACCACGGACAGCACCTTGGGCTTTATTCCTTCTTCCTTATCTCCCCTCCATCCTCCAGCCTCCTCCTATCCCCCCCACTCCCAACCACCATAAAGTTCACCTATCCTGGCTCCTGTGTCCTCAGGACCCTGATTTCTGTGCTCCTCAAAGTGAAAACTGGTTCCCTGATAATCTCTGCTGAGATGATAGTAATGATCTACATTTATATAATATTTAAAGTTGACAAATTGATTTTCCCACATCTCTGTGAAGTAGTTTTCATTAATAGTTGTTTTGATTTTTCAGCTTAGATCAGGGAGGGGAACCTATGACCTTGAAGTCACATGTGGCCTTCTGGATCTTCAAGTGCAGCCCTTTGACTGAATCCAAACTTCACAGAACAAATCTCCTTAATAAAAAGATTTGTTGTGTAAAATTTGGACTCAGTCAAAAGACCAAACCCAAAGATGTAGAAGACCACATGTGGCCTCTAGGCTGCAGGTTCCCCACCCCTGGTTTAGATGGCCTTAACCCAAAGGAATGGCTCTCTAATGGTAAAATTTTGAGCAATGATGGCAGGTGGGTAAGTTGCCTGTTTGGGGAGGGGCTGCTATTTTTGGAGAGAAATTTCCTGATACTCTTTTAATTCAATTAAATAAATTCAAGTATTTATTAAGTGCTTACTGCCAGGCTACATGCTGGACATACAGAGAAAAAAAATGGAAATGTTCCCTGTCCTCAAGAAACTTACATTTTACTTGGGGAAAACAAGTAAATACGAAATAATTACAAATCTGCGGTATTGGAGGAAAGTGCAGACAATTGGAGAAAACAGGAAAGGCCTTTTGTAGGAGGTGACATTTAAGGGGAGGCTTGCAGGGAACTGGGGATTTCATGAATTGGAGCTGAGAAGGAAGACCAACCATGCATGGAAGTGAAGGACAGGACAGAGTGCCGTGTAAGCACAAAATCAAAGAGGTCATTTTGGCTACAATGTAGAGTGTATGGGGGAGACTGATGTGAAATCAGCTTAGAAAGACAGATTGGAGCCAGAGTATGAGGCATTAGAGACGATACAGAGGACTTCATATTTTATCCAAAGCAGGGGTTTTGGACCTTTCCGTATGTGTTGTAGATTCATTTGGCAGACTAGTGAAGCCTCTAGACCCCTATCTCGACAAAAATGTTTTTAAATAATTCAAGGAAATTCTAAACTTCAGTTAGAGCTCAGTGAAAAAAATGAAGGATGATGCATAAGAAAAGACCACAGGATTTAGTGATTAGGAGACTGTTGAGAAATGAAAGTGATGTACAATCAAAAGATATCAGCAAAATCAATCACTCAATATTTGCTAAATGCATATTATGTACCAGACACAGGGTTAAGTGCTGGGGGTACAAAAAGGGGCAAAAGACAGTCCCTGCCCTCAAGGAGCTTACAGTCTAATGGGGGAGACAACATGCAAACAGATATATACAAAGTAATCTATAAACAGGACAAATAAAAGAAGGGAGACATTAAAATTAAGAGGTTGTTAGGCAAGGCTTCCTATGAAAAATGGGGTTTTAACTAGGATGTAAAGGAACCCAGAGAAGTCAGCACGTGGAGTTGAGGAGGGAGAGTATTTCAGGCATGCGGGACAGCCAGGGAAAATGCTCAGAGTTAAGAGATAGAGTCCTTTATTTGTCGAAGTCAGAGGGAGGCCAGTGTCATTGGATTGAAGGGTACATAGTGAGTAGTAAGGTGTAAGAAATCTGGAAAGGGGGGCGGAGCCAAGATGGCGGCGTAGAAGCAGCAACATAGCGCAGCTCTCACATAGCCACCCCAAAATACCCATAAAATAGGACTCTAAACCAATCCTGGAACTCCAAAACTCACACAAAGATACTTCCCACTAAAGTCAGCT
>CM053582.1:240570304-240613892 GCA_028627135.1 Pseudochirops cupreus
TCCATGTTTACCTTCTCATGCTTCTTATATTTGAGTGTCAAATTTTCTTTTCAGTTCTGTTTTTTTCAGCAAGAATGCTTGAAAGTCCTCCACCTCACTGAATGACCATATTTTCCCCTGGAACATTATACTGAATTTTGCTGGGTAGATGATTCTTGTTTTAATCCTAGCTCCCTTGATCTCTGGAATATCATATTCCAGGACCTTCGATCCCTCGATGTAGAAGCTGCCAGATCCTGGGTTATCCTAATTGTGTTTCCATAGTTTTCAAATTGCTTCCTCTTGGTAGCCTGTAGAAACAGCAGGATTTTACAAATTATTTCTTGATCTCTTTTTTTTTCCTTTTTTGAGGGGGGGAAGGCAGGGCAATTGGGGTTAAATGACTTGCCCAAGGTCACTTGGCTAATAAGTGTTAAGTATCTGACCTCGGATTTGAACTCAGCTCCTCCTGACTTCAGGGCTGCTGCTCTATTCACTGAACCACCTAGCCACTCCATTATTTCTTGATCTTAACCAATACAGTTGATCTGGAACCAGTTCTGTCTTTGTTAAGGAATTTTCCCCGCATTGTGTTATCACAAATACTCTTCTGCCTAGCTGGTCCCCTCACTCTCCCACAAAAACACTTGGCTTACTCTCACTTCTATGCCTTCCTTCATGCTGTTCATGCCCTGCCCCATTCCCTCCCATAATGCCTTTTCCTCTAATCTTTGTCAATCCAAATCATTTTTAAGGCCAAGCTCAAGGCCTACCTAAAAGCAGCTAGGTGGCAGAGTGGATAGAATACCAGACCTGGAGTTAGGAAGATCTGAGTTCAAATCTGACCTCAGACACTTACTAGCTGTGTGACCCTGGGCACGTCACTTAACTCTGTTTGCCCCAGTTTCCTCACCTGTAAAATGAGCTGGAAAAGGAAATGGCAAACCACTCTAGTATCTCTGCCAGGAATACCCCAAATAGGGTCACAAAGATTTGGGCATGACTGAGAAATGGCTGAAGAGCAACAACAAACCTCATCCCTTTCTTAAAGTTTTTCTTGACCATTCCATTTCTCCTTGATTTTTCCTTCTTCTGAACCACTACAACCTAAGGATTAATGGAAGGATCTTAAGGCTTCATGGACACATACTAGACTTCTATTTTGTAGGTGGAGTTAAACTTTAGATATTTTTTGTCGAATTACTGAATTTATTTTCATATTGTCAGCTCAAGTGAGGATATTAATTCCCAATCCCCTTCTTCCTATGTCTCTAAATCACCAATGCTTAGGAGACTGGACCTTGGAACCACACATCTTTAAATCTCGTCTTTCCCCTTTCCCTCCTGGGCCTAGTATATTGAGCAGGGAATCCCAAGTCATGCTTCTGCTGGGCCGAAGAGTGTGTACAATTTTCTTTTCTCTCCCCAAAATGACAGGTTTAGAGGTGAGGCCAAGAGCGAATGCTCAGCAACTGTCTGGATTAACAGCTTGACACATCTCCTCTGCTACTCTGCTGGCTCTTTTTCATTAGACAATTGGATGTTGTTAAAGCTGGTGTTAAAAGTGACACCAGAGTGGTAAAGATGCCACAGTCAGATGGCGTTAAAGGTGACACCAACACCACTGAGTTCTGTGAGCATTCAAAAGTGACAACTCCTTCCACAGCCATCTATCTCCCAGGAGCCCATGGGGTGGGCAGAAAAGTCTCCTTGAAAGAAGGCAGGCTTGTGGAGAAGCTGCAGAGTTAAGGCTGGAGAAAGATAAGCTGAGCCCATGAAGTTAGGGTAAATCAATGGTTCAGTTGTTGGCATGAGCCATAGAGGGTCCAGACAGGTAAAAAGAAAGAGCAGGACGTGAGCTAGATTATGAACCTGTCGCTTATGCCAGAACTGAACTTGTTTTAAAAAAAAAATTACTTTAAGAGCATTTTTTATGTGTCCTACTTTGTGTTTGGTTCTTTTTAGGATATCAGGAAGTAATAATGTCCTTGCCCTCAAGAAGCTTACACTTTAATTGGAAAGACTGGATGGGACATACACACACACACACACACACACACACACACAAACCAAACAATTAGAGAACGATACAAAATGGTAAATAATTAAATGTAGGAGGTGAGAGAAGAAGAAGTTTACATTTTGAGTGTTTTTTCAGGTGGTGACTGGTAGATTCTGTTTTTCACTTTGCCCACTGGTTCCAACAGATCTGGGCGGCTCTCTTCTATGATTTCTGAAAATATGACTTGTAGGCTCTTTGTTTCATTATGTCTTTCAGGTAGTTCAGTGGGTCTTAAACTATCTCTCAATCTGTTTTCCAGATCTGTTGTTGAAAAAGATATCTTTTTCTCTATTTTTTTCCCTAGTCTTTTGCTTTTTTGGTATTTCTCATGGCTGCATGGAATCATTAATGCTTGTCTTTGGTCCATTCTAATTTTTAGGTAGGTCATTGTTTGTATAAAGTTTCTTACCTTTACTCTTAAGCTGTTAAATTTGTTTCCAAATCTTTCTTCCATAACTAACTCTCATTTCTTTCCCATTTTTCCTCTCATATTCTAATTTAATTTGTAAAAAACATTTTAAAACCTTTTTTTCTTAAACTCTTGCTTCATCTCTACCAGGAATTCTAGTTGAATATGTGTCAAGCTGTGTTTTTCTTTGAAGCTTAGCTTGTGTAAGTTTTGGATTCATTCTTTTCTTCTGTTTCTTTTTTGTTGTTGTTGTTTGTTTGTTTGTTTGTTTATTCTTCTGGTCTACTTCTTGACTTTACACTTTATGTTAGGGCTAAGATCTACACACTTCTGGAGGTAATGCTTGTCTCTTGCTGCTGTACTATTCCAGGATCTCGGGGACAGCTCAGGGTGGAAACCTGCAAGCTTTCAGTGCTCATTGGTGGAGATCAATGCCCCATGCCTCTGTAAGGGTCAGGGCAGAGTTGGCAGAAGCAGGAGAGAGGAGAGATCTCTGCAAGTCTCTGGGCTCTCAAGTCTCTCTGGGGGCTTCTGGCCTCAAGCACCAATGGAGAAGATGCAGAGTATTCCAAGCTATTTTCAGGGCTATGAAGGGACAATGGGAAGAAGCTTCTTCTGGGAAAGAGTTGACATGAGAGTAGAGCAAAATCTGATCATTGACCTCCTGATTTGAGCTCTTCAAGTTCCTGACTTGGGTTAGGATCTGAGCAACATACTTACTGGCTTGAACCAGTTGGAGTTCCAGTAGACTGTTGCTAGACTTAGTCCTCATAAGCAAGCTAAAAAGCTTCATTCTTTTAGAGCAGCAAAACTACAGGTTTCCCTTTGGGCTGAGGTACCTTCCCTGTTAATTCTCTCTGTAGTTCAGACTGAGATTCACACACACACACACACACACACACACACACACACACACACACACACCCCTTCTACTGTTTTGCTCCTACAGTCAGACCAACATCCCACATAGCTGCCACTGCTTCTGAACTTACTCCTCATCTAGTACATAACCTAGGACTGGCAACCTCTTCTCATACCAAACGTCACAAGTTCCTTGTTTCTTGGCTTAAGTTTCTTCCTCAGTTCTCGCTGGATCTGTGACCAGGAACAAGGCAATGAGTATTGTTTTTATTGAGTCATTTCAATAGTATCCAATTCTTTGTGACCCCATCTTTGGGTTTCCTTGGCAAAGATACTGAAGTGGTTTGCCATTTCCTTCTCTAGCTCATTTTACAGATGAGGAACTGAGGCAAATAGGGTTAAGTAACTTGCCTAGGGTCACATAGCTAATAAGTGTCTGAGGCTGCATTTGAACTCATGAAGATGTCTTCCTGAAACCAAACCCAGTGCTCTATCGACTGTGCCAATGACAGAGCTTCTCATTGGCACCAGACAAGGGCAAGTTCCACTGTATGGGTCTGATACCCCCTATTACCCTGGTGCACAGCTTCAGCACTGTTTAACTCTCTTCATTGGAATGCTCCCCATGACTCTTTCTGGCTAGTCTCCATCCCCAGTGTCTTCAGACCTCTCTGTCTCTTTTTTATCCCTACCTGGGTTGGAAAAATGATAGCTACATTGTGACTTTTTCTTGGGTTTCCTGATCGTTGTTCAGTCTGGTATGCTTTTCTGATCCATATGGAAGAATCTTGGGAGAGAGTTCAGCTGTGCTACCTCCTGCTCTGCCATCTTGGCTCCTCCCTAGCATGGACCTTTGCAAATGCCTGCTCCCTACTTCTAGTTTCTCTCTCTGTCTGTCTCTCTCTCTGTCTGTCTCTCTCTCTGTCTGTCTCTCTCTCTCTCTCTCTGTCTCTGTCTCTCTCTCTGTCTCTCTGTCTCTCTGTCTTTCTCTCTCTCTCTGTCTCTCTCTCTTTCTGTCTCTGTCTCTCTCTCTCTCTGTGTGTCTCTCTCTCTCAGACATCCTCCAAAAAACTGCCAAAATAATCTCTCTAAAATGCAGCTCTAAGCATGTCACCCCCTGCTCAAAAAATCTTCAGTGGTTCCTATAGTCTCTAGAATGAATTATAAACTTCTGAGTCTGGAATTTAAAGCCCTACAATTTGGCTCTGGTCTCTTTTACAGATATGATTCACCTTATTCCTTCTACCTATTCTATGTACTGGATGAACTATTCTACTTGCTTTCCCTCAAGCTTGTCATTTCATTTCCTGTGTGTAATCCCTATGCCTCTTCATTTATACATTTACATTTCCTTTAAAGCTTAGCTTGGAATACGTACAGTGGAGAATATGCTGGGCCTGGAGTCAGGAAGACTCATCTTCCTGGGTTCAAATCTGGCCTCAGACATTTACTAGCTATGTTACTCTGGGCAAGTCATTTAACCCTGTTTGCCTCAGTTTCCTTGTCTATAAAATGAGCTGGAGAAGGAAATGACAAACCACTTTAGGATCTTGACCCAGAAAACCCTGAATAAGGTCATGAAAAGTCAGACACAACTGAAAAACAACTGAACAACAACAAGTACAAACCTCTAGGGGAAGTCTTTACTGGTCCCTTTAGCTGTTTGTGTTCTGTGCCTTCTCAAAGCATCTCATATGTACTCATCAGTTTGCACGTACAGGACTATTACCACTCCTACCTCATTGTCACCACCACCACTACCACTATCCATGGAATATTGTGTGCTATAGAAAACTGACCTTGGAGTAAGGAAAGCTTGGGTTGAAAACTGGCCTATGATACATATTAGCTGTGTGACTCATGGGCAAAATGGTGTCCCAGACAATGCTTTAAATAAGTTGTAGAGTAGGTGCTCATCTACGTTAGCATCAAAAAAAAAAAGGAGTTCTCTTTCTGGGAGTTCCCAACACCAAGAATCTCTATAGTGAGGGCCCTCCCCCCACAATGTGGGCCATGGCATGAACCCAAGAGGTAACTAATTAGAGGGTGGGAAGATGGGTCTCATTCCACCCTCTTCATGAAAGCCAATCACAAAGCTCAACCTCAATATAACTATATCAACACCTTCAACCATTATTGCTATACTCTACCAATCTCCCACAGCTGGCCTTCCATAGCTGTGCAAACTCCCAAACGTCCCTCTTCTGCCTGGATCTTGATCTCTCAGGCTAGGTGTAACCTGATCACAACTATAGTAGCTCAGCAGGCAAACATCTGTCTCCCCCACTCCCATCACCTTCTAGCTGCACAGGCACCCCTTAGCAAGTTGGCTCTGTTCTCTGGAGCAGTGGCTGGTAAGTGTCCCACCTCACCTCATTTTCATTTTTGTTTTGTGTTTGGTGGGAAAGCTTGGGTAGCATTGAATGAGCAGGCATCACAGATCTCATTACATTGCTCGTCCTCAAATAGCCTCCCAGCTTCTGAACTTCCCTATTTGCTATGCAAGGCGGCTCCATCTTTCTAGTCTTCCAGGTTCTCAACTTCCTTATTCTTAGTTCTTCAATTAAAACTGCTCTCTTTAAAGTCACCAATGATCACTTGACAAATCTGATGGCGTTTTGACCTCTTTGCAGCATTTAACAATATCCACCACCCTCTTCTCTTGCTCTCTTCTAGGTCACTGAAAATGAAATGTGTCACTTATAAAGATCTTCATATCTGTACACTTTAAAAACTTGGAAAAGGAATGTTCTCCTTGTCTTAAAATAGTCCAAATTAAGATTTTCAAGTAGATATTCAATCCATTGCTAAAAACATAAAAATTCAAAACTTTCAATTAATTTATAAGACTACCTGAGTGATAACAGGAAGATGGAAATTTTTCTAGCCAAATAAAAAGTCTTTGCATTGTGGGGGGATGGGCTGAAAAACTTAGTATCAAGATTTAGTAAGCACAGCTGATGGTGCACGTCTTTTTTCCTTTATATTCTATTCTTTTCACTTCTATTCTGACCTATGAAGCTTCAGGAGATGGCAGGTTTGCTTTTTAAGCTATAAACAAGTATTAAAATAAACTGAACTTAGAAGGAGACCTTTGAATCACTGTATCACAAAGTGTTAAACTAAGATTTTAAAAAGATAATAAATCATCTCCAATCCTACGGTTCTCAGTAAAAAACAAACAAAAATCTCACTTATTATTATTACTGTTAGTAATAATATTCTAGTGAGAGCAAAAAGGGTTTTGTCATTAACAAATGCAATATTTTCAGAATATTTCATCCTTACCTCATCTTTTTAAAATGTCTGTTTTGTGTAAGTTTTATTAGTGTATGCAGTTACTGGCATGGTATTACATATTTGTAATTTATTAATAAGCAAATACACATCTCTGTAGGATGCCTGTTCAAAGATTTTTTTTTTACTAAGACGTTTTGTGAGCAAAATACAAATAGATGACGATGTTAGATAACATGTTGGTTGAGCCATCTGCATAGTGATGACAATTTGGTCTCTGATACTTACTAGCTGTGTGACCATGGGTGAGTGTTTTAACCACTCTGAGCCATAACTTTCTCACCTGTAAAATGGGAATGATAGTATCTGCCTTACAGACTTTTTGTGAACATCACTGAGATAATATAAGTAAAGGGCTCTGTAAAACTTATGATATCAGCGTCAACTAGTTGTTATTCTGAATTACAAACTCATATTTCCCTTTTCCAAGACCTCCTGTCTCTCTTATCTCCCCTTTCTGATTATAAAGCTATTGAAGAAACACTGTAGCTTTATAATTTCTAGACTCCCTTGTGGGCTAGTATAGGACCATAGGTGCCCAATCAACAAGTGTTGATAAGCATGAAAATATTTCTCCCTATTGGCAACTTCTCATAGGGCATGCAAGTGCTACCCCCAAAGGCTGGCACATAAGGCCATTCACCCAGGCTATGGGGCAAGGGGACCTGTGCTGTTTGGCAGTGACTCAAGGATACAGCTCCCTGCAGAGAAGTAGAGGGTTCTGTTGGTTGCTGCAAAACTCTGAGCTCACACCCATATAATTAGCCCATATCTCTATCACCCCTGCACTGTCCCACACCATTGTTACTGAAGGGAAATGGATGGAACTGTCTTTCCCCATTTCATGAGATCATAAATCTGGAGCTCAAAGGCACTTGGAGGCCACGGAGTCCAACTCTCCCTTTTTTAACTGATTAGGAAACTGAGGCCCTGGAAGGTTAAGTGACTTGCCTTAAGTCACCAAAGTAGTAAGTATGGAGGGAGGAAGATCTGAACTCAGAGCCTCTGAATCCAGAGCCAAGATTCCTTCCTTTACAGAACCTGGAGATTTTAAGAAACCTTTCGGTGACTTTTATTCAATCAACCTATTAACAAGAATTTATTAAGTACCTACTCTAAATACATGTGTCTATAGTATAAATATAAAGTGAGTAAATATAAATACATAAAAAGTTGTTAAATACAAGGTAATTTGGAATGGAAGGCATTAGCATTTAGGGAAATCAGGAAAAGTTTCATATAGAATATGGCACTTGAGCTATCTATGCCTCTTGAAGGGGTGTTCAACCATGAACTTATTGCTTTTATACATATGTGTGTGTGTGTATGTGTGTATACAGAGAGAGAGAGAGAGAGAGAGAGAGAGAGAGAGAATGAGAGAGAGAGAGAGAGAGAGAGAGAGAGCTATATTTCAGTATGATGGGTTTCCTTTGTAATCCAATGTATTTTACTTTATTCTTTCAAAAAGATTATTCAGAGAATGAGTCCATAGGTTTCACCAGACTATCAAAAGGATCCATGATATAAAAAAGATTAAGAAGCTCTGCCTTAAATGAAAAGAGGTGAAAGTAAGGAGGGAGTACATCCCAGGCATGGGAGATGGCCAAGACAAAGGTGTGGAGTCAGGAGATGGAATGTAAGAAACAGAGAGAAAGCCAGTTAAACTGGATTCACTGAGTATGGAGTGTAATGCTCAATGAGGCTAGAAAGATGAGTTGGGGCCAAGGGTGAAGAACTGCAAAATCTAAGCAGCATTAATGTTGTTTCTAGAGGAACTAGGAAGTCATTGCAGTTGACTGAGTAGGGGTATCCCATGTTCAGATCTGCACTTAAGGAAAATTCTTTTGGCAGCCATGTTTAGGATAGAGTAGAGTGGAGAGGGACATGAGGCAGAGAAATAGTTGCAATAATATAGTCAAGAAGTGAAGGGCCTGAACTAAAATGTGCATAAAGAAGAGTTGGATAGGGAAATTTTGTGGAGATAGAAATGGTATGATTTGGCAAATACTTGAATATGTAGGGTAAGGGGAAATGAAGAATCCAAGATCTTGCCAGTGGTATGAACCTGGGACACTGTAAAGATATTGGTGCTTTCAACGGAAATAAGGAAGTTCAGGGAGGAGGAATGGGTTCAGTTTTTGACATATTGAGTTTAAGGGTGTCTTCAGGACATCCAGTTTCAAATGGACCATTGGTCATGTGAGACTAGAGGTCATTTCTAGGACTCATATGCATAGAGATGATAATTATACCCATGGAAGCGGATGAAGTTACTAAGAGATAGACTATAGAAGGAGAGGAAAATGGGTTCTAGAGCAAAAACCTGGAGAACACCCACAGTTGAAGGAGAGATTTGGATGATGAACTAGCAAGAGAAACTGTAAAGGAACAGTCATATTAGTAAGAGAAGAGCCAAGAGAGCAGTGTCATGAAAACCAAGAGAAGAGAGAGTATCTAAGAGGAGAGGACAGTCCACAGTATTAAATGCAGCAAATAGGTCAAGAAGGATGAGTATTGAGTAAAGACAAACAAATTTGCAATTCAGAAATCTATGGCAATTTTTTTTGTTTGACTTGAAAACGTTTTATTTAATATATACAAATAACTACTAAATAAAAAAAGTAGATTAAAACAAAACTGTTGCTTTTTTGTGGCAGAGTCAAAATGCACATAATGTATAATTCAGAAGAAAATGCATCCATGTCCCCTCCCCCTGCATTTAGGACTAAAATTCTACTGAATTGTTTAATTGTTTCTAAATCAGTAAGATATTTGGCAGTGTCTCATGGATAATGGCTAAATATGTTCTGCCTGTGAACTGAAAAAAAGTTATAGATCGCACATGTAAAAATGTGAAGCATTTAAAATGTGACTCAACTGATAACACACTGATAATACAGAAAATGTCTGTTTCAAATAACAGTGTTAAAAAACATTTGTGTAATAAAATCATGAGAACACATAAAAATAAACTTTAACATACACTAGTCAATTTTGTGAAAACTGCTAAGTGCACAAGTAATAAATAATTTGTCAAATTGTTTATAAACAGTTCCCTAATGTTTGGCATTATTGTAAACACCAGCACATGTTTCAGTTGAGTTATGAGGTTTGAAGGCATTCTACAAAGGGTTAAGAATCAAATGAGAGGAGAGGAGATGGAGGTAGTGAGCTTGGATAACTTTTTCAAGAAATTGTGCTGAGATAGAAGAGATATATAGGCTGGTAGTTTGAGGGGATGGTAGAGTCTAATGAAGGATTTTTAAAGGTGGGGGAAAGAGACAAGTTTGAAGGAAATAAGGAAGGGATGAGCAGATAGGAGAAATCAGAGGGGTGTGTGTGTGTGTGTGTGTGTGTGTGTGTGTGTGTGTGTGTGTGTGTGTGTGTGTGTAGTGAGGCTGTCCCCCACACATAGCATAGGGTTGTAATTGTGTGTCTTGAAGGGAGACAGACTAGACATCATTAGCCTCTTGTTCCTTCACTCTTTTTCAAGGAAAACTGTAATTCCTGCCAAGAGGGGAAGCAGAAGTTAGAACACAGAGCCTGACCATTCTGCTTTCCTCAAAGAGAAGTGGTATCAGGCTAGAATTACATCTCTCTCTATATATAGTTTTCACATTCAAGCTGAGATTCTGATCACTAGTCATTAATAGGGAAAGAGGGCCCCAGGCTTTATATGCAAGACTAGACTAACTTTCCACAAATACCAATTTCACAATAAACACACACATAATAAGAAAGAAATTAGGTTCATCCAAGTTAAGAGCAAAACAGAAATTAATAAAGTATATGTAGGAGAATATATACCAGATAATATAGAGTGAAGGACTTCTCCCATTAGAGCAAGTTAAGTTAGTCCAACCAAGAGAGAGAGAGTCCTGGATCTCACCCAAAGGGAAATTACCTGAAGTCTCTAGTGTAGCAAACTAAGGATAGAAACATGATGGAGATTGTCGGCTCCTCTCATGTCAAATTATTTTCCCTTCAACAACCTGAAGTGGGGTTGGCCTCCTCCATCTTCTCTCTCAAAGCTGGAAGCCAGAAGTGCCTGAAGCAACTAAAAAGCCTGAATCCCCAGAGATCTGAAGAGACTGAAGACAGTGGACATCTTCTGTCTTTTGCTCTTACTAATGCTGCCCCACTGTTCCATAGGCACAAGGCATTGATCTCTACCACTGAGGAGAGAGTCCCATACTAATGGTCTTTGGGACTCAGGTTACGTATGTGTGTGCAAGAGAAAGAAGCAAACAGAGAGAAACAGAGACAGAGAACTGAGAAGCAATCTTTCGGATAAGAGGAGAAGGGATCCAATCAAGTCACATGTAGAGAGGTTAGCCCTGGCAAGGAGAAATAATACTTCCTTTTCAGAGATTGGGGGAAAGAAGAGTAGGAGATTATGGTAAGGGGTCTTGAAATGAAGAGAATAAAAGAAGGGGAAGTTCATTTTAAAGGATCTTAATTTTCTCAGTAAAATTAGAAACAAAGTCCTTAAAAGAGATAAAAGGGAAAGGGGAAGGTATGGGAAGCTTAGGCATATAAGAGAAGGTTTGGAATAACTTCTTTGGGAGTCAGACAGGAACACAATTAGGAAGGAATAAAAGGATTGCCTTGCTGTAGTGAAGGCCCAATTGACATTGGATAAAACAAATGCACAATGTACCAAGTCAGCAAGGGTCAGAAAGGAGGCAGACTCAAGATGACAGAGTAAAAGGTCACAACTGCTAAACTTCCCCCAAAACCTCTTCTACAAAATAACTACAGAAAATGACAAACTGAGTCCTGAATAGGAAAGCCAAGAATAAATCATAGAGAGTTATTTTTCCAGCCCAGGGTAGTTTAGAAGGGCAGAAAGAGAGGTCTATGGACACCAGGTTAGGGACTGGACGAGAATGTGGTTTGGTTGAGGCATCATTGGCTATGGGTTGTGGCTGCAGTGGCAGTAGTATCAGAAAGCAAACCCTGGGGACAATAAGGGGACTGAACATTTGGTCTGAAAGAGAACCCAGGGGAGCTCTGTACTACCACTGAGCACAGGATCTGGTGCCACTTGGCAGCTCTGTCACTCATCCCATCCTGAGTTGCAGTTATAGGATGAAGAGGAGAAAGTCTTGTCATAAGGGAACAGGAGTCTTATCTGAGTAAGTACTGGAAGGCCAGGGACCAGACTTTTCCTTAGAATACACCACATTGGAAGCACATTGGAAACAAAAATTTATAAGCTTCTAGACTGAGCTGAGAAAACAGCAGAAGGATATAAAAAACAGAAGCTCAAGCCAGTCATCTTCCTGAGAGTTGAGCAGAGCCCAATTTAAACATGAATTCAAAAGTAAAAAGAAATAGGCTGGAAAATAAGAAAACAAAAAACAAAAAAAACCTGATCATAAAAAGCTACTAGATGATAGGAAAGCTCAAGAAGAAGACAATGACATGAAAACAGCTACAAGCAAAGTCTCAAAGAAAAATGTAGATTGGATGTAAATCCAACAAAAATTCTTAGAAAAGGTAAAGAAAGCTATAAAAAAAAGCAAAAAAAGATTTTAAAAATCAAACAAGAATAGTAGAAGAATAATTTGGAAAAGAAATGAGGTCTGTGAAAGAAAATTATGAAAAGAGAATTAACAGCTTGATTTTTTAAAAAGACACAAAATACTTAAGAAAATAATTTCTTAAAAATCAAAATTGATCAAATGGTAAAAGAGGTACAAAAAGTGCTGGTGAAAATTATATCTTCATTGGACAAATAGAAGCTAATGACTCTATGAGACATTAAGAAATGAAAAAAAAAAAGTCAAAAGACTGAAAAAAATAGAAAAGTTGTGAGACTTCCTCCAATTACATTCATTGTCTTGTAAGAGCAGAGGAGGCAAATGAATGTATGTATGAGTGAATGAAAAAGTGTTTATCATGCTCTTACTATGTGCCAAGTACTGTGTTAAGGCTAGGAATACAGTTCAGTCCCTGCTCTCAAGGAGCTCATACTCTTACTGTGGGAGACAATGCACAAAAGAAAGTTCAGGTGTGTGGGAGATCAAGAAGTATTCATAATCTTCTGCTATGGCTGTAGTATGAGAGAAAGTGTAGTAAGTGCTGGAGAGGGTAGCCAGAAATGTGGTGATGGAAAGGGAGTCACGTCTTACTTAAGGTTAATAAATAGATGTAATATCTGTGAGAAAAGAGAACCTGGTTGAAGGGGAATCCACTCATTATAGAATAAGAGTCCAGAGAATATGGTATAACAGATGGATAACAGTGGAATAGATAACATAATGGATAAAATAATGAATAACATTGAGTAGAGTAAGGATGAGGAGGATGAAGATGAAAGGAGGGAGGAGGAGGGTGATTGGTTTTTTTTCTTCTCTAAGTTGCTGTTTGATTGGTAAAAGAATGGGGAGGGACATTGGGGAAGCTGTGAGGTAAAAGGGGGTGGCAGGTATGTAATGAAATTCACAGTCTCTAAAGCATGTTACAGAGGGAGCTAGGTCACATTTGGATTGGTTCTTCCTCTGAAGTAGCTATTGGAGGGGAGTAGGCAGGGTCAATGGTTAGGGATTGGTGCAGAAATTACTTGTCAGTGGGGATTGTTTTGCTTCAAGGCTATCCTCAATGCTCATTTTAATCTGATGTTTCCCCAAAAAGTGAAACTATAGACACAAATGGAGTATAGCAAATTACCAACAATGATTTGCATAAATGAGGTGGTATACAAGCTATTAAGAACACATATGACAGTCGTGCAGCAAGATTGAGGGATAACAAATAGGTAACTTTAATGAATTGCTGATCTTCATGAAGCCCTTTTTTTCCCAATCAACAAGAATTCACCTTCTCTCCTCTCCATCTCTGCCCCCCAAATGAGGAAGAAAAAAATAAAACCCTTATTATAAACCCGTATAGTCAAACAAAACAAATTCCCATATTGGCAATGTTTGACATTATGGTGACTTGCCTTATAGTGGGAACTGCTAAATTGTGTGCGATACTGACTGTGGCTCCTTAATATGGAAATTCTTTCTTTTTTGGCTGCTTGGAATATTTTTTTTATTTGGAAACATTGGGTTTGGGCTGTAATATTCCTGAGAGTTTGCATTTTGGGGTTTCTTTCAGAGGGTGACTAGTGGATATTTTTTTCACCTTGCCCTCTGGTTCTAGAGATCTAGGCTTTTTTTTTTTTTCAATTTCTTGAAATTTGAAATGAAATTGTTTCATTTACTATTGATTGCTCTGCTGGGCTTTGACTTCAGGAACATCATGCTCCCTCACTATGTACCCCCTGGTGCCTCCCCCACTTCCTACTTTTCAGCTTCCTTCTATATATTTCTTCTTCCATCTCTTTTCTTATTTGTATCCCTAGTGCTTAGCATAGTGCCTGATATCTACTACATGCCTATTGACTATTGACTGTTAAAACATGATGTTTCATCTCTCTCTCTCTGTCTCTGTCTCTCTCTCTCTTTCTCTGTCTCTCTCTCTCTCTCTCTTTCTCTGTCTCTCTCTCTCTCTCTCTCTCTTTCTCTCTCTTTGTCTCTCTCTCTTTCTGTCTCTCTCTCTCTCTCTCAAAAGAGAGTCATGGCTTTCAGATACTCCTGTGATTCTTATATTATATCTACTCAATTTGTTTTTCAGGCTAGTTTTTGTTTTTGTTTTGCTATGGAATACCTTATATTTTCTTTAATCTTTTAAAATTTGTTTTAATATTTCTTGTCTTATTCTAAGTCTGCACAATGTACAGTACACAGACTTCTTGTGGCCCACCAAAGCATCCTGTGGGCTGGATGGTATGCGGGCCTGTTTAAGACACTCTACATTTTTCACACACTGCCCGAAATCCTTTGGCAGGTAACAAGAAGCTAGTGGGCTGTACGTAGCCCACAATGTTGTACAGGCCTGTATTATTGAGTCATTAGCTCTTATTTGGTTCATTTTAATTTTCAGGGAGTTTGTTGCTTGAATAATATTTTGTACCTCTTGTATTAAGCTGTTCCTTCCATTTCCAATTCTTTCTTACTTAACTCTCAGTTCTTTACCAATTTTTTTTCTTCTAGAACTCTCACTTATAAAATAACATTTTAACTCTTAAAAAAACCCAACTCTTCCTTCATCTCTTTCAGAAATTCTATTTGAACTTGTGACTAAGCTTTGTTTTTCTTTCAAGCTTTGTTGGTAGCTCTTTTGGAGTCATTTTCTTCTTCTGGAGGGAATGTCTGAGCTTGTCTTGCTACTTTCTTCAAAGTGTTGAATGTTACATTATTCTAGGATCTCAGGGACAGACTGGGGACCTACAAGCTTTCAGTACTCCCAAAATTATCTGATCCAGGGAAAAGTCTGATTACTATCTTCCTGATCTCAGCTGTGCACATTCCTGACTTAGGTTTGGATCTGAGCAATTCACCTGTGAGCTTGCCTTTGCTTAGAGTTCCAGTAAACTGCTGCTTGACTCAGCCACTATGAGTCACCTGGAAAACTCTGCTGTTTCAGATAGAACTTCAGGTTCCCCTTTGTTCTGGTACTCCTGCAGTAGTCATTCCCCTACAGGCTTTAGACTGGGCTGGAGACTAGAACTAAGATCACTGCTGTACTTTGCTCCTTGAGTCAAAGTCACAAAGCTACTGCTTGCTGTTTAACTTATTCATTTCTTGATTCACAGCCTAAGGCTTACCTTACCCTGGAACATCGCACCAAAGAGCAGGCTTTCTCCTCAGTCAGTCCCAAATTTGTGATTTGAAACTTAAGAGTGATCAACAGAACTGCCAAGTGGTACCTATTTCTAACCCTCAACAAGGTTGGGATTATTTTTGCTGGATTTGAGCCTCTTCTTGACTGATGAACATCTTGGCCCTCATTCAGTCCCTGTACTTGAATGCTCTGAATTGTTCCAGGATAGGCCTCATCTGGATCTAGTATCTGCAGACCTCTCTGTCTCCTGATGTTGTCTTGGACTGGAAAACTCACTCACTGTGGTTTTTCATGGATTTCCTAATCATCACTCAGTCTGATGTTTTTCTAGATCTGTTTGAAGGTATTGTGAGGAGAGTTTGACTGTACTTCTTCCAGTTACTCCACTACCTTTGTAAAATTTTAAGACTCAGAGGAAAGCTTCCAGCACTTTGCATATATACTCCATGAAACATTTATGGGAAAATGTGGACAAGAATCACATGGGATTGAGAGGAATGGATAGATTCCCATCTGCACCAGAGGAGAGGATAGTCACGTAGGACTATGCCTAGGAATTCTGTCCCCTGGGCATTGAGCAATGATGGGAATGGAGGTGATTTCTTAAGGTATAATAGTCATTCCTATTTATTCTTGGTTTATGTAGACTGGAGACAGAGGTCATGGGATTTGAATTAAAGAATTAGAACAAAAGGGTGTTTGAAGGGAGAGGAGTTGCAGTGGAGAATACCGAAAGCCAAGGACTGAATTTACCTGGAAAGAGGGACAGTGACCTGGTGGTTCAGAGATGACAGCAATAAGGATCTGGAAAGGAGAGATAGAACTTTAAAGGAGAAAAGGTAAGTGCTGAATGATGGTGGCAGAAGGAGAGTCTAAAAGCGGCCATTCCATTATTCCAACTCATCTTCCTGGCCTTGAGTGTCAAGAGGAAGAAAGGGAAAAAGCAGCCAGCCTTGGAGAGAGGCCAAGAGATTGAGTTTTTCAGGAAGAAAATAGGTTCCAATGAGCACAAGAAATTGGAAGGTACATAAGAGAATGAGGTCTAAGATGAAAAGGAGTTTACCAACAAGGTATGAAACTATAGGACAGAGTGGTAGAGAAGGATAAGGACTGAGGAGTGCCAGAGGTAAGTTTACTATGGGGAAGGTTCAGGGGACACATGCTGTCTTCCACAAGATCCCTCTTGCTGATCTCAGGAGTCTCACATTCATAGATTAAGTCCTTAGGTCAGGTAAAGAATTGGGAACAATCTGCCCCTGTGGGTTGAGGGGACCCAAGAGAGGGGTATGATGACCCTGTTTTATTCTAGGGCACAACAATTCAAGGGAGGGGGCAATGGGCTAATGCTCTCTCATGGAGAAGGAAGTGTCCCTACCTTGATGTCAGTTCCGACAAAGCCCTGGTTGCCTCGTGCCAGCTGTAGCTCTAAACTCACACAAAGACATACTCAAGAGGAATGATCAGGAGCACACAGTATGTTTTGCCTCTATGATGCTCTAACAAGAGGATCTTGAAGACAAGTACAAATAAACAACCAACTCGATTAATAAATATTTGTCAAGTGCATTGATGATTCAAAAATAAAAGCAGAGCAGTCCTTTTCCTTGAGAAGTTTATATTTAACAGATTAATCAAAGAAGGATGTATTTAACACTTACTGAGAGCAAAGCAGGCATTAGGGTAAGTTCTCTGGGTAATACAAAGATGCTAAGATAATTGAGAGAATAAGACAAAAAGTGAAAAAGCAATAGAAGAGATAAAGAATGCTGAAGAATAAAACCCTAGAGGAAGCACAAGGTGGTAGATAAGTGGTATAGAAACCAAGTACTTGAAGATGGAGAGATGGCCCTGGTGGAGGGATTTGTAAGAGAGATAGCAAAGGAGGAGGAGGAGGAGGAGAAGGAAGAGGAGGAGCAGGAAGAGGAGGAAAAGGAGGAGAAGGAGAAGGAGAAGGAGAAGAAGAAGAAGAAGAAGAAGAAGAAGAAGAAGAAGAAGAAGAAGAAGAAGAAGAAGAAGAAGAAGAAGAAGAAGATCAAAGAAGGGAGAATATAGTCTAGGCAGTGGCTACAGTGGAAATAAATGTGGAGGTAGAAAAATGCAATATTTACATCTTTAGGGAACACTGAACTGGTTTGGGTGGAGTGAAAGGTTTATGCAGCAGAGTAGTGGGATACATGGCTGAAAGGGTAGCTTGGGACACATTCAGGTTGATGGGGAAAAGCTGTAATGTTACTATTGAGTATGTTGCTAAGGAATGAGTTGTGGTTGGAGGTGAGGGACTTCTGGTAAAGAGACTAAGGGTCTTTCTGCAGAAAAAGCACCTTTCCACTGAAGATCTGTTTATTCTGCAATTAAGCCATGGGTACATTTCCCAGCTTAACTGTCAACTATGCTCTATGTAAACCAGGAATGAATATTCCCAAAGCACCAACAGAAGGAAGTTCTTCATAAAAATGAAGCCTGAGGGTGTGAAGTAAAAAACAAAGCCATGTTCACACACATCCAGCAACATCCGCTCTATGCAGCCACTGATGAGGCGGAAACACACTTTAAAAATCTGAGCTGTTGTTAAAACCTTGGTGGTGCACAGATGTTAAGAATTCTGAGACATTGGAGGTTCTTTCCTCTGCCTGGAATACCCTCCTCCCCCACCTCCTCACTGACTATCCTATCTGTTCTTCAAATCCCAGCTCAATTCCCAAATTATAGAGTTTAGAACTGGAAGGGACCTTAGAGTTTATCTAATACAAACCCTTCACTTTCAGGTGAGAAATTGAGACCTGAAAAAGAAAAGTGATTTGTCCAAGGTTATATAGCTACTTACTGAGAAGGTCTGGGGCACATTGGCATAGTGTTACAGTGAATAGAGAGCCAGGCCTGCAGTCAGGAAGATTTATCTTCCTGAGTTCAAATCAGACCTCAGATACTAACTGTGTAACCCTGGGCAAGTCACTTAACCCTATTTGCCTCAGTTTCCTCAACTGTAAAATGGGCTGGAGAAGAAAATGGCAAACCCCTCCAGTGTCTTTATTAAGAAAATCCCAAACAAGGTTATAAAGAATTGGACATGACTGAAAAACAACTGAACTGACAAGTTCAGAAGTAGAACCCAGACATCAGATCTCCCATCTCAGTGTTCTTTCCACCACACTATTTTGTCTTTAGAAGTCTACCCTTTCTATCAAGTCCATGTGATCTCTGCCCTGTCTCTCCTATCAACAACAATAACAAAAGTGAATTGATAAACTCATTCAAGGTGAAGGATTAGTCATTTAATCCACTTCTCCAGAGAGGAGATTTGTTTGCATTGAAAGCTTGAAGAAGGCAATGCTTTAACCCAAAAGAATAAAATGCCAGTGGTGGGATTTCAGAAATAAATGAGAGAAATATTTTGGAATGAGGTACCTTTCCAGTGTACTTTACATCATGCCACAGAGGTGTATACAAAGAGAATCCTGTCATCTGAAGTAATAGGGAGTGAGATAATAGTGAATGAGAACAGAGAATATTGACTTAATCCCGTAAACATTAGAGAACTTTTGAAGTTTTTGTTATTGTTGTTTTTGGTGAAAGTATTGTGTTAAGAAAATTAGTCTGGTACCAGTGTCTTGAGAAATCAGAGGAAGAAGGGCCTAGAGAGAAGGGAGCTCATCAAGGAGATTGTTGCAGTAATTCAAGCATGAAAGTATCAACACTTCTATTAGGGTGATAGTTGTGCAAAGAGGAAGGCAGGGATGGGTGTGAAAAATATACTGAAGAAAGAATTGACAGGATCGTGGGTTAATATATTTAGAGATGAAAGGACCTGAGAAATTATCTGATCCTTTTCATTTTACAGGTCAGGGAACTAAGGCTCAGATAAGTGAAATGATTAGTCCAATGCAGTGCCCTTTCTGGGTTACTTCTCCAATTTGCATTTGTGGTTTGGGTCCTCAGAGGGTGACTAATACCTCAGATTCTAGTTATAACCCTATGGGGCTGAACTCCTAACACTGTAGTTCATGAGCCCCCATTAATGTAGTCTTAATTAACAATCAGCTAGTAGACTTAATTAGTCCTTAGGAAAGGTATTTCCTCTAATGGCATTGCAAGAACAACAGCTACAAAGCATTCTTCCTACCCCACTTTACCCCCATAAATATGAGTCTCACTCTTCCCCAAGTACACACAGCATTCATGGAAAGAGTGAGGTTAAACTTAGAGTATGATGGTAGTGAGGCACATGCCTAGCAAAGGCAACTCCTAACTTCTGGTACTCTAGGGCCTGGAAGTCCTTTCTTTCTTCATAGAGTTTCATGTAGCTTCCCTTGGGGGACAGCATCTCTGCTGGTTGGGTTTCCTAGTTGACTTTCCAATGTCTGTTCCTCTCCCCAGCTTGACTCTCTATTGCCAGACATAGTTCTTTTGTGTTGTCCTCCTTCAGGTGGTTGTCTCTCTGCATCTATACCTGTCTGATGCCCTCTCCCATTGCTACTTTCTGGTATAGGTACTGCATTCCATAACTACCTCTAGTTCTTGAACTCAAATTTCTGTATGGCTTACTTTTTAGTATATAGGTACAAGGGGTCTGCCAGTTATGTAAGAATGAGAGCTAACAGAGGGATAGACAAAGCATTGCACTAATGTCAATGCAATATTGAAAAACGAGAAGAAGGCATCCAGAGAATGGAGTGGGTCCTCTGTGAAGGACATGAGTCTAGTGAGATATGAAGGCATGGAAAGGTTTCATTTGTACTGGTTGAAATCCACTATTTCATAGAAGTACATGACAATTAAATTGTTTCCCCATGTGATAAAGTAAAAAAAAAAAAAGAAAAAAAATAACAGAGAAAGCTGTAATACTAAAACCAAATTTTAAAAAAGAAAAGAAGCCATGGTACATCAACCATTTTCAGTTCCTCCTACAGGTTGCAACAATTCATGTATTACCCATTGGCACAGATAGCATTGGCTTATCATTGTTCTAATGGCCACTGGGTGTCACTGCAGAAGGTGGGAAGCAGACCACCAGTTTTTCTTGGGAATAGCAAAATTTAGGTCTTGTCTAAAAACAAATTTCAGCTCCCATGTGAGTGCTCAGGCTGACAAGCCATACAATATAGGACAGACTCTCTATTACCCAAAAGAACCCCAAAACAGAAAAGACTTGCCCCTGAGTCTATCCATGGTCAAAACAGCTTTCTCCCCCTCTCTGGGGATCTACCTTCTTCAGGGCACAGAGTTCTTTCCAAAGAAGAGAACTGCACATACTGAAGAGGAAGTAGAATTTTGTCTTCCAAGTAAGGATACTGAGAATCCATAGGTTCTGTCAAGTTAGAGGTCACCCAGTAAGGGCTAGAAGACAGAAAGATAATTAGTAGTGGTAAGGAATACTGAAATACCTTTTTTTTTTTTTACTTGATAGAAACAATAGAGAAGTCCCTGATCCTCTCAGGGCACATATCCAAGATGTGACAGAACTTCTCAGGACTTGTTAAATAGAATGCTTACTATCCACTTCTGATTATTCACATGGGTACAAATAATATTTTCAGGAGGAATATGGAAGGTTTTGCTAAATATTATGAAATTTTGGGCAAAATATTTAAAACCTTAAGAAGGCATGTGATATTTTAATCCTGATATCCATCAAAGGCTATCCATTTGGAAAGGAAATGAAAGTGGTTTGGGAAGTGAGCAACTATTCAAAATCATAATGTCTGAGTATGAGATTTGGATTGATTTCTGGACCACGGTTCCAAACAAAGCAATGACAGAGCCTTGGCTAAAAATGGAGTGCCCTTAATGAGGGTCAGTAAGAAGATAAATATATAGTTAAGGCATTTATTAAGCATTTAGTAGGTGTTAGGTGTATGCTAAGTACCGAAGATAAAAATATAAGAAAAAAAGACAGTCCCAATGCTCAAGAAGCTTATGTCCTAATAGGAGTAAAAGGCAACTCATAAAAGGAAGCTGGGGAGGGAGATGGGGAAGGGTAACTGAATGTGGACAAGGGTGTTGGGGATAAAGGTGCTGGAAAAGTCTGAGGAATGAAGAGTGGAGCTGTGAATAAACCAAGCATTGCCTGAGCTCCTCATAAAATTGTCTTACTAACCAGGCATTCACCAATTCCCAGAGAAGGATTCAGGGCAGAGGCATCTCTAGGGTGAGATAGCTATTGGTAAGCAGGTAGAAAAATCCAAAGAATAAGGAGTGGATATATGTGACTGGTGTCCTGCAAATCTAGTCAAAAAGATGTTTAAACTGAAAAATGAGGGGAAGAACTGCTTTCTATGTATGTACACCAAGCCCATACCATGAAGACCAGTAACAGTGAAGAAGGAAGAATTGCAATAGAGAGATCCAGAAGTCCCCAGGAGACACAAAGTGAGAAACAAGCCAGTAATAAACCTAATAGCCTAAGATACCTCTATACAAATACACAAAGTATGGGTGAAAAACGAGATGAACTAGAGATCCTAAAAGCAAAGAGGCAAATTTGACCATATGGGTATCACTGAGAGTTGATGAGATGAGACCAATGACTTGAATATGGCTCTGAGGTAGTTATACTTTATTCAAAAGAAACAAGACAGATAACTGGTGGGGAGCCTGGAGGGAAGAATAACATTATATTTTAAGAAGATATGGAGATTTTGCCAAATGCTTTACTCCACAGTGTCTTCTATTCTCATGCCTCATCATGAGCCTGGGTTCTTGAAGGCTATGCCAGGGGAACACAAATTTAGGTACTTTCTATCAGGACTGAAAATCTTTTAATATAGTCCCACGAACAGTTTGAGTTTTTTCAGGATTATCCATTATAATCAATATTATTCAATATTGTAATAGAAATGCTAGCTATATAGTTTTGTTTTGTGTTAGCTAAGAATTGGAAATTGAGGGCATGCCCATCAATTGGGGAATGGCTGAACAAGTTGTGGCATATGATTGTAATGGAATATTATTGTGCTATAAGAAATGACAAGCAGGATGATTTCAGAAAAACATGGAAAGACTTACATGAACTGATGTAAAGTGAAGTGAGCAGAACCAGGAAAACATTATACACAGTAACAA
The DNA here is from genome assembly GCA_028627135.1 of Pseudochirops cupreus. NCBI lineage: Eukaryota > Metazoa > Chordata > Mammalia > Diprotodontia > Pseudocheiridae > Pseudochirops > Pseudochirops cupreus. The sequence continues at coordinate 240,592,648 of CM053582.1, forward strand.
CAATATTGTATGATGAAGAATTGTAAATGACATGGTTATTCTCAGCAATATAATGATCCAAGACAATCCCAAAGGACTCATGGCAAAAAATGCTATCCTCCTCCAGAGAAAATACTGATATTGTCTGAATAAAGACTGAAGAATATTATTTTTCTTTTCTTTTTTTTCTTCCTTTCTCTCTCTCTCTCTCTCTCTATCTCTCTCTCTCTCTTTCTCTCTCTCTCTCTTCCTTGCTTCTTTCCTCTCTTCCTTCCTTCCTTGAGTCTTATTGCACAAAATGACTGACTAATATGGAAATATATTTGCATAATTGCACATGTATAACCTATGTCAGATTACTTACTGTCTTGGGGCAGGGAGGGAAGTAAAGGAGGGGTAGAATTTGGAACTCAAAACTTAAAAAAAAAAAAGAATGGCGAAAATTGTTTTTACATGTAATTGGGGGGAAATAAAATATTATTTAAAAAAAGAAATACTAGCTATAGCAATAAGAGAAGAAAAAGAAATTGAAGGATTAGAATAGGCTAAGAGGAAACAAAACTATCACTCTTTGCAGATAATATGATAGAGAACACTAGACTATCAACTAAAAAAAATTTGAAACAACAACTTTAGTAAAATTAAGGATATAAAATACCCACATAAATAATTAGCATTTCTATACATTACCAACAAAACCAAGTAGCAAGAAACAAAAAAAAGAAATTCCATTTAAAATAAATGCAGACAATACAAAATACTTGGGAGTTTGCCTGCCAAGACAAACCTAAGGACTATATGAACACAGTTACAAAACACTTTTCACATGAATAAAAACTTATCTAAACAAATAGATCAATATTAATTGCTAATGGGTAGGCAAAGTCAATGTAATAAAAATGACAATTCTGCCTGTTAATTTACTTATTCAGTGCTATACCAATCAAACTACCAAATAATTATTTGATAGAGCTAGAAAAACCAGTAACAAAATTCATCTGGAAGAACAAAAGACCAAAAATATCAAGGGAATCAATGACAAAAAAGGGAAGCAGGGTGGTCCAGATTTCAAACTATATTACAAAGTGGTAATCTTCAAAACAAGCTGGTACTGGCTAAGAAATACAGTGAGAGATCAAATTAAGTATACAACCCATAGTAGTAACTGTCAATCCATTCAATGATCTAGAAAGTGAGGCTAAGTATGTTGTCTTCCAGTCTATGTTAAAATACACAGAGAATCAGATAGTTGGTACTAGAAGAGACCTTAGAGCTCCTCTAACACAGAACTCAGAAGAGACATGACTAACTCAAGGACACGGCTAGTCATGGATAAGCCCAGACTAGATTCCAGATTTTCTGGCTCCTGATGTGATACTCGTTCCACTGTCTCATCAATGTGAGAAGGAAGAGAGGACTCTGAAGGGTGCTCTCCCAGTAAATAGTTAATAAATGCTGGTTGACTATTCTAGTCTTCCTCTCGGTGCACATCTGCCCAAGGAACCAAATACCTAATATATTTTGATCAGGAGAATTTTGAAGGAGTCTCATAATCTCCCAATGAATCCAAGAGAGTTATGGACACTTGGAGTAGTAGCCCGTGGCTCACCAATATGGCAGAATCACTGTTGAAAGCACATACTCTGGGCACATCAGTGTCTATGCCTCTGAGGACTGGGCCCCTTCCTGCTCATCTTCTGGAAAGGGTCTGGGCTGGTCCTAGTTTCAAGCATCCCAGGGAAATATGTTCTAGCTCAGCATTCCTGGATTTTCCCCGGGAGCTGTAGAATAGCAGAGACAATCAAAGCAAGTATTCTAAACTTCCAAGGGAATTCAGTCTCTCCTCACCAGTGCAATCCCATTTCAGATTTTCAGAGTACTTCCCACACATTATCTCATAGGATCCTTACAACAACCTTGAGATATTAGTGTTATCCCCATCTCGTAGGTAATATATGTCAGAGGTGGAATTCAAACCCAACTTTTCCTGCTGCCTTTCAGAAGGAGGCATCATGAATCATAGAAATAACATTGACTCTAAACCCAAAGGACCTGGGTTCAAATCCCATCTTTGACATTGATTACTCATTCACCTAACCTCCCTGGGCCTTAGATTACCTCATCTGGAAAATGAGAGGGTTGGACCAGATGGCCTCTGAGGTCTTTCCCCCCCCCACTCTATACCTATAAAGTTCTTTGACTCCATGCCCAGTGCCATGTGGATTGTGCTGTGCTTCCTGCCTAGGGCAGCTTCCTAGGAAAAAGAGCCCACTGCTGAGTTCCAACCTTGGTGGTAGGCGTACCTAAGCTGGTTCAGGAGATTGACCAAAATCCATACTGCCTTGGCAGCAATTTTGTCTGAGGGGGTTGGGAAGAGGAAGAGCATCTGTTCTCTTCATTTTTCATTTGGAAATATGTCTCTGTGAATATGGGACAACCACGGGGAAAATATTTTAAATCATTTATATCATTATAGGGCTGCTGCTTTACTAGAGGAGATTGTGAGTTATGTAAGTGTATTAGGCACTGACTCTGAAGTCAGAGGAACCAGAAAGTTGGACTATAGATCAATTAACATTTATTAAGCACCTACTGCATGTCAGGCACTGTGGACTAGATGGCTATGGAGGCTTCTTGCAACTCCTGATCCAAGCTCTATGGTCCTAGATCTGCTACTGTCTTCTTCTGGGATCTTGGATAAGGCACTCCAATTCAACTGATCAAGTGTTTGTTATTGAGTATCTAAGTGGAATAGGGGATAAAGTAGTGGATTAAGAGTATTATATATTTTATTGTGATATTATATTTTATATATAATTTATATACATAAAATATTTTTTATATAATGTCATATTATTTTATAATTTTATTTTATTTTATTATTTTATTAATTTTATTTTATCATTTATTAATTATTATTTCCATTAAAATATGAGGAAATGGTAATTTACCTGCAGTGTCTACAGTGGCCCATTTACCTCCTCTGCCCCCATACTTTATTTTATCATTTATTAATTATGCTATATAATATTAATGCTAAATAAATGTTAAATAAAGATATTAAATTTAAATTTTAAAAAGATGATGGCACATGAAACTGCAAACGTATTATGTACAACTTGCTGTGCTTTTTAAATATATGATAAAGTTACCATGTAAATTTCCTTTTTCTCTTTTTTTCTTCCCTCTCCCCCCAACTTCACCCTAGAGATGGCTACCATTAGACACAAATAAGTAAACACATATAAAATTATTCTGTACGTATTTCTATCGATCAGTTCTTTTTCTGGATGCAGGTAAATTACCATTTCCACGTATTTTAATGGAAATAATAATTTTCACCTTGCCTCACTCCCAGAGGAACAGTGAGGATCAAATACAACATGGAGGCAAACAGACAAAAAAAGAATTAAAGATGATATCTAAATGTAAAATATTGGACTTCTTCAATAGTTCAAGAATCTGTAAATCCAGTGGTAAAAATCATGTCCTCCTCCCTGTACTGCTCCCTTCCCCCAAAGCTCATCCCCTCTTTCAAAGTTGTTTGACCAAACAAATAACCCCCAACCCTTCAGTCAACCTGGTGAGGAACCCATTTTCACATAGACCCACAATGGACCAACAATGGAGCCTACGCTCAAAGCTTTTCCATCTTGGTAGGACCACCAAAGGTTTTCCTCTGCTGGTATACTTCTTAAGAACCTAGACTCATTCCGAATCATATCTTGAATAATCTACCTTTTAAAAATTAATGCATATGAATATATATTAAAATGAACCTACAGTCTTAAAAAGAAAACTGGCAGTTGTAACATCATATGTATCTTTTGTCTCATGCTATTCCAGGAAAGTAGAATTCTCTCTTCCACCTTTCCCCATTTCACAATTGAGGAAACAGATTGAGAGAAAATGGTCCATCACATAATAAAGCATTGAAAATTGTCATTAGAACTCAGGTCTCCTTCTCTCCACTCATTATTCATTCAATATAGACATATTGTCTGCAACTGTCTCTTATCTAGATACCTTTTGTCTTCTAGGCACAGGAGTTGTTAACTGTGAGTTTGTGAACTTTTCAAAAAGTAAATTCTGATAACTACATTTTAATGTAATTTATTTCCTTTGCCGCCTTATGTATTTTATTTTTTATTATATATACATAATATAATATAACATGATCTAATATATAACATATAATATACATTATATGTTATATATATATATTTTTTTGCAGTAGGGAAGGTAGGGCAATTGGGGTTAAGTGACTTGCCCAAGGTCACACAGCAAGTTTTTGTGTTAAGGGTCTGAGGCCAGATTTGAACTCAGGTCCTCCTGACTCCAGGGCCAGTGCTCTATTCACTGTGCCACCCAGCCATCCCTATTTTATATATTTTTTAAAATCTTCTGAGAAGGGGTCCATAGGCTTCATGAGATTACTAAAGGAGTTCATGACACACATAAAAAAGGTAAGGACTGATGTTTTAGGAAGATTCCACTTAGCATGAAAAATCATTATCTAAAAATGACCTTTTAGTCTAAGTCTAAGTGCCCTTATCAGAAAATCTGGAAAAACTAACCTTCCTCTGAGAGCTTTTATTACCAATCTCTGGGCTTCCATCTCCTTGTCATAATTATGGAACTATACATCAGTCTTGCCAGCCATGAAAGCTACCCAAACATTTATTAAACACCTCAATTTGGGGCAGCTAGATGGTAGAGTGAACAGAGCACCGGCCCCAAAGTCAGGAGGACCTGAGTTCAAATGTGGCCTCAGACACTTAACACTTACTAGCCATGTGACCTTGGGAAAGTCACTTAACCCCAATTGCCCTGCCTTCCTCCCTCCAAAAAGCAAAAACAAAAAAATAAAAAAAAATACACCTCAATTATTTTCCTGTCCACATTTATATTTTAGCTTACAGTACTAGTGAGGCCAAATTCATTGGTTGTATACCTTTTTGCTACTGAACCATATCTCTAATCTGGTCCAGCTATCCTGTAAACGTATGGCCTTGGTGACAAGTAGGACTGGGCAAGAGAATGTAGGCCATTTTGGGGATCCATCTCCACTACTTAAAAAATAACCTGGAGCATGTCTGTGTCCTAGAGATAAAGGATAAGCCACATTGTCCTTGTGTATGGCATAGGGCTCTTGGAGAATCTGCGAAGCTGAACATCCAGAGATCCTGTAGAAATAATATCTATTTTTCCAAATGAGCTTTCCTATGCTCGGTGGTACAGTGGGTAGAGTGCTGGGTCTAGAGTCAGGAAGACTCATCATCCTGAGTTCAAATCCAGCCTCACACATTTACTAGCTGTGTGGCCCTGGGCAAGTCACTTAACCCGTTTGTCTTAGTTTCCTCATACGTAAAATGATCTGGAGAAGGAAATGGCAAAACCACTCCAGCATATTTGCCAAAGAAAAAAACAACAACAAATGGGATCATGGAGAGTCAGGAATGACTGAAAATAACAACAAACATGAGAGGGGAAGACTTTCTAAGGCAGGGCTCTTTCTTCATATTTCACTGGACCTTAAACAGAAAGAGACAAAGAGTGGGGTGGGTTTCATGTTAGGAAGGTAGCATCACCATATAGCCAGATGACATGCCAGATTTTGGTGTTTCCAATCCATATAATCAATGACTATTTGACACCCATCTTTCCCAAGAACTTGATTTCCAATTTGATACAATCTGCAACCTACCTCCCCTCACAAGGCTCTGAACTGCTGCCACCAAATATCCTATGGCACTGATGTTCAGATCACTACAACGGCTACAGAAGGGACTCACTTCAGAGACCGCCAAGTACTCTCCAATAAGTTCTATGAGAGTGGAGATTGTGTGTTATCTAAACTTTGATTCTATCTCACAGCACTCCTCCTATGTGCTCACTGGAATGGATGAGGAAACCGGCTCAAGGATCATGCCCAAGGTCATGATGCAAAATAGAGTGTTGGACTTAGAGTCAAGAATACCTGGGTTCAAATCTTGTCTCAGATACTTACTAGCAGTGTGAGCCTGGGCAAGTCCCTTAACCTCTCTGTGCCTCAGTTTCTTCATCTGTAATAAACCGGAAATGGGCTTGATGGCCTCTAAGATTCTTTCTCCTTCAAAGTCTATGATTCTATGATTAGTTAGAGGGTCCAAATTACAATTTGGGTTCCCTGACTTTCAGTCCACTGCAGCACAGTGCTGGGGTCTGCAGTGGCCCATTTACCTCCTCTGGCCCCATACCTTATGTTATAAAGTTTATAGTGCATCGCAATCATAATACAGCTCCTAGACACAGGGCTCCTGGTATAACACCTAAATACAGCAGCTGCCTGGAAAGACAAGGTCAACCTCTGAAGAGGTGTTGGTCCTGTGCCCAGCCTCGGGCCTGTAAAAGGACACTCTGGGGATTGTCAAATGACTTCCACAAACATTTTTCCTTAAATTTTCCTGAGTTCTTTTTGTACTTTGTATTCTGCTTATCACTCTGCAGGGCTTTTCAGGGCAGATGTTTGCTATTTAAATAGACAGAGTTTGCTTTGGATTTTGTATTTTGCCCTGAATTAGGGAGCTGGAAGGGAGAGAGTTTGGATCAATGAGACCAGTGGGCTGCTGGGTTGGAGGGGCGTCGTTCTCAAAGTCAGAAGCGCGGTGTGCCCAAGGCCAAATTGTGAAGTCAGTGAGGACACAGAGGCCCAGTAATGGATTGCAAAGAAGAACAGGGAGCTGGCTGGGAGGTAAAAGACCCACTCCTCAGCCCAATCACAGTCTAAGTTACTTCACAGTCCTTTAAGCCCTAAACTTCCTCACCTGAAAATCACTCTTGTCCTGCCTACTTTATAAGACAGTTTTAAAGAAAGGTGCTTTGTAAATGGTAAGTGCCATATAAATGCTGGAGAAACAGCACAACAGGGGAAGGAAGGCCTGTATTCAAATCTTGCTTCTAATATGCAGTAGTTGAGTGACCAAAGACAATTCCTTTAGCTTGTAGAAATCAGGTGGAATAGTGGAAAGAACATTGATTCTGCGTTCAGAGGGCTTGGGTTCAGATCCCACTTTTTGTGCTCACTTTCTGCTTTTGTTTTTGTTCAATATCTTCAGTCTTATCTGACTCTTCCTGACCCCTTTTGGGGATTTTCTTGACAAAGATACCAGTTTGCGATTTCCTTCTTCAGATCATTTTAAGATAAAGAAACTGAGGCAAACAGGGTTAAGGGACTTGCCCAGGGTCACACAGCTGGTAAGTGTCTGTGGTCAGATTTGAACTCCGGAAGAGGAGTCTTCCTGACTGTAGGCCCAGTGCTCTGTGGACTATGACACCACCTAGCGGCCCAACTTCCTATGTAAACTGAGACAAAGCAGTAACCTCCCTGGTCATGGGTCTCCTTCCTCACTGGCAAAATGAAGGAATGGAATTGGATAGTCTTTGAGACTGTTGCAAGAGGCAACTTTAAGTTACAGATGACTTCCCCATCAGCATTGGTGGAGGAAATTTTACAAACCAGGAGTTCCGTAAAGAAATGAAATTACAGGTCCAGAACCCCATCCTCTCCACATCTCAGCTATTAGTCTTTTAGGAACCTGAGCTACCTCCTTCAGCAGCTGTGTCCTCCAAAGACTTCCTCTATCTTTTTGGTACTCTTTTCCTTCTAGGAGGAAGAAGAAAGAGGAGGAGGAAGAGAGGGAGTAAAACAGAGTCAAGTTAGGATACCTCGGAGCCAAAATTGATTCATTCAATATTTATTTCCGTTTTAAAAATCAATCAGTTAACAAACCAATAAATCCACATTTAACAAATGTTTACTCTGTGCAGACATAAACTCATAGAATTTCAATGTTAGTAGGGACATCTAAGATCATCTAACCCACAGGTTCCCAAACTTATTTGGCCTACCACCGCCTTTTCAAAAAGAAATGCTCAGCACCACCTGGAAATCTATTTTCTTTAACCTTTTAAGGTTTTTTTTTTTTTAATCTGCATCATTTCAAAAATTATTTTTAAATAACTCATCTTAAACTTAATGATTTATTATAAATGTGTGGGAGGTTTTCCTGCGTTGAAATTTTGATGATGCAATATTGTATCATGTAACTGTATAGTATCATTCTGTAAACAAGTCATTACACATACATATCCCTTCCGATGCATGCTGGACATTCCCAACAATGAGCAATGCACTCATTGGCCAGCACTTACTTGTTAAGACCTGTTGGCAGACTTGACCACTGATTGGTTATAATTTTCATTTTGTGTGTTTATTTGGAAAATAATGTAATCACTATGACTTTAACTCTGTTACACAACAGATGAAACAAGTACAAATGGTTTTTCAAAATATCTTCTCTTGTTTCCTTAAGTTTCCACCACCCCCTTATTTTTATTCAATGCCCACCAATTAATTGCACCAGAGAATACTACCACCACACCCCCAGGATAGGTCCAGTGCCCCCCAGGAGGCAATATTGCCCACTTTGGGAACCTATAGTTCTAGTCCAACACCTTCAGTTTTAAAGACAGGAAAATAGAAATCCAGAGCAGGTGAATGAAATCAAGGAACTTGGTGAAAGTTATTTTCTGAAGTCAAATAGACCTCATTTCTGGATCACATTAGACTCATAGGAGTAAGCAGATTTTTAGTGGAAAATGGACTGAATTTGGAGTCAAGACACCTAGGTTCAAATCCTTTTTCTGTTCCTGACTATCTGTGTGACTTTGGGGAAGTCACGTCATTTCTCAAGCTGCCATTTTCCTCATCTGTACAATGAATGGATGAGGATTGGATGTGATAGCCTCTAAGGTCCCTGTTAGCTCTAAATTTATGATTCCATCTGTGACAATGAGGCACAGGAAGGTTAAGTCACTTGCCTAAGATCACATAGCTAATAAGTGTCTGGGGAGAGGATTATGAATTCAGGTCTTTCATACTCTTAATCTGGTGCTCTATCCTTTACTCCATGCTGCCTTTTAACCCATTCACCTCTCTGGGCTTCACTGTCTTCATTTATAAAATCAAGAGGTTAGACTAGGGCCTGTAACATACCTTCTGGTTCTAAATTTGTAAACTTAAAACTTTTGAATCTCTAGTTTTCCTCTAGGTTTTGGCTATGTGTTGAACATTCTTCCCTGTCCTCAAATTATCTCAGGCCAGCTAGGTGGTACAACGAATAGCACCCAAGTCTTGGAGTCAGAAAGACCTAAGCACAAATCCTCCCTCAGTCACATACTGGTTGTATGATCTTGGGCAAATCACTTAAGGTCTAAGCCTGATTTTCCCCATCTGTAAAATGGGGATAATAATAGCCCTACCTCACAAGGTTATTGTGAGGATCAAATGAGAATATTTACAAAGCACTTTGCAAACTGGAAAGTGCCATATAAATGTTAGCCATTATTATTACGTATACTTTTTTGGATCATCCAGGGAAACATAAACTCCTTGAGGACAGGGGCTATTTTTCAATGTTGTCTTTCTACCCTCAGTGCCTAATGCCTAAAATGCTTGTTGGATTGACTTGAATTCTGCTCACACCTGATATGCCTTCCATGTTGACTTCACCATCTCAACATCTCAAGACTCTCCAACCACTGCCTGTTATTTGTGCTTAAGCAGACAGAACAAAATTAAAAGCACAACATTAACTTCTTTTGGAACTCATGGGGTTGGCGGTGGTTGGAAGTGACTTTTGGCAAATTGGATCCTATTTTCCTGTGTTCTCGATCCTTGGCCATTTAAAGGATCTCTGAGGTGAGTTGTTCTGTAAAACATAGACTCCTTTTGAAATATGAATATACAGTTATCCCTTCCACATCACAACTTTCCCCTTTGCAATTTCCATATATCGTGAATAGGCATGAGAAATTCAATGGGAAGTTTTTGGCAGCTTTGCAGAAGCCACAGACGACACGTGAAGGCCAGCAGATGACACAGAACCTATGACCAAATACTTAACCCAAATTTTACAATAAGGTACCTTCTAAAAGAAAAAGAAAAAATCCAGACTTCTTCTCTGGTAAGACAAAAAATTTTACAGATCACAGAGGCACTACACCCCTAACTCCCACAATGTGGAAGGGGTAACTATAGTTTTCTTCATTTTTTGCATTTTGTTGTGCTTGGAGAGCTGGAAGGGGAAAGGTTGGGATTAGTGAGTTTCGAGATCCCTGTCCTATGTATTTATCTCTTGAAGTCACATTTTTTTACACACAGAACAGACATTTCTATAAGTGGAGTCTATTTGTACTATTTAAACAAAAATTTAAGAAAATAGGATTCACTGGGAACTCAGTGAAATAATTGATAAAGTCCAGAATGTACACCTAGAACACCGGACTGAACCACAGCGGGATCCACACTGGACTAAAAGCATTTCACACAGTGACTAGCACGTAGTAGGCATGTATGAATGCTCATTCTTTTCCCTCCTTCCTTCCCTTCCTGAAAGGTCTCTTAGAATCTTTATCTTCCTTCAAGCCTCAGTTCAGGTACTTCTTCCCACTAGAAGCTTTTCCTATCTCCTTGATAGTTAGAATTCCCCAGCAGTTAGCGCATATTGACTTATCTGTTTTCTTGCTGCGTCCCCCAAGATGTCAGCTCCTTAAGGACATGAGCTATTCATAGAAGCATGTCATTGTTGTTGCTGTTGTTGCTTGTCCTTCATTTAGAAGAAGATCAATGACATCACAGGTGAATTGGATTTAAGTGAGGCAGAGTTGCAGCCTCACTCTCTCTTCCAAAGTCATTGAAGTCCAGTGGCAAGACCAAAGTCAGGACAAACTGCTGTAGAGCTTACAATCTAGCTGCATAGCGTTGAACAGGAGTAATGACAACTGCCAATTACAAATCACTTTGTGAGTACTTTACTCACAGCAGCCCAATGAGATAATAAAAATTAGTTCCAATTTACAGGTGAGCAAACTGAGCCTCAGAGAATTGAATGACCTGTGCATGGTCATACATCTAGTATAAGGATTTGAATCTAAGTTTTCTGGATCCAAGTCTAGGAGGACTCTTGATACTATCCTGTATTGTACATGCAAAAATCACCAATGACACAGGGCAGAAAATAACAATTCAATTCAGCAAACATTCCTTAGATATCTGTTATGTGAAAAGACAGTGATGGGCGCTGGAGGCACAAAGGGAAAAATAATAATGCCTGTCCTTAATGAGGTTGCATTCCATTAGGGGACTTATTCATTCATTCATTCATTCATTCATTCATTTATTTTATTCATTCATTCATTCATTTAAGTAAGTACAATCTTGTGAAGAAAAACTCTAGGAGGGAGTGTTAATAACCTGGGGGAATCAGGAAAAAACCCTCTGTAGGACATGAAACCTGAACTATGCTTTGAAGGAAGGGGTTTCTAGCAGGTAAATGTAAGGAAGGGGTGCATTTCAGTAGATGGCACAGTGGAGCCCTGGTCCCACAGTCAGAAAGACCTGAGTTCATAGCCTCGGTCACTGACTCTGTGACCCTGGGCAAGTCACTTAACTTCTACTTGTCTCAAGTTGCTCATCTATAAAATGGGGATAATTACAGTATCTCCCTCCCTCCCTCTCTCTCTTTATCTCTGTCTCTCTCTCTCTCTCTTTTCTTCCCACCCTCCCTCCCTCCCTTTCTCTCTCCCTCCATCCCTCTCTCTTTCTCTCTCTCTCCCTCCTTCCCTCCCTTTGTCCACCCCTCCCTCCCTCCCTCTCTCTCTTTCTTTCTCTGTCTCTCTCTGTCTCTCTGTCTCTCTCTCTTCCTCCCTCCCTCCCTTTCTCTGTCTCTCTCTCTCTCTCTCTCTCTCTCTCTCTCGTTAAAAGGACAATATAAGATATTTGTAAAGTCCCTCACAAATCGTAAAGCACTATATAAGTACTAGCTGCTATTATTATACTTCTTGTTATACAAAGGCTCTTACTGAGAAATGAATGATTTGTATGAATCACAGCTAAATGGAAAGTTTGATGAGAACAGTGAGTACATGAAAGGAATTAAGAAATAAGACTGGAAATGTTGTTTGGTCATTTTAGGCACATGGGACTCTTTATGTCCCCATTTGGGGTTTTCTTGGCAAAGATACTGCAGGGGTTTGACATTTCCTTCTCCAGGTCATTTTACAGATGAGGAAACTGAGGCAAACAAGGTTTGCCTTGCCCAGGATCAGACAGCTAGTAAGTGTCTGAGGCTGGATTTGAACTCGGGATCATGAGTCTTCATGATTCCAGTCCAGGCACTCTATCCACTGTGTCACCTAGCTGCCCTATTAGAAATATATGTGGGAGCTTTAAGCACCAAACAAGGGATTGTGATTTTTTTTCCCTAGAGATATTGGGGAGTCACTGAAGATTCTTGGGTAGGATGAGCATCCTATCTAAATATGTTTTAGGAATGTGAATTCACTAGTCATGGGAAAAGGGAAAAGGCAAGGAGGCCAAACAAGAGACAATGAGGCCCTAATCTAGGGTAGAGTCTGTGTGAAAGCAAAGAAGGGACAGATGTGAGCAGCATGGTGGAGAGAGATTCAAGAGGATGACAGCCTTAGATAGAGGAGACAAGAAGAATCAAAGATAGAAGCACCAAATGACCAATGCAGGGTCTACGTTCAACAGATGCAATACGGAATGAGGGGACTGGCCAATGAGGAAGGACCCAGTCTTTCGAGCATGCATAGATATGCCTTCACTGGTTTCAAATCCTAAAGAACGAGCAGATATTTCCTGGTTGTTCTTTGCCTGCTTTGAATCCAATCAGTTGGAAACTTGGGTGAACTTACTGTTAGCCATGAATGACAAGTGACCATGAAAAGTCTTCTAATTGACTGAAGAGACAGGAAAAAAAAAACAACAACTGATGATGAGAAGTGATGAGCTGGAACTGAGTGAGAACATGCAAAAGGAATAAGTCCCCCCACTATAGAACCCCCTCTGGGGCCACTTCCCAACCTGGGAGCTTCTCTCCCAGTTTGAGGTTTACAGAGGGCTGATTGCTACTACACTCAGAGTGGGTGTAACTTTAAGGGATCGTGATTTCTAATATCCTAATTTTGAGCCACCACAAGAATGTTCTTCATTATCAATTAACCAGTAGACAACATTATCTTTAGTCAAAGACTCAGTTTCTTCAAATTTTTTTCTCCTGGTTGGTCCTGCTTCTCTTGGATAGCCTGGGGACTTTAACATACAGCTGGGTCAAGACAGGAGATAACATTATTTTCAACGTCAGGAGTTGGAACATATTCTCTGGCCACAAGTGGTCTCCACTCATGTGCATTACTCCATTGTACTTTAAATCTGAGCCTATTCTCCCAAGGGACCTTGTATGTGCAATGGGAAAATGCATCCCGAAAGTGGTGTGGTAATAATGCTTTGTACTTCCAAAACTGTGTAGCAAGAACAAAGTAGTATTAAAAATACTTTTACACACTTAATTTGCTTAGTTTATCAAACCCACTCTCCTAGATGACTAAAGGTGAATATCAGCCCAGTCACTACTCAAATTACCTTGTTCTTGCTATACTTTCTTAGTAAATTTCTTTAAAGCTAATGGAATCTACCGGTTTATTGATAATGAGGAGCTATGGTATTAGAAGTTACAACCATTACCCCTGAGTGTAGAAGCAAACATCCCCCTGAGGACCTCAAATTGTAAAAGCAAATGGCCAGTTGTGGGAGTGAATGGGAGGGGTACTGCAGATGTGACCATGCTGAGGTTTTAGAGGAGAATCTGATCAACATAGGCTGGAATGAATAGGAAGACTTCCTAGAGGAGGTGAGATGAGCCAGACTGTGAATGATGCATGACATTTACCTGCTAGAAGGGAAATTGAATTCCAAAAGGTAGAGCAGCCTCTCAGCCCATGAACCTTTGGGGCATTCCTATTAGAACGGGGCTGAGAGTTGGTATGCAAAGGGTTAAAGATGACTGGCCTGACTAATAATAGCCCAATGGAAGCTGAACTTTAAGGATAAAAGCCACCATGGGCTATTTTAGGTGCCCAGTCACACGGAGTAATGGGATTGAGAGCATAAGCAGGCACGAGCAGGGCTGGTATTCTTAGCTACAGGAGCAGCCACGGGTGTCCACCCTTTCCAAACAAATCACACATTTGCAAGTTTGACTTTTTTCTCAGTTGAGTCTTGTTTTGACCTTCAGTCAAGCATAATTCTCCAGTGGGAAGGAATACAGCACTCCTAGTCTTTCTACCCAGAGCTCTTTTCAGAAATGCTGCTCCCAAACCTTTCTGTTCCTTCCAGCCTTTCACTCACTACATAGGTGAGAAAAACTGAGGCTAAAGCAGACAAGGGACTCACTCCTGCAGAGGAAGCAAGGGAAATGAACTCAGACTGCCCAGCTCAAATTTGGAATGTCAGTCACTGTCATTCAGTTAGTCAGTCAGATCAGACTCTTTGTGACCCCATGGACTATAAGAAGCCAGTGCTGTCCATGGGGTTTTCTTAGCAAAGATACTGGTTTGCTATTTTCTTCTCTAGTAGATTAAGGCAAATAGAGGTTAAATGACTTGCCCAAGGTCACACAGCTAGTCAGTGTCTGGGGCTAAATTTAACTCGGCTCTTCCTGACTCTAGTGCCCTAGCGCTCTAACCATCGGCTAATTAGCTGCCTGTTGTTCAGTTGTTTTTAAGTCACGTCTGACTATTCATGACCATTTGGGATTTTCTTGGCAAAGATACTGGAGTGATTTAATCATTTCCTTCTCCAGCTCATTTTACAGATGAGGAAACTGAGGCAAACAGGAGTAAGTGACCAACCCAGGGTCACATAGCTAGTGTCTGAGGTCAGATTTGAACATTGAAAGATGAACCTTCTTGACTCCAGGCCTGGTGCTCTATCCACTGAGCCACCCAGCTGCCTACTAGATCTGAAAAGAACTATTTCCTCTGTCATTGAATATATACGATCTTTGCCTATTTACGAAATAGTCATGGATGGAATAGGAATATGATAGTTTCCCCCTCCTCCTTTTCTTTTCCCTTTTCCTCTTCACTGCTCCTCTTTCCCACCTCAGTCTCCTCCCAATACATCTCTATTCCTTGCTCAGGTAATCAGCTACTCAGCAGTCCACTGACTACTCCAGGCCCAGCTCTGTCCTAAGTATGCACCAGGCAAAAACCAAGAGAAGCAGGGTCAGCCTCAACCAAAATTAGGAAGAAAGTGATTCTCTAGCAATCCTGGTTCCAGGCAGCTTTTCTTTTCTCCCTTCATGGCTATTCCCTCAGCTGCCCCATTCAAACCCCCCAGCTCCCACTCCACTCCCAGAACCTAGTTCTGCTCTGCCAGAACAACTGTGTTCTGAGGGTGATACATCCTTGGCCGCCTCTCCAAAGCTGAACACTTCTCTCCAACTCCCTGACACAGGGAGGAGGAATTGGAAGAATCCTTGCTCAAGAGGGCCATTTTCAGACCCTCCTGCCATCAATCACTTGGCAATCACCTCTCCTCCTTCAAAGTTTTCTCATCATGTTCAGGTCCTTACTGTTCTTAGAGGTCACTGGATCATTGATTAGACCTGGAAGGTGTTGAAAGGGAAATTCTTCATTTGGGCTTTCACCCTGGTTAACCAGGGAAACTCAGGACAAAGAGAATCAGAAGGATTTTATTGTAAGCATGTCAAGGAGCAGCCCATTGACAGGATGATCACTGGAGATCAGCAAGAACTTTGAGATGGGAACAGCTTTTATGGGTAACTTCAAGGCAATTCAGACAGGTCCACCTCAACAAAAGAGGTGGGGGCCCTTGAATCTCAGCACTTCCCCAAGGTAGCGAGGATGGGACAATTTGCAGGTAGGGGTACCTGACAAAAAGCAGGTGATACAAAATCTAGACTTGGTGTCTCCTTCCACACCAGAGGCTCCCCAACACTGGTTAATAAGCAGGGCTAGGAACAATGAGATACTGAGTCACCGTAACCTTCAACAAAGAAATCTTAGATGATTTCTAGGATAGCCTTATTTTGCTCTGAGGCTCAAAGAGGTTATAAAAGTTGCCCAATGTCACACAGGAAGGATTTGAACTCATTTCTCTCACTCCAAATTCATGGCGCCTTTTGCTGTGCCAACCTTTCAGGGACCTCCAGTTTCTCTTATCCTCAATAGATTTATTACTTGCCTCAGAGTCTTGTTCTCTTCCCCAACCCCTACCCTTTCTAAACACGCTCAGTGGCGAGGAGTGGTCATCCTTCAGACTTCCCTCCATTTACTCTCAGTGCCAAAATTCCTAGTACTGTCTCTGCTGGGTGGATCCCTTTTAGAAGCGGATTTATAGAATCCTAGAACCATACTCCTGGAAGACAACTTGAAGACCATATAATGCTGTGGCTGTCAACCTTTTGAATGCCATGACCCTTTAATACTCATACGTGGGCGTATCTGCATGTGGGCGGACCCGCCTGGAGACAGATAGAGGAGCAGTGTCTCGGTTCCTAAGACCATGGGAAATATGTGTTTTCTGATGGTCTTAGGCGACCCCTGTGAAAGGGTCGTTCGACCCCCAAAGGGGTCACGACCCACAGGTTGAGAACCATTGATCTAATCCAACCCTCATTTCATTGATGAAGCAACTGGGTCTCCAAGAGATGGGGTGATTGTGGTTTCCACTACAGGGCACTGTTTCGGCTTCCTTGTTCTCTGTTTCTCAGCCTTCACTCCCACCATCTCCACAACCACTCCCAGGGTGATGGCTACTTCTGTCTCTAATGTCTCTTGGCAAGTACCCAGTCTACAATGCTGCTACTCCTCCCTCCTCCCCACCTAGTTGCTAACTCATTGGGTATTGCTTTGCATAAATTAGCATTGACAGTCACACTTTCCCGAATTTGGACTCGATTAATGCAGATTTGAGGTAATTTGAGTAGCAGCTGAGCTGATAGCCACCTTTGAGTATTCTAGGAGAGTAGGTTTGATAAACTAAACAAATTAATAGTGTAAACAAGGTTACAGGAGGATTGTTTGAACTATTAAAAAAAAAACTTTCTCAGCCCCCTCAAGCACTCTGGAAGCACCTATTTACATACAAACAATGGATGTGTTAATTTATCTCTTCATTAAGCAGTTCTGCTGAGGACCCCTCCCTGGAACAAAGTATTTTGTTTGCCCAGTTGAAGTTTCTGTCAGTACTTAAACGTAAGAGAATGGCATTGCTTTAAATATATCCCATCACACTTCTCTGAATTTAGGCTGGCCTTTCTCCCCAATTAGTCCAAATTAATGAGGTTTGAAAGCTAATGTGCATGCTGCTTGTTTAACATAAAAGGCAAGCAAAAGTCAGAATATAAACTGAGAACAACAGAACGCTGCATGCCTTTAGTTTTTAAAATTCCACGGGATTGGGGCAGCTGGGTGGTACAGTGAATAGCGCAGGGGTCCTGTAGTCAGAAGGATCTTAGCCTCAAACACTTACTAGCTGTGGGGCAGGTCACTTAACCTTAAAAAAATAATTTTTAAAAAGTCGATGAAAAGGACTCTAAAGAGCATCTATTTCAAGCTCCTTATCTTACAGATGGATAAACTGAGGTCTTAGAGTGGTTAAGGGATTTCCCAAACTCATACAGCTAATTAGTACCAGGATTAACTACCAGTTCTCTGACACTAAATCTGGAGCTGTTTTCCAGAGCAACAGACTGTTTCTCCTGAATGTATCTCTTTTGAATAAACCCTGTGGGAATGTGCTTAAAAACAGGCCCTCAAGTTTCATCTTTTTGTTGTTGTTGCATACCTTGTCAAACAAGCAAGCATTTATTAAGTGTCTGCTCTGGGTCAGGCCCAAGAGATGCAAAGGCAGAAATTAAGTGGTCTTTGCCCTCCTGGAGCTTATGATATGTTAAATACAAAATATATACATGTATACGTATACAAGTATTTATTTGTTCAGTCACATCCAACTCTTCATGACCGCATTTGGGGTTTTCTTGGCAAAGATACTGGAGCAGTTTGCCATTTCTTTCACCAGCTCATTTTACAGATGAGGAAACTGAGGTAAATGGGGTTTAGTGACTTGCCCAGGGTCACACAGCTAAGAAGTGTATGAGGTCAGATTTTAATTCAGGTCTTCCTGACTCTAGGTCTGGGCACTCCATCCACTGAACCACCTACTTATATATTATGATAAATGCATACAAATTTGGGGACAATCAGCAAAAGTCTGCTAGAAAGTAATTCACACACACACACACACACACACACACACACACACACACACACACACCCAAAACCATCTTCTCCGCAGGGTTTGGTTCCTGACAAGTAGTGATGGCCCCATAGGGGAAATCTCTAGCAGGTTTCTACCTGAAGAAAACTCAGGCTTGAATCAAAAAGTAGCTCTTTTTTTTTTTTTTTTTTTTTTGGTTTAGACAACTAACAGGGTTTCCATATCATCTTCTTCCACCACTGAAAGCTTTCAGGATAATCTCATGAAACAGTAACCATGTTCTCCTAAATCCTATGAACACAGTCAATTCTTGATGATTGAGTCAGTCAATAATCTTTTATTCGGTATCTACTATGTTCAGGGTACTGTGAGGGATACAAAGATAAATGAAATGTAGGAATATGGTGGAAAGAATATCAGAGCTGGAGTCAGAGGACCTAGGTTTGAAAGCTGACTCATCTCATTATCAGCTGTGTTGCCTTAATCAGGTAACTTGTTCTCTCTAGGCCTGAGTTTCATCATCTGTACCATGAGGATCCTTGAAAGACCTAGAGGGCATACTTATCAATTTACAGATCTCCACCGGTTGGAAGAGAGATCTAAAACCCTAGACTACAGCATCAGGGGCCACAAAGATCTTGAAGGGTTTAAATTGGCAAAATCCAATAAAATTACATTTCATATGGACAAATGCCTTCCATTTGGGTTTTAAAAGCTAATGTCATAAGAATAGTATGGGAGAGGCATGGCTAGACAGCAATTCATTTGGAAAATATTTGAGAGTCTTGAGGATTACAAGCTCGATATGAATTGGTGTCAAAAGAGTGATAACAGCAAGCAGACAGGGTAGTTTCAGGAGAGGTCTAGACAAGTACAAGACTAAAGAGATAGTATGACCATTGCGCTCTTCCTTGTTCATATGGCCAGGTCCTGATTAGTGCAAATAATGAATCCCTTCAAATGGTCAATGATTAGAATTCACATGGCATTTTTCCACTAGACTGGAAGCAATTACAACATCTTGCACAATTATAACTTAGAAGAATGTGAATTTGAATCCATGCAACCATTTCTGGGAATTCATTATTTGCATTAATTGGGATCTGGCTCTAATACATAATGAAGGGTGATATTCACTTCTCTGGGCTGCTAGGTGGCTTAGTGAATAGAGTGCTGGACCTTGAGTCAGGAAGGCTCATCTTTGTGAGTTCAAGTTTGACCTCAGACCTTTTTAACTGTGTGGTCTGGGACCCTGTTGGCCTCAGTTCCCTCATCTGTAACATCTTTTTTTTTTACTGCTTTTCTTTGCCAAGAAAATCCCAAATGGGGTCATGAAGAGTTGAACATGACTGAACTACAATAAAAAATCATTTCTCCCATTAGATTGTAAGCTCCTTGAGGGCAGGGACTGTCATTTTGCTTTTGCTTTTGTTGTTGTTTCCCATGCTTAGCACAGTGTCCAGCACAGTAGATGCTTGATAAATATTGATTGGGTGCTGTGTTTTATTTAGCATGTCGCTGATAAGTTGGAAAGTATTCAGGAGAAGGTAAACAGGCTGATGAAGTACCTCGAGCTGACAAGCCATAAAAGGAACTATGGATATTTAAGCAAGAAAAGAGAAAACTTTGGGGAGACATTATAACTGTTTTCAAGTACTTGAAGTGTGATCTCATGGAAGAGGGATTAGATTTGTTCTACTTGGTTCCAGGGATAGAACTAGGAGCAAAGGATAGAAGTTTCAGTGAGACCAATTTAAGTTTAGTATAAGGATAACCTTCCTAATAATTAGAGTTCTCCAAAAATGGGACAAGCTTCTGTGGGGCACCATGGGCTCCCACTCACTAGAAGTTTTCAAGAAAGAGCTGGAAACTGAAGGTGGAGACCATCAATCAACTCAATAAATGATCATGCATGAATGTAATAGAATATTATTACATCATAAGAAATGCCTAAAGAGACGGAATCGGAGAAACCTGTGAAGACTTGTATGAACTGATAAGAAGTGAAGTTGTAGAACTAGAGCAACTATCTATGCAATGACTGCAAAACTGTGTGATGACCAATCACGATGCCAGAAGATGGATGATGCAAGCAAAGCTCCTTCCTCTTGGCGGAGGTGTGAAGGGTTGTAGGTACAGAATGAAAAATAGATTTTTAGATATAGCCTATGTATAAACTTGTTTTGCTTGATTATATTTATTAGTTGCAAGTTACAATTTGCTTCTGTATTTTTTTTCCTCCAAGGGATGTAGAAAGTAATAATAATAACAGATAAAGGAAAAAAGCATATTAATGAAATGTCTTTAAAATGCACAGAAAAGAGCAGAAGGAAGCTCTCAGAAGACATAAGAAAGGAGGGTGGCTTTAGGAATAAGGTGCGGAATTTGTTACATACTTTTTATAAAACCAAACTGTAGGTAATAGAAAGTTCCAGTTTCATGTTCTGTTCTTCTTTGTATTTGGAAGTATTTATGTCTATTGTTATATTTCAAGTTCATAATAATAACAACAAACTCAGAAGGAATGACAGGAGGTAGTATGTTCAGGGCAAGTTGAAACACCACCACCACCTTCACCCCATTGAGGAGATAGCCCCCAGACCTGCTTCCAAACCAGCCACACCTGAGGGAAGAAAGGACGGTCAAGAGGAGTTACACCTTCCTCATCACCATAAGCAACTACTGCTGACCAAATACCACCCAGATAAACACAAGAGCCTTGGGAGTGGCAGCACCCCCAAACCACCAATTCTGCTTCCTGCCCAGCCCTCACAGCCATCAGTCAGGAATACAACTCTGTGGAAGAAGGGTCAGCTATCCCTATCATCTGCCAACCACCTGCCACTCATAGGGTGGGTGGGTGGGCCAGCCTAGTTGAAGCAGCACCCTGGAGGAAAGAGAGGAGATAGCATGTGCCAGGCAGATGAAGCTACCACCTTGGTCATCATCTCCCCTCAGAGTGTAATGGAGAAATCCCAGGACCCTGAAGTCAAGAGCCTTTGGAATAGCAATGTTCCCAGCCCAGTATTTGTAGCCATCATCCTGGGACACAGCCTCTGTGGAGACACTACCACCTTAGTTTAGGTTCTCATCACTTCTCACCAAGATTTTTTTTTTT
>CM053582.1:240614392-240690125 GCA_028627135.1 Pseudochirops cupreus
CTCAGCTTCCAGATGCTGGGAGAGAAACTCTTTCTCTCTCTCTGTCCCTTCAGCAGGAGCAGCATTCAAATTCTGTCTCTCAGATGCTGGGAGAGAAACTTTCTCTCTCTCCCTCTCTTTGTCTCTCTCTCAGCCAGCTTCAGTCTCCACAATTCTTCCTTCACCCAGGGCAACATTCCAATTCTGTCTGTCTGTCTCTAGAATTCTTGCTTATATACACACCTCAGCCAATCCCCTTCTTCCACATCAACAGGGGAGTTCATGCCTTCTCAACAATGGGACAGAGTTTGCCCCTTTCACACTTAGCACTTAGTACTAAGTGCTAAGTATCCTGCTAAACAGATTACTATTACAAATATACATGTGGGTCCTTTCCCCACTTTTTTTTTTATCTCTTTGGGATATAGCCCTGGAAGTGGTATTTCTGGGTCAAAGAGTATGTACATTTTTATAGGCCTTTGGTTATAGTTCCAAATTGCTCTCCAGAATGGTTGGATCAGTTTACAACTCCACCAACAATGCAGTAGTCTTCCAATTTTCCCATATCTTCTCCAGCATTTATAAATGTTGGGTTTGGAGTAAGGAAGACCTGGGTGCAGCTCTTGAATTCAAGAGTCATTAATTATAGGACCTTGAGTAAACAAACCTCTTAGCCTTGGTTTCCTCATTTGTAAAATGGAAATGTTATTCATTATGCTGTTTTGTCATGTTAGCCAATCTGATATGTGTGATGTGGTACATAAGAGTTGTTTTGATTTGCATTTCTCCAATTAATAGTAATTTAAAGCATTTTTTCATATGATTATAGATATCTTTAATTTCTTCCTCTGAAAACTGCCTGTTTATATCCTATGACTTGTATTCTTATAAATTTGACTCATTTTGCTATATATTTTAGAAATAAGACCTTTATCAGGGACATTGGTTGTAAAAATTCTTTCCCAGTTTTCTGCTTGCCTCTTAATTTTGGTTGCATTGTTTTTGTTTGCGCAAAAATTTTTCAATTTAATGCAATCAAAATTATCCATTTTGCATTACACAATGATCTCTATCTCTTGTTTGATCATAAATTCCTCTGTTCTCCATAAATCTGACAGGTAAACTATTCATTGATCTCCTAATTTGCTCGTAGTATCAGCCTTTAGATCTAAATTGTGTACTCATTTGGACTTTATTTTGGTATGCAGTGTAAGATGTTGGCCTATGCCCAGTTTCTGCCATACTATTTTCCAGTTTTCCCAGCAGTTTTTGTCAAATAGTGAGTTCTTATCCCAGAAGCTGGAGTCTTTTGGCCCATTGTATATATTTTGAAGTTATCCTCTTCTTCTGGGTTTGTTTCTTAGGAATGCCTGATTCTATATTTCTTTATCACCAGTATTTTCTCTGTTTATTCATTTTTGAGATTTCTTCAATTGGAACTTTGTGTCAGGGTCAGACTTTCATGCTTCTGAATGGTGAAACCTTGTTTGGTCCTGACCTGCATTATTTGAGATCCTGGCTCTACTTTCTCTAGGTAGTGAAGATGGTGTTTTTTCAAGGATCTCTGGAGAGGATCATTGCTCATTGTAGATCTTAGTGCCACAGATTTCAATCCTGGATAGGTTATCAGATAAACACTGGAGGGTCCAGTTTTCCCTGGATCACACTGATCTGTGAGTTTAAAGACTTTTGTACACTCTCCTCCCAGGCTGGGCCTTTCTGGCTAGACTTCTTCCCTAATGTCTTCAGGCTTCTAGTAGTCTCTTTATGTGGACCTGGGGTGGAAAATGAACTTAATGGAGTTTCTCTTTAGAATTCTTGATCACAAGTCAAATTGGTGTTCTTTTTTTCATCCTTACTGGAGGAAAGCTTAGCCATCCATGCTCATTTACTCTGTCATCATAAAGAGGTGATTTCTGTGAAAGCAGAAATTATTTCTCTATAGTTATAGCTAGCATTTATACAGCACTTTGAGGTGTAAAAAGCACTTTTCATTCATTATCTGATTTATTAAATTTTATCTAATTTTATTTAATTTTAATTTTATTATCTACTTTTATACACCACCAACCCAAATCTAGCACAAAATTTTGTTGTTTAATTGGATTGAAATATATAAATGATATGTTCCAGTCAGGTCAGTCTCTTTGCTGCTCCCTAAACATGTTCCTTCTCTACACTCTTGCTAATGTATTTTTCCCATACCTGGAACATTATCCCTTTTTTTCTTCCATTTGAGATTCTTTCCATCAAAACCAAGATCAGTTTGCTTTTCTTCCACAGAGCTTTCATTGACTTCCCCAGTTCAACTTCTCCAGTTTCAATAAGCTACAGTAGCATTTCCTGTCTGCGTTCTCTTGATATGGCATAGAGGTGCATATAGCATTGTGTGTATTTGATCTGAAAGGATCCTTCGGAGCTCATTTAGCCCAACCTCCCTCATTTTATAGATAGGAAAAACCAAGACCCAGAAGCAACTTGTCTAAAGTCACAAAGCCAGTGAGTTGGGACTAGGACACACATCTCAACAGTAGTGTTGGGTTTGGAGTAAGGAAGACCTGGGTGCAGCTCTTGATTTCAAGAATCATTAATTATAGGACCTTGGGTAAACAAACCTCTTAGCCTTGGTTTCCTCATTTGTAAAATGGAAATGGTATTCATTATATGTGCCACACGATAACACTGTGAGGTTCGAATGTATAAGAGGATATAAAATGCTTTGCAAACATTAAAAGTCTTTTATAAATGAGAGCCACAGTTCTCATACTTGTCATCTCAAATATGTTCCCATAGCACCTAGCATGATGCCAAGAACACAGGTACAACCCAAAATGTGTTTATTGAGTTGAGAAGAATTCTGAAATTGCCAATCGATGCCTTTCTTCCCTGCATGATATTCTCCATGAAAGAACAAGGGAAAAGGTTTGATTGGTTGCACCCAAATCAGTGTGGTCCCTGCAACCTGTTATCAAACTCTCACATGAGACATTTGTGCTTTCCAGATTCCAAGAGCTGTTTGGGAGGGTTTGCCCTTTGGGCTTAAGGAAATTCAACTGTTTATCTCCATTGTAAAGTAATTTTCCATGTGCAGAATGTGGCCAATCCAATCCAGTACATAGGTTTATCGTACGGAAGGGCCAAAACATCTTAATCGGGCATTAGCCTCTCTGAACCAGCAGAAATGAGAGCAAATCCAGGAAGCATTATTTCTCTGAGATAAGAATGTAATTGCCTAATGTGACTTAGAATCTACTAAGGCTCTGTTTTAGCTGATTTAGCCCACAGAACGGCTGTTCATGTCCCCAATTCACAGTAAGCCCTAAGGAATTCCTCTTATCACAAATGGGATTGTACAATGATAAAATGGTTTGTTGCGAGGATATTTTCCTCTACTCTCAAGAGAAAAACAGCTGCCACAGTTTGAGGCTAACATGTCTCAGGTCCCTTTTTTACCAGGATTCAGGCAGGGAAGTTTGCTCCTTGGAAAGTTAGGAATAAATTAAATGCAAGAGTCACCAGGAAAGCAATACGATTTCACATAATGACAGAACATTCTTACTACAGTATGAGTATTTGCGTGTGCCTGCCTCTGTGTGCCCATATGTTCAAGCAATCAATCAAGTATTTAACTAAGGGCCCAAATTAATCTTCCTAAAGCACTGTTTTGATCACAGAGAGAGTGGAGTGGGGGTGGAAAGAACTCTGGATTTGGAGTTGGGGGATATGGGTTCAAATCTTGTCTCTTCCACTTGCTACTTGTGTGACCTGGGACAAATCTCTAGACCTCACCTGCAAATGATAGAGGTTTGGATAGGTGAACTTCAAAGCTTAAAATCACAGAAATCTAAACTGAAATAGAAGAGACCTTGAAAATTATCTGGTCTAAGTCCCTGATTTAGTAAGTAAGAAAATTGAGGCCCAGAGAAGTTATTTGCTCAGGGGCACATGGTAACAGGTCACAAGTGATAGTGTCAGGATTCAAACCCAGGCTTTGTGACTACATATTCAGTGCTCACTGGAGAAGGAAATGGCAAACCATTCCATATGTTTGCAGAAAAACTCCATGGGCAGTATGGTCCATGTGGTCACAAACACTTGGACACAACAAAACTACTGAACAACAAATTGAGCACTCAGTCCACTGTGCTGTGTTGCCCCCTTATCTTTGGGCACATGATTCCCACTAAAAATCTTTTAATGGTTCTCCATTCTCTACTTAACAAAGTCTGAATGCCTTAGTTTGGCACTCAGAGCCTTTTCTTCAGCTCCCATTACTTCCCTTCACTTACCCCTTCCTCTAGTTACACTAGTCCCTGTCTTCTGAACAGGCCATATTCTTCCCCTACTCTAGCTGGGAGGCCTTTTCCATATCTTTGCTTGTTGAAATCTGATCCATGCAATAGAAATCAGTTCAAATGCCACCCACCCGACAAAGGCTTTCCTGGCCCTCCAACATCTTAACCCAAAGACCCCTATTCCCACTCTGATTTAACTCAGTATTTTGTACCATTCACTTACTACTTATCTTGTGGTACACTATAGTCATATAGAGACGTGCCTGCTGTCCTCTGCTGGATGGGTCAGTGTTTTATCTAATTCATCCTGGAATCCTCAGAAACATATCATCAAACAGTTCCTTGAACCTAATTAATATTTATTGAATGAATAAATGAATTAGGAAATTGATTATATCCTGCCCTATAACATCAATTGAGTCATTGATCTGTATTGTTATGTAATAGGAAAAAGAACACTAGCCTAGGATCAAAAAGATTTGGATTCTAGGCCCCACTGCCCTGCGTTAGTCATGTGATCTCCTACAAATCACTTCAAACTTTCTGGAACCGTGTTTCTGCTTTTATACAATGGGGTCAATAACAGCTGCCCCATTAACCTCCTAGGGATGCTGGGAGGACCAAATGTAATGAGACATTATGTGAAGAAGCACTTGGAAAACTAGAAACTTTACAGAAATGTAAAGTATTACCATTATTTAAATGTTTACAGTGTAGGATTTACATCCCCTACCAGACTCTAAAATTGAGAACAGGGTCCTGATACTTCATATTCTGCTTCAGATCCTAGCAGAGGGTCTTGCACACAATACAAGTTCAAAAAATGTTCATAAAACAAATGAATGAATATATACACCCAGAACTAAATTATACTAAAGGGAATAAAAAGAGATGTCTGAATGTTATTTGCATGTGGTATACATACATACATACACACAGACTTTTGTGGGTTTTTTTCACCAAATCTAGACATGATATTTCATTATTTAGGTAACTCTCAGTGTGGAAACTCCTTCCACCAGTGTAGTACCATAAGTCATCTATAACTTAAGGTTGCCTAGGATACTAAGAAATTTAGTGACTTAACGTGCTCACACAGCTAGTATATGTCAGAGGCAGACCCGAACCTAAGTCTTCCTGCTTCCAAAGCTGGCCCTCTGTCCATTACTTCTGAGGGCTCCTATGATCTTGTGTATGTCTGTGTGTTTGTATGTGTAAACCCACACATATATGTACTTCTTGGGACCTACCCTCAAGGTTATTATAATCTCATTGGGAAAAAAAATTTTAAAATAGGGACAAATGCAAAGACAGGCTATAAACAAGTGTTAAATGGGATATAAACAACAACTGATATCTACCTGACCCTGGTTTTGCTGCTAGCCCTCTTTTGGGTCTGCATTCCGGCCTTGGGTTACCTCCTCAATCAGATGGGGACTGAAAGAGATGATCTCCTAATTCTGACTTTCTGTGGCTCTAATCCCCTGCCCCCGCCCACCTCAGGACTGATTTCAGCCACAGCAGTGGGTTAGCTCCTTCAATTCCTTGTGGTCTGTAGTACAGGTGTCTGACACATTTATGCTCTAGAATTCACTGTGTAAAAGGAAATGACCCTGATCCGGTGGGCCAGCCTTATCTCCCCACTAAATCTGACTCTGCTGGAGCCATATCACTAGTCATAAATGCTCCAACAGCCTCTCCCAGCCTGAGAGGTGGCAATTGGGAACTCTACCTTGATGAAATCAAAGAAGGCAAATCACATCAGAAAACAGCCAACCACCAGAACTCTTTGAATCACAAAGCCCAGGTCCTCTCCTGCAGAATACCACTTCAGCATCTCATTGAATCTCTTTTTAAATAGCTATATGTCATTTTTAGTACTGTTACTAAACTTTAGTGTGTTACTCATTGCCCAGGATCAGAAACTTGAAAAAATGCAGCACCTCCCAATGGTTCCCAAGCACTGCTTTGATGGAAGAGAAACATTTCCTACTGCTGCTACCTCAATGAACTTTTACTCCTTAACATTCAATTATTAATTGTTTTTCAAGATCTGGTTTTCAAATCACGCCCCATATCAAAGTTAAAATCACCTCTTTTATTTGTGAACGTTGTCGTGAAAAATCATTGGAACCATTGGGTGCCGCATTTTTTTCATGCAGGAGAGGACTGTATATGAAAATATGTAGTGTTGGCTTTTGTGGGTTTCTGTCTTACATTTCTAAGAATGATAGCCACTCCAGCCAGTTTTAATGACTGGAGAACAGAAATTGCAAAGAAAGAAGAAAAGGATCCATTTGTACAAATATGTGTGTGTATATGTATATATATATATATATATATATATATATATATATATATATATATATTCATATATGTGTTTGTATATATATGCATATACATATGTGTGTATATGTATACATATGTCTGTGTGGGTATGTTTTCATAATAGCCCCAAACTAGAAACTAAAGGGGTACCCAGCTAAACAGATTATGGTATGTGAATGTAATGAAATATCGTTGTACCATAAGAAAAGATGAAATGGACAATTTCAGAGGGAACTGGGAAGAGCTCTATAAGCTGATGCAGAGTAAAGTGAGCAGAAATAGGAGAATAATTTATACAATGACATTATAAAGAAAAACAACTTTGAAAGACTTAAGAACTCTGATGAGTGCAATGGTGAACCTTGATGGAGCAAAGATGAAGTATGCTACCTACCTCCTCCCAGAGAGATGACAGACTAAAGAGGCAGAATGAGGCATGCATTATTGAATATGGCCAATGTGGGAATTTGTTTTGCAAGACCATGCATATTGGTTAGGAGGGTTCCATTTTTTCTTTCATTTTTATCCAATGGGGAGGAGCCAGGAGGCAGAAGGAGAGAAAATAAATGCATGTTAATTAGAAAAAAATTATAAAACTTAATTTGAGGGGGAAATACAAGTCACATGAAAGAGATAGAGACTGAGAAATGTATTCCAAAGCCATGTGTCCCAGATTCTATTCCTCTGAACCCAGATTCAGTCCCTTCCCCTCAAAAAAGGGCATGCTTTTGGTCTTAGCACATTTTCTGCTTGATACCTGTAGCCTTTCCTCTCTCTGCACATTTCTTCATTTCCTTCAGTGTGAATTCTGACAGCTTGGGTGGGTGTTGGCCTTGCTCTTACATAGGTCATTACATCAAGTCACCTAGAGCATGTCACTGTTTCCAAGCTTTCCCAATGTAGCTGGGAGTACAAGGAAGGTTCTTTGAACCTTTGAGCATTTGAGTTCCCATCTGGGGAGAATTGGTAAGACTTACTCCTCTTGCAAAGCCCTCCCCCCAATTCAGAAGGTTTTTCACATGTATTATATGTTATATCTACATCTTAAATATTTGGTGGGAAACTGAAACAAAGGAGACAAGAATACGGATGTTTGTTTTTCCTCTAGAGTTATACAAATTAGGAATGCAAGTTCGGGGTGTTTGGGAGCAGCTTGGTTTTGTGTAGCCACAATGAGAATAACCTGACAAACACTTGCTAACTCCTGTGCCCTCTGCCTAGATGGCACAGTGCTAGGCCCCTAGGCTTGAAATCAGTAGTCTCCATAGCTCTGTACATGAACATCTCTTCCGTCTACATATTAAAGCCAAAGTGGTCTTGGACTATAATAAGAAAGGTAGAGCATCTGGTAATGATTAAGTATTTGTGCTGCTGCACTTTGACCTAGTCAGAACCTATTTGGAATATTGAGTTCAATTCTGGGCACCACATTTTCGTGTTGCACAGAAAATCCTGAGAAAAGCAGCCAGGATGGTGAATGGCCTTGGATACATGATGTGAGGGTCACATGGGGGAACTGAGCATGTTCAGCCTAGAGAAGACTTGCAGGGGGCAATGATGGCTGTCTTCAGGTACTAGAAGATTAAATTCTAACAGATGTCCAATTCCTTGAGTCTGAGACCGTGTTGTTTTTTCATCTCTATATCCCAAGCTCAAAGTCTTATGCATAGTGGGTGTTTAATAAATGTTATATTGAGCTGAATGGAATTTGATAGCTAAAAGAATAAGGAGAATAGTTGTCCTCCAGCTAAGTGGCAAAGTGAATAGAATGCTAGACATCAGAAAACTGAATCTATAAATACATACATTAACATATCCTAACCACTAACAGGGTATTACCAAATAGTTGGATGTGTCTTAAGTGGCTAATAAGGTGAATGCGTAATTAAGCCATCAATCAATCAACAAGTATTTATTAGGTGCTTATTACATACCAGGCATTGTGTTAAGCACAAGGAACAAAAAGAAAAAAGTATCCTGGCTCTCAGGGCACTTACACTCTAATGGAGAAATATGTGTGATAACTAGCCTGGAGCTCTGGACTAAGGCAAGGCATGGGAGAAAGGAGGTGACTGTTTCCTCACTAGGAGCCTCACTTCCACATCTTCTTACCTCCCTAATTATACACTCCTACTCTCAAAAGTAATAGTCCTTCGCAGGTGTTGTGAGCCACTCTTCTGTAGGGACTCAGAGGGGTCAATCACCGCTCCCAAGGAAAGAACACTTCAGCTGTGACCCTGTGTTCTCCCCCTCAACTGAATTGGCCCCAGGTGCTGTTTCAGATAGTTATGGCTCTGCGGAACTATATAGCCTTCCCTGTAAATGGATGCTGCCCAAGTCCCTTAAAAATGCATGCTTTTGAGAACCTGTTTCCCCTGCTATTTCCAGCCTTACTTCCAATTACTTTGTAGCAAGAAACATTTGATCTGTTCACTATCTCACGAAAAAGGTTGTGAGCATCCTTTCCTCAAGGCCTTCTTCTAGGTGTCGCCTGCCCTCCCCTAAAATGCCCATCTCATGCTCTCTGCCTAGACAAATCCTTCTTTTATTTTTTTAAGTATTTTTTCCCATTTAGCAAAAATCCACTTTCTCTCACTCCCACCTTCCCTCCTCCCATTAAAAGAGAAAGAAAAATAAAACTTTGGAACCAACACACATAGTCAAACAAAACAAATCCCCACTGTGGTAATGTCCAAAGAATATGTGTTCCAACTGTACCCCAGAGCACCACCTCTGGGTAATATGCACAGGCTCTCTGGAATGGTGGCTGATCACTACACTGATCAGAGTCCTTAAATCTCTCAAAGTTGTTTGTCTTTTTAATATTGTTACTACTGTGTAAATGCTTGTCTTGATTCTACTCTGCATCAGTTCATACAAATCTTCCCAGGTTTCTCAAAAACCATCACATTAATTATTTCTTTCAGTATAATAGTATTGCATTGCATTCATACACCATAATTTGATAAGCCATTCCCCAAATGATGGTTTCTGAATCACAAAAAGAGCCACTATCAATGTTTTATACATATACAGCATATATATATATATATATATGCATACATATATATATATATATATATATATATATATATAGTTATACATATGGTTCCCTTTCCTCTTTCTTCAAGTCCCAGCTCTTTTCTCACTTTTTCTGTGAAGTCTTCTTTAGCATTCCAGCCCAGGGCAATCTCTCCCTCCTCTGACTCTATTGAAAGGAGATTGTTCCATCTCTCTCTCTATCTCTCTCTGTCTCTGTCTCTGTCTCTCTCTCTCTTTCTCTCTCTCTCCCTCTCTCTTTTCCTCTCCCTCTCTCCTTCTCATTCACTTTCTCTTATTATATCCAGTCAGTTACTAAATCCTGATTATTCTTTCTCTGCAATATCCTTTATACCTTTCCCCTCCTCTCCCATTTCCATGACATTACTATTTACCTGAACTATAGCAATAGCTTCTTGACAGGTCTTCCTAATTTTACTCTCTCCCTCCTCTAATCTGCCTTCTATGTCACTGTCAGATAGATCTTTCTATATAGATCTGGTCATGGCATTCTCTGCTCAAAAATCTACTACGGCTCCTTATTATCTACCAATTGATCTTTTAAAAAATCCCTAGAGCAAAACTGAATTACTTAGTCTTTGTTCCCTGACTATACTCTCCACTTTTCCACCTCTATGTATCTTGTTATAGGAATCTGAAGATCTTCCCTGCCCCTAGGCCCTTTGACAGGCTTAAGTGGCTCTGAGAACCTTCCCTGATTTTAAAGTATACTTTGCCCCCTAATAGGCTGAATGTGGTCACATGGAGCCTGTGGCAGACAGCTTGTGCTTCAGGAATGCCCAGACCTTATTACTTTGTGATTGGGCAATGGGTCAAGAGGGCTGTGACATTCTCTGATCCAGAAGAAAGCTATATATACCCTGATGTGAGTTTTTGCTTTGGGGCTCACTTTGGAAAGAGTTGTGTGATTTGGCCAGACGAGACTCTGGGAAGCCATTGAGCCCCCCAGCTTTGAAAACCCAGATGTTGGTGCTTCTCTCTCTAGTAACTAACTAGGTATGGATGTAATGGTCAGACAACTGGAAGCCCATCTGCTGATCTATTTCTTTGCCTGCTTGTAACGTCTGCCTGTAACTTCTGTTTGTATTCTCTGAAGTTCAGGGTGCTGACTTTTTTTCCCCTTAACTAGGTAAATGATATATGTTTGATTGATTAAAGTAAGATTGTTAACCCATTTTGAGTTGCTTTCCTTTAGGAAAGCAGATCTAAGAACCTGTGCTAGCTGCCATCCTGGGCATACTAGGGTGCTTGCTGATACATATCTATGTAAGCTGTTCCTTATGTCTGGGGTGTTTCTTGTTTCCATCTTTGCCCACTGAATTTTTACTCATTTTTAAAAGACTGACTAAAATCCTCCCACCCACCCCCACTTTGGGAAAGATAGTAGAATGTTTATGTTCAATTCTTCCCCAGGCCATTGCCCCTGCACTGGCTACATTCTCTTACTTTCTCCTTGTTTTCTTGGTAAATCAGTACAACTCTACACCACCTTCTTCTCTTAATCCTTGTCCCCTTATCCTATCAAAGATCTTGCCTTATTAAGCCCCATCCTTGACTTCTTCCTATCATCTTCTACCTCATCACCTCATGTCTAAATCATTACAATGGCCTTCTGGTCGGTCTGTCTGGCTCAAATCTCTCCTCCCATCGGTCTATCTTTCATTCAGCTGTCAAACTGAGCTTCCTAAAGTGCAGGTCTGACCATTTTACCTCCTATTCCACAAACTCCAAGGGTTCCTTTGACTCTAGGACCAAGTCTAAAAGACCGTTTGGCTTTTAAAGTTCTTCATCATTTACCCCCATTCCTACTTTTCCAATCTCCTTATTCAGCACTCTTTTCACCTATTCTGAAATCCAGTGACACCAGCCTCTTTGCCATTCCTCACAAAAGACACTCTATCTCCCACTCTGAGTATTTTCACTCGTTGTCTCCCATGCCTTTTAATCCTTCTCTTTTCATTTCTGCCTGTTACCTTCCCTGGCTTCCTTCCAGTGTCAGCTAAAGTCTCACCTTCCGCCACAAGCCTTAACCAGTCCTCTCATCATTAGTGCCATCTCTCCTGAGAGTACCCACAATTTATCCTGACTATATCTTGTTTGTACAGTATCTTATTTGTTTGCAAGCTCTACTCTATTATACTGTGAGCTCCTTGAAAGTAGAGGTATCTTTTCCCTTTCTTTGCAGCCACAGTACTCGGCACAGTGCCTGACAAACAGTAGGTGCTAAATAAATGCTAATTGATAAAGATAAATAGAATTGATGACAACACAATAAAATTTAATTTTAAAAATGCTATTTGACAGACTGACTTGGTTTCTTTATCTGTCAATGAGGATGTTGGATTTGATGGCCTAAAGATCCCATACTGTTCCAAATGTATGATCTTTTGAACCTCCATGAAGACTTCCTTGATCCTTCCTGTTAGGATGACCTACTCCCCTTTGGACCTCACATAGTGCTTATTTTTTTCATGTCTCAAATGTATTACCCACATAATATCATATACTATGGTTCTTTGTATATCCCTCTAATCTCCATACTACACTCAAAGCCCTTTTACAGCAGGGAGTATGTCTTATCTAAAAGTTTTATCTTCCTCTTTGATGGGGCATGGAACTCTCTACATGGTTGATGCTTAATAAATTTCATCAAATTTTATCATTTCATAGACCACTTGGGCATCTCATCTTAAATCTCCAAGATGAGAATAAGCAAAAAATTTCTATAAAATTAATATTAACTGAGACACTAACATCTTTGCAAAAGATGGAGCTCTAAGAACTAAATAGGATTCTTCAAACTGGATCTTAACAAAAGTCTGGATACTCAATGAAAACACAAAAGTGTCTCTCTAGCAGAGTGTCAAAAACCACACTGGAGTCAAGAAATGAAAAAGGCTAAAGTCTTGTGGACTGCCTGGAAGCCCCAAACTGGTATGTCATTTGTGGTTCCCTCAATAAAAAGAATCAGCAGCTACTGGACATGTTAAAACTTGGGAAACATCTTGAAAGGTAACATTGACTCCATCTTTTCAGACAGGAAATTGCCTATTACACATGTAGTAACCAGGTCAGAAGCAGCTATGTGCAGGCAGTTCATTGACTGCTTAGAGCAAAGATCAAAATCAACACCAAATCAAACAAAAGGATCAATATAAAACAAGAAAAACAAACAACAGATGAAAAGACCCTTCAATGCGATTTGTTTGAACAAGGTATTGACTGAAAAAAGTGGGAAATGGATAAAAGTAAAGATATTGACTATCACAATTTCTCTAAGTGATGAAAATAGTCACCACTATGAAAAGCCTAAAAGATCCCAGAAACTGACCTCATCCTCAAATTCTAGATTTCTTTGCCAAACAGAGAGAAATGGCAGCCAAAAGCAACACCAGATTAGAAGAGGAATGTATTTCCAAAGTATGATGGAGTAAACTAGTGAACACTCCACAAAATATCACCTCAAAAAATAGTCCCAAAATTTGAGAAAAAATTAGCCCATAGAGAGCTGTGCACAAGATGTAGCAAGGTGAAATCATTTCCAAAAGCAGGGTGGGGAGGGGAAATGTAGATGAAACCAGAAGGAGAACAAACAATCCAAAATGGAACAGATATGCTGGTGCTTTTAATGATGACCTGTTCTCATCAGTAACAGAAATGGAATAACCACATTTAGATTTTACCATCTACTTCAGAACCCAAGGCAGTACTTGCAAATAGTGTTCAAGAGTCACAGAACCTCAAAGTTGGAAGAGATCTTAGAAGTCTTCTCATTCAATCCATGATGAAGAGTCATTTCTACAACATACTCAACAAAAGCTTTTTCCTGAAAACCTCTAGTGAAAAGGAGCACCTACCACCAAGAGCAGCCTATTCCACTTTTTAATCACTTTAACTGTTAAGAAATGTTTTCCTTACACCAAATCTAAATTTCTTTCTTTGCAATTTCTCTTCTCAGGTGCTCTTAGTTCTGGTAACAAGTATCTTAGTTCTGGTAACAAGTATCTTCTTCTATGTGACAACCCTCCAAATAACTGAAAGGAGCTATCGTGTCCCTCTTATGTCTTCTCTCCCTATTCATTCTGGAATTCTAAACCTCTCTTCAGGCAGCTTAACACTACCCTTACTTAGCCTTCTTGGCTGCCTCATCATACTTCTGACTACTTTTGAGTTTGTCCCCTAAGACTCTCTGACATTTTTTCTGAAGAGCTGCTGTCTAGATCCAACTCTGCCATATTGTGCTTGCTAAGTTTATTTTTTTTAACCTATATGTGAGACAAATAGAGGGGGAAAAATCATGCTTGAGGATACAGAATTTTAAAGGCACTCTGGGATCAATCTTCAAGGTATCTCAAAAAGAAAGAAAATTCCAAAAGAATAGAAAAGTTTGGGGACAGTGATTTAACAAAACAAAACAAAACAAAAAAAACCAACAAGGCAACTGAGAAGGCATCAGCAATTACCAACCCATATGCCTACTATCTCATCTCCATAAAATCTTTATGAGAATAATCTACGCACGCATCAAGGCCATCCTTTACAGAGAACAGACATGCCTTCACAAAATGACTTTCTAGAGTACCTCTTTATAATCACAATTGATTGAAAGGTGCCTAGAATATCAACATTATGCATTTTGCGCATGTGTTTTTAAAAACTAACTCAGCAGAACAAAATGCAACCTTGAAGACTCACCTCAAACAAGATTTCATGCATGATTGATTCATGAATTAAAATTATATAATACTTAATGACTGATGCGGCACTGGAGATAACTTTGTTCAAAGATCTGCCGACGTGGAACAATGTATAAAACAGGGAGACATGCTCCTCCAAGGTATTGGCCAATGCAAGGGAAAATGTCTTGCGTGTAACACAAACAAAAGAACATTTCCCTATTGACAGCTTCTCTAACTGCTTTTATTTCTAAGTAATATTGTGCGATTGCATAGAGAACAGGAATGCTGCTACAAAGCCTCCTCCATGAAATCTTTGGCTTTACAAAAAGAGATTAATCTGGTCAACCAGATAGCAAAAGCAAATGGTACTGGATAAAAAAATGTACATTGTCTAGTCTAGGCTCAAGTTAGTAGCTATTGACACATACAGAGATATGTATATGGGAACTGAACTGGGTTCAGGAATTCTGGGAGGAAGAAACTCCCTTTCCCAATGTAGGTGGCCACCTTTTCTGCAACTTTGGAGTCTTAGAGAGTTCCCTAGGGCACTGAGAGGTGAAGTGGTCTGCCCAGGATATGTCAAAGACTGAATCTGGCCATAATCCTCCTAACATATTAGGAAAGGAAATTTCCTTACCCAGTAATTTCCTATGTCAATGAAATCACAGTTCCAATTCATATTCCTAGGTCCTCTTTGCTATCTGTCCTTTGATTTGATCCTAGACCAGACATACTAAACCAGAGGTTCCCAAAATTATTTGGCCTACCACCCCCTTTTCAAATAAAAAATTACTTAGCATCCCAGTGGAAATCTACTTTCTTTAACCTTTAACAGTTTTTAAAAATTGCATCATTTTTAAAAATTAGGAAAATTTTTTTTAAATGCTGCATCTTAAATTTAATAATGTATTGTAAATTTGTGGGGGCGTTTTCCTGCACTGAAATTTTGATGATGCAATATTACATCATCTAACCATACGGTATTGTATTATAAACAAATCGTTACTCATACATATATATTCCTGTTGATTCATGCTGGACTTCCTGACAATGCATGGCATGCTCGTCTGCCACCACTTGCATGTTAAGACCTGTTGGTGGATTTGACCTATATTTTGTATTTTCTGTGTTTATTTGGAAAATAATGTAATCACTATGACTTTAACTTTGTTACATGACAGAGGAAACATACAATTCTTCAAATTTTTCTTTTCTTCTCTTCCTTCCTTATGCTTCCACCATTCCCTTATTTTTATTCAATGCCAATCCAATTTCACATGAGGCTACCACTGCCCCCCTGGATCATTCCAGAGTCCCCCAGGGGGAAATATTGCCCACTTTGGAAACTTATGTACTAAACCATATGCTTTTTGTCCAGTGTTCATTTATTTTATCAGTATGAATGGTTAGAGCAATCTCTTTTGTACAGCCAGAATGTATCAGAGGAGCAATTTGAACCCTGATCTTCCTGACACTAAGGCCAACTCTCTGTTATGCCTCTCAGTGTCTTCAGTCTATACTATAATAATATAACATATATTGTAATATAAGTGTGTATACATATATTATGTATGCATGTATATATATGTATATATTAATACTTAATACTATAAGTTGCAGAACAACTACTAATCTACATCATTACAGAGAGTTTCCTATAATTTGTAATTCCTGTACCAATGTTTCCTGTAATTCCTGTAATTCCTATACCAATGAAATAAAAGGAAGGAAGGAAGGAAGGGAGGAAGGAAAGAAGAAAGGAAAGAGGGAAGGAAGGAGGGAAGAAAGGAAGGAAGGGAGGGAGGGAGGGAGAGAGGAAAGAAGGTGGGGAAGACAGAAGGGAGGAAGGGAAGAAGGGAAGAAAAGAGGAAGACAGAGGGAGGGGAAGGAAGGAAGGAAAAGAAAAATGTGCATACATATAGCTATACATATATGTGAACATCTATCTATCTTTCTATCTATAACCATATGGACAAAGCATTAGGTCTAGAATTGAGTGGGAGGAAATCTAGCTAGAATACATTTGGGAAATCCTGCAGTTCTTTCTATGATCATAAACTGTTTCAAAAGCCCAATATTTTAGTAACACTATAAGGCTGTAATTTGTATTTTTAAGAAGAAACTTTAATCTTGGAAGAAAAAATATTGTAAATAATTCAAAGGGCAATGGAAATATGCATGATTGGCATGGGTAGATTGCAATGCATTACCGGTGATGACTTGTGTAAGTGTCATAAAGGACATTTTAGAACATGAATGACAAGATGAATTGGCTCAGCCATGTATTGACATAGGGACAATATAGACAGGTAGTCCAAGTGGCATTCAAAGTGTGAGAGGAAGTCCTTCAGCATGTTTAGTGGATCAGTATGGAAGATCTATGGAAAGACAAAGATAAGACTATGCAAAATAGGAAGCCCAGAGGAGTTGTGACACACTGTGGTGGAAAAAAAAAAAGAAACCAGGGATTTGTCCAAATATACCTCTGATGACATGATAAACTCTGTGAAGGCAGCTACAATGTCTTATCTTTGATACTTATCACACTTCCTTGAACAAAATATAGGCCCTCAGGAAATATTTGTTGATCGACAGATCTTATTTTCACTTTTCTCAGCCAGCTCTTTCCTTAATAGATAACGGAGGGATGAACTCCATCTCCCACCTTCATTTCACTGATCTTGGTTCTAAAGGGGCAGGGTAGATCTGCCTTGGAATGACAAAATGACAGTGTGATGAACAGGAATTTGGGGATCATTAAACCACATAATTCCTCATTATGAAGATGAGGAAAATGAAACCAAGAAAAATAAAATGATTTACTGAAGGTCACACAGCAATTGAGGAAGAGAGTTAAGACTAGAATCCCTAGCTTTCTCAACTCCCAAATCTGGCCACCCTACCGCTCATAGACCTAGAAAGGCAAAGAATGTGAAGAGTCTGACTCTCACATTCTGTGCCTTCCCAGTCTAATTGATGAGTCTAATTAATATCTTATTCATTGACTCCTCCACTTGGCATCCAAATCAAGACAGTTTCATAGACCAACCCCAGAGAAATTAATATAATAAAATGGTCATCCCCCTAAAGTTGCCCAAGGATGTAAAAAAATAAATCTCCTGTTCCATA
Organism: Pseudochirops cupreus; assembly: GCA_028627135.1. NCBI lineage: Eukaryota > Metazoa > Chordata > Mammalia > Diprotodontia > Pseudocheiridae > Pseudochirops > Pseudochirops cupreus. Next base: position 240,631,863 of record CM053582.1, read on the forward strand.
TCTAAGCTAATAATACTAATTTATGACCATAAAAATAATTAGAGTAACAACAACAATAATACATATCTTGAGTTATTAACACTGTGTAGCCACATCACTTTAAAAATAAGATACTGGGCTCCTTTTCTATTGCACCAGTAAAATCATATCTGAATTTTGAAAGAGATAATGTTAATTGCCAACAAAAAAAAAAGCAGTATGTTATCAGTTTATTGATTCCCTAGATTGGAGCAAGGACCTGACAGATTAGGCTATAGGACAGGTGTCTGAATTGGAATTGGGTGAGTGGGGTGAGAAATCTTCCCCTTCCTCTTATCTAAACCTCCCTTTTTCAATCTCATTGTTAGTCTTCCTCGAATTTTAGATAGGATTCATAGAAAATGTCCAAAGTCCTTAAGCTCTTTTTATAGGTGAGAAAATTGGGGCTAGGAGAGAAGTGATTTACCCAGGATTACCCAGCTAGGAAGTAATAGGGGCAGGATTGGAATACAGGTCTCCTGGTTTGCCAGTCTATTGTTGCTTTCCATTATGTCTTGCTTACTCAATATTACTATTATATCTCACAATTTCTCTTACTATTCAAGTGCTCCACCTTACTAAGAACTTCATTTATTCCTAAATAATACTTTGCATTTCCATAACACTTCAAGTTTTTCAGGTATTTTCACATACTTGTTTGATCTTCACAAACCAATAGGAATAATTATTATACTCCTATTTTACAGACACAGATATGGAGGCTCAGAAAGTTTTAAGTAATTTGTTTAGGGTGATACAGGGGAAGAGCCAGGACTGGTGCTTTTGAACACCAGCACGGTGCATTGGAAAGAACACTAGTTTTGGACTCAGAGGACCAAGGCTTGAATTCTTTCTCCACTGTCTTCTGCCTGAATGACCATGGACAAGTCACTTCACTACTCTTGGCCTCATGTGTAAAATAAAGACTTTGGACTTGTTAAGTTCTGCAATCTTTTCTAGCTCTAAACGTATGATCCTTCTCTCTGTGAGTCCTGCTGAGATTTTCAATATCTGCTTTCCATGTGGTCCTAGACCAAGACTCTTCTACCTCTCCTCTGACATCTTGGATGATATCCAGGTGTACCAGTTGTCCTTAGGGTGTGTTCTGAAAGGACACAATTTGTGTTTACTTGAATGTTTGGAGAAAAATAAGATGCAACATGAAAACCCTTTGGTTTCCTCATCTTTGGTGTTGGTACTGTTTCTAAAATGTATACATGGGCTTCCCTGCCTTAGGAAGTGAACAGAATTAACTTTCTTTTGATGATTCATCATTAGGCCACTAGTGTTTATCCAGGCTTTCATTTCTAGATGATTCAGACGGGTCAGATAAGACAGGGAATGAGAGGAAAAGCCTATACTGATCTCCTCACTTTCTTTTCTTGAAAGCATAGTCAAGAACAAGTTCTTAACCTAGGATCTAGAACTTTTTTTTTAAAAAATTGATAACTGTATTTCAATATCATTTGGTTTCTATTGTAATACTATGCATTTTATTTTGTGTATTCAAAAACATTATTCCAGGAAGGGGACTATAGGCCTAACCAGACTGCCAAAGGGATCCTTGACACAAAAAAAAGGTGAAGGAGCCCTGTTCTAAGACTATGGATGGAGATGTAGAAGGTGTAGGAGAATTAGTAGAATTTTTAAAATAAAATAAAAGCATTGATACCAACTTAGGACTTGGCTTTTCCTATAAAACTAGGATGGGGGGAGTTATTTTTTAGTTAATTTAGTATTCTAAGCAATTGGGTTCTAGTTCCTGATAAGTTGGGCTGATTGTCCTGATGATTTGGAATGTAAGCTCCTTGAGCGAACAAATTGTTTCATTTGTTGACTGTCTAGCCTATAGAATCAGTGCTAATTGCTTGAATGGTTAATTGAGGTCTGGCTATAATCCCTTGAAGTGTCATCAGGGACCCAAAAGGGAAGGTCACATTTCCCAGAATTCAGGGAGACTTCTGGTCTATGCTTGCTTGATCTATCTCCATCTCAATGATGTTTGGCCATGATTCACCTTTATCAAATATCATTTACCATCTACTCCAAACCCAGAGAAGAACAGACAAACAAAATCTCAGAATGAGGAAGGCAAAATATGGCCTGAGATGCTGGTTGGAGGTTGCTGGCTGATTGCCATGACCTGATATAATATGAGAGACCTTTCCTGCAGCGTGGCCCTTCTCAGCAGAGATAGGAAGGAGCTAATCCCAAATTAAAGAGCAGTGAAGGAGAGCAAAGTGGCAGGCAGTGTGGGCCAGCAGGGATAGGCAGTGATTCATTAATTACCTCCTTTGGAAGGGAAGCAAAGGATTTCTTGCTTCCCTGTTGCTTAGGTGGCACCAGCCCAAGTTTGAATGAACGAAGGAAGAGCTACAACCTCTGATGAAGAGGTAAGGAAGCAGGGCAGAGCCCATTGTTATCACCCTCAACCTTGCCTGAAAGAAGCTCCAGGGAAATATTCTGGAGAACTGGGAGACAGACCTCAGAGGTTTCAAGACAGATGCACCATAGGTGTTATTTGAGATGAGCCAATTGGGCAACTGTGCTTAGGGAAATAAACCCAATGCAGAAGAGGAAGCCAGGAGCCCAAGGTCCAGGCTCAGGCTCCTCTGGGCAGCACATGTCTCTAATGCCATGTGTGAGCAGCTGCCATAGCTGGGGGAAGGGGAGAAGCCCTCTACCCCGTGGGATGGCCAAGAAAGAGAACCTCATGGAGTCCCCACACTCAGCAGTCAGTAAGAGAAAGGGCACCAGAGAGTGGAGTCACTCCTTTTAAAGTCTTCTTAGTAAGAAGCTGCTCCAATTCAATGACCAGCCCCCTTTTCTCCTACCATCTCAAGGACCAAGATACTGCTGCATCATTCTAAAGTCCTCCAGGGCTAAGGATATGTGTCCAGGAAAGTGACCAGAGGAGCTCAGCTCAGCTCCATGCATTCTTCATGAGTTTGCTCCAATCTAACCCTTGCCACACAGGGAAGGCTTCCAGGAAGAAATAGTGTTTGACTTTGGTCTTCAAGGATAGATAAGATTTGAGGAAGTATAGAGGCCATGGGAAGATGAGACTTCTGCCCTGGGGATAAGGGGAGGAATGAGAATGGAGAGCTGGGGTGAGAAGGAAGTATAATGAAAGGCTTCCAGCTTCTTCTTTAGATGGACATACAAGCAACTTGCTCCCAAGAATGAGCAAGAAATCCAACCTGGCTCCATTATGTAGTAATAGTAGCTAGAAAGTGGTGTGATTGTAGCACTGCATCTGGAGTCAGGAAGACAGGAGTTCAAATTCTGACTCAGACATGTCCTAGCTATGTGGCCCTGAGAAAGTCACTTAACCTCCCTCAGATTCAGTTTGCCCATCTGTAAAGTGAGGACAGGGATGGCTAGATGGCACAATGGATAGAATTTCAGCCTAAAATCAGGAAGACCCATCTTGCTGTGCTCAACTCTAGTCTCAGACACTTCTTAGCCTTGTGCCCCTGGGCAAGTCACTTAAACCTGTTTGCCCCAGTTCCTCATCTATAAAATAAGCTGGAGAAGGAAATGGAAAACCACTCTAGTATCTTGGCCCATAAAACTTCAAATGGGGCCATAAAAAGTGGAACACGACTGAAAAATGACTGAACGGCAACATGTAAGCCACAAATAACAGAAACAGTATAAATAAGCAGGACTTGAATCCAGGTTTTCCTTACTCAAAAGGAGCTGAGTGGTGCAGTGGCTAGAACATCAGGAAGAATAGAGTTCAAATTTGACCCCAGATACTGTCCTAACTGTGGTGACCCTGGAGTCACTTAGCTTCTGTCTGCCTCAATTTCACCATCTGTGAAATGGGGATGATAATAGCACCTACCTCCCAGCGTTGCTGTGAGGATCAAATGAGATCATAACTGCAAAGCGCTTAGCATGGTGCCCGGCCCATAGTAAGAGCTGTACAAATGTTAGCTATTCTTATTATTAAAGCCAGCTCTCTATCCAGCAGGCCACAAAACCTTACCAACATCTATAACTGACACTGGTTTAGGACTTAAGAGCTTACAAAATGCCTTCTATCTGATTAGCAGTCCTATGGAGTAGGAAGAGCGTTGGATTTGGCGTCAGAAGTTGTGTCTGAATTCTGGCCCTGCTTCTTGTTAACTGGGCAAACCTGAAAAAGTTATTTCCTTCTCCATACCCCAGTTTCTTGAGCCACATAATGAGGGGGGTTGGACCAGGTCATTTCTAAGGTCCCTCCTAACTCTAAATTCTATGATCCAAAACAGGAACAAGTATAGAGTATGTAGTGTTTATTACCAGGTCGGGGTGTCAGTTTAGGGGTTCTTTCCCTAATTTGTTTTGTTTTTTTTTTCAGTTTCTACCCCACTCATCTCCCTTCCTGACTGGATAAATCAAGCCCATATGTTAATTACTAAAGAAGAAATCACACCAGAGGACATTCCAGAATGTTGCAGTAATCCAGGCAGTACAGCCTGGTAGATTGAGTAGATTGCACCATCAGGGCTGGCTTTTCCATTAAGAAGTGACTTTAAAGGGCCAGATCATCCTTCTCTAATGTTCTTAGTATAGGAAGCCACAGCACAGGTCATTCGCATTTGTTAGTAATCCGAGCACCCAACAATCTGTGCTCTTTTCAGTTGCCTTTTTAAAGGTCATCACGAAAGGCCATAGCAACCACTCTTCCTTAGCAACACAAGAAATAGCCCATCATGAAGAAGACTAGACACCATTGTGCCTGAACCAATTCACTCAATGGCTTATAACACATTCATACAAGGTCAGATTTAAAGTGGGAATCGATCTTTTAAAACAGCTAGTCCACACACCTCTTTTACAGGTAAGGAAACTGGGTCTCAAGGAAACAAAGTGCTTTGTCCAAGGTCACACAGCTAGGCTCATTCTATTGACTCCAATCCAGGGGTCTTTCCACAACACCATGATGGTCATGGAAGACCAAGGTCGTGGTTTTAAACCCTAACAATTAGCCAAACTTGTTTTCTCTACGCACAAGTTGCTCCATGAGGCTAGCTGAACCATCTTCCCCACTTCAATACCTTTGTCCCAAAGGCTAAAAGAGTGTGAATGGCTCAGTGCCGTGCCTTCTGCTAGAAAAGCAACTCTACATATATTTCCTACAGGTGATTTATCATCTGCTCTGCTGTTGTCCTCTTCAAAAATAACTCACTCACCTATAGCAAATGTGAGAGGAATTATTCAAGTGCTTTTGTATCATGATTAAACTAAAATATAGTTCCTACTCATGCAGTGTCATTCCTGAACAAAACTGTGAAGTTGGTAGGTTCATTTTGGGCACCCTCCTATCTCCTGTCTTAATATGACCTTTTCTCTGTTTTCTTTCTCAGATATGTCTAGGGGGACATGACCATCATTAAGTACTTGAAAAACTGGCAAATGAAAAAAGGGATTCGATTTGTATGGGACAAATCAGACCAAGCAGGTTGATCTGAGAGGGTGGAACTAGTGTGTTGGGTGGAGGAGAAAAGAGTGGGATGGTGTAAAGAAGCCAATTTAGGTTTGATGTCAAAAAAACACTTCCTAACACAGCTCTTCCAAAGTAAAATGACTGCTTCAGGAGGTTCTTGGTTCCCCTTTACTGGAGGTCATTTAGAAAAAGATGGATGACCACTTGTGGTGTGTAAGTTCTTTTCCAGGGATGCATGTGTTGGATTAGATGCTCTACAGCAGGGGTTCTCAATCTATGGGTCATGACTCCTTTGGGGGTTGAACAACCCTTTCACGGGGGTCACAAGGGTCACCTAAGACCATTGGAAAACACATATTTCTGGTGATCTTAGGAACCAAGACGCGGCTCCTCTACCCATGCCAGGCAGGTCCGCCCACATGCAGATATGCCCACATACGAGTATTAAGTCGCAGCATTAGGAAGGTTGAGAACCACTGCTCTACAGCATTACTTTCTACTCTGATATTCTGTGACTATTATTTTGCGGCATCATAGATTGACCTAGAATGTACTCCTTTCTTCCTCTGCCTCAAAAAGTCCCTCCCCTCCTTTCAGATATAGCTCAAGGGCCATCTTCTGCATGGAGCCTTTCCCAATCCCCTAGTCTATCCCAAGCTACCTTTTAGTGAATGATTTTGTATATACTTGTATTTGTTCTATTTGGATTAAATATATATGTATATACCCACTTATAATGCATATTATATATGTGTTGTTTTTCAGTCATATCCCACTCTTTGGAACTCCATTTGGGGCTTTCTTGGCAGAGATACTGGAGAGGTTTGCCATTTCCTTCTCCAGCTCATTTTATAAACTGAGGCAAACAGGATTAAGTGATTCATCCAGGGTCACACAGCTAGTAAGTTTCTGAGGCCAGATTTGAACTCAAGAAGATGAAAGTTCCTGATTCCCCTCCCACTGCACCACCTAACTGCCTATATACATACAGATAGACATATATACATACATACTGAAATGATTGTTACTGTATATACTTGTTTCCCCCATGCTAATGTATTTGCAAGTAGGGATTGTTTCTTTCTTTTGTACTTGAGTCCCTAAAGCTTAGTACAGTTCCTCGTACATATTAAGTACTTAATAAATACTTGTTGACTGATCATTAGTTCCAGTTAATTCCCCGTTCCTCTCCCCCAAAAAAGTCTTCTCTCAACCATGTTCTGCTCCTTGTTATATTTCCCACAATTCCAGCCTTCAAGTCATGAGAAGAGATATCAGATAGTAACCACATTGGAGGAATCTTTGGAGAAAAACAAGTATGTCCCATAATAATAATTGAGCTACTGAGAGAGATACAAGATGCTGCAGAGGGAGATGACATGCTCTGTCTACAATCTAGTGGATTCGATTCAACAAACATCTATCACTGTGGATTAATAATGTCATAGTGTGTCTGAGTCTTAACCCTCAAGCATCTGAGATTCTGCAGGGATCACAGATATAAGATCAAAATGTGGTCTAAATTAAAAAGGCATTTGTGAATGAACAAAGCAAGATGGGGAGGAGAACACGATGTAACAGGAAGATGGCTGCACTTAGGGGCGAAGGACCTGGACTCCAAACCCTGTGCTGCCACCAACTATTTCTGTGGCCTTGGCTGACTCTGCTGACTTTGACTCTTGACTTACTCTGCTGACTCTCAGTTTCCTCATTGGCAGAATGAGCACAATAATATTTGCACTATGTACCTTGCTGGATCCAATGAGCTGATGCAGGGAAGTACCTTTGTAAGCCATGGAGCACTATGTAAATGCAACCCATAGTCTCCCCCAAGGTTCCATCTTCATGTGGAGTTGACCCTAAATTAAACTAGGACGGGTCTTATCAAGTTGGGAAAATCTGAGTACATGCTCAAAGATAGGCCATCATCTGCACACTAGCACAGCTCAGTTCAGTGGACACTTACCATCCCCAGAGGGCTGGTCAAGTATTTATTTTTAAATTTATTTTTAGCCATAGAAGTTCATGCAACCAATTGCAAAGGAATTGCCATCTGTATCTATGAAGGAAGTATCCATATGGATGAAATGACAACTTTCTTTGAGTACTGAAGAAAGATGACAGGAACGCAATGGCCTGGCTCTTCTCTGACATTAATATCAGCGGGAAGGGAGGGGGCTGGAGACCAAAGAGAAAGCCCTCACCTTCAATTGGACAGTGGCATGTCCACATCCCAATGCTGTGAACACTTCTTAAGGGCCATAGTATGGGGCCAGAGAATGTACAGAGAGGAAGCAATTCAAGTGATCAAAGGATAGGGGGATGTAAAAGCTATTATATAAGAACAGGGGGAGAAAGGACAAAGCTTCTTCAGAGTGCAAGATGAAAGTGGAGAGAGAATGTCATCGAACTCTAGGAATTAACAAATGGGTTGTTCACCACATCCCAGACAATGGAAGGTGGGGTCCTCACCAAGAAGTTGAGAAGAAGTTTAGGGCAAGCAAAAAGAGAAAATCAAGGTAAGGAACTTGTTGCCCCAAAAGATTGTGTGGACTGGGGCTATGAAGAGATTCAGAAAGATAGAGGTAAATTTGCAGTTAGGATTGGGCTGTTCAAGGAAACTGGGAAGTTTGAATATTGATTGATATAAAGGGAAACAAGGAATTCTGGAGACCATCCCTGCCTTTTGAGGTGGATGCCAGGAAGTGATATTTGATAACCCCTCCTGGTCTGGGCAGATCATGGAATGATCTCAATATCATGGCACTGATAACCAATATATTCAACCTCTAGCCAGCGGCCATTCTCTAGCATCCTTCAAAGCCCAGCTTGGGTGGCACCTCCTACCCAAGGTATTTCCTGATCCTAGTAGATATTAGCGCTCTCCAAGACTCCCCTGTCTAAATTTTGTGTTACTAATGAATGTGCATGGTACATCTCCCAAACAGAATGAAAGCTCTTAAAGTATGATTGCAATGTTGTCTTTGCATTCTCAGGGCCTGGCAAGGTGCCACACCTACAGAAGGCACTTAATAAATGTTTGTTGGATTTAACTGTAATGAAGCTAGGCCCTAACTCCAGTCTGTTACCATTCTCCTCCAGAGACAAAGAGCCACCAATTAATATCTCCTCGTGGATATAGAGACCTAGTGGACCAACGCAACTGAGGAGTTATCATCTTCATTCAAAGTTGAAAGTCTTTGACGTTTTTCTCCAATGTCTTTTAGATAGAGAGTTGTTTCCTTTTAAACTGATCTTCTTTGGGTGGGAATACATTTGCCAGCCATCTTCTTCCAAGTTTCATTTAACTTACCCTTTCATACTACCCCCCGCCCCAGTCATTGCCCAATTGTCCCTTGGCACGCATCAGTCAGAACTGTTTCTTCCCTGAGATGTACCCTCAAATGCTGTTTGTTGTGGGAAGGCAAATAGTCACCAATCCAAGGGGGAAAATATTAGACTTTGTCTTCCCATTAAGGTTTGGGCTGGGAAACATTTTTGAGGGTTGACCAGGACTGCCAATGCTTTATTGCACATCCAAAAGCCCAGACGGATGTCTCCCTACCTCACATCTGACCTTTGCGTTTGGATTCAACCACGGCTGAATCAGCTTGGGGAGCTTTCGTTTTGACTGGGCTACATCTGAGGGAGTTCATTGTCAACCTTGCAAGCGTAGAAGGGAATCAAATGGTGGGAACTAGAGGAAACTGAGCCCCGGCTCCTGCCTTTTAACAATTACCCAGATCACGTGGCTAATTAAAATATCTTGGTGTCCATGGGGCAGCCCTCCTGCTGCTGGGCCATCTGTACCTGCAGTCTGTGCCCTGGAAAACCTTTCCACAAAGCGTGTGCTCTTAATAGGTATTGCTGCGCCAATGACAATTACCTAATTAGTCATTAGATCACTAATGGTGAGCTCACCATCTTGACTAATTATTTTATTTATTATAGAATATTTCCCAAGCCTTCATGGAGACCTGGGGAAACAAGATGACCAAAGAAACAGAGAGTCAATTGGAGATCAAAACAGAAAGGTGAGAGTGCTGTGTGTGTGTGTGTGTGTGTGTGTCTGTCTGTCTGTCTGTCTGTGTGTGTGTGTCTGAGGGTGAGTGTGAGACACAAAGACAGAAACACAGAGACAGAGAGAGTACCATCTATTTGTGATTAGTTTTCAAGAGTGATAACCATTCAGACCTCGTGTCTAAACCCACCTCAACATCAAGATTAAGACCGAGCTCAACCTATTCTGATGGTACTAAATGATCAAGCTGTTGCCATTTAATTCCAAGTTTATAATCAAAGACTTTTAGTGCTGGCATCACCTTTTGGATTCAGAAATTCACGGGACTTAGGACTAGAAGGTAACTTAGAGAATATGTGTTCTAATCTCATTTTAAAGCTTAGGAAACTGAGGCACATTTAGGGGAAATAAGCTTACTATTCCCCACAGAGAGGAGGCAGGCCTCCGTGCCTGAAATGCGCTCCCTTCTCTCCTCTGCCTCTTGGCATCCCCAGCTCCCTTCAAGTCTCAAACCAAAGTAACCCCCCAGCCCCCATTATCTTGTATATATTTTGTATTTATAGATACTCGGCTGTATGTATTTGTATGCTACATCCTCCCCCCTATTAAAGCGCAGCTCCATCAGGACAGCAATGATTGCATTTCTTTTTCTTTGTTTATCCTGCCCCAGTACAGTGATTTCAATGATATTGTGGTTGTTGCTGTTGTTGTTGGACCAGACTTGGTAATTCATTTTTCTAGGGAGCTCCTGGTGCAAAAACTCTCTCTATATATATCTTTTAAGTAGCACTTGTGCTGCAACTTCCGGTCTTAGAGATCTCTCTAGAGTGGTAAGTGATTTTCCCAGGATCCCACACACACCCAACGTGTATCAGAAGCAAGACTTGAAGCCAGGTCTGGTCGATGCTAAGGCCAGATCTCTGTCCATTCCACCATATTGCTTCTCACCTTGAGCACAGTCAGCCCTTAATAAATGTTTATTGCTGTTGTTGCCCAAGGTCACGTAGGCAGGAAGGACCAGGCCCTGGGACCTAAGACCTCTCACTTTTCCAAATCCAGCATCCTTTCCAACACCCTGTATTTTAATAATCACAAAATGCATGATGAAAGTCATTATGGAGAGAAATATAAGCCCATGAGGTAGGGAAGAGATGGAGGAAAAGGATTCAGAGGAGGAGGCCTCAGTTCCCAGTGACGCTTATCTGAGGAAAAACTGACTGCTCAGGTCTTGATGTGGCTTTAGGATAGATGACAGTAGCATGTACATAAAAGGTGACAATAGGAGGTTCCAGAATTCTCATAGTATCATAGATTTGAAGTTGGAAGGGACATTAGCAGCCACTGAATCCAACCCTCTCATTTACAGATAAGGAAATTTAGATTAAAAAATGTTAAGTGACTTGCCCAGTATCATATAGCTAGTGTATGAAGCAGGCTTTGAACTTGGGTCTTTCCCTTCCATGTTCAGTATTTGGCAATATGCTCTCTAGCCTTAACCCACATGGAAACCCTATGCCCAGAGGAGAGCAAGCCTCAGCTAATACCTAAAACTCCATTTTTCAGCTTTTCTAAATGGTTTGGGAATCATCTCTGCCTATGGAAAGGATAAAGTTAATTCTCCCACATCTTCAAGTACCAGCGAATTCTGAGAAAAGGTATTCACCTAGGGCAAAGTGCCTTTTACCTAAGGAGCATAAGACCTTTGAAAAATGCATCCTGCAGGATCAGACATTTCCTCTAGCCATTAGTGAGAGTGTAATGTGCCCACTGCCTGGGGGCCTCAAGAAGAAGGGCAGAAGATTGCTCCAGAAGAATAGGGTAGGGAGACAGTTACACCAGAGGATTCTTGAAATGCTGGAACATGGAATGTTGGAACAAAATGATGGAACAAAAAAATAACTCAATGAATTAGTGACCCCAGCAGCTGGAAACTTTGCTCTTTGACCAAAGAGCAGAATTGGAATTAGAGTAACTTTAATAGCTATGGCTTGGAAAACCTTCATCTCACCTTCTTCATCCATAATGGTTGTGATTAGCGCTCAGAAAACTAAAGAACTCCATGATATTTGTTTTTGGTAACTTCCTTGGAAGAGACAACATAGATGAATGAGTAAAAAGCTAGCCTCACAGTCAAGAAATACTGGTTTCCAGTCCTGCCCTTCATACATACATACATACATACATACATACATACATACATACATCTATAATATCAGGAAAGAGGTCATTTTCTCCCATAGACTTCTGAACACAAAGAAATCTCAAATCTGGACTAAAGTTCAGCTTCCCGTTGCCCCAATCCCGGGTACCCTTGAAGGTTTGCTGAGGATGGGTTAATAAAACATTACACCATCCCAGGGATATTAGAGGCAGCTGGGTGGAACAGGATATGGAATGTTGGACTTAGTGTCAGGAAAACCTACATTCAAATCCTGCCCAGACACTTACAGCTCAAATTCACACTGTCTATTTCTTACTGTGAGAGTACAACTACTTCATGGGATTTCTTGTGTGTCCTAATAAGGATTTAGCTAGCTGTATACTTCTGAGCAAATCACTTAACCTTTCTCAGCCTCTATTTCTTCCCCTACAAAAGAGAGCTAATACTACCATCCATTTCATAAAGAAAAACATGGAAAGATTTGTAGAATCAAGAGAACATTGTATATGGTAACAGCAATATTGTTTTAAGAATGATTTTGAGGAAATAAGTAATTTTGACTATTATAAATACCCAGATTAACTCTAAAGGACATATGAAGAAAGATGTTATCTGCATCCAGAGAAAAAAACTGATAAATAGAAGTATATATAAAATAATATTATATATATATATGCATGTGTATACATATATGTGTATATACATATATGTGTGTGTACGTATATACATGTATATATACATATACACACATACATATGCCTATTTGTGTCTAATGGTAGCCCTTCTAGGCTGGGGGGTGTGGAGGGGAAAAAAAAAAGGAAAAAAAGAAAAATTTACACGATAACTTTATTATATATTTAAATGGAATAGCAAGTTGTACATAATAGATTTGTAATTTCATTGCAATCATCATTTTTACTATACTATATTATGGAAATGCTTATTTTGTTCCATAAATTAAAAATAAAATAATTTTTTTAAAGTTGTGAGGTCAAAAGACATAGCATTTATAAAGTGCTCTGTAAACCTCAAAGCACTGTGTAAATGCTAGTTATAATGATGATGATGGTTTGCACTTTAACAGAGAACTCCTAAAGCTCTAAAGCCTTTAATAATGGTGTCCTCAAATAATGGCATTTTAGGCTCAGTGGGTCACTTTGGTCATTCCCCTGTCTCTGATGGCCCTCAAGTTTTACCACATAGGTGACAGACTAACTACCTTTCTCTTTAGGCCTGGCCTAGCTCTAATGGCGCAGCTCAACTTTGCTCCCACTCTGTTTCTCAGGCTCAGCTCCTCCCAGGAGGATTATATAGGCTGAAGAGGTTTTAAGGAAAAGTTGTACATCCTGATCTCCAAAGAAGCTAGAAACAGTCTTTATAAGCATGCAGGCTATCCTGTAGGGGAATGTGCAGGGGCTCAGGCTCACATGCCCACAAATATCAGACCTTCGTTTGAACTTGCTTGGCAGGCCTTCTCTTCTGAGCCAACTGAACAGAATGTTCTCTGGAGTAGTGGGGGCCATCAACTCAAGGATTCCTAATCTTGATGCTGACTGAGGAATCAGTCAAGGCAAAAGGGAATACAATCAAGCAATAAGTACAGACCAGGCTTAGCAAAACAACGTGGAGACCCTTGGGCTCCTCCAGGCATGGGATGAGTAAGTCTGGTTGTCCTTTCTACAAAGGATGGGTTCCAAGACTCTTCCCAGGATTCCTGAATTATCCATTCAATTCAGCTAAAGAAAAACCATTTATTGATTATCAATCATGTGGCAGTGCAGACTCACTAACAACCCAAATGAGATGAAAATATAACTGGGGGATGTTTAACAAAATGAATAAAAGGAACATACAATATAGATAATGTTAATTTGTGGTTTTCTGAGTCAATATATGAGACCAACACAGATCTATTTCTATCTGAGTTTGATAACACTGATGTAGTAGATAGAAGGCCAGCCTTACATTCAAGAAAACCTGAAAAGGATCAAGTCTTGCCTCTGACTCATACTAGCTGTTGGCTAGTATGGGTCCGTGGGCAAATCATTTAATGCCTTCAAGTCACAGAGCATCTATTGATCTGTCTTGATGGACAGTTTCCACACCAATGAAATCACAGGCCAAGACCAAAAAGAGAGAGAGAGAGAGAGACAGAGAAAGAGAGAGAGAAAGGGAGAGAGAGAGAGAGAGAGAGAGAGAGAGAGAGAGAGAGAGAGAGAGAGAGAAGAACGTATGAGACTCTTGTATTAGGCACTGGGAACTTCCAAAACGAAAAATGAAATAGCCTCTTCCCTCTAGGAATTTATATTCTGTTGGGAGGCTATGTATACACAGAGAAGTAACTATGAAATCGATACAAAACCCTACAAAGTCACAGCCTTCCTACTACCTGTTTTATTCAGCATCTCCTAGCATTCACAGCTATGACACAGGTGTGGTTGACACCTTGTGGCTTATCAATACTCTGGAGTCATTTCACATGGGTGTACTGTTATTCCTCCGGAGAGAATTTGGTTTAATAGCAAAGACAGATGACCTGATGCGGAGGAAAGAAGGTTGGATCTGGGTTTGAAAACTGGTTCTCCATCTTCTAAGAGAAGCTTTTCCTGATCCCCTATATACTGGTGCTCTGTTGATTACCTCCAATTTATCCTTTATATAAGTTTGTGCTTAGTGGTTTATATGTCATCTTCCTCATAGGCCTGGGAGCACCTAGAACTTGTTTGGGGACTGTCTTTTGCTTTCTTTGTAACCTCAGTGCTTAGCAACAGCGCCCTGCACAAAGTAGGTTCTTAATAAATGCTTCTTTAGGGGCAGCTAGGTGGTGCAGTGAATAGAGCACTGGCCTTGGAGGCAGGAGGACCTGAGTTCAAATTTAGCCTCAGACACTTAACACTTACTAGCTGTGTGACCTTGGGCAAGTCACTTAATCCCAATTGCCCTCCCTTCCCCCCTCCAAAAAGACAAAAATAAATAAATAAATGCTTCTTTACTGGTTGACTGACTGACTATGTGACCTTGGGCAACATATCTCTCTCTGGACTTCATTTTCCTAATTTGTAAAATGAGAGGGGTTACCCTTGTTGACTTCTAGCTATAAATCTCATATTTATATCAGAAAATGATAGAGACCTTAGCAGCTCATCTAGGCCAACTTCCCATCCTGCCTCTTGTTACTGAGTCTCTGAGAGTTCATAGGACTTGTCCAAGATTGCCCAGCTGGTTAGTGACTGATTTGGGACAAAAATCTGGGTCTTCTGACTTCAGTTCTAGAACTCTTTTCTGTCCCCCACTGTCTCACCCAATGCACTTTGCTCAGGGCAACCAACCTCTACCCACTGGTGGAAGTGGTTGGGGCCTCTGTCTTATACTTTGACATCCATCTAAAGGGCTTTCTTGCAGAAAAACATCTACCCAATCTAAACTCTGAAATTCTACACAAGGCATTCATTCTTTTCAATCCACAAACTGTTCCTTTATGATGAAAATGTATATATCCATAGTTACCACCTTAGAGGTTTTGTGGTCCATAGCCCTCACTTGGCTTGCTAAGAAGCTGAGGCCCACAGCACAGTGGCCTGGCCAAGGTCATAAACTTGTTAGGGACTTTGCTGGGATTAGAAGCCTTGTCTCCTGACTCCTGGTACAGCGATCCTTCCTTCAGCACCTCATCTTTGTCTTAATTCCTTTGCTTCCCACTCTGCAGTTCTGAGCACATACTCATTAAATAATTGTGAAGAGGGAATCAAGGCTAAGAGACATTTGAGGTAAAGTCACGGGGAGGGGGAGGGGACGACATCTGGCATTGTCGCCCCCACCTACCCTGAGTCTCCTCACCCTTCCTGAGATCCCATCATGGTACTCTCTTAGCTTCAAGGAAGGATATTCAGAAAGATCAAGCTAATTGATTAGGAGATTGGCTCATGGGAAGATTAAATGAGCTAAATTCTATAATCTGACTAAGCCCGTGACTAGAGGGAAGACACCAGAACTATTTACAAATATTTGAAAGGGCCAAATCCTAAGAAGGTTGAGGACTGTGTCCTGAAGGAGGTGACTGTCATCAGGACTCCTATACACACCTACAAATATACATGCACACGTATGAACAGAGAGAGAAAGTCACGTGAAGTAATAGAAAGGTGGTCTTGGAGTCCGCAAGATCTGGGATCAAGCTTCTAACACATATTGGCCCTAGGACTCTGGACAGATCACTGAGCCTCATTGCCTCAGGCAATTCTGATGCTACAAATAACAGAGTGGTTTGAAATCTATGTTGGAAAAGGGGAATTTCCTCACCAGAAATTCCCTGCACCAATTAAATCACAAGATTGGTGCCACGCCACCACCCCAAATGTGTGTGATATCTATGTGTGTGTATATAATATTTATTAAATATGAATGTATATAGAGATAGGCATATGTCTATATGTATGTGTCTCTACATGTATATACATGTATGTAGTACATTGTGCGTGCATGCATTACGTGTTTGTGTCTATATGGGTGTGTACATATGCACACACATACACTTATATGTTTGGGCATGTGTGATGTATGTGTGTACATGTATGCATGTATATTACAGAGTTGTTAATGCATATTGTGTATGTGTGCACATTTGTATGTGTGTGTTGCCCATGCTTGTATGTGTATGTACATGTGTGTACAGGTATAGATGTGTATGTGTCTATATTGCATGTTTGAGTGTGTATGTGTACATATGTGTATGCATGTATGTGGATATAGAGTGTGTATATACACACATGCATGCTCATACATTTTTGTGTGTATGTCTGTGTGTTTATCAGACTATCCAGAAAAAAGTGAAATCCCTACCTTACACTGTATTGCTCGTGAGTCTTTTGTAAGAAGGTGACCATCCTCTTTAATCAGGAAGGGCTTCTCTAGAAGGTGTGGGTATCACTGACTGTAGTGACCTAATCATAACAATGGGAACAGACCAAAACTCTAGAACAGTAGGAAACCCAGATCTATTGTAGGAAATGGCTTATATTCTGAGAGGAAATTGCACCTTTTGCCATGATTAGTAGTGAAAGCTAGTTATTATTTTTATTGTGATTGCGATGAAAAACAAAAATAAATATCTAGGTACTAGGCAACAGGAATTTGGCAAAAAGTGGTCTTTCCCCTGTTCCCTTGGCTCTGTGTCCTCTGTGTCACCCTGTGAAATGGGGACAGCCCATCCTAACTTCCAGAGCACAACTATTTTCTTCCAAAGTAGGTGTGTGGAAGGGGCAGGGGAAGACTGGTGCTGCGTGAGAAAGAATCAGCCTATAACCCTAGCTCTGCCATTAACCAGCTGGGTGACCTTAGGTCAATCACTGCCATTCCCTGGGCCCTCACATGTCAAATTAGAAGCTAAGACTAGATGATCTCCCAGATTCCTTTCAGCAGTGACCATCTATGTTCTACCTTGAGTAGCTTCCTGTGGCAAATCACCAAAAAAATAGTAGTGACCATGTACTGTGGGTCCCTGACTGGGCTAAGTCCTGGATGATCTGGAAAATTCCTAGGTCGTATCCTAAACTATTTGGGTCAGTAGAGCTGTACCACGATGGTTTGGGGACAGCTTGCTGGGAAGGCAGTATGCTGTGTTTGGAGTCAGGAAGAACTGAGCTTAGATCTTGCCTCAGACACTTAATAGCTATGGGACCTTAATCTCTCTCAGCCTCAGTCTCCTCCTCTGTAAGATGGAGATAATAAAGTGTCTACCTTGCATGGAGCAAAAAAGATCATGTAATAAAGTGTTTTGCAGACTTCAAAATACATATAAATGTTAGCTATTATTGTTCCTTGCATTGCTGTGATACCCACTGAGAATGCTTATTCGAATCCTTCTAAGTTCATTTTAAGCCCTTTGTGCTCCATGTGCCTTCCATGACCACACCAAACCACAGTCATTCATTTACCAAACTGCTATCACAATGAGACTTTTCATTTGTCCTTTGTTATATAAATATATATATATATATATATATATATATATTATATATATATTCATATATATATTACAGTATAGTATAGTATAGTATAATGTGGTATGGTATGGTATGTATGGTATGGTATGGTATGGTATGGTATGGTATGGTATGGTATGGTATGGTGTGGTATGGTATGGCATGGCATGGCATAGCATAGTACAGTATAGTACATCTTGAGATATCTTTTTTGCAGTTGCCTAGTATGATTAGCTCTGATACCGAGTTGGAACTTGTCATTCATGTTCCCAACCAGATCCTGGAGATCCCTCCTGTAACCCCCGCAGTGTTTGTCATGTGGCAAGAGGGAGGGGAAGGAGATGTTCCACAAGTATCCAGGCAAAGTCTAGAAAGCTAGAGGAAGGGGGGAGGAGAAAAGAAGGTTGAAGAGAATAAGCATTTATTATGTGCCTACTGTATGCCCTGCATTGTGCTAAGCGCATTTTTACAAATATCATCTCCTTTGAGACTCACAACAATTGTGCAAGGTAGGTCCTATACCCCATTTTACAGTTGAGGGAATTTAGACAAACAGAGGTTAAATAACTAGTAAGTGTCTGAGACCAAATTTGAACTCAAGTCTTTCTGACTCCAGGTTCAGCCCTCAATCTATTGTGAAACCAGCTGCTTCTAAAGTCTCCTATGGAGGATTTCCAGGAGGATATAGAGATTTTTATTTGTCTTTTGTTCTCAAAGAAGACCAATGACTTGCACACGGATTGTACTGAAGGGAGGCAGAGGTGTGCAAAGTTCTAAGCCTTACTCTCTCCTCCAGAGTCATTGAAGTCCAATGGGGAGACAAAGGTCAAGAAGGCTAGAGAGGCCCAAGATTCAATGAATGATGTTGGCCTTTATGCATGAAGGTCTCTGCTTGGTCTCAGTTTAGCTAAGGCCATGCCCATTCAATGGCTAAGGGTTAGATAAGAATTGAGACAAAGGATGGCCCAATTGATCATCACAAAGATATCGGTCTGGGAAGGGAATGCCCTCAGGAGTTTCTGGCCAGAAGAGAAAACAATAGTTATTTACACACATTCTAAGCCAAAGAAATCTAAGCAAGGAGCCATAGAAGCTTGGGTTGGGACTCTTTCTGATCATTCAATGGAAGTCAGAGTGATTTGGGTTTAAAGGCTCAGTCAAACAGCTCCAGTTAAAACACAGTGAGCTTTTTTTAAAGCCTGTTTTTTCAGAGCTATATTTCAAGAAATCAAAAATGAAAACTTCCCAGGACAAAAGATAAATTGTCCCAGACTTTTAAAAAATAAAAATAAGGAGGCTATAGACAAGAATAGCACAGGAGGGAGGGTAAGCCTCTATCTGCACTGTTGGAGGGCATGGCAAAGTATAGAAATATCTCCCTTAATACCTAGTGTGGTAGGTGATCAGTAACTATTGAGTAAAACATTGAAGGAAACACGGTGATTGTCATGTTGGCAAGATGGTTGGATGCATCAAATAGCCATGAGCCATCTCCCCATAGAGACAATAGAAGAAACAGCCTTCCTCCTCAGCCCTTGAATTCCATTTCCATCTGTGGTTTCTCCAAACTGAAGGGCATAGTCATTGGTAAACCTCAAAACTCATGGTTAAGGACAGGAAGGTTATCTTTTAAGATAAAAGAGACATTTGTCCTGGGACCCCCAGGTTTAAGGGACTCCAAAGCTCCATTTGACATTACCAAACTATATTGTAAATAGTGATGTCTCACTGGAGGGTACCCTTTCTTACTGTGCTGCCCCAGGACTATACCTGCTCTTAATCTGTCCCAGGTTGGGGGCTTTCCCTCTACTCCTCCTCACCATATGCACAACACAACTTTATTTTCACTGTTTCTTCTTCTCTAATGCTTTCTCTCAAATGGTGCACACTTTTCTTTTTTTTTTCTCTCCCTCTTACTTACAACTTAAACTCTCTAATGGCTCCCAAACAGCCTGGATCTATATATACACACAGAGTAAACCACAACCTGCATGGGGTGATATATGGTGATCTGAAAGGTTTGCCTCATCAATATATCTTCTTCACCCACCTGACATAGGGCCTGGAATTCCCACTTCCTTTGGGTTAAGGCTTTGAAGAGTCCTCTCAAATTTCTATTACTCATTTTGATCACTCACCTTATTTAATGTACTTGGCTCTAAATGATTCTTGGCTATTCTGACCCAACCATGGGATCATTGATTTAGACCTGGGAGAAAGTTTAGAAATCTTGTACAACTCTTTTATTTTATCGATGAAGAAATGAAGAAAAAGGCCAAGAGAGATGTGTTCAAGGACACACAGAAATTAAGCACCAGAGCCAGGATGTATACCCAGGTCTTCTGGATACTGAGTCCAAAACTCCAAATTTCCTAAGGGTTGCCACCATAGAAGGCACTTTGAAAAATGTGCTTTGGACTCTAAAGGCCATTCTCAAAGAGAGATGAGTAACTGTGGCCTCCCAAGGTGACTACCTTGAAAGGGATAGCACTATGGTATCCTTGTTTAAAACTCAAACTCTGAATTCAGGAAGTATAGAGTAAAGGAAAGAGCACTGAATTTAAAGTCTAGGAACCTCAACTCAAATCCTAGCTCCACTATATACTCTTTGCATGACCTTGGTCTGGTCACTTGATTCAGACTCAGTTTCCTCATCTACACAATGAGAAAATTGCAGTCTATAACATCCAAAGACTATCAGATCTAAATCTATAATTCTGTTGTAAGGAGAAGGCTGAAACTACCATTTAGCTCCTGCTTGGCCTAGGTGAGAATACTTTTTGATTGAATCAAGCAATCAAAAGTGAGTATGAATAGGGCCTTTCTAGCTTCTTGAATCATTCAAAGCCATTGTATGAGAGAAAAGATCCAGCCCTAAGTAATCATGTGAATTCAAGAGGCTGGAACAAGCATGGCATTTCCATGCATCTCTGAGGAACAAAGGGAGGACTGAGCTATGGAAGAGTTAACAAGAAGAGTCCTTGGCTCTGCAGGCACATTGAAGAGGCAGAGCAGGTTGAGAAAAGCCCCAAGAAAAGGTCAGTCCATTCATTAACTACCCTGCCTGGTGCCTGTTTGTCCACGAACACTTTACTATAATCTGCTGTTTCATTACCTCAGTGTTCATTACCTCTGTTTCCAATAAACTGAATTTTTGCCCCAACTACAAGGAAGCTAAGGGTTAAGTAGAGATATATGTATGAATTCTTAAGTTATGCAGAAAGCCCAACCTCTGCCTAGGTGTCAGGAATTTTCCTAACTGGGGGCTTAGAGCAATTGTGACTAAATTCACAACTTTTCATCTAGAATGCACTCCCTAAAGACAAAAAGGAAGGAACCAAGTAAACCTTGGGGACCATTATATTGCCCCTGGCATAAAATGAGCTAATTATTGTACCAGAGTGTTACATTATGAACTTAGAACCACAACTTGTACTGTTTGTGCTTCTGATCAGGGACAATGATGTTACTGTTCTATAAACTCTTAGAGACTGTTAGATGAAGCAAGGGATCATTGATAGTTACCACAAAATAATCTTACAGAAATGTACAAACTGTTTCTTCTTTCTTGTGGTTTCTACCATTGGTTCTAACTCTTCTTTACAACATGACTAACATGAAAATGGGTTTATTATGAAGGTATGTGTAGGGCCTATATCAAATTTCACTCCAATTGGAGTGGGGGGAAGAGAGAGATAGGGAGAAAATTTGGAATTCAAAATCTTGTGGAAGTAAATGTTGAAAACTAAAAATGAATAAATATTTTTTTAAAAAGAAATATATAAACTTCTCTCATGCAGATATAGTCCAGTATCATTAACTCCACTTACTGAGTATTTTCAACAATCCTGACTGTGGCTGAGAAGAAGTTTATCTTTGAAGTATCTCTTTAAAAGGAGACAAAAGTACAGCTTTCTAATTAAAAGAATATTGAAAATAAGAATATTCAAATTATTTGAGAGTAAGCTGCTTTTATGTCCTCTTAAGCCTGTTAGCAGTCACCATTTAAGTATACACATGCTAGCAAGTGCACGCACACACACACACATACACACACACACACACATCTGGGAGCATTGCTAAGACAGATCATCAAAAGTGACTACAAGACAACACTAGCTTCCCCTAATTCCTGTTGCTATAATGACATCTATAGCATTTGTATATAGCATTATTTCTTTTAAAACATTCTAGAATTCAAGTCTTTGCTACTTCAGACACAAGCCTTTCTGAATCTCCAAATCTACTAGTAGAATTGGTGACCTTTGACTACCTACAATTGAAAATACCAACAGTTCAGCCTCAGCTCTCTCGGTCTTTAACCAGGACTGTTAAACAGCCAGGTCCAAGAGAGGAACCCTCACCTGCCCTCAGCGGTTGAGCTTGTTTCACCTCCAAATCTGCTCCGTTCCTTCCATCTTTTGATCTTGGTCACAGCTCCCACACAAAATTGAATCCTATAAAATAATCACACAGTTTTGGTGAGTCTTCTTAATCTAAGATCTGTGAATTTAAAAAAAAATTTTCATAACATTTTAATGTTATTCCTTTCCTTTGTGATCCTATGTATCTTATTTGAACATTTAAAATATCATTCTGAGAAAAGGTCCAAAGGTTTCACCAGATTGTTGGCATCCGTGATGCACAAAAAAAGTTAAGAACCCCTGGTCTAGAGGTACAGGTATTTAATTAAGACCATGAAGCCTGTGGACTGTTTAAGAATTCCTATTACAAACCTATTATTAAACACATTTCCTAGAGAGGAAATTGTCAAAACTATGATAATCATACACAAATGTCACAAATTCATCCTATACAAAGGAAATAGAATATTTCACCATAATCCTAAGTATATAAATTACAAAGTTATTAAAAAATCAATACCTTTTCCCATCCTTATGAAGCCTCCCTGAACATGAGACCAAGAAAACTGCTTAACTCCTGGCAGAGAAAGAGAGGGAGAAAAGCAAGAAGCAAAAAACAAGACTTCTGACCATTTCTCTGCTCATCGTCAGCTAAGCAGCCCTCTATCTCTGCCCTGAAAAAATCTAAGTGTCTTAGACATATAGCTTAGATGCCATCTGGTCCAATACTGTAATTTTACCAATGAAACTGAGGCCTAGAGATGATGGTGTGCTAATAAAGGTTTTAACAACCAACTATGCAGAAAAAAAGGGTAGGGACAACATAATTTTAATTGGCCTCATTAACATTTTTCCATCATTTTCTTTTTCTTTGAGGCCAGGTTAAAGTGACTTGCCCAGGGTCACACAACTAGTAAGTATCTGAGGCCACATTTGAACTCAGGTCCTCCTAACTCCAGACTGGTGCTCTATTCAGCTAGCTACCCCCTCTCTATCATTTTTTAAAGTTGAAACAATTAACAAAAGATTACTACTGTTAGAGTACCTATTAGCACAAGCCCTGCAAGAGGTTAAGGGACTTAGCCAAGATCACTCAAGTAGCAAGTGACAGAATCAGGATTTGAACTCAGGTCCTCTGATTCCAAAGCCAAGACTCTCCACTACACTATCGTGCTTCCCAGGCTCTCCTATTGTTTCATTCTTTATCAGTGGAGTAACATAGGACAGTGGGCCAATACATGGGCTCCTGGCCTCATGTCCCAGAAGAAAAGAAAAGAGAATGTAAAAAATCAAGAGCTGACTCAGGGCAGCTGGGTGGCACAATGGTAGAACACCGGGCCTGGGGTCAAGAGGAAGTGAGTCCAAATCCTGCCTCAGACACTGGCTGTGAGACCTTAGGCAAGTCACTTAACCCTAGTGCCTTCCCCTCAACTTCCCTCCCCCCCAAAACTGACTTGCCTCCAGAGAACTTGCTGAAGCTATGCTTTTAATACTTTTGATCAAATTAAACCACACGCTTGAAGTTTGGTCAGTGGTGAGATGGAGACAGCTTGGGAGAGTTAATTGTTAAATGATTAGTTGGAATATTTATACATTGAAAATTGGCAAATGCTACATACAAATTAGGGCTTAATTTATTTGTTTTGCTGGCTGTCTAGCTTTTAAAAATCAGGGGAAAAATATTTCTAATGCAGATTAAACTTAAAAACCAGTCCTAGGTATATCCTCTCCATACACAACCCCCAAGCTGGTTGTTAAATATTTACCAGCATGTCCCTGTCCCTTGTATCTCTGCTAGCCCTCCCTTACCACCAACGGTAGCAAAAGTACAATTGGAAGCAAGAGCTCCTCTCTCTAGTCCAGAGTCTTTTCCATTACCCATCCCACAAATGAATTATCTAAGTCGAATCAAATTTTTAAAAGTGGTGACTTTCATCTAGGTTAAAGCAAATTAAGTTTGTGGTTTTTTGCCTTTTTTAGAAAATCAGTACTAGCATTTACCACTCAATTCACATTCCCTGTTTGTAAAGTCCTTTCTACTTCATTCTCTAATGTTCCAAGTCACATTTTGGTATCTTCATTGTAGACAAATAACTCTTATGCAAAGAGTTCAGGTTCATATAGGAAAGCTTTTTGCCAAAGGCTTAAAAAATTAATGACCAAGTCAAATATAAAATTCATGATTCTATTAATAATAACCAGCATTTATACAACACTTTAAGGTTGAGAAGCATTTAAACATCACCTCATTTTGTTCTGACAACAACCCTAGGATGCAGATACTGTTATTTTCCCCATTTTATTGATGAGGAAACTGAAGTAGGTTAAGTGACTTACCCAGGCTCTCATAGCTAGGAAGTATCTGAAGCTAGATTTGAACTCAGGTCTTCCTGACTTTAGGTCTAACACTCTATCCTCTGTGCCACCTGGCTTCCTTGGTCATGTGGTTCATTCTTTCTGTAAAATGTTACCAACAGCTAATTAGACTGAACAAGTTGGATCTCCACAGGCCTCTTAGGATTATATTGATTTGGTTGGGGGCAGTGAGGAAGCAAATAGGAAGAAATGCAAAGTAGCTAAAGGCCAAGGATTATGGTGTCCTGCAGGAGGAAGAGGCTGGACGGTGACACTGCCATAATTGCCTTCACTACAGAAATTATAGGTGGAAGAATTTAGGTGAGACTAAAAAAAGACCCATATAAAAGTACTGGAGGGCAAGGCTGTCAAGAGAAAGTAAATCTCTCCTTAGAGAACTTCTTCAAAGAAGCCAGGCGCTCTCAACAGAAAAGTGGAAATGATAAAAGGATTTTGCGCAACAAAAAGCTGTATATTTAAGAGGAAAGGTAATATATTGGGAAATAAATTTGAAAGAAATATACGTAATAAAGACTTGACATCCAGAATCTATAAGAATCTATATCTACCCGTCTATGTATTTATCTATTTATTTATCTACCTGTCTGTCTGTCTACTTGTCTATCTACCGATCTACATATCTATGTATCTATCTATATCTGCCAATCTATCATCTATCATCTATCTATCATCTGTCTACATATCATCTATCATCTGTCATCTATTTATTATCTATCTATCATCTATCACCTGTCTATCATCTATCTATCTACCTACCTACCTATCTATCTATCTATCTAGGGGGTTATAGAGGGATAGATATCTGTACAGAGCCCTCTATAACTAGTAATTCACACTTCCTCATGCAATGACCAAAGGACAGAGGCAATTTACAAATTACAAGCTGTTAACCACATTAAAAAAACACACAAATTCCCTAGTAAATCAAGACAACCTTAAGATACCACCTTACAGGAGTGGCTAGGTAGCACAGTGAATAGAGCACTGGCTGGAGTCAGGAGGACCTGAGTTCAAATCCGGTCTCAAGACACTTAACACAAAAACTAGCCGTGTGACCTTGGGCAAATCACTTAACCCCAACTGCCCTACCTTCCCCCCTCCAAAAAAAAAAGCAAAAAAAAAAAAAGATACCACCTTACACCTACTAGAATGACAAATGGTATCCAAAAAATGCAAATGTTCAGTATTGGCAGAACTGTGGGAAAACACTTTAATATATTGTTGATGAAATGGCAGAATGGTGCAAACATTTGGGCAAGCAATATGTGATAAGCCATGGGACTGGATATACCTTTTAACTCTGTAATTCAGTTGCTAGGATTATATCCCAAAATAGCATTAAAAGGACAAAGAAGATCTATCTATACAAAAATATCAATAATTACTCTATTTATAATAGTAAAAAATTTAATAGCTGGCTAAATTATGACATAGCAATATAATGAAATATTTTGTTGTTGTCGTTCAGTTGTTTCAGTCACGTCCAACTCTCGGTGACCCCATTTAGGGTTTTCTTGGCAAAGATACTAGAATGGTTTGCCATTTCTTTCTCCAGCTCACTTTGCAGATGAGGAAATGGAGGCAAACAGTGTTTAGTGACTTGCCCAGAGTCACACAGCTAGGAAGTGTCTGACCTTAGATTTGAACTGACTTCAGGCCCAGCATTCTATTCACTGCGCCACCTAGCTGCCCAATAAAGTATTACAGTGCTGTAAAACATGCTAAATATAAAGTAAAAAAAGAAAATTTTAAAGACGTATATGAAAGGATACAGAATGAAATCAAGAAGATCAAAACTGTATAAAATCAGACTACAGATATATATATATGTGCATATATAAATATATACACAGTAAACAGTAAACAAAAAAAAAACAAGGAAGAAAAAGAGTCTCCAAGGTAATAGAACTGCACCTAGGTTTGGAAGAAGAAAAAACAAGAGTTATTTTACTTGCTTGTTTGTTTTTAGTTTATTCATTAATTAAAGGCTAGCAATCAGGATATTTTTCTATCTATATATTGGTTTTTGAGGTTATAAAGTTTATACTTTTTAAAATTAAGTCCGTAGGGCTGAAGAGTTGGATTTATGCATGTCTAGTCAAAGACAATGCACAGCGTAATGGACTATATACTTATGGACATCACCTTCCAGCCCTAGGATCAACACGCTCCCATGCTTTCCTTACAGTGACAATAATCTGGGTGTTCAGTTTTTTTCTTTCTTGATTCTTTCATTGTGCTAGTGTTGGGGAATGGGGGCAGCAATGGGGCAGGGAAGTGGGCTGGAGAGGGACCGAAGGGAAGGGGGAGGGATAGAGGAGCTGCTCATCTAGGCCTGGTTTTTATCTGTTCTGGGGTGCCTGGCAGTGGTTCCTTCACAGAGGTGTTGGTGATCTGGGGGGCCCTTGACTCTGTCAGCAATTCAACAAGGGCCAAAAGCCTTTTCACCTTTGATGACTGACCTGAGTACAGGAGGTCAGATTCACATATCAGAAGGAAATGTTTCCCACATGCCATTCCCTGTGATTTCCCCATCAACCATGTCAGAACAAGGCAGTCAGGCCCTGGGCTGTGGAGGCCATTCTCAGAGAGGTAACAACCCTGAGGAACTTCAGGGACCTGTAGTCCAGGACTTTATTCTGATTGAAATGAACCAGAGGACTCTGTACTCTTAGAAAACCTTACTCCATCTATTTTCAAGCCCATGGATTTCCCCTACCAAGTACCTAACCCTAGACTACCTCAAAGAATGTCAGGAAGTTGACCAAAGAGCCCTTCTACCAGTTAAAGACTTCCTCTCTGCCTATCCAAATCCCATCCCATTTTTCAAGGCCCAGATTGAAACCCTCCTCCTCCATGAAGCCTTTCCTGCCCATCCCAGTGCCCCGCTTCTCCCCTCAAAAACATGTCTTCCTCCCTCTGACTTGTATTTATAAACATTTCACAAGCATAGATCTTGTGTTCCCAAGGAAACCAAGACAGTTCTTAGGGCCTAGCTTATACTTCTTTTGTATGCCTATTAAGTTCAGTGATTTAATTGATTGGTTGAATGATTGATTAAATTGTCTCTTTGAGAAAAACCATCCCCCTGCAGATAGGCTACTGTTGCGTTGGTTAAAAAATAGTAAGCTTGACACACTTTTAAGCTTAATTTTCATTATTAACATTTTCTCCATCCTTTTCTTAAGTCTAGAAAATCAACAAAATGATAAATCAAGTCTGGATTTGTAGCATTTGCCAATTTCTGAAATATAAATGCTCACACTAAAAATTTAACAATTGGCTCTCAGAAGCCAGTACACCACTATTTTCAAACAACATATTCAGAGGGGCAGCTAGGTGGGGTAGTGACTAGAGCACTGGCCCTGGAGTCAGGAGGACCTGAATTCAAATCTAGCCTCAGACACTTAACACTTACTAGATGTGTGACCTTGGGCAAGTCACTTAACCCCAATTGCCCTGCCTTCCCCCTCCAAAAAGACAAAAAATAAATAAATAAGCAAAACCCATATTCAGAGTAAAAAAGGCTATGGTCAGGGTTGACCTCAAACATGTTTGAAAAAGGTAACCATCTACATGATGTGGTTAGAAGGGTGCTGTAAGGCTCACTCCTTCTCTGTGCTGCAGGGCAACACCTTCCTCTCCCACCTGTCCAGAAATCCTTGCCGTTAGAATCATAAGATTACAAAATTCAAAAGATCACTATGAAAATATGTACCATGTTACTTTCAACATAGATTAATTAATCAGCTTGACAAACCATGTTCTTGAGTGACTGTGGCTGATAGTCTGATACCCAGGATAGAGACATTTCAAAGTAGGAGAATATGGCAGGTACAAGCCTTGGGCAGCAGATGGGCACCAAATTAGGGAGGGCAGCTAGGGCCCAGATCATTAAATCATAGATTTGTATCTGGGAGGGCCCTTAGTGGCCATCAAGTCCAACCCTCCTCATTTTATCAATGAGGAAACTGAATCCTCGAGAAGTTAAGTGACTTGCCCAAGGTCACATTGCCAGTAAATGGCTGAAGTGGAATTTGAACCCAAGTGTTACTGCCTCCAAAATCCAGCACTCTACCGATTAGAGTAGGATTCAATGCCTCACTAGCAAGAACTTGATAAGATTTGAATCCAGGATCATCTGTTTAGGAGGCACGCACTTTTACCAACTGAGCCACAGAAGCAAAGTCAGATCATAAGAGGTGTTAATGTCTACATGGCCCCTAAGGCACTCATGTGCAGTGGGACAGAAGTTACATCAGCAGATTTACAATTATACCACTTATGGGCTTCAGAAGCTTCCCTCTCTCCCCTTCCAACCAACTACCTCTTCTTACTTCCTTTCTTCTCCTCTTCTCGACCCGTATAAGAACCTGTTCCTCTGTGACTCTGTCATGAGGAAAAAGCTAAGTCACTTCATCAGGTCCCTGAGACTGAATAGGACCCTGGGGGATGAGGGACTCCTCAGAGCCTCCAAGGGACTCCTTGGATGCTTGCCGGTGGTTCTGATATCTACCTCCCTGACTGACTTCATCAATCTCCCTCCAACCCTCAGTTAGTCTGAGTTAGTTAGTCTGTCACTGCTCCTCTTGGTTTTAATTAACTCCATCTACCATTTTTTCTGCATTCTCATTTGTATTGTTCTCTTTCTCCCCCCCCCTTTTTTTCTTGCATGTATGAGTATTTAAATAAGTAAAAGTATGATGCAAGAAATTGTCTAAGTACAGGCTCCTTAACTTGTCTCCCTGCCTCTAATTTCTCTCTCTCTAAGTCAAGTAATTTACTTCTGCTCTCCTGATCATCCTGCTGCGTGCCTGCAATTAAGTAGTAATGTGGTGTCAGTGGATAGAACACAGGACTTGTAGTCAGGAAGACTACAGGGTTTCAATTCCCAGCTAGGTGATTCTGGGCAAGTCACCTAAACTCTCTAGGCCTCAGTTTCCTTATCTGTAAAATGAAGATTTTATTTTTTTTTTATTCATCTTGGACATATTTATCCCGCCACAGAACCATTGGTATTCAGATCATTTGTTCGCTCGTTATTACACCTAAATTCCTCCTGTTGCTACTTCTCAATAGAGATGATACTCATGATCAATGTGAGCTTAAATTTATATTCAATTTATATTCAATTATCAATCTGTAAAATGAATTCAAACTATTTTACCTTCCATGCAGTCCTCAGTGACCCTCCACAATCTGACTTATCTGTCCTTCTGGCTGAATTTCATGCTACTTCCTCCCACAAACTCCCTACTTGTGGGCATGAAACATAGTTCATTTATCCTTGTTTACTTCTCATAGTTCTGTGCATTGTTGGATGAATGCAGTGTACCCCTGTGTATATGCAAAGAGCTATCATGATGTTCAGCACCGATGGTTCAGCAAAATTTATCTTTGCTCATCTACTTTCTCCTTTCCAGGAGTAGACCCATCCTCTCTTTTCTCTATGAGATATTCCCTATTTGTGAGACTCATTATACTCTCACATTTGATCCCTTCCCTTCCTCATAAAAGTCTGCTCTCAAGAAAGGATCTGCTATGAGTCAGTTACACTTCAGAGAAAATTCAATTTCTGTGATCATTTTCCCAGAGGTGTTTGGATTCTAAGCCTCCTCTTACTGTGTCAATGACTATTAACAATTAGCATTTATATGTGTGTGTGTATGATAGCTAGCTTTATAGAGCATATTCAACTTGGCAAAGTGCTTTTTTGCATATCATTTGATACTTAAAACAACTCTGGTGAATAAGTGCTACTATTATCCCTATTTTGCATATAAGAAACTGAGATCCCAAGAGGCTCAATGATTTGCCCAAGGTGAGGCAGGATATACAATATTCCATAAGACTCTCAGAGCAGTGCTGATGCTTCATCTCGATGTGTGAGGAAACCCCGTCCTTTAGAAGACTATGCAAGCCAAGTTCCTGTAGAGCTTACCAAGCTAGAAAAGTTTGGAATACAGGCCCAACCCCTGACCGAGTATATGTGTTGCATGTGTTGTCCAAGGACCTGACAAGCTAAGTTTGAGGAGATCTCAGGTAAACTCAGAAATCTACTGGCTATAATAATGTAGTTGGGTTGCTTCAATAGTTGCTCTCTCTGTCTCTGTCTCTGTCTCTGTCTGTCTGTCTGTCTCTCTTTCTCTCTCTCTCTCACACACACACACACACACACACACACACACTCATATACTCACACACTCATATACACACACATTCACACACACTCCTTCTCACACACACACATGCTCTCTTTTCAATTATCAAGCACTCATTTTTCCCCACCACCTCCCTCCACCCACTGAAAAGGAAGAAGGGAAAGAGAGAAAAAGAAACATGAAAGAAGAAGCCCTTTATCACATAAATACAGCCAACCAAAACATATTCCCACATTGGTCACGACTAAAACTGTATTTCTCATTCTGCATATCAGTCCATCACATCAGCATTCTTCTTTATCAGTCCTCTGTACTCATGGTTGATCATTTTGTTACTCAGAGTTCTTAAGTCTTTCAACATTGTTCATTCTTGTAATATTATGCTATAGTATACATTTTTCTGGTTCTACTCCCTTCATTCAGTATCAGTCCATACAAATCTTTTCATGTTTCTTTACAATCTAAAATTGAATTCTAAAATTTAAAAACCTCCATTATATTTTATAATGTAGTAGTATTACATTACATAAATAAACCAAAATTTGTTCAGTCATTCCACAATTGATGGGCACACCCTTAATTTCCAGGTTTTGCCACCACAAAAAAAAGCACTACTATAAATATTTTGTATATATTTCTTCTTCCTCCCCCCTTTTTTAGGGGATGGGGAGAAAGGGTATAGGTTCAGCAGCAGTATTGCTGGACCAGAGCACACTACTGCACTGTTTAGTAAATTTTTTGTGCATAATGATATTCTCCAGAATGTTCAAACCCCTTCATAGCTTCACAAATGCTGCATTAATCAAATATCTTTCTTTTTGGTCTTTCTTCCCTTTTTGGTTGCTGTTGCTATTGAAATGGAAGTTTATGTTAACTATGTACCCTTTCCACCTATGGAAATGAAAGTTGATCTTCCTTTGGTAAAAAACTTGGGGAGTCCCACCACAGAACCATTGGTATTCAGATCATTTGTTTGCTCCTTATTACACCTAAATTCCTCCTGTTGCTACTTCTCAATAGAGATGATACTCATGATCAATGTGAACTTAAAGCTAGGCATCTTTTTTATATATTTTATTTATTTTAACATTCTTTTTAAAATTTTGAGTTCCAAATTCTCCCCCTCTTTTTGGTCTCTTCCCTACCCATAGAGAAGGCAGGCAATATGAAACCAATTATACTTGTGAAGTCTTACAAAACATGTTTTCATATTAGCCATATTACAAAAAAAAAAGTAAGACAAAGTGGCAAAAAAAGTTTTCTTTAATATGCCCTTAGAGTTCATCAGTTCTCTCTCTGAATGTAGATAGCATTTTTCATCATAAATTTTTTGAAATTGTCCCAGGATCATTGAATTAATCAGAGTAGCCAAGTCTTTCACAATCGATCCTCGTTACAATATTGTTGTTACTGTATACAATGTTTTGGTTCCGTTCACTTCACCTTGCATCAGTTCATATAGGTCTTCCCTGGTTTTTCTGAAATTACCCCCCTCATCATTTCTTCTAGCACAGCAGTATTCCATAAAAATCGCATGCCAGTCAATCCCCCATTGATGAGCATTATACATCTTTTTTCCAGGGTTCAGGAGTCTCACTTCCTGTGAGATATTGTAAGGGCCCATTTTCCAAGGTGTTAATCATCTTTCTAATACATTTGGAGTCTTTTCAAATGTTCTTCATCCTATATTAGTCATGAAACTAGAGTAGAGGCTCCTTTTATTTGCCCTAAGACTATCTTCTTCTACATCCAAGTCCAGAATTCTAGGATTTAGTGAAGAAACCTGTTTCCTGCTTCCTCTCGGATTCTCTAGTACACAGACCTCAATCTCCTCTCATAGCTTATCCTTTTAGATTGAAAATAAAAAAACAACTCCTCATCAAATTACCGTCTATCCTCCAATGATGATCCTTCTAATACAGGAGTTCATAACCTTTTTAGTATCATGAATTCCTTTGGCAATATGATGGAGTCTGTAGATCCTGTTACAGAATAAAGTTTTAAATGCATAGAGCAGAATACAGAGAATTACAAAGGAAACAAATTATGTAGAAATACAGCTATAAAAATATTTTTTGAAAACTAGTTTACAAATCCTAGGTTAAGAACCCCTGCTCTAGTATCTACTTAGTAAAGCTATCCATTTGCCTTATCAAAAAACTGCACAGACTTTAAATAAGGTACATATATGTACATATAACATATTTATATTATATATAATATAATGATATATATATTTATTTATGTATATGTAAATTGGCCACCCTAGTTCTTACTGCCTGAAGGCTCGTATGTTCAATTTCACCCCTCTCCACAGGGTTCTCTAGTATCCCTGAGAGGATCTGGGGGTCTCTGGGCTTCCTGTCATTGGCTCCAACCCCCACCAAAGGTGTTCCCTAAAGTATAGGGGTATCCCCTGCACCCCAGTTCCATTAAGACATTAATATTTGGCTTAACTTTCATAAAGGCATGTTTATTTCAAAACAATAAACTTACTTACTCCCCAATATTGGGGCTCAATTTTCCTCCCTCCCCCAATTCCCCTTGCACTACCTTGGTCTGGAGAGGGGAAGGTGATTAGGTTCACAGCTTATCTTGGTTCCTATAGAGCACAGTCCTGTGTTTCATGTCCAAAATGTCTTCTTCCCCACTCCGGCCTTGAGTTCCAGGTATCCTAACTGCTCAGGGCTTCCCCACTGGACTGGATGGCTATATCATCACACCTGAAATCCTATCTCCAAGGTCACCATGACTTGAACTCCTGGATTCATTGGGTCTGGTGAGGATCACCAGCTAGGTACCTGAAACTAAGGATTAACAAAACAGGATTAAAAACATACTTTCAGGCCCATTTGTCACATCTAGAGTAAAAGTAAAGGAGGCCAGAGGGAAGAAGTCCTTCCTCTCTCACTGGTTCAGTTTATAGTACCTATGCTGTCGGTGAATCATGATCTTTACCACCTAGAAGAAGCAGGAAAGAGCTCATGGGAAAGAAAGCCCAGAAAAAAGAGACACTGTCTCACTGGCCAGTTTTTAAAATGAAACCATTCTGGCTATACACCCAATCAAAGGCAGCTCTCTCCATCCATGTCCTAGGATAGGTAGGGTACCTCCACGTTAGGTGTCAGGTGATCTGGACATGCTCTAAAGACAAGCCCTTTACACATACATGTATATTACATATACATATATATGCATATCCAGCCGCTTCAGTCACATCCAACTATTTGTGACCTCATTTGAGGTTTTCTTGGCAAAGATACTGGAGTGGTTTGCTATTTCCTTCTCCAGCTCATTTTATAGACAGGGAAACTAAGGCATACAGGATTAAATGACTTGCCCAGAGTCACACAGCTAGTAAGTATCTGATGCTGGATTTTAATTCACAAAGATGAGTCTTTCTGACTCCAGGCCCAGCACTATATCTACATTTACATACACATAAGGCAGCTAGATGGCCAATGGATACAGTGCATGCATATATGTATGTGGATATATGTAAATGTATGTGTATGTTTATATATAGTGGGAGTCACAATATCTGGGACCTAGTACTATTGTATTAAAGGTGATGATAATGGTGGCAATCATGGTAATTTGGCTAATGTTCAAAAATAAGTTAATGTCTGATATTACCCTCATAGGCCCATAGACTGGCTAACATTCTACATTAAAAACTTATGAAAAGTTTCCTAAAAATGTGAATCGAATCCCTAAGGAATGAATAGTTGAACAGTCTTTAACTGCCTTCAAGAAATTTACTATCATGAACTCAAAGGTGAGGATTATCAGGTCTTTGGCTTTACCAAAAAAACCAAAAATGACCAAAAAAAAAAAACCAAACCTAAAACACTGAAAATCAGCTTTCTCAGACTAATTTTGGAAACTATTCTGTTACTGCAAATTGACTATAACAACAGAATATTGGTTCAATTCAACAAGCCTTTTTTGAGCATTTACCATATGCCTTGCACTCTGCTAAATATTGTTTTAAAAATATTTCACGTTTCTAAAGTGCTTTTAGGATCACTTTCACAGACACTATTTCTCATGCCTGGAATGTATTCCTCCTCTGTCTAGCTCTATCACTTGAAATCACTGCATTCTTTCAATGCCCAACTTACATGCCACTTCCTCTTTAAAGGCTTCTCTGAGTACCTTTCCCAGTGAAAATTTCTCTCTCTCTCTCTTTCTCTCTCTCTCTCTCTCTCTCTCTCTCTCTCTCTCTCTCTCTTTCACTCATTCTCTCTTCCTCCCTCCTCCCCTCCCTTCAAATTTGTCATATCACTTCCCTGTACCTGTATCTCTTCTCTGAACTTAACAAACTCTTTCTTATATCATAGTTATTTGTTCAACTATCCTCCCATTCATTAGATTTTGAGCAGCTCTGTGTTATATCTATCATCATTATACCAACTTACACACAATCAGCTATTAATAAATATTGGCTAAATTAAATCAGATAGAATTTTAAACAAATTACAGCCCTATGGCATATATAAGCACTTACTTGTTTAAATTAATAAAACAAGATGGAGCAGAGTATCACATTGAAGAAAATAGGAATGTCCAGTCAATGAAAGAGTAAGAATTTAGAAGAAGAAAGAACAAAGATCTTAACCTATTTCCTAACACAACAGTAAGAACTGGAAAGTATCCATTTCCAGACCATATCCCTTAAATCAGGAGAGATAGCATGGGTAGCTAACTGTAAAACCAAGCACAAGCAGCTTTCCAGAGGACTACTGCTGTGAACAGCTTTCAAGGTTCTGATTACACAGTATCATGAACTCTCTATTTATTCAATAACAAATTAAGGCAAAACATTCACAGAAAATCAAAACACAGTATTCACCATGTCACAACTCAACAACTTAACACTAAAATGGCCACGTAGTTTTCACCAAAGTGATCATATAGTTTTAAACAAAGTACATTTGTTTAGTAACTCAATCATTTAGTAAGTCCTCAATTCAATCACAAAGTACAAAGCTTAAAGTTCTCTTTTAAACAAGGTGCATTCATTTAGTCAATCACAAAGTCTACCCCTAGGTCACAATTAAGTTACAATATCATCAGTCACTATTAAGTACCCTCTTAAGGGGTAGTGAAAAGTACAAAGGCCATCCAACCCTAGGTCACAAGTAAGTTAAAAATCTCATCTATCAGCATTAAATACCCAAGGAAAGGTCTTTTCATCTTGACTCGAGGCAGGCTCTCAGCTTC
The DNA here is from genome assembly GCA_028627135.1 of Pseudochirops cupreus. Classification (NCBI taxonomy): domain Eukaryota; kingdom Metazoa; phylum Chordata; class Mammalia; order Diprotodontia; family Pseudocheiridae; genus Pseudochirops; species Pseudochirops cupreus. Next base: position 240,667,608 of record CM053582.1, read on the forward strand.
CATGGTTCCTCTCCCATGGTCCCAGCTCCTGCCCAAATCTAACCAACTGCCACCTGAGTTCAAAGGTAGACAGCTCCAAGTTCCTTGTCCAGCTCTCCATGCAGTTCTTTTCCATATTGAAGCTCACAGTGTCTAATCCACCTCAAGTCCTTCACAGTTTCTGTTCCTGGGAAGACAAAGCTTAACCAAGCCACAATAACATTCATTCATATTGCTGGCATCCTCATCAATTCACTTTCTACCTGTGAAATCCACACAGACCCAAAACAGACAAAGTGCCAGCACCACAATCATACTTCCTCAGTCTTCGGCAGCTCTGGCTGGCCCTCAGAAGTTCTTGGCAGCTCTCAGAAGAAGTTGGTAGTTCCTCAGCCTCATTCTTGGAAGCTCTCAGCGGAAGTTCTGAGAAGAAAAGTTTCTGCAGAAGTTACCAGAAGAAAAGTCTCAGCAGAAGCTCCAGTTGGCTCTCAGAAGAAACTCTGCCACCATAAGCTCCATTCTCAAAATCAAAATCACTTTCTCCAGCCTGAGCCTCTCCTCCTCAGCCTCCACACTGCTTGCTCCAAGAAGTTCTGACTCTCCAGCTTGGGCTTTTCTTTATATAAGGTATTAGCTCCTCCCTGTTCCAGCCCCTTCCTGTTACATCAAGAAGTCCATCCCACTGTGGGATTCACAAGTTCTGGGTCTTAATATTTGACATAATCATGAGCTTGGAAATAAGTGCTAAGCACCTGTTAGATTACCAATACAAGGGGATCTTCCAATTCCATTACTATTATACTATCTAATTCTACTTAATAGATATCTTACCTATTAGGTAAAATATTGGGCTTGGATTCAGGAACACCTAGGTTCCAATCTCACCTCTACCACTGACCAGCTATGTAAGCTTGAGCAAATCATTTAACTCTCATGAGTATCAGTGGACTCCTTTCCAATTAAGTCACAGACCCATATAGTTGGTATTGGTAGAGGGACTTAACTCACACTGTTGAAATCATAGATCCTTCATTTGTTTACAGATCCCTTAAATCTTAGAATTTCAAATCTGGAAGAGAACTTATGTATCCTCTCATAAAACCACTCATTTCACAGATTAGAAAGCTTAGGCTCAGGGTGATCAGATGACTTTTCCAAAGTCATACAAAAAGTAAAGGGTGAGAGTGTAATTAAGAACTGAGTCCTGTGATCTTTCTTCTATTCCATACTGATTCTTATTATAACTTGCTTTATTGCATGTATATTGTTTTGTTTCACATTCTCTCACATCCTGTTGATCATCTTTTTGTGGAGAGAAGGTCATTCTGGACTGGTGATTTCACTGGCATAGGGAGCTCCCTGCATGGAAATTTTCTCTACCAGGGAAAATCAACACCTGCTCCCTAGAAGTTAAGTGACTTGCCTATAGTCACACAGCCAATGTGTCATAGAACTTGAATCCAGGTCATACAGACTTCCAGTCTGTGTCTCTATCCACCTGACCACGTTGCCTTTCTGGCATTCACTAAGAGTCAGGAGAAATCCTTGGAGAGATAACTGTTTGGAGATGTTTCGTTGCATGAGACTAGAAAGGAATAAGTTGAGGAAAAATTCTGGGGTCAGATTTGGGTTGCTAAACAGTAGCATCCAGGTTGTATACATCTATGGTGGTGTCTTCCAAGCCATTGTTATCCCAAATGCTTTCTGAAAACTTTCCCCATATGTCAGACCACACTGTCCCCAGCTCCTATAGCCCTGGATGAGGCTCTAGTGTCTAAGCCGACCCCACACTGCTCTCTGTTTTTCCACAGCAAAGCTTGCTGCCTTCCCCTTGGACTGGGATTTAACACCACGGAAAATCATTTCCTTGGTAAGAAGATTAGAAAGCAGCTCCCCCCTCACGTGAACAGGATGGGGCTGAGGCAAGACAGGAGAGGACTAGCAGGAGGAGATGGTTTACCCGGCTAGGGGCAGGCATGGGGGACGGGAAGAAGTGTCACTGTCGATCAGATCGCTGACCCATTTAATCCAGTATCCCGTCTCTCCCAGATCCCAGGGCCAGATGCCGGATAAAAAGGTGCAAACTCCACGGGCCATGGCCCTCCCCAAACACCTGCAATATTGGCCCTTGGGCAGAGACTGAGTTTAATCTTGCCAAGAGATAAGCTATCCAAAAAGCTCTCTCTGCATCTCAAGCAAGTTTCCATTGTGTTTTCTGTGCTATTGTAGAATAAATAAAAGCAGATTACAGGCGGTTCCTCCTTACCCATACTCTAAACAGTCAGGAGAATAAAACAGAGTTGGTTTTCCTCCTATTGTACAATGTGAGATGATGATGGTGATGGTGGTGATGATAATGATGAAGAAGAAGAAGAAGACTGGGACGAATATGGTGAGGGTGATTCCTGATAAAGTTTGCACAGTACTTTACATAACTTGGAGCTGTGCAGGGCATGAGCAAAATTAGCCTTCCTGAATCAAGCCAACCATGTGGATTAAGTCAGCTCTTGGGTACTTCGGAGATGACAAAGCCCCTGGCTGCTGAAGGATTTAATCTCCTCACTGCCCACTGAATAAGAAAAGCCCATGACTCAGTGCATCTTTAAAGAGTGTGATCTGCCCTCAGTCACAACACCCTCTTCTCTTTTTCTACCAGCTGTGTGAGTATGCTTCCAGCCTCTCACAGGATAGGTGAGGGAGGGGCTGGTGCCCTGCATACACCTCTGCCTTATGGTGATTCCTCTCCATGACGGCTAAAACAAGGGATTTAAATAGGCAAGCTTCGGTCTGAGCCCTCGACTGTCTTTTCTGCTTTGTGTTTCCTTTCCTAAGTATGCCTGAACATTGATCTCAAGGTAATCATGTTCAGCCTAGGAGATAATCTTTTATGTTCAAGAGGACCAGAGATCCCAAGTCTATTGGATGTTCCTGAATGACATCAGGGGAAGTTTCTGCATCAAAGACAACCACCACCAAAGGAGGAGAACACGCATTAGCCTGGCAGTTTAATAAAGATAGACGGGGGCTAAAGTGCAGAGCCAAGGTGAAATGTAACAATGCCTATTCCAAGGTCCTCCAAATGGCTTTATGTTTCAATGAGGTTTAAGTATCAAAATCCTAAAGGAATATAATAGTGTTTATAAGTTAAGGTACAAAATCCTGTTTTAAGTCTTTCTGTCAATTGATGCTTGTGAGTGTTTGGTTTTTGTTTTGTTTTGTTTACTTAGCGTGTTTTTTTTCTATAGTAGAAAAAATATCTGTCCCATACCTGATCCATGTACATTGAGTACTTTTCTACTCCTCTCTTTTGGGGAGATTCTAGACATAAGCCAAAATTGAAGCCTTAAATAATTTTTCCTAAGATACTGGGTTAGGGGTATAACAAGCAAAGAATGTGAGAAAAGGGAGGCTAATCCCTAGCTTAAGAGGCCAAGCTCTTCCAAGACTCCACCTGGATCACTGTACATGCATGGGTCCAGAGAAGAAGGAACTTTAGTGGGAAAGTGAGAGGCTTTTAGCCCATTGTACCCAGCAGCTGTTCTTATTGTTAAGCATACATTTTCTTATTTGATGAATGCAGTGACTAAGGCAATACCTAATGGCATTTAAATCATAAAGCCTGATACTTGTGGCCAGCAAGGCTCCCTGTTTCCAAGTCTCTCCTCAATCCAAACCATTGTATATAAGGCCACTAAATCAATTTTCCTAAAGCAATGCTTTCTTCACATCATTCCCTTGTTCACAAGCCTTTAAAGCTCCCTATTATGTTGCCTCAAGTCCAAACTTCTTAGACCAGCATTTATGGCCTTGTACAATCTATCCCCAGCCTCTCTCCAATGTCATCTCCTATCATCCCCCAACACAAATCCCATGTTCCAGGAGAACTGCCTTCAATCCCCCAAATAATACTGTGTTGCCATATTGTGATAGTCCAAAGATCCTCTGATCTTCTGAGTCTATTCTTTCTGATGGTAGATAGTCGCTGCCCTAGACATATTGCTTCACCTCGTCCTTCTGGGTATCTACCACTTTTCCGAAAACTCTGTATCTGGTGAAAAACTTGCATACATGCTATGACTCACTCATTAGTGGCTTCTTGCCTATGATACTGGAGTTAGGAAATCAACCAGACATTCTTACTAGAGACCCCACCCATCCCTATAAAAATCTTGACCTTCCAAAGTCCTATCATGTGGTTTTCTTGATGTTCCCACACCAAACTGGGAGAAACATATAGAATTTGCCATTAGCTAGACACTGGAGACATGTATGCTTGTGTGTTTTTGTGTACATGTATGTGTAGGAGGGTGGTACTTCTAGTATGATCACTGGTCCTTTTTTATCTTCTATGATGGCCTGGAGAGGGCAGGGAATCATAATATAGTAGAAAGTACACTGGCTCAGGAATCAGAGGACCTGAGTTCAAACCCTGCTTCTGATATTTTTGACTATTTGACCAATATGCTTTTGGGATAATTTTATTATGTTCTAATTGAAAATAGGTCCTCCACATATGGTTATATGATAACTTTCCACTTACCAGGACATTCAATTACCTAGCCAAGGGTGGGCAACCTGCTGCCTCAAGGCCACAAGATCCTCAAGTGCAGCCCTTTGACTGAATTCAAACTTCACTGAACAAAAACCCGTAACAAAAAGATTTGTCCTGTAAAACTTGAACTCAGTCAAAAGGCCATACTCGAGGACCACAATGTGGCCTCAAGGCTGCAGGTTCCCTACCCCTGAGTCTGAGACCATTCTATTCCCTAGTCATATCAGATAAATGGGACTTTACACCTTTCATTTAAAATATTTTCTCTGAACATCTCAAACCATCCAATATTAATTTCAAAAATAAAACCCCCAGGTTATGAAGAGCACAAAGTTATCTCTATTTACATTTCACAGATGGAGAAAGCAAAGCAAAAACAGGTGAACTGACTTAGTAACATAGTAGGGCAGTCACCTATTGGGGCAGTGCCAGAGAGAGGGCTAGGACCAATGTCTAATAAAGGCTAGTTTGATCCTCTTCCCTCTAGAGCCCACAGGATCTCTATGAGACTTACATTTTCATCTGTCTCCCTGGGAGTGGAAGTGGGTTGGATTGAAATCACCCACAATCACTTATTCATCTATGTGTATCAGGGTTCCAGCTTATGAGAAAGCTAATCAGGGACGGGCTGCTATCTTCGCAATAAGATTCTTGATAAGAGCAGAGCTCCTAGGCTCACTAGGGAAACCACCCTACAAAGTTGACTTTCCTGGCACAGTGCTCTGAACTTTGTGAGCTATGAGTTCATGCTCTAGTTTGAGCCCTCAAAGGAGTGAAGCTCTTGTCCTTTCTATATCCATAAAATGGAAGTGATGACATAAGATCTCCACCTGAAGGAGTCTTAGAGATTGTCTAGTCCAAATTCTTCATTTCTGAGGCCAAGAAGAAATGACCTGCCCATAGTCCCACAGGTCATACCTACTAGAACCAGGATGTAAAGCCAGATCCTCTGACTCTAAATCAATGGTTCAACCCACTACAATGAAATGGAAATCAAAAAAAGAGGACATCACAGATTTTCTTCTCTAACAGATTATGAAAATTGGTATATCTGAGAGGAGAGCATTGGACCAAGAGAATATGCTGTGAGTGTGAAAATAAGACAAACTGAACTAAAGGAAAGAACTAAGAAAATCCGGGGGCTAAAGGCTCAAGCAGCCTCTGGCAGGATTGGACATCCATGAAAGATGGCAGCCCCAATAGTTCGTTTGTTACACCTGAGTTTAAAACGTTAACTTCTCAAATACAAGAAAGGGGATTTATTAATTAGATAACAAATTCAATTTTTAAAAAAATCTTAGGGTTTTAACTTTAATTACGAGCTTGAGCTAGGTGGAACAGTGGCTAGAGTGCCAGGTCTAGGGCCAGGAAGATTCATCTTTCCGAGTTCAAATACAGCCTCAGACAATTACTAGCTATGTGACCCTGGGCAAGTCACTTAACCCTGTTTGCCTCAGTTTCCTCATCTATAAAATAAGCTGGAGAAAGAAATGACAAAGCACTCTAATATCTCTGCCAAGAAAACCCCAAATGGGGTCGCAAAGAGTCAGACGTGACTGAAAAAACCAACTAAACAAGAAAAATACGGCATGTTAGGTCAACCAAGAGAAGCTAATGTGGTCTTAGACTACATGAAGAAAGGCCTAACTTCTATGAATAAGGGAATAATAGCCCTGCTGTATCTGCCAGGATCGGACCACATCTAAAGTATTGTGTTCGGTTCTAGGTAGCACAGTTTTGGAAAGGCATGGAGAAGTTGAACATTGTCCAGAAGAGGGAAATCAGGATGGTGTTAGGGCAATTATGACTATCTTAAAGTATCTAAAATATTAGATGTATCTGTTTGGCCCAGAAGGCAGAATTAGGAGCAATGGGTAGAGACTGTAAAGAGGCAAAATTAGGCTTCAAAACCCCCAAAACTTCTTACTTAGAGCTATACCAAAGTGGAATGAGCTGCCTTTGAAGATGGTGGATTGTTTCCATCACCACAACTACCCTCACCCCCACACCCCTCCAGTGGATGTTGTTAAGTATTTGTTTGATCTTTTGTAGCAGAGATTCCTTTTTTGGTGGAATTAAATTAGATGGACACTAAGGGCTTTTTCTTTTTCTTTTTTTTTCTTTTTTTCTTTTCTTTTTTTCTTTATTTTTTCTTTTTTAAATTAACACTAAGGGATTTTTCAACTCTAAAATTCTGTGACTCACAGAGAAAGTACTTCTGAAGATACTGGCAAAGTGTCTTTTTTAATTCTTAGAATCACTAGAGATCATCTAATCCAGTCTTCTCATTTTACAGATGAATAAATAAAGTGAGGCCTAGTAGGGTTAAGCAATTTATTCAAGATCACACAGAAAATTAAATAAACAAGAGAATGTTAGCCCTAGAAGAAACCTTAAAGAAAAATTGAATGACTTAACAAGTTAGTTAGACACAGGTAGTACAGTGGATAGAGTTCTAGGCCAAGAGTCAGGAAGACCTGAGTTCAAATCTTACCTCAGATATTTCTGAGCTCTATGGCCCTGAACAAGTCACTTAATCTCTGTCTCCTTCAGTTTCCTCAACAGAAGAATGGAGATAATAACATCTACCCCTCAGAATTGTCATAAGGATCAAATGAGGTAATATTTGCTTAGCGCAGTGTCTAGCATATAGGCATTTAATAAATACTTGTTTCCTTTATTCCTTATTTTACAAGTAAATAAACTTGGGGTGGCTAGGTGGCACAGTGAATAGAGCACCGGCCCTGGTGTCAGGAGGACCTGAGTTCAAATCTGGCCTCAGACACTTAGCACAAAAACTAGCCATGTGACCTTGGGCAAGTCACTTAATCCCAATTGCCTTGCCTTCCCCCTTCCAAAAAGCAAAAAAACAAAAAAACAAAAAAACAAAAAAAAAACCCAAGTAAATGAACTGAGGCCCAGAGAGGTTAACGTTATGCCCCAAATTAAATAGGTTAGAGGCGGAGCCAGGACCAAATCTGACTCTGTCTGATGTGTTCTGCTACCTTACGCTTCATGAAACAAACAACATTTCCATCAGGTGAAGTGTCTAGATAGCCAAGTTCCAATTAATGGAAGCTTAAATGTACTTGAAATGGCAATTTACTTTCCAAAGAAACTTTTGAGTCATTTTTGAACAAGGGGCTCATTTTTGTTTCTTTGGTTCGTTTTTGCTGTTTTTTTGTTGCTCTTATTGAGCTGTTTTTCATTTGTGTCCAACTCTTCATGACCCCATTTGGGATTTTCTTGGCAGATATACTGGAGTAGTTGCCATTTCCTTTCCCAGTTCATTTTACAGATGAGAAACTGAGGCAAACCAGGCTAAGTGACTTGCACAGGGTCACACAGCTAGTAATTGTCCGAGCCTGGATTTGAACTCAGGAAAATTAGTCTTTCTGATTCCAAACCCAGTGCTCTGTCCACTGCACCACCTAGCTGTTTTGTTTTGTTTTGTTCTTTAATAGTCCCCTCCAAATCAAAAGGAAGTCAGATCCTAATGAATGGCAAACAGCCCAGAGAAGTGGGAGTTCTAATATAAACTCAATCATTCAGTGCTATTCAGGATGGTCTCTGAAGTTCTGAAGTAACAGCAGCCAAAAAGGCACATGGGAAATCTAGAAATTGATGTCTGTTTTCCTCTATGGTTCCTGGATTTACCTCTAAAAACCAGACTTTGCCTCTGGCAAAGGGAAGGATTAGCTCTACTCAAAGTAGCACCTAGGAGAGACCAGGAGAGATACTTGATAGTTTCGTAGAATCTAGAACTTGAGGTAGAGGAGAAGGAGATGGGCTAGATGGTGTTCAAACACCATTATAGGTAGGGTATAATAGGCAGCAGTATTCCTTTCAAGGGGCTACACTAAAGAGAAGGTAATAACTGAATGCCTACGAAATTCAAGTCTTCCCTGTCTCTCGTAGGTAAGCTTTGGTGAGAAAATAGTAGTGATGCCATGGGTGGTGATCAGGGGCAGAGGGAAAAGATGGAGAAATGAAGGGACAGGAATAAGAAATGCCTGGAGCACCAATGGCAGCTAGTTTCAGAATAAAGGTGGGAGAGGGGAAGGGGGGAACATGCAGAGATCGACAATAAAATAAACAATAACCACAAGATCGCTGCCAATTCCTCTCTGTTGGTAGTGCCAGTCAGTGCCTGGAGATGCCCTTTAATGAAAGATAGAGGCAAACAGAGAGTTTGTCTCTGCCGCCCTCATCAAAGCCTGACTTATTCTCCTCTAGGCTGGGGTTCAATGACATTTGCCCACTGGCCGGCCTCCTCAAAGGCAAGCCCCGGGACAGCTGTCACTCCAGGCTCAGCCAAAGCGGCTCCCCTTCACTCCCCTCGTCGACTGGCTGCTTTGGTGACAGATCAGAGGCAAGTGGTCCTGGGGTTTCCCAGAGTAAAGGGAACCCCTGGAGGGACAGAGAGCCAGATCAGGACAATGCCCTACCAGTCGCTAAGTACCGAGAGCGCCATTCATTTTCCCCACAAGAGAAGTATTGGATTCATTTGTTGAAGGGGTTACTTCCAATCTAGCCTTTCCCTCTCCAGCAGCAAGCTGTTCTCTTATCATTGAATTTAGGAAAAATAATAATAACTATCACTTATATAGCATTATAAGGTTTGCAAAGAACTTTCCCTCCATTATTTGATTTAATCCTCCCAAGGATGCTGTGAAAGGGGTACAATTATTTGCCCATTTTACCAATGAAGTTCAGAAAGGTTAAGTTAGTTGGCCAGAGTCACACAGCTAATAAGTGCTGGAGGTGGGATATAAATTTAGGTTTTCCTGACTCCATACCACACTCTCCAATTGGCTGTGAGCTTGGAAAGCAGGTACTCCTCTGGGTCCTTGCCCTCAGCACTTCTCTAATCTATAAATTTTGTAATAATCTATAATAATTCTATATCTATAATAATCTATGATGATTCTGCTGTGCCCTTAGGCTATTATTGTCCTATCTCTCTTCTGCTTTTTATGAAATAATAGTCCATACTCTTGCTTCCACTCCCTTCCATTTGCTTCTTAATCTCCTGCTACCTGGCTTCTACTGATACCACTCTTTCCAGATTTTACTTGACTTCAGCACTGTATGACACTGCTAACCATATTCTTGATACTCTATTCTCCTGGCCTTTGTAACACCTCTATCTGCTTCACTTTGTCCTCTGGGCCCATTAACATAGGCATTCTGGGAAATTCTGTCTCAACTTTCTCCTCTTTGTACTCCCTCCCTCGCCCTCCCACTCTCTCTCTCTCTCTCTCTCTCTCTCTCCCTCATCTCTCTTTCCTCTCCTCTTCTTTTCTCCTTCCCTCTCCCTCTCAATCTGTCTCTGTCTCTTCTCTTCTCTTATTCTTCTTCTTCTTTTCTCCTTCCCTCTCTCTTTGCTCTGTCTTTGTCTCTCTGTGTGTGTGTGTCTCTCTCTGTCTCTGTCTTTCCCTGCCTCTCTGTCTCTGTCTCTCTCTCTCTGTCTCTCTGTCTCTCTCTCCTCTCTCCTCTCTCCTTCCTTACTGACCTTAACCACACCACTCTTACAGCTACAATTATTGGCCATATATGGCTAACTATATCTACCACCCTAGTCTTTCTCCTGAGCTCTAGACCTCTATCCATAGCAGCCACCAGACATTTCAATTAGACATTCTGTCAGAGCCTCAGGCTCAAATATACAAAACCAAACTTGTTATCTTTCCGTTGTAATGGGTGTAGAGTTGTCTCTGTCCTTACTTGTTACTTTATTAGCACAGTGAAAATGCTCCAGGACCTGAGACTCCCAGGGTGTTTGGTGCTTTGGCTCAGAGACTGAATCAGGATGGTTGTGCAGATTTGGAAGAGAAATAGCAGCCTCGCGATAAAAGCCAGGTAGAGAACCTCCTGTCCGTTTAGGCTAGAGCTCAGGTACATGAAGTCCCCTTCATGGAAATTTAATGGAACAAGGCTGGAAATCAGTCAATCAAGAAACATTTATTAAGCATCGCGTCTACTCTGTGCCAGGTATTGTGCCAAGTTCTGGGGCTACAAAAAGAGGCAAAAGACAGTCCCTGCCCCCATGGAGCTCACAATCTAATATGGGAGACAACATGCAAACAAATATATACAAAGCAAGCTATATACAGAAGAAGTAGAAAATAATGAACAGAGGAAAGGCACTAGAATAGGAGGCTGAGACAGATTGTGGAGAATAGGTTATAAACCTGTGATCTCACTGGTATAGGGAACTCCTACCCATGCAGCTCACTGCCTTCTCTATAACTAATAGTCTTATTAGAGTAGAGGGGTCAAACACACTATGCAGTGAATGAGGACTGCACCAGATTAAAATATAATTAGGAAATAGTTAATAAAATAAATAAAAATACAATTCAACATAGATAATGTTAATATGTGGTTTTCTATGTCAATATACGCTGGCAGGGATCCTTATGGATGATATAGTGATCCCCATTTCTATTTGAGTTTCATACTGCTGAGCTTAAAGCATTGCCTCAGGCACTGAGAAGCCTGAGAAGGTAAATGAACCCGGGTTCTCATAGCCAGTATTTGTACGGGACTGAACCTGATGATATATTGTTCTCACTCCAAGGTCAACTCTGTTCACTGTAATACACTGCTTCTCCAGACAGATTGTGGGTGGCCTTAAATGCCAAGGAAAGGCATTTGCATTTTATCCTGTGATCAAAACAGAGTTTAGGTATGGCTTTTGAGTCAAGAGTAGTATGGCGAGGGGTGTGTGCATGAGAAGAATGGTTTTGGCTGCTGCATAGGGGTTTAGATTGAAGGAGGAAAAATTTGGAAGCAGAGAGACAATTATTCAGACCAGGGGGGTTAAGTCCTGAACTCCAGTAATGATGGTGGCAAGAGGTTATGGGGTTCTTAACTCAGCTCTTCTTCTGGCTGGCATTATGACCTTTGGCAAAACACTTGACCTCTGCATATGTCTCAGTTTTCTCCTCTATGACATGGGGTAGAAGAGAAATATGTACATTATAGAAGTATTATACTAATTATTATACTATTATACAAAATATATACACACACACACACACACACACACAACTAAAAGAAATACATGACCAAAAGCCATTCCCCAATAAATAAGTGGGCAAAAGATATGAACAAACACTTAAACAAATTATAAACTCTTAACTATGGAAAGGAATGCCCTGAATTCATTATAATAATAGAAATGGACATCAAAAATTTTCTGAGGTTTCCTCATAATCAGCAAATTGGCAAAAATGAAAAAAGATAGAGGTAATGTTGGTGAGGTTAAAAAAATGTTATATGAATATACTGTTGATGAAGCACAACTGGTCCAGTCATTTTGGAGAAAAAAAAAAACCCAAAACTTTAATTTATTCCAAAAAAGCTATCAAAATATCTAGATCTAGAGAGCCTGTTGCTAGGTATATGACCCAAGGAGGTCAATGACAAAAAAAGAAAAGTCCAATATATGCCAAAAATATTTCTAGCAACATCTTTATGTAGTAAAGATATAGAAGCAAGATAATGAGAAGATGGTTAAACAAATATTATATGTAAATATAATTAATGGAATATTACTGTGCAATAAGAAATGATAAACACAGAGAAGCATGAACCTGTATAAACTAAGTAGAATCGGGAAAACAACACATAAAATGACAAAAAACAAAGTAGATAGAGTCAGGCACAATGGTATACCTCAGCAATCACCACTATTGGGAAGACTGAGGCTAGGCTCAGGAGTCCTAAGGTCCAGCGAGCCAAGGTCGGCATTCATATGGTGAGCCTCTGGGAACAAGGAGTCACCAGGTTGCCTTAGGAGGGGCAAACAGATTCAGATCAAAAATGGAGCAGGTCCAAGTTCCCGTACTAATCAGAGCAAGACCAGACCCACGAAATGGTCTTTGTACTGTCAACCTGGATGAGCTAGAGAGACCAAGTCTTAAAAAAAAAATTAATGTTAATGGAAAGAACATAATTTCTCTCATTTACCCTTAATATGTCCTCCCTCCCCCCTTTTTTCTCTTACGTCTTCAAAACATAACAAAACTATTTACAAGCCTTCTGTTTCAATTAGCAACAACTATAGCCCCTTGTGATAACAGGATTTTAAAAGAAGCCTTATAACAGCCCACTTCTACATTAGAGCGCAAAGAGTTTGTCTTTATAAAGTCCCTTTTGATTTTTAACTTTTAAACTTTTTTTCTTAACTTCTATATTTATATTTCAAAGGTAGTTTCCATCTCCATTTTTCTCATCAGGAATATTTTTAAATCCTCTATGTCATTGAAGATCCATTTTTAAACCTGTAGGATGGTACTCGATTTTGCTGAATAAGTTATTTCTGGTTGTAGACCTTTTTAGTTTGCCTTTTGTAAAATCTCATTCATTCTTTGCTCTTTTATGTCACTAAATCTTGAGTGATCCTGAGTATGGCTCCTCAACATTTGAGTTCTTTCTTTCTGGCTACTTGCAATATTTTTTCTTTTGTCTAGAAGTTCTGGGTTTTGCCAGTGACATTCTGGAGAGTTTTAATCCTGGGAATTCTTTCAGGAAGAGGGTTTTGTGGTTGTTGTTGTTTTTTCTACTTTCACAATGTTCTCGTGTTCTACCTGAGCGATTTTCTTGACTGATTTCTTGAAACATGATATCCAAATCCTTCTTATGGTCATGGATGTCAGGTAACCCTATGATTCTTAAGCTATCTGACCTTAATATGTTTTCCAGGTCAGTTGTTTCTGATGTGAAATTTTACATTTTCCTCTATTTGAGTTTGACTTTGACATTTTAAATTTTCCTCTCTTTTCTCATTCTTTTGACTTTTGTTTTAAGAATTCTTGCCATCTCCTGGAGTCATTAATTTCCATTTAGTCTGTTCTTATTTTTAGGGAGTTTGTTACTAGGGTTAGTTTTTATACCTTTTATGTAAAATTATGGATCCTTTTTAAAATTCTCTCCTCTATAGCTCTCATTTCTTTAATAATATTTTTTTAAACTAGGACATCATTTCTTCAAAAAATTTTAACAGCTCTCACAGGCAAGCAAACTTTTTTTTTCTTTGAGGTTTTGACTATAGATGTTTTTGAGTTATCCTCTTCTATATGTGTGTATTATTCATCTCCATAATCATAAAAGGTCTTTTTTGGTTTGTCTGTTTATCCATCATTGTTGCGGAGGCCTGAGGAGTAGAATTCTAGGTCACCCTTACTCTCAGGATCAAATCAAGTTGATGGGCTTTCCATTAACTTTTTTCTTTTTACTAAGGAGATATAACATGGCAGCATGATTCAGTGGCTTTTCTTTAGGCTTTTTCCTTTGCCACAGACACAAAACACTCTTCTCCTGTGAGTAGCCTTAGCTGAAGTCCTTTCCTATGGATGAGGAGAAAGAGGAAGGAAAGGCTTTTTCTTTAATACTCAGTTAATTTCAAGGATGCTCTTCTTTGGAGTGAAAGAGCTAGTTGAAATCTTTTCCCTGAAAGGAAGAAGAAACATATTAATTAAACTTAATTAAAAATATAAAATGTCATGGAAAATATAATCAGCTTGATTGCAAGCCTCTTCAAGCCTACTTCTTTGTAGCACACATAATGCCTTACTTATTGGCTATGCAATAAATACCTGTTGGCTGACTGATTGATTAATTTTTAAAATTTGTATTAGTGTCTTTTATTTTTATAACATTCTTTCCCTTCTATACTTTTCAGGCCAATCTTAATTTATAATATACAAAAAATAGTTCAGTAAAAACTAACCAACATGGCAACTACATCTGATAACATACACCACATTCCACATTCCAGTTAGGAATCATATGATCTCATTGCCCTCTCAAACGAAGTGTAAGTGATCAAATCCTCTGAAGGCACTGAATTTTAACTTCATTTAATTTTTTATATAACTTGTATGGGCTAATGATGAATAAAGGAACAAATAAGCAACGAAGGTAAGAGTTTGGGGTATTCGTTATTCTTTTGATTTCCCTCTTTGTTTCTTTGGAAAATATGATTTGCTCGCTTCACGAGGACTTTTCTGGAGTTAGCTTATGAGCACTATCAATAACTAGGCCTGGCCTGAACAAAGTTGTGAAGAATGCTGTCTTTGGTGCTGTTCTATTTCCCTTTCTATACATATATATCCTCCTCAAAGACTTATTCTCTCCCAACTCCCAGTGCCCCAGTAATGGCCCTTGGCTCTTCAGGATCCCAAGTTCCCATTGCAATGCTTACCCCAGGCAGTGACAGACTCCAAGCCTTCCAATCTCCTTTTCCCCATCAAAACCTACCCCAACTGCCTCAGCCTCGGTCACAAAAGGTAACCATAGAATTTCATTGACTCAGGTACAAGACTTGGAAGAACCCTGGAATGGGAGATAGGATATCTGAGTAATTCTAATTGGGCTTATACAAACAACTACCTGGGTAAATCCTTTTTCCCCTCTGGGCCTAGCACTAACTAGGAAGAGATTAGACAACTCCATAGATTTATAGCTGGAAGGGAATGCAAAAGTCATTTAGATCAGCCCCCTCATTTTAGAGATGAAGAAACTAAGCCCAAATTGGTAAAATGAGTAAGTGGCCTAAGGTTACACAGGCAGTAAATAAGTGGCAGATCTGGGATTCAAACCCACATCCTCTAATTCCAAACCCATCACTCTTTCCCCTGGACCATACTGCCTCCCACATCCTTTCCACTCCTTACTGTCTGTGATTCACTTTCAGGCTTTTGGCCAATAGCTTAATATGTCACCTTAATGTGCCTCTCCCAACCCCACAAATCCTCCACCCACTTGCCACAGAAACACATTTTAATAGAGCCCTTTAATGGCAACCCAAAGACTGAGAATTTAATCCAAACAATGGAAATTTCAGGCCCCTCTGATAGCACCAGGAAGAGAAAGCTTTGGGGGGCAGGAAGATCTTTTTGGAACCCATAAAATTCCATCACAAAGATAACCTTTTCATAGAACTAGCATGGGTTATCCCTTTAGGTTGAGGTTCTTAATTTGTGTGTGTGTGTGTGTGTGTGTGTGTGTGTGTGTGTGTGTGTGTGTGTGATAGACCCCTTTAGCAGACTGATAAAGCCAGTGGATCCCTTCCCAGAATAATTTTTTTAAATATATAGAATAAAACACATGACATACAAAAGAAACTAATTGTACTGAAAAAAATGTATTTTTTTAATCTATGTTTTTCTGTATTTTATCTATGTTCACAGACACCCTGAAATCTGACCCCTGATCTAAATAAAGAAACAGTAAAGCCTGGGACAGCAAGGTGGTGCAGTGAATAGAGCACCGGCCTTGGAGTCAGGAGGACCTGAGTTGAAATTCAGCCTCAGACACTTAACACAAAAAACTAGCTGTGTAACCTTGGGCAACTCACCTAACCCCAAATGCCCTAACTTCCCCTCTCCAAAAAAAAAAAGAAAGAAAGAAAGAAACAGTAAATCCTAATAGATAAAATAAATAAATCAAATCTGGCCTCAGAGTAAAACTAGCCTCTAATACTTGCTGATTATGGAACTTGGCCTAAGACACTTAACGTCTCAACCAAGCAATTCTCTAAGGCTGTAAGCTACAGAAAGTTACTAATCTACTTTGGTGAAGGAAGTTCCCTCACTAGGAGTTCACTACACCAGAAAAAGTATAGGTTCCAATACTAGACAGCTGAAGAGCCTACCCACCTCAGCCCTCTGGTCCCATGGGAGCTACATATAAAACATTCATGGTGCCATTTTGCAAAGCTTTTAAAAGCCATATAAATATGAACTGTTATTCTTAGTAGAGCAGAGTGATTGGTTTAGCTAGGCCTGATGCAGTGATAATGAGGATTGGAAGAATGGCTTTAGGGGAGCAGAGGAAAAGCACCTCCAAAGGCAGGAACCTCAGCAATGACTCAGAAAGGGATAGGGACTGAAAGAAATAAGGAGGTAGGCACCCCGCAGCCAGGGATAAAAAAGAATCAGAGCCTCACATACAGTCATGATGTCCTCCTTCTCTCATCCTCAAAGTGGTTCTAGGGTCAGCTTCCTGACGATAATAACCATCTCCCCACTACTGAAAGCGTCTCTCAAACTGCCCTTTGAAGACTTGTTATTAATAAGTATAACTCATGTTGATAGAGGACTTTGAGTATAAAAAGTAATCTGGGGGTTTGCGACCATACTGTGAAGTTGGCAGGGCAAAAATAACTGCCAACCCCATTTTAAATATAAGGAAACTGAGGCTTAGTGGTGAAGTGACTTATCCACAGACACAGCTAGTATGTTGGGAGTCAATATTTAAACTTAGATCTACAATTGCAAACCTAGCACGTTCTCCATTAAAGACTTCACTCACCACTGAGTTTAGCCTGATATAACCAGCTTGAAAGTAGCAATGGGGATGGCATACGGCAGGGATGTGATTTGGTTTGTTTGGTAACGAAACCTTCTTGGGTGGAGTCTAAGATGGGCTGTCTTAGACCAAGCCCTCTTCCAGCACAAAAAAGTCCAGTGTCTAGTGTTCTGAAAGTTGCCGGGGGAGTGAAAACCTTAAATACAGGTGGAAGGGTAACCCAGAAGGAGAGAGTTGCTGAGGCAGGCTCATTAGCAGTTGAGGGTGTGACTGTCTCAGAAGCAGTCCCAGCAATCACTGCCAGCAACACTACCAGGGGCATGTGCCAAGATCCTCAAGGCCCTTGGTGCTGCTGCTACCCGCCCCCCAATCCAGCCTCCTCAAAATAATATATACAAAGTGCTTAGCAAACCTAAAGCCTGATAAATATTACCTACTTTTTAAAGTTAAATGTATTTATTTTTAAGTAGTTGGTTTTACAATGACAACTAGAATTTTTCTTTCTTACATGCAATCATGGCAAAGACATTTTTTGTGAAGTATGGAAAATCTTAGATGGATCACTGTAGAGACCATTTGGGACTGCTAGACAGTAATCTTCCTCTAACAGAATGCGCTACCTCAGGCCTTGTAAATGCATGTGGCTTTCAGAAAGTATTAAGTATCTCTAGCAGCATAGGCATTTGGATTAATTTTGTAAAAGGAGATGACCTTAGATTTGTAGCTAACTCTCTTCTTCTTCTTCTTCTTCTTCCTCTTCCTCCTCCTCCTCTTCCTCCTCCTCCTCCTCCTCCTCCTCCTCCTTCTTCTTCTTCTTCTTCTTCCTTCATTGGTCCACAACTTTAGGAAGGAGATGCTATGACATGCAAGTGAATTGGATTTAAGTGAGGGAGGGCTGTGCAAAGTCACCAAGCACCCTGGTCCTAGCTGATATGTATCTGTGGAAGGACAGGAAGAGCAGAAGTAGCTTCTCTAACCATCCTCTACCCTCCTCCACCCCTACATTCTCCTGCTATTCCAGCAGGTCTCACATTGTGGACATTAGGGATTGATCAAAGAGGAGAAAAATAATCAGTCTCATTCTTCTAGCACTTTTGGATTTACATCTCACTTTACTCCTGACTACCCTGTGAAAAAGGTAGGATTGAGGGAGGATTAAAGGGTGATAAGACCAGAGACTTAGCACCAGAAAGGAACTTACAGGCCACTGAATCCAAGCCTCCCATTGTATATGTAGTATGGGGCAATAAGGAGAACTCGATCAATTTGGTGAGAAAGGGTGAACCCTCCATCAATACATAGGATGAAAATGAGGCTCAGAAAAGCTATGACTTGTCCAAAAGTCCCAATAAACACTGGGGCTTTTCTGTCTTGTCTTCTGATAACTGGAAGAACTGGGATTTGAATCCAAGTCCTTTAATTTCAAATCCATTAATGATAAATTTCAAAAAAGAGACGAGAGTAAATTGCAGAGGGTTACAATATAAACACAGGCAGCTAGCTGGTACAGGCTTGAAGTCAGAAAGACTCGTCTTCGTGAGTTCAAATCTGACCTCAGACACATATTGGTTGTGTGACCTTGGGCAAGTCACTTAACCCTGCTTGCCCCAGTTTCCTCATCTGTAAAATGAGCTGGAGAAGGAACGGGGTCAGGAAGAGTTGGACACAATTGAGACAACTGAACAACAACAACAACAAGGAGAATGAATGCTTGGCAAGGAAATGCAAGCAGCAGCTACTGACTATAGTCACTAGTATACCACGCAAGCATTATTATCCCCATTATACAGAGGGGAAAACTGAGGCCCAGAGAAGAAAAGTGACTAACACAAAGTAACACAATCAGTTAAATCTTAGACTTCCTGACTCAGTCCATTGATTTTCCCTCACAACGTGCTGCCTTCACTCTGAGAGATATAACTCACAAGGTCTACAGAAATACCCCAAAGTCCAGGGGTGGGGAACCTGCGCTCTTGAGGCCTTACGTGGCCCTCTACGTCCTCAAGTGTGGCCCTTTGACTGAATCCAAACTTCTCAGAACAAATCCTCTTAACAAAAGGATTTGTTCTGTAAAACTTGGAGTTAGTCAAAAGGCCTCATCCAAGGACCTGGAAGGCCACAGGTTCCCCACCCATGCCCCCAAACTAGCTCTCCTACTAGTCAAAAAAATTTAAACTTCTTTTTACTCATTCATGGAAGTCAGAAAACCTGTTCCCAGGGGACTAGTCCAATGCATGATGATAGTTTAGGTATAGAAGGTCTGTCTCCCTGGAATAGGGATTCCAGTGACTGGTATTCACACTGAAGGGAAAATGGGGGAGGGGGAGTGTTGCTAGATGGAGGTCAGGAAGAACATAAGAGCACCAGAAACCTAAAGGTAGGGGTGGCACCTTGGGGGAAGGTGAAAAGGCTGAAAAGAGGAGTCTGAAGGCAACATACTTCACAATTTTGTTTGGCCCTCACCATTCATCCTGCAATACCATGGCTAGATTTCTTTATCTTCCTAAAACAGAGCTTTCAACATGCTGTTTCTGCTGTCTCTCCCTTCAAGAATCTATGCTGGCTTCTCCCAAGGTATAGAATGATACCTAAACTCCTCAACCTGGCATTCGAAGCTCTCCATAACCTGACTCTGCCCTAACTCAATAACTCGTGTCTCATTGTTCTTTAACACAAATCTTCCACTTTGTTGAGTGAAGCAAGGGAGGAAGGGAAAGGAGAGGGCAAGGCCTGTTTTCTGTCTCCTACACACAGTATTCTTATTCTCAACTCTGTACTTTTGGTCACCTTTTTTTCTTTAAAAAAATATTTTTTTTCAACTCATGATGGAAAATGCCATCCACATCCAGAAAAGGAAATATGGAATCTGAATGCAGATCAAAGCCGACTCTTTTCTTTTTTTGTTTTGTTTTGTTTTATATTTTTCTTTCTCATGGTTATTCCCATTTGTTTTAATTCTTCTATACAACATGACTAATGTGGAAAATAAATAAATAAACAAATGAATAAATAATTGTCTCTCCACTTCCTCTGTTCCCACTGGGGAAGAATAAAAAGAAAAAATAAAACTTTTACAATAAATACGCATATTCAGGTTTTTCTCAAAACTGTGATGCTCTCCCCACTCCCCTCCAGCTCTCAAAGCCTTCTTCTCATCCTTCAAGACCCAGCTGATGTCCTGGCACTTCCATGAAGGCTCATTTACGTCCTTCAGCCCAGACCCATCTCTTATCTTGGACCTGTAGGATTTTTAGTGAGTCCCACCCAGCTCAGCACCTGACTATGCCCCGTCTTGCAGCATTCCTGATCTCTCTGTTAGTCATCTCCTCCAACTTGAAGGCAAGAGCCATATTGTTTCCTTCATCTACTCTTCCTACAGCATCTAGTCCATTGTTGATTGGCCCCACAGTAAGTGTGTGGCCGGGAATGGCTGCAAATACATATGCTTGTTCTATTCGATGCAGCAAACACCTCTGAAGCATCAATTACAATGGAGGGACTGTACTAGGCACTAGGCATGCAAAGACAAAAACTAAATATTCTCTCCCTTCAAAGAGTTTATGTTTTATTTGGGGGCAATTCAAGATGTGCACAGACAAGTAAATACAGACAAGAGGAAGAGTACATTAACAAGTAGGGGGTGGGGGCAATCTAGGGGTGTGGTAGTAAATGGTTAACAACCAGCTCTCTGGAAAACAACAATGTACATGACTCACTTTTAAGTTTAATTGACATTACTAACATTTTCTCCATCACTTATTAAGTCTAGAACAATAAATAGAGCCCTGGTTTGTAGCATTACCAACTTCTAAGGTGTAAATATTCACTCCAGAAATTTAACTACTGGCTTCCTAGATCCAGTGAACACTAACTCTAGCACACTCCTATGGGGCTCCCACCAAAAAAAAAAAAATGGCACCCGAGTCATGTTTGAAAGGCAGTAAGGGATAATTCAACTCAGAGGTGAGTTGAATTGCCATTCAGATTAAGAAGTACAGCAGTGCCGAGAACATAATTGACCCAGTTCCCTTCCAGGTTGTTTCTGGGGGTTTTTAAGAGTTTTAAAGGGAAAAAAATATCCTAGAAATAGAATCATTATTGGGCTCGTTAACAATGAAGCTCTGTGTAGAGTGGTGTGTGTGTGTGTGTGTGTGTGTGTGTGTGTGTGTGTGCGCGCGTGTGTGTTTTCTCCTTCCCTAATTAGGAACATGCTCTAAATAAATTAGAAAGAAGGCTGATGGAGCTGGGAAAGGTTGGAGGGTTTGGTTCTATTCTCAGTTAGATCAACTATAACTAAAAGGAATTTGCTTCTTCCCTGAAAGTTCCAAGGAGGGTGGAGGGCCCAGACCATCTCCAGGAGAAAATGGGCCAGGACCACGTTTCAATACAGGTTTAAGAAGGATACACGATACCAATAGTTCAGTACGAGGAGACCACAGAGAACACAAGACAGAAAAGCAAGCCAGGTATATCAAGGGGACATTCTTAGAATAGAAGGGACAGTCAAGGAGGATGATGGGAGCAGGTCTGCTAAATACCCAAACCAGTAAAGCATGGTGGCGTTTTATTGGCTTCTTACTGGAATTGAGCAGGACCAGGCATTAGGGGAAGGTTGTAGGGATTCTGTAGCTAGGGACTAGTGCTGATTCATGTTAGTGTTTGATGGGAGAGACAGATTCCTGGGGAAATGGTGGCTAATTCAAACCCCTAGAGACAGTAATGGGAATTTGGGTGATTGTTGCTGGTCTTACTCTGACAAAGTAACTCAGGGGTTTCTCAGGGCTTCTTCCTCCAGCAGGTGGAAGTCGCCTGCAGGATTATAAGGTGGGCAGAGTTCTTGAACCCATCTAGTACAAACTGTATCTCATCTGTTCTACAATCTCCCAAAAGGAACCATGTGGTTATCCAAGCTGCTTTTGAAAAATCGTAGTGAAAACACAATTAGAGAAAGTTCTAGACCCCCAGACCTTAGCAACCCCTAGAAATGCCTGTCTGAGGAATTCACAAGGCAGGTTCCGATATCTCTCCTAGCTAGGGCTTGGCTTTAGCAGCTAGGTGTTGCAGTGGATAGAGCCCTGAAGGTCTGAATTCAAATCTGGTCTCAAGTACTTAACAACTGTGTGACCCTGGGCAAGTCACTTAACCACTTCTGCCTCATTTTACTCATCTGTATAATGGAGATAATAATAGTGTCTACCTCCCAGGGTTGTTATGAAGATAAAAATTAGATATTTGTAAAGCACTTAGCATGCATGGTTCCTGGCACATGGTGGTACTTAGTAAATGCTTTATCTTTCTTTCCTTTTTTCTTTCTTTCTTTCTTTCTTCCTTCCTTCCTTCCTTCCTTTCTATCTATCTATCTATCTATCTATCTATCTATCTATCTATCTATGTCTATTCAGCTTGGTGAAACCACTCTCTTGATGGTTTCTCCTTTAAGAATATGCCCCCAAGAGGTAAGCTCATCGCCAGAAGTAGTAAAACACACTTTGTATAAAGCATCTCTTACTGGGTAACTGGTATTTGACTCAGGAACCTAGGATCTCTTTAACACACAAGGTAGCTTCCAAGATTGGAAACATTCATCTCTCAGGATTACTGTTCAGTCACCTGTGCTTAGGAAAAGAAACACAAAACAGAAGAGATAGCCAGAAACGTGCAGTTCT
>CM053582.1:240690625-240728715 GCA_028627135.1 Pseudochirops cupreus
GCCAGAAGTAGTAAAACACACTTTGTATAAAGCATCTCTTACTGGGTAACTGGTATTTGACTCAGGAACCTAGGATCTCTTTAACACACAAGGTAGCTTCCAAGATTGGAAACATTCATCTCTCAGGATTACTGTTCAGTCACCTGTGCTTAGGAAAAGAAACACAAAACAGAAGAGATAGCCAGAAACGTGCAGTTCTGTTCAGGCTTGCCTAGACAAATACATAGTAAGTACCATTGCCATGTGCTTGGGATTTGGGCTGCCATGGTCACTGGTGGGGAGGGAAGGGGGAGGAATTCTCTTCCTTCTACCAGCCCTAATTGGAAATCCAGCAGTAGAAAGCACTGGCTCTGTCACTAAGAGACCAATGTCAGTTTCCCCTTGATTTTTTACTAAGAAGGGAGGTTTTACCACAAAAGTCCAACCCACATGACATTCAGGAGTCAATTCTCTTTGACACAACTTCCAGTCATGGGGACCAATGCTATAAAATCTCAATAAAGCACTATCACATAACCATCAGCAAGAGATCAATGTGTCTAACTGTCCCCAGAAAGCCAGATCACTACCTAACTCCATGAGAGATAAAGGGTAGAGAAGGGAAGGGAATAGGCATTTACTATGTACCTTCTATGTGCCAGGTACTGGATCTGTCTAACCACTTTGCTAATATTATCTCATTTGATTTTCACAGCAATGCTATTAATACATCCCCATTTTAAAGTCGAGAAAACTGAGGCTTATGTGAATTGCCCAGGGTCACGTAGCTGGTAAGTGTCTAGGACCAGATTTGAACTCTGGTCTTCCAGATCCCAAGTCCAGTGCTCTATCCAGTAGATATTATGAGACAAGCATTAGACTGAGCATCCAGACATACAGCTCCTAGACTCTGCCACACCAGTAGTCAGCTACACAACATGGCCAAGTCACCTAGGCTCTCTGGATCTCAGATTCCTCCACTGCAATATGAGGGGCTGTCTCTAAGTGACCTCTAAATACCCCTCCAGGTCTCATATCCTCCATAAGCACTGACAAAGGATCCAGACAGACAATACAACCCTACTAGGCACCAGGAGATTTCATTGTAATTTCAAAATGCCCCCAAAAGGTAAGCACATTGCCAGAAGTAGTAAAACACGCTTTGTATGAAAATAAGATACAAATTCACATCCACAAATTTTATACAAGTAGATTTGTGGCCATCCAAGTATTTTACCCACCTGGATGTAATCCCAACCAGAGTTCTAGCAAAGACCCAATTTGTGGGGATGCCAGAACTGGCACTAGATATTTGTTCACCTAGAGTCAGGTTTGAAAATTTCAACTTCTTTACACCCTCCAATGAAAATACAAGCACATTTCCTACAGGAGTCAGGTATCTTGAGTTAAGGAACTGCCATCATTGTTAGGAATCTCTTGAAAATGTCTTAGATAGCCCGTTCTTCCTTAACCAACTCACTTTAGAAGGAAATCTTTCATGGCTGTGTTATTACCTTAGGAACAGCATTAAAAAGATGTGTGAAAATTAGAAGAAATATTAGCAAACATCCAGGCTGTGTGTATTTAAGTGCCTAAAGGACTGCACACACTGATTACCCTGATCACACTTAACTCTGGTCAGCACAAACATATATATTACAAACAATGTCTACCTAAGGAACTGACTGATGTTCTAAATTTAATGTAAGCTCAAACACAGGAAGATTCCCAGGTGAGGTAGGGATGTAGCTTGGATTTTCTCACTGTATTTTTCCTTAATGACCCAGCAAAATGAACTGCTCCCATTTTAACAAGAGCACTTTTCTGGGGTTTTAGTTTATACTAAATACTTTATAAATAAATATATTAATACTTCATATTTATACAATATTTATATGTTTATATTAATTTTTTTCAAATATTTAAATTTTAAATTAAATTTATATATTTATATTAAATCAAATCTATTTCTATATCACATTCTATATTACATGATGATATATTACAAATATATTCAATAAATATATAATATATTATAAATAAAAATTTTAGTCTGTACTAAATATTAATACTAGAAGAGTTTTACAAAATGGTGTTGGACATCCCTCTAGTCATTGGACATTAGCCTCGAGTTGTAGGATCCTTACTCTCTTAAATTGGATCTGTGAACTTTTTAAAAATATCTTGATAACTTCATTTTAATGTATTTGGTTTCCTTTGTAATCCTGCTGGTTTTATTTTATGCATTTAAAAACACTATTCTGAGAAGGGGTCCATAGACTTTAAAAGACTGGCAAAAGGGTATAGGACACAAAAAAAGGTTAAGAATTCCTGTCTTTTAGGGTGTGTGTGTGTGTGTGTGTGTGTGGGTGTGTGTGTGTGTTTGTGTGTGTGTGTGTGTGTGTGTGTTGTGGGGAGGAAGAGAGAGAAGAAGGGAGGGGGTGCCTAAAGAAGGAATTAAGGACAATTCAGAAAGACAATAAACAGGGTCTGAGGGAGAGAATCCTTCTGGGGCCAGAGGACCCAATTCAAGTTGTGATCCAGGAGAGTAAACAAGGTACTGTGCCAAGTCAAACTAGATTTTGTGGGGTCACCAAATCCAAGGAAATCCAAGGATTAGGTAGAAATCAGAAGGAATTCATGGCAATGGTTCAAAGTCAGGAAAATAAGTGGAGGGTATTTCAAGGAAACACAGTAGGAGGGGAAGCAGCAGTCCTCCATGTAAAGCCAGTGTTTTCTGCAGCTTTTCTACCCTAGACAGCATAGTTTTAGAGCAGCAGCCACATTCTCTCCTTATTTCGTTATGTTGGTGTTGCTGAAGGACTGGACACCATCCCTCCCTCTAGAAAGTCACCAGCATCTTAGTGGGATGATGTTGGTGGAAGGTCTCCATTAACTCTGGGGCATACATGTTGCGTAGTTTCTCACGTCCTCTCCTCAGGCCTACAACCCAGCCAACCTACTGGATAGGAAGTAGTCCCATTGCATCCATAAATTTTGGAAGACTTGGATTATATTCTTCTTGCCTGTGTAGGGGATTGGCCAAGGGTTCCTTAATCAATTTGGTGAGCCAACTTCCAAAACAGCCTTTTGGAAGAACTTTTGTTGTGAATTTACTGTATGGTGAATCCTTACATGGGATTTTGGAAGGCCTTCACTAAGGAAAGTGTGGATATTCATATCGGAACCTGGTTGAGAGGACAAATGGCATCTCTTGTTTTATCCTTAGTAACTGAGGCTGTCTCCAAGAATTGGCTGTTTTGAAGACACTCCTTGATGTCTCCTGAAGGATGAGTTATGTTCCTTAGAGCTACCCCCAAGACAGCTGGTTCTCATGGGAGATAGATTCTTATTGCAGAAGTCACCCTTTTGTGCTCACTTATAAAGAGAAGTCTTCATGAAGGACTTAGAGCTTTTTCACCTTTGCCTTTCTGTCTCAATTCAAGGGAAATCCTAAGTTGAGTGTTCAGCGTTCAGCAGGTAGAAGCTTGTGAGACACACAAAATGGAGTTTCTCATGGTCCAAGATTAGGGTTTCTAGATCATGTCGCTAGTTATCTGTGTGACAGCTAGCCTGAACCCTGGCCTTCTAGTTATAGAGGATATGGAAATATTCACTAAGCAGCATTCCCTGAATCTAGCCTTCTAGTCAGAAAAGAATTTTCTGGGCAGCACCAATTTGGGGGGTTCCTTCAGAAGTAACCTTAGTCTGAGAGTGCTGGAATCTCCAGAGACATAAAAATAAAACATGCTACCCCCTACTGATAAAGAGGTGATAGACTCAAGATGAAGAATGACACATACATTTTTGGATTTGACTAATGTAGGAATTTATATTCCTTAACTATGCCTATTTGTCATAGTAATTTTCTTTTTCTTTGTTAAACAAGGGAAAAGTGAGAAGCAGAGAAATCAAGCTACCAAGTAAGCAACAAGCATTTTTATGCATATATTATCTGTCAGGCATTTTGCTAAGTATTGAGAATACATGAAAGGCAAGACATAGTCCCTAGTTTCCAGGAACTCACAGTCTAATGGAGATATCACGAAAACAACTACATACAAACATGATATGGGTAGAATAAATTGTAGATAAGAATCAGAGGGAAGGCACTAGCATTAAGGGGGATTAGGAAAAGCTTCTTGAAGAAGGTAAGATTTCAGCTGGGGTTTGAAGGAAGTGAGGCAAGCCAGGAGACAGAGATGAGGAAGCAGAGGATTCCAGGCATATGTGAAAGCCAGTGAAAGCACCCAGAGATAGGTGATGGGGTGTCTTGTGGAAGGAACAATAAAGAGACCAGTGCCACTGGATAGCAGAATACTTGTAGGTGAGTAGGATATAAGAAGTCTGGAAAGGTCAGAGGGTGGCAGGTTATGAAGGGCTTTAAAAGTCAAAGGTTTATTTATTTACTTCCCAGAGGTGAGAGGGAACCACTGGACTTTATTGAATGGAGACAATGACGCAGGCAGACCTGTGCTTTAGAAAGATGAATTTGATAGCTGAGTGGAGGTTGAATTGGAATGAGAAGAGACTTGAGACAGGGAGATCTTCTGGTTGGAAGGTTATGGCAATAATCCAGGTATGAGGGATGTGGACCTATACCAAGGGAATGGCAATGCCAGAGGAAAGAAGTGGGGGAGAAGGGTGAAAATGTTACAAAGGTCAAATAAACAGGTCTTGGATGGAGAGAGGGAATAAAAGAGAGTGAGGATTGAGGGGGATACCTAATTGACTAAAAGGATGGTGGTATCCAAGACAGTAATAGGGAAGTTCAGAAGAGGAGAGGGTTTGGGGGAAAAGTAATGCATTCTGGTTTGGATGTGTAGGGTTTGAGATGTCTATGGGATATCAAGTACCAGATGTTTAACAGGTAGTTGATGATGCAAGTCTGGAGGTTAGGAGAGATGTTAAGGCTGGATAAGTAGATCTGAGCATCACTGACATAGAGATCATTGAATCCATGGGAACTGATGAGAACACCAAGAGATATAGTATGGAGGGAGAGGAGAGCCAAGGATAGAGCCGTGGGGAATACCTGCTATTAGTGGGCATGACCTAGGTGAAGACCCAGCAAAGAAAACTGAGAAGAGATCAGAGAGGTAGGAGGAGAACCAGGAGAAAGGAGTATGATAGAAACCAAGAGAGATGACCATATCATGAAGAGGGTGATTGACAGTATCAAAGACTATGGAGAGGTTAAGGAGAATGAAGAGTGAGAAAAAGACCACTTGAAAAAAAAAGGCTTGTTATTAGGGAAAAAATAACAAAATTACATTTTTTTAAAAAGATAGTGCTGGGATCTGACTTTCTAACCTGAGAAAAGTGATTTCCTGGTCAGCATCAGACTTATGGTTCACCTTGGAGTAATCCCACAGTTTGATAATTCAGACATTCATTGTTCTAGTCAAAAAAGGGGAATTTCCTGAGTAGCATGCACATGGTGCCTGATATTGGATAGAGCAGAGGCAAAGAAACAGAAGTCACAATATGAAGGAACAAAAGATCTAGACTTTATGCTTTGCTCTTACAGTGAGTTATTTAGACAGTGTAGGTTTGATGGAGAGAGGACTGCGTGTCTGTCAGTCCAAATGTGTTTTGTTTTAACGAGATAATCTAAACTCCAGGGTAGCACTACATGTCCAGGCAGGGGTCATCATGGGAAAAACTGCACACATTCCTGATGAAAGACAGACTCACTAGAATGTTAGAAGATTATATTGCTAGAAATCATGAAATGATTTCCAATCCAAGGGGAATCCAAACTATAGGGTTGGAACTGAATCTAGAGAACTTTAGAACCCTGTGGGAAAGTGAGATCATCTGAATGGGGGAATTTTGTTGATTGCTTATGGGCTGTTATGGTTTCCTTTATGTGTTTTCTGAATTTATTAGCTAGTGAGTCCTACACATCTCCCGAGTTATCAGTGAAGTGAAATAAAGGCTGTCCTATGCCCAATATCATTGTTTTCTTGAGTGCCTGCACCAGATATAAGCAGATATGGGGAACACTTTAACTCATATATGTTGAGAACTATATACAAGTTATGTTCTAAGATTTCCCAGTAAGATTTCCGAAGATTTCTAAGTAAACTCTAGTTAGGGATAATAAGATCTCAAAAGACAGTAATTTTTTAGGATCCATACTCCAGATTGGAACTAGTCCATTTAAGCCTAGAGAGGGGAATTCAATGAACCATTGGTTACATTCATCCATAATTAACAGAGCTAGGCAAGAAATTCATATATGTATCCAGAGTTAATGTAAGTTCCATGCAAGAAAGACAAGTAGAATATAGGAAGGATGTGCTATGAGAACAGTAGCCTTAGATGGCAGTCATGGAACTCACTACTTAAGTCATATAGTATGGCCCTAGTGTACCAGCACACCCTGAGAGAACATCATTATTGACCCAGGAAAATAGGAAATCCCTGGTGAAAATTCATTTTAGAGGTCTTCTCTTTCCCTTCCCTCAGAGGAGGATCTATAAAAAGATGTCTTCATCCAAGATTTCTCCATCCTTTCCAGGAAAGGCCAATGGTAAGGTGGTCCCACAGTATAAAAGTGCACTGGGCTCAAGCTCTGTGCATGCTTATGACTTGAATGAGAGAAAAACTCCTTTCTTCATTGATTTGAATCCTCAGAAACAATTCACTATGGATCCAACACCACCATGGCAACTATCCTTCCAAAGATAATGGAGAATCCTCATCTACGTATGCCAAAAGGAAGGAGCATAAATTATGTATGTTGCATAGAGGACAAAGAATGTCCACTTTTTTAATGCAAACATATAGTATTTTTTTTAATTGACATGTCTCTTCCCTAAGGTGAAAAAACTAGCTACTTTTTCATTTTCACATCACTCTTATATCTGCATAGATCTCTTTCTCTTTCCCTACCATCTTAAAGGATAAAAAAATTTAGTTCAGCAAAACAAAAATATCAACTGAATTTGGCAGTACGTTCAATGTTCCACACTTCCACAAAGGGAAGAAGGTGGAGTTCTTCTTCTCTTCTCCAAGGCCAGCTGTGGTCATTTTAATTACAAAGCATTTAACTTCAGTTTTTTCTTTGTTATCTTTCTTTCCATTTGCGTTCTTACACTCACTGTGTATAGTGTTTTCTGGGTTCCACTTATTTCATTCTGTATAAATTCATATGAGTCTTCCCGTGCTTTGTTTAGTCTTTTATTTTTATCATTTTTTTTAAATGAAACGGTAATATTCCATTAGATTCATGCAGCTAAGTGGCACAGTGTATAGAGTGCTGAACCTGAAGTCAGGAAGTCTCATCTTCCTGAGTTCAAATCTGGCCTCAGACACTTACTACTGTGAGACCCTGGGCAAATCATTAATGTTGTTTGCCTCTGTTTCCTCATCTGTCAAATTAGTTGGAGAAGAAAAGAGCCACCCTCTCCAGTATCTCTGCCAAAAAACCTCAAATGGGGTCATGAAGATTCAAACATGACTGAAAAATAACTCAACAACAACAATGCAATGGATATCTATTTTGTTTCTAATTCTCTGATACCATGAAAAATCCTGCTATGGCTCTTTTGGTGCAAATGGGACCTTTCTTTCTGTATTTAACCTCCTTCAGATATATGCTTAGCAATGGAATCTCTGGGTCAATGACATTTAAGATGGCTTTATAGCACGACTGGACTGACTTACAATTTCACCAAGAGCATAATAAATAGCGTGCCTGTCTTTCCATTGCTCATCCAACATTGACTATTTCCATCTTTGCCAATTCACTGAATGTTTTGGTTCTCATTTCTTATTTTTAGTGTCTATGGTTGTTAATAGTTTGTAATTCTTCTTTTAAGAACTATTTGTTCATATCCTTTAAACATCCATTGAAGATATTTTTTGGTCTTATATATTTCTATTATTTCCATGTATATAGGTAGATATATATGTCCATATACATATACATATTAGATATCAGACCATTAGCAGACATAGTTGATGCAAAGATTTATTCTCAATCATCAGCTTTTCTTATCCTAATTGCAATGATTTTGTTCTTACAAAAGCTTTTGAATTTTATGCAAGTTATCTATTTAATTTTTGTACTTGCCCCCCTACCTCTTGTTTTGGTAAGAATTCTTCCCCTAAAATTGAGTGTGGCCAAGAATTCAAAATTGAGGGGATGCCCATCAATTGTGGAATGGCTGAACAAGTTGTGGTATATGAATTTAATGGAATACTGTTGTTCTATAAGAAATTATGTGCAAGCCGGCTTCAGAAAAAACTGGAAAAGCTTATATGAACTGATGCTGAGTAAAATGAGCAGAACCAGGGAAACACTGTACACAATAAGAGCCACACTGTAAGATGACCGACTTTGACAAACTTAACCCTTCTCAGCAATGCAAGAATATAAGACAACTCCAAAAGACTAATAATGGAAAATGCCATCCACATTCAGAAAAAGAACTCTGGAGTCTGAATGCAGATGGAAGCTGACTATTTGCTCTCCTTTTCTTTTGTTATTTTGTTTTGTTTCTTCTTTCTCATGGTTCTTCCCATTAGTTCTAACTCTTCTTTACATCATGACTAATGTGAAAGTATGTTTAATATGAATGTGTAAGTAGAGCCTATGTCAGATCGCATGCTGTCTTGGGGAGGGGAGGGTGGGAAAAAAATTCAAAACTCAAAATCTTATGGAAGTAAATGTTAAAAACTAAAAATAAATGAATTAATTATTTAATTAGGAAAAATAATAATTCTTCCCCTAGCTATAGGAGTTAAACACTCTGAAGATGAAGCAGATGTTTTTCCTCTGAGGAACAATATTTTTCATCTACAAGTACTGTCCAGTGAGAGATAATCTAAAAAAGGCAGAAAAAAAGAATAAAGTAGTAAAGGTAGAGACTAACTTCTGGTTAAGCAGCAACAACTTGGACTAAACTTTGGCAGCTTTTTGTTGACATGATACAACAACAGCAAGGCCTGCTACCTTCCCAGGGCCCGAGTCCAAGGAGTGACAGAGAACCTCCCAATACATGTCAAACCAGATGACTACTACCCACTTCTTGTGATTTACATGGGAATAAATTATACTTCCAGAAAGAACCTAGAAAAATGCTAAGGATTGCGTTGTCTTAGAGGACAAACTGAAAGCTTTGGTGAGGTAGATAGTTTTTCACCAATGCCCAATCAAAAACAAGGGATACAGAAGAGAATCATGGATTTGGGAAGGGAGCAGCTAGTAAGGCAACTGAAAATAAGATGTGAATTCCTGGGCTATCATTTAAAATAGAGCAATAAGAGATTCCTGGCCAGGGTTGGAGTACAGTCAACAAGAATCAGTAAAAAAAACAAGTATCTTCTTGACACCCTACAAGTTTAATTTAAAGAGCTCTGAACTGAAAAGGAAGAGAAAACTATACATACATACATACATACATACATACATATATATATATATATATATATATATATATATATATATATATATATATATATATATATGTAGGAATAGCAGAGAAAGAATAGGCATAGGGTTAATACAGAGACAAAATCCAAGAAACGAGCCAGTAAGGAAAACTATGATTTCCTACACAAATGAATAAAATATGAGTAATAAGCAAGATGAACTACGGATCCTGATAATGAGAAGACAAATTATGACTGAGATATCGATGAGACTTGATTGTATGAGGTTCCTAATTAGAATTTAGCTCTGGAATGATACGAGGAAGGGGCAGGGTTGTACTATGGTTTAAGAAAATATGCTCATATGAGGAACTCCAGGAACCAGAGGAGAGAATGATGAGAATATATTATTTGTTATATGAAATGGCACTCTGGAAGAGGTGGAATACTGGGGAAAATCTAGGGGATATAAAAAACACAAAAGGTATAAATTAAAATTGTTTTAAAAATAAAACAAAAAGAACAGGACATACCAAACTAACCTTTTTTTTTCTTTTTTTGACGAGATTACTAGAACTTAAAGATTAGTAGGGATACATATAGTTTACCTAGATTCTCGTTAAGCAATAAATATTGTCTTATGTTATTCTTGTTGAGAACATGGAGAAACAGTCCAGTTGATGCTACACTGAGGTGGATTTGAAAGTGGTTGAATGGCCAGATAGAGTTCATTAATGGTCCTGCTTTAACCTAGGAAGTCTCTGGCAGATTGTCCTGGGGATCTGTCCTTGGCCCCATGCTCTCCTTACCAGTGACTTTGACAAAGGCAGATGGCAAGCTTATCCAATTTGCAGATGACACAAGACTAGGAGAAATAACTAACGTACTGGATGACAGAACCAAGATCCAGAAGATTCTACAGCAACTAAGACAGTGACTGGCACTTAGTAGACACTTAATATATTCTTCTTAATTGATTGATTGATCTCCATAAGCTAGAAGAGTGAGGCTAAGCTAATAAGATTAAAAGGGATAGACTGAAGAACTACACTTGGATTCAAAACATCAACATCACAAGTGCAGGATGGAAAAGGTGGCATGGCTAGGCTGTTTCTGTGGGGGAAAAAAACAGATAAGGGAGTTTCCATAGACTGAATTCTCAACATGATTCAATAATATGATGTGGCAGCCAGAAAAATTAAAGCAATTATTTTTTTAATTAATTAATTTTTAGTTTTCAACATTCACTTCCATAAACTTTTGAGTTTTAAATTTTTTCTGCCTCCCTCCCTTCCCCACCTCCCCAAGACAACATGCAATCTGATGTAGGCTTATTAAACATATTTTCACATTAGTAATGTGGTAAAGAAGAGCTAGAACGAATCCCCACCACCACGAGAAAGAAAAAAAAAACAGAAAAAGAGAGAGCAAATAGTATGCTTTAATCTGCATTCAGACTCCATAGTTCTTTCTCTGGATGTGGATAACATATGCCATCATGAGTCTTTTAGAGTCTTAAATTTTTGCATTGCTGAGGAGAGCTAAATCTATCAAAGTCAGTCATTGCACAATGTGGCTGTTACTATGTACGACGTTCTGCTTCTGCTCATTTCACTCTCATCAGTTCATATAAGTGTTTCAAGGTTTTTCTGAAGTCTGCCTGCTCATCATTTCTTATAGTACAATAGTAATCCATTATATTCATCTACCACAACTTATTCAGCCATTCCCCAACTGATGTGCCTCCTCTCAATTTCCAATTCTTGGCCACCACAAAAAGAGCTGCTATATTTATGTATATGTAGGTCCTTTTACCATTTGTATGATCTCTTTGGGATACAGCCCTAGAAGTGGTATTGCTGAGTCAAAGAAGTTAAAGCTATTCTTAACCAGGTCACCCACTATTCATGGGCATCCCCACCAAGGTGCTTTCCTAGGCCATCTTCTCTTTTCTCTTAGCGATCTCATTATCCCCCTCCTTCAATTACCTCCTCCGTGCAAATGTTTCTCAGATCTCTTTATCCAGACCTAACCTTTCTTTTAACCTCCAGTCTCACACCTCCAACTGTCTGTTGGACATTTGGAACTGGACGTCCCATAGAATTGAGATTTCCAAAACTGAATTCATGATCATCTCCTAGAACCCTCTTTTATTCTTAATGTTCCTATTCATTCTAGAAGGCATCACTATCCTCCCAGTTATCCAGGTGAGGACTGCAGGTGCCATCCTTGACCTCTCATCTCTCTCACCTCACACCCATATACAAATCAGTTGCCAATTCTTGTCTAGCTTACCTATGTACCATCTCTGTATTCCTATGCTTGCTAAAGTGCAGGTCTGACCTGCACAGACTTCCTCTTTTTGATAAACTCAGTGGTTCCCTGTGGAAGACAAATATAAAACCTTTTTTTTAAAGCTTTTCATAACTTTCCCCCTCCTCTCTTTCTAGTCTTCTTACGCCTTACTGACTTCCATCTACTCTGGGATCCAGGGACCCTGCAGTCTTCACTGTTCCTTACACAAGACACTCTCCTCTCCCAGCTCTGGGTATTTTCACTGCCTATCCTCCATTCTTGGAATTCCCTCCTGACTCATCGCCAATCTCCCCTGGCTTCCCTGACTTCATTGAGGTGCCACTTAAAAACCCACCTTCTATAAGAAACCTTTCTTGATCCTCCTTAATGCTGGTGCTTTCCCTCCATCGATTATCTTCAATTTATCTTGTCTGTATCTTATTTGTACATTGCACATGAAAACATTATTTTCATGTTGTAGCCTCCATTAGACTGTAAGTTTCTTGAGAGTAGGGACTGGGTTTTCCGATGTCTATGTGTGTGTGTGCACACACATGTATGTACTTTTGTTGGCATACCCAGTGCTTAGCACAGAGCTCAGCAAAAATAGGTACTTAATTTTTATTGACTTGACCTCACTAAACTAGACTACATTGAGAGAAGCATAATATCCAGGACTAAAGAGCTGACAGTCCTGCTACTCTGCCCCAGTCAGACTACATCCAGCACACTGTATTCAATTCAAGACCTCACATTTTGGAAGCTAATAGAAAATCTGGAGTGAGTCCAATAGAAGGTAACCAGAATGGCAAAAGGACTGGAGAACATGTCACAAAATGATCTTTTGAATCAACTGAATGTGTTCCTCCTGGCTAACCACTCTAGAGAACATGTCTTTAAAGACATAAATCCCCATTATTCTCATTGGTGGGTGACTGCCTCTCCTGGAACAGTATTTCAACTCTCCTCTCTTTCTACCTCCTCATTAACTGTCTTGCCTCCCTCTCCAGTTGTGGAACTATAAGCCATGACCAAATCAACTCTTTCATTGTTCTTGAATGTAGTATATTAATCTACTCTTCTATAGCCCCTACTCACCATCCTTGTAACTTTCCAGACCAAGACACCCTTCCCTGGCCAGAACTCCATGTGTGTTGTTGTTTCTCTCATTTCAATGCAAGCTCATTGAGTGAAGGGACTGTACTTGCTTTTGTATTTTATATTTCTACAGCACTTAGCACCTATCATTATAAACACTTCTTCCTTCCTCCCTTCCTTCTTTCCTTCCTTCCTTCCTTCCTTTCCTCCTTTCTTTCCTCCTTCCCTCCTTCCTATTTAACCCGGATAATATTTGACTTGGGGTAACAGGATAATAGCCTTTACATATTAGAAGGCCTATCATGTCAAAGAAGGATTATCCTGCTTGGTCCCAGAGAGCTGAAAAAGGAGAACAATCTCAAAATTGTGAAAGCAGATTTAGGCTTGACATAAGGAGAAAGAAACCCACCAAACATTTGTTGTCGTTCTTCTGTCATTTCAGTTATATCTGACTTTTCACAACCCAGTTTGGGGTTTTCTTGGCAGAAATACTAACATGCTTTGCCATTTCCCTCTCCAGCTCATTTTACAAATGAGGAAACTGAGGTAATCAAGATTAAGTGACTTGCTTAGGGTCATCAAAAGTGACCAAAGTGAGTACTCATCTACTATTTCACCTACTAGTTGGAGGCATAAAATTGAAGGGGCAACTGTGAAGGACCAAGTTCATAAAGTTTGTAGAAGCTCCTGAGGCCAGAAAATTTGGGATCCAAATATGTAATGTTTTGAGAATTCAACTTTGAGGGTCATGAACAGGTAGACTATGAAGTGAACTTCAGGGGTTATTCATCCTGAAGACAATAATAAGCAGCTGCAGCATCATACCAAGCATTTATATGGCACAGTAAGGTTTGCAAGGCACTTTACATATGCTGTCTCACTTGATCCTTATAACAGCCCCATGGGGTAAAGGCTATTATTTTACAGATAAGGAAACTGTGACTCTCTAGCGATGAAATAGTTTTCCCAAGAGTCTTACATTGCTTCCACCTGGCAGGCAGGCAAGGAAATGCTAGAGGGGAATCAGCACAGTTCTGAACATAGTTAAAGGCAGGACTAGATATATCCTATAGGCTGAGCCAAATCTTCCCAAACTGATTCACATTGGCAGGCATATTCCATGACAAGTCCTGACTTACAGCACAAAAGGAGCTGGCATTTTCTACTACTGTTCCTTGTTCCTGCCTGAACTAGCAAAGTCCCTTCCAACTCTAAACCTATGATCCCATGATCTCTAAATTCCCAAAATTCACCATGTGTTTCCTGTTTGAAAATCAATACATTTGTTAGTTCTCAATCTTCTCGTATCTCTGTGATTCTCCATGCTTTCTCAAAGACAAAGTCTCTGATCACATGTGTCCATCCATCCAACAAAATGAAATGTAATTCATCTAAAACTCATCCCTAGTGTCTGGATCCTCTTTTATGATCTATTCGCTTCTCTCTCTTCATGGTGTTTGCTTGACCTTTCCAGTTGGAAGACTCTTCTCTGAAGCTGGGATATTGATGTTCCAGTTCCCATCATGCATGAAACACTGAGCATGTTATCTTTTAATGCATTACTTGGTTAAGTAATGATTAATAAATTAAGCAAACAGTTCAAACAAATAAAGACTACCCTCTGTGACAGAAGTATAAATATGACCTTAATAAGTGAATTTCCCCATTGTCATTCCCTGTTTTATGTTTTTGTATGTGTATATCCAGCCCATAGTGGTACTAATATGGCCCAGTGAGTAAGAGGTTATGGTTAGAACATTTCAACCAAAAAAGAACTGTTATGGACAGAGATGTCTTGTGAAACAAAGGGTCATTTCTTAGATATTTACCATTCCCCTTTGTAGAGTATTTCCCTAAACAACTACTTTGTGTTGACCTCCCCAGCTTTGTGCTGTTGCTAGAATCTCTTCCAACCTCCATGTGATCCTTGGATATGGTTACCCTTACAATCTCTGGTTTGACCTGATATGGTATTTTCTTTACTCTCCTGGATCATGACTTAGATCATCTCCCTTTTCCCCCAAAGAGTTCTCTCCTTAGACCAAGGTCTAATTGCCCTTAATCCCCAGCAGCATGAATTCCCCCACCCTTCCCACTCCATATCCCCTAATGAGCAGGAATCTGATCGTCTTATTTTCATCTCCAAACTGGAACAGACCTGCTCCCACACCTACAGCTCTGACAATGGCCTAGTTCATCACTTGTTGCCCCCTGAAAGCTGGGGGTGGTAAGGGATGTGTGCAGAGGTTTGGTGAATAGGCTACAAAACCACAAGACCAGACCATGATACTGCAACAACAAGTGAACTAGACCTTCATGGAAATACCAACCTTCCTGTGAGTTTAGAAGTCTTCTGGGAAGTGGGCACTTCTCAAAAAGTGGTTTGTCTTCCCCCCTGCCTACCAGTAGCCCACGGAGTTCCTCAGACTATTTCACTGAGTAAACAGAGCACTTCCCTGGATTTCTGGGCCACCATAGACAGCTTATGGCCTTCCAACTCCAGATATTCCACACATCTTGGGCTAAGACAATCTTAGATATACTCTATATCAGAGGTTCTCAACCTGTGGGTCGCGACCCCTTTGGGGGTCGAATGACCCTTTCACAGGGATCACAGGGGTCGTCTAAGACCATCAGAAAACACATATTTCCGATGGTCTTAGGAACCAAGACACCACTCCTCTATCAGTCTCCAGGTGGGTCCGCCCACATGCAGATACGCCCGTATATGAGTATTAAAGGGGCATGGCATTAGGAAGATTCAGAACCACTGCTCTACATGGTGGGACCAACTGCCCATTGAGTCACCACCTCCCTTGTGGGAAACAGTTTTCATTGGACAAGGTGGAAGGATCCTTCCAAGATCTTAAGGAGACTTTTGACACCTCTTTCCTGTCAACTAAAATTGCCAGACAACAATTAATTGATCATAGTCAGAGAGTATTGATTGATAGTTTTGTATGAAGTGTAGGGAAGTGTCTGTCCTCACTCTGCCCTGTCCAACTATATCAAAAACCTGGACGAATATTAATAGGTAATAATAGTACACATTTATATAGAACTTTAATGGTTACAAAATATACTTTATTGACAAAAATCCTTCAGGTAGAGAGTACCAATATCAACATTCCCATTTTGTAGATCAGGAAACTGAGTTGCAGAGTGATTAAATTACATTGTTAATAAGTGGTAGATTTGGAACTCAAACGTGGGTTTTCTTGGCTCCATATCCACTGTTCTTTCTACTGCTATACACCATACATGAAGCATATTTATCAAATTTACCAGTCACGGAAAGCCAATGAAGACAGGTAGTCTGATGACAGAATACAATTTAAAATGATCTTGATAGACTGGAAATCTCTAGTGAAATTGACAAGATGAAATTTAATATGAATAAATGTAAATTCCTATATTCAGGTTAAAAATTGCATATATATGGCATAGTAGAGGCCTAGCTTCGCAGCAGGTGATGTGAAAAAGATCCAAAACTTTTGAGTGACTATGAATTGTAATTTGAGGCAGAAATATCACAGGTTAATAAAGGTTAATAAAACTTTAAAATGAATGAACAGAAACATAGAATTTAGATTAGGGAAAAGAAGAATCCTACCATGTCTTGAATTGAACAAAGTTGCAATATTGTGTTCAATTTGGATGATACCCTTTAATAAGAAAATTGACAAGTTATGGTACATTTAGGAGAGGGTGACCAGGATGGTGGCGGGAATCTGAAAACCCTATCAAGTAAAGAATTGCTAAAGAAGGTATAGCTGGTTAGCACAGAGAAGAAAAGACTAAAGAGAGAATTAATAGCTACCTTGTAATATTTGAAGAGCCTTTTTATATAGAAGGAATAAACTTTTTGTGTCTATGTTGCTTCAGAATTAGAACTAGGACTAAAACAGGGACTAATGAATACAAGTTATAAGGAGCCTGATCTGGGCTCTCTATGAGATCAATGCTTAATTAATTAATTATTAATTAATTTGTTCACATATTAATTTAATTAATTAAAGATATTATTTTAATTAAAGGTTGATGCTTTCCAATGATGGAATGATTTCCTCAATCTGGTAGTGAGATTCTCGTCATTGGAACTATCAAGCAGAAATTGGATGACTGATCAAATAATCATCTGTTAATGGGGGGAAAAAACACATCTTACATTGGATAGAAGGTTGAACTAAATAATCTTTAAGACTTTGTCCAACTTAAAATTCAATAACTTTATGAAAAGCATAGAGTTTTTCTTAAATTAAGAAACTGTTTTGCACTCTTTAAAGAACTATAGAAATGTGTAATATTATTATTGTTAATAACATAAATTAGAGTGCTTATAACATATAGAGAGTTAATAATGTATAGAGAGGGCTATGATTTCACTGATATAGGTGAGGAAATTTTCTCTACCAGCTGATGCATTTCCTGCTAATTATAGTCTTGTATAGAGTGCCTAGGCTAGAGCTGAAGAGGCTAAGAGCCCAGCCCAGGATCACATACATCCAATATGTATTGGAAGCTGGAACCCAGGTCTTCCTGATTTTGAAGCCAGTTCTATATTCACCATGCCACAACACCTATCTTGCACACAGTAGGTACTTAATAAAATTTGGTAGAATCTAATTAAACAGGGGAAATCAACTGATCAATATTAAGGATATATTAAGTATGAATCTGGAAGGAAGTCAGGTATTCATTTTAAAAGGCAGAGGTGAAAAGGGAGAACATTCTAGGCACAGCTAATGCAAAGTTGTGGGAACAACCTGATGAAAGTACCAAAGCCTTTGGGAAAACATTGACTTTAAGTTGTATATCCAGGAGTGGGGATGGGCTTGCAAGGAATCATCCACACTGTCTCGCCCACTCCTTCTTGTGACCCCATGCATTTATTTAGCTGGATTCTCAGATGTAGTCTGCCACTGAGGAATAGTGCAAAGACAAGTGGCCAATACAGGGACTGAACCTGCCACACGGGGCTCCCTGGCCCTGGCACTGAGCTGAGAAGCCGCCAAGGGAGCTGGGAAGCACCAGCAGAATATCAATCATCAGAGCCCAGCTTACTGGGATTACTTGACCATAAGGGACCGGGAAGACTCTTCCAGTTTTTGGTCAAGTAGCCCCCCTCTGTATGCAGAGGGCATGTGTGCATAGCAATGTGGTTACTCTGAATCTCACACTTATTAGTATGTTTCAGGTTGCCCAGTTTGCCACTAATGTTTGCTATGATCCAGTGCCAGGAGAGCCCTCAGCCTCAAGAGACAGTGAGAATATGTCTGCCTGATGAATCCCAAACCCTCACCCCTGAGCAGCTTCTTTGGGGCTGAATGGAAACATTATAACAATTTAATTACCTTTCACAAATGCGGCCTCCGAAATCACACTCCCTTTTGCCAAAATGCCATTTCTCAAAGAGGTACAGGAAGAGGGGTCCTGTTCGTCCAGGGGTGAGAAGCAGAGTCCTTGAAGAAATGGACCCTATTTTAATTAAGTTTCAAAAGTGACATACTATCCCCTGACCCACATATACACTGAAAGTGTCCTTTTTGAGCCAGGCCAAGTTTCCATCGCTGCCGGAGCTGGGCCCTTTACCGTGTGAGCTCCATGAAGCCAGGCGATGGGTTTTGTTTTGTTTTTAATAAAAAGGCCAATAATGGGGCCTGCCAATAGGCATTGTCTTCCCCAGTCTAAAGTGTTTGAAATTAATTTATCCGCTTAGGATGGTGTATAAATTTCTCATTACGAGTGTCAGGGATGAACAAGAAACCATTCCAAAAAATGTATTGGGGCTCATGCCAAGCCCTGGGCTCCAGGTCTCTTGCCGAGCCTCTGCCCGGTACAAAGGATTTCACACAGTCAGGAGAGTTAGCTATGCATGCTTTCCCGTTGCCGGGGCTCGGCCAAATACCCTGTGAGAACGACACGTATACACACTTTGTTTTATTATTCCGCACAGATGCTTTTTTGTTTTATATTTCAAGCTTTGTGGGGTATAATGCAGGGTGTTGTTTTCTGTTGTGTGTGTATTTTTTTTCTCTCCATCTCCCAGTCACTAACCTCCCCCACCCCCACAAAGGGATAGGGGAAGGGGGAGTGGAAAACAGAAGATGGAAGCTTTTCCAGAAGGGCTTGCGGAGAATTAGATAAACAGAGTGTCTCTGGTTTGGGGGTGGGGGAGAAAAAGATGATTGGGTAGCCCGACAAGAGGTGGGGGAAAGGGAACACGAGGAGGAGGAGAAGATAGGTCCTTAACTCCTCCCAAATGGAAAATGGCGCCAGTTAGACTATATTGGTCAGTGACGATACGAGAATGAACTCTAGTCTAACAGAAGGAATGCACCAAAAGTTATACATTTGCCGGCTTGCCTCATCATGTTGCTTTCTCCCCCACTTTCACCTTGCACCTGCTCCTGCCACCCAAAACACATATACCTTATCTCCTAATTTCCCTCAGAAAACTTCAGTTCCCCTATCCCTTGCTCCATGGCCACTTATGGCCAGTTCTTTCGAAGTCTGTGGGGTGAGTGATCACTAGGTAGGATGGGCTACTCTTAGCTTGCTCCCTACCTGACAAACTAATAGTTCTCAAGTGTGCAACCTGCTGTTCACTCTGCCCTCTCTGTTGATGTTTGTTGATGTGTGGTGCATTTTCTTTGCCTTGATATCAACAGGTAAGTGAACAAAACAAAAGAGAGAGAGCCAAGTCACCTGCAGTAAGATTACCCCACAAATGGGTTTGGACATGGTGGGGTCAGTCAAAGGGCAGGGCTCCACCCAAGTCAAGAGAGATAGCAGGTGAGAGTCAATTTGCGTCTCTGGGTCTCAGTTTCCACATCTGTTAGATGAGGAGTCTGAATAAGATGATCCCTAATGGCCCTAAGTGTTCTGGGCTTCTGTGATGGAAGTGACAGCCCAAAGAACCAACCACTGGACCAATGGTAGCCCAGCAAAAGATGGATTGGATTCTTCTGAAGCTGAAGGGGCTTCTCCACTGGGTGGCCCCCCAACACTGTGTGCTTTTTTTGGAAGTTGTGCCTGAAAAGCCACTTGCTGGCATTCCCCCCACCTCCTCCCACAATAAACTTTCCTGATTTCAAAAGGTCTCCATAGCAGAAAGAACAAATAAAGGAGTGAGGTGACCTATTCAGAATGCCCTCCAGAGTAGTCAGGAGACTTCTTATCCACCTCCTCCTTAGGACAACCTTCCACCTCTCTCATCTCACCTGGCTCTCTGTCCAAACAGAGCCAGGGAGGGCAGGGATTGGTACTGATCTGCAAGAGGCCCCTCGGCTTTGGATGCCTGGCAAGCAGCTCTACTCCCGGGCAGGCAGCCAGGCAGCAGTCCCTAAAGAGGTGCCCTCATTAAAGGCAGCATGGTCCAGTGGGCAGGGCATCAGACTGGGCATCTGGAGGCTTGGGTTCCAGTCCAGCTCTACTGCTGATTTGCTAGGTGACCTTAAGCAGATCACTTAACCTTTCTATGTTCCACCTGCCCTCTGCCCTCATTCTTTGGGAAAAGTTCCAGATCTTTCTCCTAGATAGGAGAGGATCACTGGATCTATGGTTCTAACACCTGAAAGCCTCCTTCATCTTGTTACCTTGTCCCTGCAGACTTTTCAGTTTTTGATAAATAGAACCATTGCAATCTTATTCAAAGGAACCCAAAAGAGACATAGCATTTTCTTTCCTCCTCATAGTTTCCAAGATCTAGACCTGATATCACCTTGGAAAGACATAGTGCTATCATTAGAAAGGCAGAACCAAGGGAGGTTCAAGACCAGAAGGTATCCCCTGATAGGTCCAGGTTACTCTCTGAAAAGTTCGTTTTTCCCAAGCCTCCAATGTCCATTATCAACATAACCTCTGATTCAGATTTCCCCACAGGCATTCAGTGTCCTGGGAGTCCCTATAAAATCCCAGTCTTTCACCAGGATCCCCATCTGGGCTTGCCTTCTCTAGCAGACACCACAAATTAGTCTCTTTCCCCTTCCTTGTACCTCTCCCTCCCTATCAAAATGTACCCTTCTCCAGGTTACTTTCCAGTTCTGATAGACCTGTGGCAAAGCAGATCAAAGAATCCAGGTTCAGCTGTTAGTAGCTGATCATTGCATAAGATATTAGTCTTCCCAGATCATCAGATCTTATTTACATTTTCATTTTGAGCCTGCTCTGCCGTAGTATGAAAGGCAGGAAACAAGCATTAATCACATGCTACATGCCAGGAACAGTGTGAAGTAAGCTCTTTACAAATATCATCTCGTTTGATCCTCCCAACACCCATGGGAGGTAGGTGCTATTATGATCCCCATTTTACAGCTGA
Source organism: Pseudochirops cupreus (assembly GCA_028627135.1). Classification (NCBI taxonomy): domain Eukaryota; kingdom Metazoa; phylum Chordata; class Mammalia; order Diprotodontia; family Pseudocheiridae; genus Pseudochirops; species Pseudochirops cupreus. The sequence goes on from CM053582.1 coordinate 240,711,702, forward strand.
GGAAACCAAGGCAAACCGCAATTAAGTGACTTGCCCAAGATCACACAGCTAATATCTGAGGCCAAATTTGAACTCGGGTCTTCTTAACTTCAGGCTCAACACTCTAGCCACTGTCCTTATTAGTGAGGAGAGAAGATATTTGGGGAAAAGCAGACTTTCCCAGAATTCCACAAATCTCATAGTTGGTCATTCACCCAATCAAAAGCAAGTCCAGCAGCACTGAATATAACCCAGCTTTCAAACCTTCCTTCCTTTTCCTCAAAAAAGATCTTTCTTTTTGAAATAAAAACCTTTAAACTTATAGATGTTAATCCTTCTTCCCGGAACCTTTTAAGTGCTTTGCCTTGGGGCCCAAGAGCTAGACTCCGAAACTTGAAACAACAACAAAAAGAAGAAAAAGATGGGTCTCAAGGATGCCAAAACATTTGACTGAAGTTACAAAAAAGTCAGTTCTAAATTTGGAAAGTCAGCTGTCATGTCACAGAGCATTGGATTTATATAATCAGGGAGACCTGGGCTCAAATACCACCTCATTCAATCAATAAGCATTTTCTTAAAGCCCCTCAGGCTACTCACTGGAGATATAAATGTGAAGAATGAAGCAATTCCTACTAGAAAGGAAGTTCTGATAGACCCGTGGCAAAGCCTACTAAAGCTAATGTTAGAATGGGGGAAACGAGAATACATATAAACATATATAGCAAAAATATAAAGTGAGTACATACAAATATGTACAAAGTAGTTCAGTACAAGATAGCTTAGGCAGGAGGGACAAAGTAGTTCAGTAAAGCTAGCTTGGGCAGGAAGACATTAGCAGTTGGGGGAATCATGAAAAGCTTCATGAAGAAGACAGCACTTAAGTCTTAAAGAAAGAGAAGGACTCCGTTGTAAGGGAAGGAAGGAGACAGTGCATACCAAACAAGTGGGATAGCCAATGCAAAGCCATGAACATGGGCAGTGAAGTCTTGTGTGTGACAAAGAGAAAGCCAATCTGGCTGGACTGCAGAATGAGGAAGGGGCAACAATAATGTCCAATGAGGATGGAAAGATAGGTGGGGGGCAGGTTATAAAGGGCTTGGAATGGTGAACAGAGGAGTCTATATTTTATCCTAAAGTCAACAGGATGCCACTTGACTTGAAGGAATAAAAGGGTAATCCCCTTGGACACTGAGACTCCAGGCAAGTCAGTTATAGTCTCTAGGTTGAAGTTTCCTCATGTACAGGATGAGAGGGTTAGACTCAATGACCTGTAAAGGACCTTTCATCCCTGATTGTTGAGGATGCTTTGGCTACAGAGTCCCCTACACCACCTATGGGGATAGGGAAGCTGAGGGGAAAAAATAAAGCACAAGAAGCCATAATCCTTGTCCTCATGCCATTTATAATTTGATTTGGGATGTGGGATCTTGAAACCAATGAAGCATGAGTGTGCCGAACAAGTTACCAACAAACCCAAGGGGAAAACAAAACAGGTACTCCATACTTCCATATGGAAGACAATATGATGGATCTTTATAGTGGACCAGAAGAAAAGTGCTCTCATTGGTTAGTAATGTCTTTTCAAGCCAAGTCCAGTAGAACCAATGGACATATTTAAAGAACAAGGAACAAGAAATGTAGAGAGAAGATCAGAGAGATGAAATCAAAGGGAAGAAAGAGATAGGAGAACAGCAGAAGAGTTAATAGTGACAAATAAAAATTTATTTTATAGCAGCAAGGAAGTGAGCAGTAGAGAGGAAAGGAAGGTAGAAGGAACAAGAATTTATTAAACACCTATTATGTGCCAGGCACTGGGCTGTGTTTTACAAATATTATTCAATTTAAAAGAAAAAAAATAACCATAGAAGAGAACTGATGTGCCCAAGAGATGGACGAAAGAGAAGAATATCTATTAAAAACATTCTGGAGCTCCAGAAGCACTTGATGTTGGGGCAAAAATATGTTCCAAAGGCAGTATTGTCTTATATATTGTCTTAAAGGCCAGTCCTAAAATCAAATAAATATGAACTTATGGAATATCCTAGTCCAACTACCTCATTTTACAGATGAGGAAACTAAATGCCATAGAAGAAAGTGACTTCTCCTTGGTAATAGGGTAGTAAACAGAGCCAAGACTCAAATCTGGGCAATCTGACTCTCAGTCCAGTCTTCTTTCTAACATACCACATTCTCCTTCGTTATAATGATGATTCGGAATCATCAAGAAAAATAAAATTATGTTCAGTGTGCCCTGCTTAGGAAAGCAAGTAAGTATGTGGCATACTCTATACAGGTTTCCATCAAAAAGTTAAAATAAAAAGTTTTGGCTTCCAGTGGGTTCATCTTCTTTTATCTTACAGCCTCTCAGGTAGAACTCCTCCTTCCCCAACCATCCTGGATAACGAAGGTGTATGAAAAGTGACTGTATGAGGAAATGCCAAGTAGAGGATGAAACCAAGCAGTGGGAGGTCTATTATGGAAGATTCCTTGAAAGGGTAGGTTTTTGATAGAGGTGAGAAATGAGAATTGGTGGAGAGAATAAGGTAGGACTTTCTAGGTAGAGCAAATGGCCCTTGGAAAAGTCCTGTGGCAGGAACAAATTATAAAGATCAGCTTGGTGGAATTGGGAAGCAGGAAAGAGGAATAATAATAATGGTGAATACCTATGTAGCACCTACTCTGTGCCAGACACTAAGCTAAGCCCTTTACAGATATTATCTCATCTGATCCTCACAATAGCCCTGAGAGGTAGATGCTATCATCACCTCTATTTTCCAGTTAAGGAAACCAAGGCAAACAGGTAAAATGAATGATCTAGGGTCAAACAGCAGAAGAGGTGGGATAGGGGAGGTGGGTTTGGGGAAGAGTTGTCTGGGAGAGTAGGGAGAAGGCATTTGGTGGAAGACTTTAAATGTTTGCTTAAGAAGTTAGGATTTGCAGCAGCTAGGTGGCACAGTGAAAAGAGGTCCAGCCCTGGAGTCAGGAGGACCTGAGTTCAAATCCAGCCTCAAACACTTGACACATTTACTAGCTGTGTGACATTGGGCAAGTCACTTAACCCCAATTGCCCTGCCTTCCCCCCTCCAGAAATTTAAAAAAAAAAAGATATGGATTTGCTATGACATCTATTGCAGGCAAGCTTGGAGATGTTTATAACCTAGAGTCAGGGAGGCCACATAGGAGGTTGCTAGAGTCCTGCTATAGTAACCTAAGTACAAGTTAATAAGGTCCTAGAATTGATAGAAACAGGACAAATTCAAGAGGTTTCCAAATTGCTAAATGTGTGTGATGTATGGAAAGCAACACCATAACTAATTTTGCACCCAAGGCAAGAACAAGATAAAATTGTGTAACACCTCCCATCCTAATGGTGTGGTGTGCTTGGAATAGAAGATGCCAATTTTTTGGTGGGGTTTTTTGCCTCCTGCATCCCTCAGTTTCATACACCTGAGACAAATGCTTCCCTTACCTCACCTTTGTTAGGATTCTGCTAGAAACAACACTCTGGTTTTGCTATCAGAATATCTAAGTTCAAATCCCAGCCTTGATGCTAGTCATGTGACCTTGGACAAATCATTTAATCTCTCTGAATTTCCACTTACTCATCTGTAAAATGGGGGTAATGATACTTGCCAGACTTCATAGAGTTATTGCCAGGAAAGCACTTTATAGACCTTAAAGCACTGGATAAATGTGTCATTATTTTTTCCTAAAGCACAAACGTGTCGATGACTGAGATTTTTACTTTCCCTCCAGATGTTTTGGCATGTAGTTATGGCCACCAAATCCGTAGAGCCAACCTTGACGTTGCCAACTTAATCAGAGACAACTAGATGAAGAGCAAGGGTGTGGTACCTTGACTAAGGTTATTGGCATCACCAGCCACAATATTTACTGAGCTTCTACGGAGAGCTGGTATAGATAAGCAGCTCCAACCATGTGGATGGATTTTACCTTTAGGATACTTAAGGACATAAAGGGATCAGGTTAGAAAATAGCAAAGGGCCAGATTTCTTCTTATAAAAGTATTCGGTAGACTAATATTATTTTCCAAAATATATCTCTAGAATAAAAACTGTTTTTACTTCTGGATTTTTTTTTACTTGAGGGGCTGAATGACTCTCATGATGGCCAGATCTTTGACCTAAGATAATTTTACGTACATTATGCTTGTACTCAAACATCAATAACTCAGACTCCTTCCAAATTGGATATTAGATTGTTTGAACAGGAGCTAGGATGATTTTTACTACCTTGAAGAAAAGATTCACCAATCATATTAATGACTGAAGATTGAAGCGAGAATATTTTGTGTTCAGTTATTTTTTTCAGTTGTGTCTAACTCTTCATAATCCCACTTGAAAAGATCCTGGAGAGGTTTTGCCATTTCCATCTTCAACTAATTTTGTAGGTGAGAAAACTGAGGTAAACAGGGTCAAGTGACTTGCCCAGGGTCATACAGTTAGTAAATCTGAGACCAGATTTGAACTCAGGAAGATGAGGTCTTCTTAACTCCAGGCCTGGCACTCTATACCTTGTTTTCCATGAGCTTTTAAAACTATAGGTAAGCATGACCCAGTGGAAAGGGCACTGGATCTGGAGTCTTATAACCTGAGTTCGAATTGCAAGTCTGTCCCCTACCACCTGTGTGACTTTGGACAAATCACTCAGCACCTCTGGGCTTGAGTTTCCTTACCTGTAAAATGAAAGGACTCTAACTAAAATTTATCCCAGCTACTCTAATAGCATTTTATTTGCATACCAACAGCTAAGTGGCTTACGGGACATCCAGGCCTAGAATCTGGAAGAAGAATTCAAATCCAGCCTCAGAAACTTACTGGTTGTGTGACCCTGGGCAAGTCACTTAACTTCTGTCTTCCTCAGTTCCCTCAACTGAAAAAAAGGGATAATAATAGCACCTGCCTCCCAGGGTCGTAATGAGAATCAAATGAGATTATATTTATAAAGTACGAGGCACAGTGCCTGGGCACATAATAGCCTTAATAAATGTTTGATCCTTCTCTCATCCCCTCAGGTAGGAATTATAAGTGGTTCTTATGTGCTTGTTAAAGTAGGTCAGTTAATTAAGCAAACATTTTTGAAGGCCTACTATGTGCAAGGTACTTTGCTAGGCGTTATGTGTGTGTGTGTGTGTGTGTACACACATATATAATTGACACTGACCCTGTTCTCAAGAACCAAGGGGAAAAGACAATTATATCAATGACTGTGATACAAGGAAGAATGGGATAAGCTCAGAGGAGAGGGTATCAGCAAACCTGAATAACATCTAATGACTTTTAGCTTCAGGAAATTGACTTGAAAATGGCAAGATGGCACCTTCTGCTGTAGCATTCTACCATAGTGTAGCAGATGACATGTGGAAGCAGGAGTCGGGAAGACCTGGATTTGAATCCCATCATAAAACTTTACTAAACATGTGGCTTTCAGGGCAAGTCACTTATTTTCTCTGGGCCCCATTTTCTTCATTGACTAGATGGCCCTTAAGGTCCTTCTGGAGCAGCTAGGTGGTGCATAAATAGAGCCCAGGGCTTGGAGTCAGGAAGACTCATCAGTATGAGTTCCAATCCTCAGACACCCGTGTGACCCTTGGCAAGTCCCTTAACCCTCTTTACCTCAGTTTCTTCATCTGTCAAATGACCTCCAGAAGGAAATGGCAAACCACGACAGTATCTCTGCCAAGAAAACCCCAAATGGGGTCACAAAGAGTCAGACACGACTGAACAGCAACAACAAAGGTCCCTTCTAATTCTAACTATGATCCTATGGTTTTTTCACTATTTAGAAGAGAATTTACTGTCTCCACATCCTCATCCTCTTCCTTATAAAAATCTGAGAATTTGAGTTTCTACAGATTGCTGGTTACTGCTGACTGCCCTCATACAACATGGCACTACAGTACATACCTATAGAGGTCACCCATCCTTTTATCCGAGCAAAGAAGAAAAAATCTCATTTGAGCTTGTCTGTGCATTAAAAAGAGACATTTGAGGATCTGCTGTTCTTTCCCTTAATCCATGGCCTTCTCAGCATATCTAGAACACTATCACCATGTCGTAAGCCCTTGCAAATAATAACAGGAGTTGAAATTTATCCATTTACATTTTACAAAGGACTTTCACAATCATTTTCTCTCCCTCGGTCCTGAAGCTGGAAGCTTTGATGTCTGCAGGGCAGGGATTAGTATCTTCATTTCACTGGTGAAGAAGCCAAGTCTCTAGAGAGGTTGTGATTTGCCCAAGGTCACACTGCTATTGAGTGATAGATCAAGTACTAGAACCCAGATCTCCCCTCCAGAGCTGAGATATTTCTTCTCCTTACACAACATTAAAAGTGACATATGCCATCCCACTCCTACCACTGACGCGAATTTAAAAATTTTGTCTAGACTTAGTGTCCTCAAAGACCATCTAGACCATCTAATCTCCTGATTTTACAGATGGGGAAACTGAAGCACAGAGTGATTAAGTGCCTGGTTCAATCAGTCAATAAACATTTATTAAGTGCCTACTGTGTGCCAAGGTGATAGCTAAATCCAGGTACTACTCCATTGCCTTGGTATCAGAGTCCCAAAGGTTTGAAGTGATCTAGAACCCTCACATCTTCTGCCCCAGAACCACTGTTCCCTTCGTCACTTAGCTATTCTGGTTTATACATGTGACTTGACTTTTCAACATGGTAAAGTGAGTAGAGAGGGCACTGGACCTGCAGATCAGACCAGATACCTACTAGCTGGGCAAGCCACTTAACTTTTCTGTGCCTCATTTTCCCTGCCTGTAAAATGAGGAAGTTAGACTAGATGGCCTCAAAGGTTCCTTCCAGTTCATGATCTCATGAGTCCCCAAATGTCCCATAAAGCAAATTTATTATTATTATTATTACAAATCCATGCATTTGTTGATACCCACCTTCTGACCCAGAATTGAGGGATTCAAGATGCAGAATGAGGCGTGTATTTTTGGACTTAACCAAAGTAGGAATTTGCTTTGCTTGACTTTGTGTATATGTTATAAAGTCTTGGTTTTTATTTTTTTTTTCTAATAGGAAAAGAGAAAGGGAGGAAGAGGAAATAAATGCTTGTTCATTGAAAAAAAAATTTTAAAGCATGCATTCATAAAAGTATATTCAAAAGTGTAACTCCTCCCCTTACCCACATCTTCTCACACGTTGCCCCCTAGGCCATGGCTTACCTTGCCCACCCCCTAGTCCTCCTCCCCACCTCCGACTCTGGAATACCAGAGCTCTTTCCCTGTGAAACCTCCCTAGACCTGGGGGCGGCAGGAGGTGGAAATGTGAAGGGTGGGCAAGCATCAAGGGCCCTTCTGAGCCCAAGAGCATTTCATTCCTCTGATGAATTGGTATATTTCCGTCAAGAGCCACCAAGCACCGTGGGGGCCTGGGGTAAATATAGATGCACTCTATTTTTTCTCCTTCGAGAACAAGGGCCGTATTTACTTTGGAGACTCTCAAGTGGCCATTTCAGAGAGCTACGGAGGCGCTGTAAAATGATAGTCATCAATACAACCACTTATTTTCACTATAGCGGACAAATCAAGTCCCAGCACGTTTGGCTTATTTGCCAATCTGTTGACTATTCTCCCTCGCCCTCAGTCGCCTATTCATTGGGTGGTAAACAAGTTACCTAGCAACCGAGTGTCAATATCAACAGTGGCCCCGATGAAGTTGTTAATCTCGGGAAGACTGACAGCCCTGGCCAAACGCTTCTGTGCACAGTCCCTTATTGTCTGCCACTTAGATTTGCCCACAAGGATATCTATGTTCAAAAGACGCCACATCTCCTTCCACTGTGAAAATTAAATGAAGTGTGCGTTGGAGGCAGGAAAAGGCAATGGGGGGATTTGCCTGCTAGGCAATCCTTTTGCATGCACCACAGTAGCCGGGATTGTGTGTTGCCCCCAAATGTACTGACCGCTGCTAATTTCCAGAAACAATACGGGACACTTCAGCGTCTGTCCCGAACCCCCGGAGAAGACACAATCGTCATTTGTCCTGAGCACCGGGGGTAGTGACCTGGGTGTGGACAGCCCAGCGGGCTGTGCAAATTGGCACTGGGAGGCTGGGACTGGGTCCCCAAGGCAGGAGACAGCGTTTCCCTCTCCAATACTCAATATGGAGTGGAATTTGGTGTAAGGTGGGTTCTTTGGGACTTCACCCCAGGTGAGTTTATTCATTGAAAGACCAAAAAGGGGTGGAGTGATGGAAAAAATACTCTGCCAAGAGTCGAGTCCTGGGTACTCCCAGCCAGTCCATCACTGACTTACTGTGTGCTTTTGGTAAAGTCACTTAGCCTCTCTAGGCCTTAGTTTCCTCATTTGTCAAATGGATATAATAAGACTTGGTCTGTCTGCCCTGCAGGGCTGTTGTAAGGTTCAACTGAAAGTCATATGGCAGAGAACTCAGAAATCCATAAATCCAGGGCCAACAGAGTCAGGGCTCTACTGCTACTGTGTTACATTGATTTCAATCACAAGCCCGTTGCACAGCTTGAAATCAGAAGTAGTGTGGTTTTCAACACAGTAGAAGAGAGAGGGGGGAAAATAGCTAAAATGTGGGCTGTTGGGTTTGTTTTCATTTGTGCAGGAATCTCTGATTTCCTTGGTATATGGAACTCCAACGAAAATGTAAAATTGCAAGGTTAAGTGAATTGGCCAAGGTCACAGACTGGATGGGTCAGAGGTGAATTTTGAACCTAGATTTTCTTAACCGAAGTTTGATTGAATTCTCCCTCCCTCCCTCCTCTCTCTCTCTGTTTCTCTCTCCCCCTCCCTTCCTCCCTCTCTCTCTCCTCTGTCTCTGTGTCTCTCTTTCTCCCCCCCTCTCTCTATCTCTGTCTCTGTCTCTCCTCTGTCTCTCTCTCTCATACATACACATTTTCTCCCTTCCTCTCCCTGAGCATACACACTGACACAAATCACCGTTTTTGATACAACATATTGGGTTATGATACAATGGGGAAAACATTGGTTCTGCAGTCATAGTTCCAGAGGTACAGATCCTATCTCTGATGCTTAATATATGTGTGACTTTGGGCAAGTCACTCAACTCCATAGGGCTTCAATTTCCCCCTGTGTAAAATGGGGGCATTGGACTCGATGGCTTTTGAGATCTATGACCCATGACACTATGATCTATAACCTTGAGTTTGTCCCTATCCCCCTAGTGTGGAAATTGATTAACAAGTCATCCTGGGAGGAGCTCTATGCACTTGGCTTTTTTAGGGCACCTATTACTGCTGAGGCCCTGGAAGAACGCTCAGTTGACACTGCCCTTGCCTGCTTCTAGTCCCAGGTCTTAGCCAAGATGGTGGACAAAATGATAGGTCCATGATATATCTCTTGTTGCTGAATCTAATACAGGTAAGCACCATGTTATTGTAGGAACACTGCAGGGAAGGAGGACATACACAAATGTGTCCAGAATGACAAAGTTAGCCGTCTTGGAGAATCTCTATCCTTCTGTTATCTCTCATTTCCTATCTCTAATTCACTATCTCCTCCTCTGCCTCCACTTCTTCCTCTCTCTCTCTCTCTCTCTCTCTCTCTCTCTCTCTCTCTCTTTCTCTGTCTCTCTCCTTCTCTCTCTCCCTCCCCCTCTCTCCCTCCATCTCTTTTTCAATCTCTGTCTCTGTCTCCCCTCCCTCCCCCTTAGTTCTCCCTGGCTTCCTCACTCTCTCTCTCTCTTTTTCAAACTATTGTTATTCTTCTTACAAAAGAGCCACCCGGGACCATCTCCAGTTGTCCTAATCTATATCTTGCCAGTGGACCCAGATGGTGCCAAAGGAGAAAGTGAGGCTGGTGACTTTGCACAGGCCTCCCTCACTTAAATCCAATGCATTTGTAAGTCATGGCATCACCTTCCAGATGTCTTGGTCTTCTTTGAGAATGAAAGACAGACAGCAAAAGAGCACTGGATTTGCAATCAAAGGAACTGGGTTCAAATCCCATCTCTACCATTTACTAGCAATGTGGTATTGGCCAAATCAAGTAAACCTCACGGCACCCTGGGATATTCAACTGTAAAATGAAATAGTTTAGACTAGGTGGCTGATAACTAAGGTCCCTTACAGCTCAAAACTTTGGGTTCCATACTGAACACAGGTAAATACTTTAAGTAAATCTAATCTGCACAATTCTAGATTTTTACAAAGATGAGGATCTCTCTTTTTACAAAGCTTCCCTATTGGAATCCTTGAACAAATGAGCTTCACTGGTACTTTCAAAACATAGTTAGATTTACATAAATGCCACCTACACTCAGCTTTTCCAAGAGCTATCTAGTGAGCAGAGCAAGATGCCCTTGTGCCTTGCATAATTTCAGAATGACAGGCCAAGGGGCTGCCCCAGGTTGAGATCAAAGGGAGAAGCCGAAGAAGGGGAATGATTATCAGCAGAGGTGGCACCACATCTTACTACCAGCTCCACCCCCTCTGGCCCTGATTCCCTACTTTGGGCTACCCTAGAGATTGGCATTTAGTATGATACTGTATCTTGTTACCAAAATAATAGAATCCTAATGCTACAAACACACGTAGATTTTTTTTAAAAGGTCTTTTACATGTATTATCCAGCATTCCACACGCTGTGGGAATACCATGTAAAATGCAGGGAAACACAGGTTGTGTCTCTGGGCTGCAAATCCCCCATGTGTAAGAGGATGAAGTGGATCTAGATTAGGACTAGAGTTTAACCCAGGGTCTGCAAACTTGTTTTTAAAGTTATTTTGATAACTTTTTTTTTAAAATCAGTTTGGTACCTTTGTAATCCTGTGTATTTTACTTTGTGCATTGAAAGGCACGATTCTGAGAAGGGGTTCATAGACTTCACCAGTGTGCCAAAGGGGTCCAAGCCAGACCCAGGAAAGGGGGAGAACCCTTGTGCTACTAAATGATCCTTTAGAAGCTTTTCAGCTCCAACAGTTTAGAATTAGGTTCTCCCTTAAAGATTCTATCCCAGGATTCTATTTCTTGAACACTGAGTATAATACAACTCTGTGGGCACAAAGCATTTACTAGGCGTGACAAGAAAAAAATTAATATAGTTCCCACTCCTTGAACAGTTTATAACCTAATTGGGGAGATTTAGGCTGACTCGTAAAGCCTATTGAATGGGCAGACAAGGAGGACATACTTCAAGTGTCAGAAACAGCATTAGAAAAGGACAGGAGGCAAAACATGACCAAAGCGTGTTCTAGAGACAATGGGTAGAAAAGTTAGCAAAAATAGGCTACTAAAGGGAAATAATGAGAAATAAGGGCAGAAAGGTAAGTTGTGACCAATTTGTGAAGAGCTCGAACACCAGGTTATAGACTTTATTGAAGTTTCAAGAGGAGTGATATGAGAGTAGTACTTGAGGAAGCTATCTGGTGGTGATGAGTAGGATGGATTAGAGGGAGGAGACTAGAGGCAGGGAGACTGGTTAGGAAGCTCTTGCAGCAATCCAGCTGTGAATGATAAGGGCTTGGAATTAGGGTGGGAATGGTAAGGTAAAAATAGAGGTGAGGCATTACAAAGGAAGGATTGAAGGGACTTGGCTACAGATTGGATGGGGGTGGGGGGAGAAAAGAGAAGAGTCAAGATAACTGAGGGATGGTAGTCTCTGACAGAAATAAGAATATCAAAAAAAAAAAAGGAAAGAAATAAGAGCATCAACAAAAAATAAGGAGGCTGCTTTGGGGCAGAGATGAGTTTGGTTTAGGTCTGTTGAGTTTGAGGTGAGGGAAGAGTATCCAAATGGAAATATCCATTGGACTGCTGAAGATATGTTCATTTCTAGTTCCAGAGTAAGTAGGGACGTCATCTCCATAGAAATGGCAATTGAATCGAAGGTGAATGAGATGTCCAAAGGAAAGCATAAAGAAATAAAAAAGCAGGGGGCCAAGAATTGATTTACTCACTTTTCAGGATGAGGAAGAGGCAGAGCAATCAGTGGGAATGTCAGAAGTAGCTAGAGAACTAGAATAGTATAGTGTTATAAAGACAGAGAAAAAGAGAGTGACAATAATATCAGTGCTTGAGAGAAATGAAATCGAACTGAGAAAAGATTACTGAATTTGTCAAGGAGATTATTGATGGCTTTCTGGAGAGCAGTTTTAAAAGGGAGATGAGAAGCAAACCAGCCAGTAATTAGAGATAAATAGGTGTCATGTAAGTAGAAGCAGACGCTTGGCTCTTGGTTCCTGAAGGGAAGGAGAAAGATTGGATGATCACTATAGGAAGCAGCAATGTGAGGGGACCCCAACTCTTCTAAAACAAGACGAAAGGAAAGGATTACAGGGTGAAGATGCCAAAATATTTGAATAGGAGAAGAGGGAAATGAAGGTGTTCAGGTCAAATGATTTTATTCTTCTCTGTAGAGTAGGATATAATGTCAACTGATGAGAGCTGGGGAAGAGTAGAGAATGGGGATGGTAGAGGAAAAGGTGAAGATTTGGAATAAGTATTATAAGGAGTGTTCTGGAGAATCAGCACGAGATGGATGAAGAATGGGTGAGCTACAAGGAGGTATCAATTTAAATTGTACAGTACCAATTTATAGTGAGTTCTCTTTTTGGTTCTATAATTTTTTACAGAAATGCTTTGAGTCCTGGGATTAAAGAAGGTAAATAGGTAACTCAGTATTGGAGATGGGCTCAGCAGCCATAATTAGCATGATAGTAAGTCTAGGGAGCAAGGAAATCTAGGCTGTTAGTGAAGGCAAGGTGGAAGTGACTGACCATGGAGTATGGGAAACCCAATATTGGCTCTCCTTTATTTCAAAAACGTTTGTTCAGTAGAGAGGTTGAAAGAAAGGAAACAGACAAAGCTGGAAAGAATAAAAAATCAAGAAAAAGAAGGGCAAGATGGAGAATAAACTAGAGTAAAAGGAAGAGAGCAAAGGGGAGAGATAGACCAAGAGAAAGATGCTGGTGGGGAGATCAAACATTCTGCAGTTTCCACCTTAATTACTAATTTAGTGCACACACAATCATGCACTCACACACATACATACACAAAACCCATACACAATAGAAAATAACATCAGGCTAATATGGAAATATGTCTTGCATGACTTCACATGTATAATAGGTATTGTATTACTTGCCTTCTCAATGGGTAGGGGAGGGACTGGAGAGAGTGAGAGAATTTGGAACTGAAAATTTTTAAATGAATGTTTTAGAAAATGACACCCAAAGCTCAGGAGCATTATTCAATCTGCTTTCTTTAGGCAGTCAACCTTTTCAAGAAAATATTACACACGTTCCTCCCTCATCTTCACCCCACACTCCCATCCCCAAATGTTAAAACAAAGGTTGTACTTTCTGGCTAGAAAATATTTCCTACTTGAAACAATGTTATATAAGTCATTGATAATGTCTCTGGACCTCAGTTTCCTCATCTATAAAATGGTGCAGTTGGACTGGATGACTTCTGTGGTCCCTTCCAGCTCTAAATCAATGAGCCTATATTTGACTAGTATATGCCCAGCTACACCTCTAAAGTACAGGCCTTCTTCCCCCGTTCTTTTTTGCTTTCATCCTTTTCAAGCCTTAGACAACATTATGCAAGAAAGGCAGAATGTAACCAGTTTAGTATCTCTAACCTTGGAGCCAAAAACTTATCAACAGAAGCCCAGGTTACTGTCTTGTTTAGTCTGCCCTATCCTTTGGTATCTTATTGGGTCAGAGGCACACCATGGTCGACTGATACAAACTCTTGCTCTCCCACATTGACCAAGAAAATTGTTTCAAAAGTAGCAAATGACTTTATCCTCAACTGAATAGCTCCAAGAACTGTTCCCCGGTATAACTCAGACAAGATGTCAATGGCAGCACTGACTAAGGAGATACAGAATGTAAATAATACATGAAGGAATTTAAGATTCCCCCCAGTAACTGATGTTCCCTGGTGCTCCCAGTAATCCAAAGCATCACCTCCATTGTTGCCTTACCATTCACATCCTAGCTCCCTGGGTTGTTGACCCTTCTCAGAAATTTTTTAAAATCTCATTAACACAGACTAACTTCAATCAGTGGCAGCTGGGTGGCACAGTAGATAGCATGGAGGGATTGAAATCAGGAAGGCTCATCTTCTTGCATTCACATCTGGCCTCAGACACCTACTAGCTGTGTGACCCCGGGTAAGTCATTTAAACCTATTTGCCTCAATTTCCTCATCTGTCAAATGACTTGGAGAAGGAAATTGCAAACCACTCAGTTATCTTTGCCAAGAAAACCCCAAATGGGGTCACAAAGAGTCAGACACGACTGAAAATGACTGAACAACAACAACAAACTTCAACCAATCAATAAACATTTATTAAGCACCTATTGTGGGCCAGGCACAGAGCTAAACTCTGGAGATAGAAAAAGAAACAAAAGCTCCCTCGAGGAGCTTACAATCTAATGATAACAAATATATAGAAAACAAGATGATACAGGATAAATAAATAATCAGAGGATAGAAAGCCCTGGAATTGGGAGGGATTGAGGAAGGCTTCCTGGAGAAGGCAGGATTTTAGCCGGGACTTAACGGAAGCCAGGGAATCCTGCGGAGTACTTATTAATTTCTACTTTTATTGCCCTTTGGCATGTCTGGGGAGGTCTCTAGACTCCTCCTCAGAATAATGTTGCCCATATTCACCATTGAAGGAAATGCTAAATTTCAGTTATGGGTTAGTAGAAATAATGCTGTGGGTTTTTTTTTTCCTATCCAAGTTCATAGACCCCTCTTAAAGGTCCAAAGATCCTAGGTTAAGGACCCATCCTCTAGGATAAAATACAAATTTCTCCATGTGACATTTAAAGCCCAATATAATCTATCCCCAACCTATCTTTCCAGACTGATTGCACATTATCTTCTCCTCCCAGATACTCTACATTCTAACTAAAGTGGTTTGCTTGCTGTATACATCGCTCCCCCCACCCACCCACCCAAGTCCAGCTCCTGGTGTACCATCTCCCATCTCCATTCCTCTGCACAAACTGTCCTAGATACCTGGATATCCTTCCTTCTCAATTCCAACTCTAGGAATCCCTCACTCCCTTCAAGTCTCAGTTCAAGGGTCACCTCCCACATGAGACTATTCCTGGTTCCCCAAGAGGTTAATTGATAGTTGAATCCTTTCTCAAAAAACAAAACAAAACAAAACAAAAGTCCTTTGTGTTTACATGTGTCACAAGGACTTTTCTATACATGCCTAGATGACCTAACATGGGGGCATTCTGCTTCTGGGAGAAGACATCCTGTGTTCCCCTATTACATAGGAGGGAGGAGTCTCCTTTGATTGGCTGTGTAGCCAGAACAGGCTGTGTCTTTAAAACTGACCGACGGGAACATTTTCTCTCTTTCTCCTAGTAGTATCCAGAGAGGGTGATGTTCATGTTTATTCCCAAGATGGGTACCATGAATTAACTGAGTAGAGGGAAGGTCTACCTTCCCCTCCAACCCTCTTTTACTCAGTGACCTTAGAGAGTAGGGCCAGGGCTTGTGTTTTAGCTCATTTTGTTTGTCCTTTTTGGTTCTAGATGCAGGTGATGGGATCCTTACTGGAAGTTCAGCCATGGTGCATTTGGATGTGTAGCCATCCAGCTTAGCAGGCAAGCCCTAAGAAGCCAGGGTCCCCCAGACTCCAACAGAAGATGGGCTTTAGACTTGGAGCTTGGTGGGACTGTGCTATATGGGAACTGAGCTCAACTATGAACCTAATTTCCTACCCCTCCCCTACCATGAGGTGATGCAGGGGGATGTTATGTCCCCATGTATTGGAAGGAATGTTTATATGTTTATTCTTGCCCCATCTTTGAAGTAAATATTCCTCTGTAGAGCTCATACAATTATTAAATGGTTCAATGAAACTTGGATAACAGGATCCCATTGCATTTGGGGGAACCTGCATCTCATACATAGGGCTAGAGCAAATGGAAGGGAGGGAGCCTAGATACTCCCAAACCCCTTTAATGGTATCAGGGAACCCTGAAGTGAAACAGACCTGGCCTTCAAGCAATGGAAGCCAGGGTGATGCCTGTTACATTTCAAGCACATCCCCACATATTCTCTTTGGGGTTCAATCTCCTTTGGGTTCAATATGGTATACATGTTGTTTTCCCCAATGAAATATAAGTTCTTTGGGATCAAGCCTGAGTTTTTATATTTGCTTCTGTATCCCTAGTGCCCAACACTGTGCCAGTCACATAGGAGATGCTTAATAGATAATTGTTAAATTGAGTTTAATTAATAAGGAAATCAATGAACAATCTACTCCCAAAAGGAGGCATAGAAATGTATTCAAGGTGAGATATGAGTCAAATAGTTGTTTACTTATCAATGTGATAGTAGGTCAAGCTGGTTGTTTCTTCTGTGTTTATATACTTTTAGTGACCCAGAGACCATACACAGTCAAAAAGCAATTATTAAATACTTATTATATACCAGGCAGCTGCTCAAATTGTTAATATAATAATAATAAAACAAGCAAAAAAGCATGTTATTCCCCAGTTGAAAAAGGTCAAAGGATATGGACAGACAGTTTTCAGAAGAAGAAACCACAGCTACCAAGAATCACATGAAGAAAATGCTCTCAATCACTACTGATTAGAGAATTGCAACTTAAAATAACTGTGAGATACCACCTCACACCTATCAGATTGGCTGACAGGACGGAACAGAAAAATGATAAATGCTGGAGGGGATGTGGAAAAACTGGGACACTTAACGCACTGTTGGTAGAGTCGTGAATTAGTCCAACCTTCTCGAGAACAATTTGGAACTACAGCCAAAGGGTTATAAACTGTGTATACTCTTTGACCCAGCAATACCATGACTAGGTCTGTATCCCATGGAGATCAAAGAAAAGGGAAAAGGACCTATTTGTACAAAAATATTTATAGCAGCTCTTTTAGTGGCGGCAAAGAATTGGAGACTGAGGGCATGTCCCTCAATTGGGGAATGGCTGAACAAGTTGTGGTATATGATTATGATAGAATAGTATTGTACTATAAGAAATGATGAGCCAGATGG
>CM053582.1:240729215-240812398 GCA_028627135.1 Pseudochirops cupreus
CATGGAGATCAAAGAAAAGGGAAAAGGACCTATTTGTACAAAAATATTTATAGCAGCTCTTTTAGTGGCGGCAAAGAATTGGAGACTGAGGGCATGTCCCTCAATTGGGGAATGGCTGAACAAGTTGTGGTATATGATTATGATAGAATAGTATTGTACTATAAGAAATGATGAGCCAGATGGTTTCAGAAAAACCTGGAAGACGTATATATCAAATTAACACTACTAGGTGGTACAGTGGCAGAGTGCTGGGTTTGTAGTCCGGAAGGCCAGATTTTAAATCTAGTCTCAGACATTTACTAGGTGGGCAAGTCATTGTCTGCCTCAGTTTCCTTAACTGTAAAAATGATAATAATAGCCCCTACCTCATAGGGCTATTATGAAGATTAAATGAGATAACACTTATAAAGCATTTAACACAGTCCCTGGCACATAGCAGACATTAAATTTATTTTCATCCCCTTCCCTTCTTTCATTTCCCCTATAACCTTGAGTAATTGTTGCTGGGCCCCGGGGGTTGGAGCACTGTGCCCTTTCCCTCTCTCTAAGGGGCCCCACTGCTCTGGACCTGGGTTATGAAGTACGGACTGGATTCAGCTTTAGAGAAGGCTGGCCTCTAAGGAGCAGGGTAGAGGATGGAGAGGTTTCCTTTTCTCATATACTTCGGCTTATTAAACCCTCACCTTAGACACTTGGGAACTATGTACTTTCAGCTGATATTTAGGTTCATGTCTCAGGGAAATGGACTCAGAGTGCATTATGAATCATATATGGGACAGGTATTTATTTTCTACACGCAAAAGAAAAATTAACATGCACTAACGCATTGACAGTAAAGCAAAGTAGGATTCAGTAACTTAATAACTACGGTTATACTCTCCAAAGTGGCTGAGACTTAGAACTCATCAGAATGTAAAGCAGTTTGTGGAATTGCTAATGAGGCATTTTACATTTTCTTCTTTTCTACATTGTCCAAAAAGGAGAAAAAGAGGGTGGAGAATAAGTATGTCTATAGCACTTGCTTTGTTCCAGGCACAGTGTCAAGTGCTTTCTACAAATATTTTATTTAAGCCTCACAACAACCCTTCGAGGTAGGGATTATTATTTACAGTTGAGGAAACTGAGACAAAGAGAGGCTAAGTGACTTGGCCAATATCACAAGGTTAGTAAGTGAGGTTGGATTTGAAGTCAGGTCTTCCTGACTCTAATGCTCTATCCATTGTGCCACCTATAAAAGAACCCCTGGTAGATGTCTGCTGGCAAAATTTCTAGGCTTGGGCTCCTTCTCAGTGACCATCCTCTCCAATGCCAACAGTCAGCAGCACTCATTGGCGCCTCAGACTTCGGGACCTCTTAAACTCACAGGTTCGCCTCTCAACGTGAACATCTCCAACTCGGGATTTTAAATACTCTTACACAGACAAGGGAGGGGGGGGGGGGAACACAGAAAAAGAGAAAAAGCATCCAGGGACCCAAGTACAAACTCAGCTAGTCGAGTCTTCCTCCATTAGGGGGCTAGGTTGCAAAATGCCAGAGCTGAGAAGAGTCAGCCACTCCTCATCCCTCACTCAAAGTCTTTGCAATGCACGATGCCACCTGGAAGGTCAGCCAAAAACTCTCTTCTTTTAATCGATGCAGCACTCAGCCTCACTGCTGCTGTCAGGGAGTGGGGCCAAGCGACCAAGGGACCATTCAGGGTTCACCACATCTTACCACAATGCCAACCCTTAAAATGCCAGCTAACCACACTGCCTGAAACAGCCAGGAAACTCATCTTCTCTGAGGAGCCCAGCAGAATTGCCATGTCTCTGGAGACCTGAAGGTTTCCACGAGAACTTCAGGTACAGGCTCCCTGGGGTGACATCCTAAGCCTATTGAACCTCCCCTACGCTACCCTTATTCCCTTCCCTAATCAACACTCCCATGTGCATATTCTCTTCCACCACCTCATTTCCCATAAAAATGTAAGCTCTTTGAGGGCAACACAATCCTCCTTTCGCATTTGTATCTTCATCCCTCACAATACAGTGCCTGGCAAATAGGAAGCGCTTAATAGAAGCCTTTTCATTCATCCATCCATCTGTTCATTCATTCATTCATTCATTCACGAAGGCTTGAATTATGGCAGCTGAAGGGGACCCATACAGAGATATTGTGGCGGTAGAAATGAGGCATGCATTTAAAGACCATTTCCTTTCCTGTTAACAAACCCCTATTTTCCTGCCTCACCTGGTCTTACTGAAATCAAAGGAAACTTCAGGGCACTCACAATTGCCATGAGATTCAGGCTCATTTTTCCTCCATTAGCAGTAGCTGAAAATCCAGGGAAGGCTTTGAGATGGATCTTCACTCCTGTGGTCTTGGCACGGGGATGATTTTTTTTTTCCTTTTTGCCCAAGGCTTCCTGTGACATTTGGTTCTGTGCCTTCAAGGCTGTGGGGGAGAAGGGGAGGGAGGTTTCAGAGCCCCAGGCAAATCACACTGCATACCCCTAAGCACATTTTTATACTAGTGAGAAAGAGCTAAAAGGCAGAGCCCTGAAGGAGGAGGAAAAAAGCTATAAAAGTTCACTTTTCAGCCTGAGGGTATATGTGGAAGGGGGAAGGGGTAGGCCCTTCCCTTTGCCTTGAAGAGGGGGGAAGAGGTTGTTTGTCAAGAGCTTCAGGTCTCTTTCAATAAACATAGTAGCTAGCATTATATAGTACTTTGAAGCTTGCAAAGCTCTTTACACATCACTTGATCCTCACAACAGAAATGAGATAAGTGTTATTATTAACCCCATTTTACAGATGAGGAAACTGAGGTTGAGAAAGGTTAAGGGGCTTGCCCAGGATCACCCAGTCAATGTCTGAGGCAAGATTTAAACTCAGATCTTTCTGACTCCAAATGCAGTATTCCATATCTACTAAGTCACGCAACTGCCTTTTTCTTTTAGGTTCTGAATCCTTCCTGTTGTTCGATTGTGTCTGACTCTTTGTGACCCCATTTGGGGTTTTCTTTGCAAAGATACTGGAATGCTTTGGCATTTCTTTCTCTGGTTCATTTTTACAGATGAAAAAATTGAGAAAAACTGGGTTAAGTGACTTGTCCAGGGTCTCACAGCTAGTAAGTGTCTGAGGCTAGATTTGAACTAGCTATGTGACCCTGGGTTCATAGTATCATAGATTTAGAACTAGAAAAGGGGGCAGCTAGGTGGCGGCTAGGTGGCGGCTAGGTGGTGCAGTGAATAGAGCACCAGCCCTGGAGTCAGGAGGACCTGAGTTCAAATCCGGCCTCAGACACTTAACACTTACTAGCTGTGTGACCTTGGGCAAGTCACTTAACCCCAATTGCCCTGCCCTCCCCCCTCCAAAAAAGCTATCAAAAAACAAATAAATAAATAAAATAAAAAGACTACAGCAACATATCCAAAAATTATTTACTATAGTCAATCTGGATTTGTACCAGAGATTCAAGAATCATTCATCATTAAGAAAATAATTAACATAACTAACTATATTTTTTAAAAAAAGAACTAGAAAAGACTTTAAAGGACATCTAATCCACCCACCCTACTCCCCTCACTTTACAGATAAGGAAACTGAGGCCTAGGGAGCCCTGTGACTTGCCCAAGGTCACTCAGTTAGCAGCACTGGAATTTGAATCCATTCAGTCTGACAAGCAAACACAGCATGTTTTCATCTTTAAAACAACAGCCACTGCAGGTACACTGAGCAATTCCCCTCCCTGCACCCCCCTAATCACCATAGCTAAGGGACAACTTAGGACCTCTCTCCATTTCTCAGTTCTCAGGCAGGCTGGTCAGCCTTGGTCTACAACTCTGACCTTGGCCTCCTGCCTTTCCTGGGATCAGCCGAAACCTCTTGGCTGTCTGTGATCCTCGAGTCTGAGCAATTGTTTTCTGAAGCATTTATGAAAATCCTTTTTCCTCTTCCCTTTCTTTTAGAAGAGCCTTCTTAATGAGCCCCTCTTCCGGCATTAGCAGGAATTGACATAACTGTGAAATTTAAATTGTCAAGCCAATTAAGTTATGCTCTCAGCAAGTTTATCCAAATCACTTCTGAGAGGCTACAAACCGATTTTTCTTTTATGAGAACTCCATTGCCTGAGAAACCAACTGCATTTTATTATATGGATGAACCACCTCTGGTCATGAATTTTAAACACTAGAACATGCTTTAAAAATGCTTCGAGATTATCAAGCGTCCAGACCCCAGACCCAGGGGCCTAGCCACATGAAGGAATTACATACCTTCCTGAATGCTCAGCATCCTTCGTGAAACCTTGTACTTTTCCATGACTCTGGGCACTCTGCAATCCGGCAACATTGACCTTCTGGCTGTTACTCACAGAAGATGTCTGCCTCCCCACTCCAAGGCATTCACTGCCTTCCTCCCCCACCTGGAATGTTCTCCATATTCATGCCTAGCTCCTGGCATCCCCAGCTTCTGTCAAGTTCCAGTTAAAATCCCCCCCTTTGACAATTCCCTGAATGCTAGTGCCTTCCCGCTCCGATTAACTCTAATTTATTCTGTATGTAGCTTATTTGTGCATAGTCATGTTGTGTCCTTCAGTATAATGTGAGCTCCTTGAAGGCAGGCACCATGTATTTGCCTTGCCTATCACAGCACCCAACAGCCAGGCAATAAATATTTACTATGTGCCTACTATGTGCCAGGCACTGTGCTAAGTGCTAGGGATACAAAAAGAGGCAAAAGATTGTCCTTGCCCTCAAAGAGCTTACAATCTAATGGGGGAGGCATCAAGCAAATATGTGCCAACAAGTTATACACAGGATAAAAAGATAATGACAGAGGGAAGGCACCAGAATTAAGAGGAGTGGAGGAAGACTCCTGTAGATGATGGGATTTAAATTGAGATGGGGATACCAGATTTGAGGGACAGCTAGAAAAAGAAAATGCCTGGATTAGAGAGAGATGGAATGTCTTGAAGCCAGTGTCACCAGATCAAAGAGTATAGGCACGAAGGTGTAAGAAGACTGGAAAGGTAGGAGGGGGATAGGTTATGAAGAGGTTTGACTGCCAAACAGAAGATTTTGTGTTTGATCCTGGGTGTAATAGGGAGCCATTGAAGTTTATTGAGTAGGGGAGTGTCATGGTTGGACCTGCACTTTAGAAGACTCACTTTGGTGGCTGACATAGAGGATGGATTGTAGTAGAGAGAGACTTGAGGCAGGCAGACCCACCAGCTAACTATTTCAGCAGTCCAGGCATGGGCTGATGCAGGTCTGCACCAGAGTGATGGCAGTGTTATCATTTGGAAGAGATTGTATTTGAGAGGTATTGCAAGGGTAAAATCAACAGAATATGGATGTTGAGAGATAGTGAAGGGATGAGGTTGACACCTAGGTTGCAAGGCTGAGGAATTGGGAGGATGGTATTGCTCTCTATAGTCAGAGGGAGGTGGGGAGGGCTTGGGAAAGATAATGAGTTCAGTTTTAATCACATCGAGTTTAAATCTATTGGATATTCAGTTTGAGATGTCTGAAAGGTAGTTGGAGGAGATTGGACGTCCGCAGAGAGACACATAGTAGACCTTAATAAATATCTAATAGTCAATTAATTGATCCTAATCCAGCCACCACCAGGGGGTTGGATTTGTTACATTTAACCCATTCTCTGAGCTAGACTAGAGCCAAAAATAATCACAGAAGTATTTCATGGTATTTCAGAGCTTGAAGGGACTTCAACAACCTTCTATTTCCACTTATACCTAAAAAATGATTCCCATAATAACATATCCAACAAGTGATCAAGTATTTATGGCTTGAAGATGTTGTGGTAGAAAGAATGCTGGATTTAGAGTAAGAAGATATGAATTAAAATCCCAGCTCTACCACTTATTACCTATGTGACCTTGGGCAAGTCACTTAAGTTCTCTGGGCCTCAGTTTCCCCACAGGTAAAATGAAGGGTTTGGTCTAAATCACTTCTATGGTCTCTTCTAGATGTAAATCTAAGATCTCATCATCCCCTGATTTCTTTAAAACAGGCTATTTGCCTTCTGTCTAGAAAGTTCTTACTCCAAGCTTAAATGGGTCTCTTTCCAGTTTCCAGCCTTTTTTCCTAGTACCGTTCCCTGGGGCCAAGCAGAGCAAGATTCTAACCCTTCTTCCACCGCAAAACCTTTCAGATACTGGAGGCCATTGACTTCTACCATCCTTCTTATATTTGTTTCCCAGTCTATTCATTTTCAGACTTTCCCAACTCATTTAACAAAAGGAAGAAGAACTTCTGGGTAGCACAAGTCTTGTGGAAAATGTAGAATCTCAGAATCCAGCCTCCTCTCAAAGTCTCTCCAGAATTTTGGCATTGACCAGAGGAATTTCCCTTCCTCTATCAAGAGGTGGGGAAGGAGAGAAGCTCCTCCTTCCATCTCTGCCATGTCTGAAGCTTCCCCTTGAGGGCCAAGGCCAGGAACCCAGAGTCTTGATACTCTCTTTTAGGACCATGCTGTTAAAAGAAAGTTTAATTACCTCATGTCCCTTTGCCCCAAAGTGGATGTCAGTGGCTCCTAGAAAAAGCACAGGTTTCTCATATGTATATGTCCCCACTACCAGCCAAGTCTGCTCTTAGCTCTGTTGCTCCCTGACTCACTCCCCAAAGTCCATGGTCAAAAGGACCTAACGTCTTACGTAGTTCAAGGATAGAGGGGAGCACAACCCAAGACAATTAGCCTTCCTGGGTATGCCAACCAGGTATTCCCCAGTCATCTTAATGAAGCTGAGCATGTCCACATGGGCTATAGGAAAATATAATCAAAGTCCCAAACAAACATCCACCACTCCCATAAACTTATCAAGTTATTAGGGAATTCTTCTGATTAAGGTCCCAATACTGCCCCCTACATTGTGCCTGTATTCAGTCATTTTTCAATCATATCCAACTCTTGTGACCCCATTTGGGGTTTTCTTGGCAAAGATAGTGGAGGGGTTTGCCATTTACTTCTCCAACTCGTTTTACAGATGTGCAAACTGAGACAAATAGGGTTAAGTGACTTGTCCAGGTCATATAGCTAGTAAGTGTCTGAAGTCAGGTTTGAATTCAGATCTTCCTGACTACAGACCTAGTATTCTGTCCATTATGGCCACCACCTAGGTGCCCACACTACTCCACGTATCCATTCTTTTATTCATAACATTGGTGAATACTTTAGAAAAGCTCATGCCTCCTTGCTTTATACTTTGCCATATTTCATTATCTGGGTAGATCATTGAAGAGTTATCTTTTTAATTGCAACTGTTATAGAATCTTGTACCAATTTAATATACTTTGAGGAAATACACTTTGAGGAAAATCTTAAGAGTTTACATTTCATCTACTTAGTCAAATGCTTTTTTAAATTAAAAAAGCCGAAGGGGTCTTCTTTCCTCTACACATCTTGATCAGTTGTGTGAGAAGTAGAGATGTAGTTAACTGTAAAAAAAACTTCTGCTAAAGCCATCTGAATCTCCATCTGTGTGTTCAAGGACCCTGTTCTTGTTCAAAGTGAGCATAGACTAGGCCCAAAAATGCTCAGCAGAGATGAAAAAGCAAGAACATGGGTTCTGATGTTTTCTCAGCTCATCTTTTGTAGTTGGAGCATCACCTATAATCTTTGGGAAACTATCCCCCTCTGACCTATCTTTGAAATCAATCCCTGAGCACCTTTAAAATTGTATTGACTGAAAAAATAGATTTTTTTTCCCCCTGTATTATTTTGTCAGGATATACCATTCTTCCCAATGACTTTCTTAAGCACCATCAATACTTCCTCACATCAGGTACTGAGGTGGTAGTATCCAAATGTGGTAGTTCACTATTATCCCTAGTTTGGGGTTGCTTTTCTAAAAGCTTTATTAAAAACACTGGCAGATCTGATCCATTTCATGTCTATTTGTTCTTCTCTTCTCAGATTAATTTACAATTATATTATTATAAATTACAATTATACTATTATAAAGATAATCTGTCATTAGTTGGATCTCAGTGTCAGCCTTCCTTCAGGATAACTGTCTTCTAACTTGCCTTTTGGTGACACTACATCTAATTTTATATCATCCTCCTCATCCTCTTCCTCCATAATGATTGCAAATGTATTTGTGCTCTAAGCCATCATTGCTCTTGACCATGAAGTCTCTTTGCTGGGCAAAGAGATCAGGTGATTTCTATTTAAGATGATTTAGGGATGCTTTCAACCTCTTCATTGTGGTGACTGTTTTGCATTTCACTGTCAATTTCTCTAAGAAATGTGACAGTCAGAGTCAATGCCTTTACTATTTTTTAAATTTCAGCTTGTTTAAACAGGTTGAATTAGAACTCCTGTAGTTGTACACAATAAATTTTTAATTTCCTTTTTTGTTGTTGTGAACTTAACAATCATTAGGAAACATAAACATTTTAATAAAGAAAGAGTAAGTGGATTGTATAAGAAACTGTAAATGGTTTTATAGTTTATTTTTAAAGAAATATTATATGTATATACATATATACATAATTTAACAAGTTAGTAATAAAACTATCTCTTTCTGCATCTTTGGTACATTACCTTTCTGTCAAGAGATGGGAGATATAATTAGAGAATGGCTAAACAAATTATGGTACATAAATGCAATGGTTTATTATTATACCATAAGAAATGATAAATATGGTAGGTTCAGAGCAACATGGGAAGAGCAGTACAAACTGATGCAAAATGAAATTATCAGAACCAAGAGAACAATTTGAACACTGAAAACAATATGAGGGAAACCAACTTGGACAAACCACTTTAACTTTCTATTATTTTGCCTGGGCAGCTGAAAGTTAAAGTCCTGGGTTCTGACTGTATGGCTACACTTGGGGCAGCTAGGTGGCACAGTGGATAGAGCACCAGAGCTGGAGTCAAGAAGATTCATCTTTGGGAGTTCAAATCCAGTTTCAGATATTTATTAGCTATGTGATCCAAGGCAAGTCACTTATTCCTGTTTGCCTCAGTTTCCTCATCAGAAGGAAATGGCAAACCATTCCAGAGTCTTTGCCAAGAAAACCCCAAATGGAGTCACAAAGAGTCAGAGGTGACTGAACAGCAATAACATGGCCATGATCTAGTTATTTAACCATCTGCAACTCAGTTTTCTCATCCTTAAAATGTGTATAACAATAGTTATTCTATATTACCTCACTGGCCTAATGCGAATAAAGGGTTTTGAAACCCTAAAGCGATATGTGAGTCAGCATTCCCTTCTATTAAGACATGATCAATTTCATTTCTTTGTGATGTCACTGAGTTCCATACTTGTTTTTCTTGAAGAAAGCGCTCATGCTGTATAGGTATGAAGTTTCTGACAGGCCTTTGGTCTCTTTCATTCATTAAACCAGAACATTATGACTAATTTTGCATTGGAGTCACTGTGTAGGAAGAGATATGCTGATTTAATCCAAATGATCTTATCAAATTCTTCATAGAATTTTTTTTACTTTTTCTTCCTCCGCAGTGGATGTTGGCCGCTAGAAAAAGCAATCATCCTTAGGATGGCCAATTTACTTATGGTCATCTCACGATGTACAAGATGTAGTACCCTTGTCATACAAGGGTACATGTACATGAGGTACATGATGTAGTACCCTTGTAGTACTACAATGACTTGCCCAGGGTCATTGAGCCAGGAAATCAGAGGCTGGCTCTCTGTTATATTCCCAAGCTAGATAACCACTTCCCAGGTCCTCTGAAGGGCTGGCCTCCGAAATCCCCTCCAGCCCCAGGCTTCCGTGATATTCCTCTGTAGACTCCCTTCAATTTGTCCTTCTCAGCCTATTTAGCAACCTCTTCAGAGACAGATCTAGAAACAGAGCCCTGCATCACACACACAAGCATCATAGACTCGGAGTTTCCAAAGTACATTCATGGAGGCAGAGCAGTCCTTTAGCTAAATTGGGAAGGAGGCAACATTTGTCTCAGGGGCTCCCCACTAGATTCATCTCTAAGATACAGCAGATCAGGGCAATCATCCCAGGCCCCATACTTTGGGGGCCCCACAGCAGCTGCCAGAGGAGGAGAAGGTGGCAGCAAGCAGCTGGCAACTGAAATACAATTTAGTGTCAACATGTGAAATACAATTAGCATCAGCATACTCACCCCCTCCTCTCCCCCCCAACTCCCTCTGGCTGCTTATTGCTCATTTGTGACACCTCCCCCTGCCTGCTTCCACTTCCTGACTGCTGTTACTGATGTTGATGCTGTGAGTTCTGTTCACCAAGCTGCCCTCAATGTTTACTTTAACCAGATTGCAATGACATAAAAAAGAATTGGGGCGAGGCAGGAAAGATGACCTCCACATTATGAGATATTAATAGCACTAACTCACAGGGTTTTTGTAAGACAACATACATGCAGTGCTTTGCCAACCTTAAAGCACCACATAAATGCTAGTTATTATTAATATTATTATATGTTCAAGGTCCTGCCTCTTACCTCTCCTGCCTCCCTTTTCACTGTCTTTTCCAGCACACCCTACTCAGGTGTGGAACGACCCCAGATCTTCCTGGATTTGAGGTCAGCTCTCTATCTTGTACATAATGCTGCCTCTCATGAAAACATAGGGAGTAGTGAAAAATCTGAGGGGAATCCTTAAGCTGGCATGCCACATACTTTGCTAAACAACTCAATTGGTAGCTATTCCTCACAGGTGTAAATCAGGATCTAATGATTCTGCAGTGCATTCTCTGAAACCATTGCCCTTCCAATGCTTCTCCAATACCTCTGCCCAGGGGCAGCTAGGTGGTGCAATGAATAGAGCACCAGCCCTGGAGTTAGGAGGACCTGAGTTCAAATCCAACCTCAGACACTTAACACTAGCAGAGTGACCTTGGGCAAATCACTTAATCCCAATTGCCCTGCCTTCCCCCCACCAAAAAAAAAGCCCCCCCCCAAAAAATGATACCTCTGCCCACATCTCAGGGTGGAGTGAGGATCTGGAAAAGGGAACTCATGAATGATCAAATCCAAGCCCCTCATTTTACAATGGAAGCTCAGGTCTCAAATGGGGAAACGACTCCTCCATGATCACAATTCAATAACACTGACCTCCTCACTGTTCCATAAACAAGATACTCCATCTCTCAACTCTGGGCATTTTCTCTGGCTGTTCTCCCCACTATTGGAATGCTCCCCTTCTCTTCTCTGACTACTGACCTCCCCAGCTTCCAAAAATCCCACCTTCTACAGGAAGCCTTTCCCAAGCTCTCTTAATTCCAATGCCTTCCATCTTCATTTCCTATTTATCTTGTATATAGTTATCCCTTCCACATCATGAGGGTAAGGGATGCAGCACCTTAGTGAGTTGTAAAATATGCATAAAATTTTTTGGTCCTCCCCTCAGACTAGAAAATAAGTCTGAATTATTATGGTATTAAAAGATAAAATGTTTATATTATACAATACTATACATATATTTTGCACATTTCTGAGTTTTTAAACTTTTTCTGTATCATCTGCATGTCGTCTGTGGTTTCTGCAAAACTCCCCCAAAATTCCCATTTAATATCTTATGCCAACCCATGATATATCAAAACCAGATGGGGAAAGTCGGGATGTGGAAGGAATAACTGTATAGCTTGCTTTCCATATATTTGTTATATATGTTATAGGTCTCTCATATTAGATTACAAGCTCCTGGAGAGCAGGGACCATCCTTTGCCTCTTTTTGTATCCCCAGAGCAGCGGTTCTCAACCTGTGAGTTATGTTCAATGTGTAACAATGAAAATACATCCTGCATATCAGATTTTTACATTACAATTCATAACAGTAACAAAATTACAGTTATGAAGTAGCAACAAAAACAAGTTTATGGTTGGGGGTCATCACCACAACATGAGGAACTGTATTAAAGGGTCACGGCATTAGGAAGGTTGAGAACCACTGCCCCAAAGCTTAGCATGATGCCCAGCACTTAGTAAGCAATTAATAAATGTTAGCTGATTGATTGATTCCTTGATTGTCACTCAACAAGTTAGTACTGAAGTCAGGCCCAGAACTCAGGTTTCCTGATTCCCAGTCCAGGGCTGACCAAAATATCAGCACTACAACAAGAATGCTCTCCACAAGAATGATCTACACTCTTCCAAATATATAGGAAGGAATCCAATCTAGGAATCAGAACTCCTGAGTCCTAGCCCCAAAGCCTCCATTTCCTACTTGTATGTCCTTGGGCAAAAGCAGTGTCACTGGACTGAGAGTCGGACAAGCCAGGTTCATATTCTAATCCCACTCTCTGTTTGTGGGTAAGCCTTTGTAACCTCTCTGAGCTTGAGTTTCTTTATCTGTACAACTGGCATAACAGCATTTCAAGCTAGCAAATTCACAGGATTGTTGTGAGGAAAGGGCTTTGTAAAAACCCTATGGAAATGTGAGTTTGGCAGGGTTGTGAGCATTGGACAAGATAATGTATGTAAAATGCTTTATAGTTCTAGAGACACTTTTCTGGGTTTTAGGAGATTTGTTTTGGTTGGATTTGGAGTTTTTTGTCGTTGTTTTGGTTTGTTTTTTGTTTGGGTTGGGTTTTGTTTTTTTGGTGGTCCCAGACCTGGGATTTAATTGATCTAAGGACCTCCCTGTAAGGAAACCCCTCTACCAAAGCAGATAGGCATTTGCTCTGCAATTAATAGTCTTAGAGAAGTCAGGTGACTTGCCCAGGGTCACACAACCAGTATATGGCAAATGAGACTTAAACCCAATTCTTCCTACCTCTAAGGTCGACTCTCCAGCCATTATGCCAAGATGTCTTTTACAGGGTTAAGTAAATGGAAATATATCTTTCAAGGCTTCATGAAGCCTTCTTTAATTATTCTAACTTACAAGGGTCTCTCCTTTCCTTAAGCTCATTGTACTGTTCATGATCTCTACCAGCTACATGGTCATCTTACATTGCCACCTTCTTCCTAAGTGTCTCTCCAAGCTATTTTGCATAAGGAACAATATTTCCTGTCTACCCCCTAGCTCAGTCAGACCAGTTACAGAGGAAGTAGTCAGGGAATACTTTCAATTTTCAATTTAATCCTCAGAGGCAGAGATGAGGAGGAAGTTCATTCCAGGTAGGGGACCAGCCTGTGCAAAGGGATGGAAGTGGGAAATGGAGTGACAAATTCCAGAAACAGAAAGTGGGCCATTTGATGGGGCTGCACAGTGCATGAAAGAGTGAGTAATGTCCAGTAAGCCTGGATGGAATCTGATTAGGAAGAGTTTAAGATGGAGAAAGGAAGCGTTTATACTTTACCCTAGTGACAAAAGGGGGCCCCTATAACCTCCTGAGCAGGGGAATGACATGGTCAGAACTTTGCTTTAGAAAAATCATTTTGGCATCTGTGACTGGAGAGGCAGACCTGAGGCAGGGCGACCAATTAGGAAGTTAATGCAATGTCGGGGAGAGAGATGAATTGGGCCAGAATTTGTTGATTTGAATGGAACCTCATTGGGTAGTGAAAGGGCCAATAAATCCAGGACAGTCCTTTGATATCAAGTGCTAATTCTTATTGAAATTCCAGAAATAAACCTCTAGGGACTTTTCTAAACACAACAGGTGCCATGAATATTAAAAACCCTTGTTGGCTTGGGAACACACATTAAATTACACAGCTTATCAGTTTCTAATGTTGTTGTTTTTCCCCCTCTGAACTCACTTCTCAAAAATGATTCTTGATCTTGACAAAAAAAAACAACATTTTGGATTAACAATTAGCTCATGGTCTAAAGTGATGTTTGGTATAGGGAACTGGTAGGTGGGAGGAAGGTAGATATTAAGATATTAAGGTTTTTAAAAAAGGAGTTGGAGGGCAAAACAGAATATTTACATAACGAAATTGTTTATTTTTTTAACGTGGGATTCTAAAACATGCTTAGCCTCTTGGGTATGACATTGTATGTCAACAGCCACTCCTGACCCAAAGTCCCAGGAGGCAATTCTGGGCTACCATACAGCAGCCAACCAGGTGACTTCAACTCACTTCAAAAAGAAGGAACTGAAAAGGAAGAAGGATGCAAATAGCCCCAAGCACTCTTATGTGGTGGCCAGATCAGAGATTCAGTAAGCAAAACTGGCTCACAGTCAGGAATGTTCCTGGGTGCAGAGCTAATTCTTCCAGCCCAGGAAACAATATGTTATGTATTAACTCCTTTTATTCAGTATTATAAGACTAGGATGCTGGATATTTACCCAGCGTATTGTAGATGCTAAGATGGGCTTTTTAGTTATTAAATTGATTAAATTAAATTAAATTTATGTGATAGAGTTCCCAGCCAGGAGTCAGGAAGACTCACCTTCCTGAGTTCAAAGCTGACTTCAGACACTGGATGTGTGACCCTGGACAAGTCCCTTAACTCTGCCTCAGTTTTCTCATCTGTAAAATGAGCTGAAGATGGAGATGACATAATACTGGAGATACTGGGGTATCTTTGCCAAGAAAACTCCAATTAGGGTCCTGAAGAATCATACATAGCTGAAACAACCAAGCAACAACACAAAAGACATTTAAAAAGTACCTGCGAAAGTGCAGCATTGGACTGGTAACAACATCAACAACATGTATAATCTTTTTAACTTTCAATTTGGCTTTTGTATATTATCTAATTTCATCTTGTTTGATCTTCACAGCGACACCTGAGGAAGATAAGGAAAGGTATTATTAGCTCAGTTTTACAGATGAGGAGATGAAGTCCTAGAGAGATTAGCTGACTTTCCTAAAGTCACAGATCATGGAGTGTGGCAGTGGCAGAATTAGAAAACAGGAGTCTTTTCATATAAGAATATCCACTTGGAGTCAGATGGAACCTCATGAATCCATTTAATCCAGTTTCTGTGTTTTACAGAGGAAACTGAGGCACAGGGAAGTTGCATGACTTGTCCAAAGCCATACAGGTAAGTATCAGAGCACCTGACCCCCAGCCACAGACTCCTTTTTCTAAGCTATGAAGCAGGAGACACTTAAGATCATAGATTTAGATCTAGAAAAGGACTTTTAAAAAGACCAGCTAGGGACAAGCTAGGTGGTTCAGTGGATGGAGCACCGGGCCTGGAGACAGGAGCACCTGAGTTCAAGTCTGATCTCAGACATTCACTAGCTGTGTGACCCCGGGCAAGTCACTTAACCTCAATTGGCTCCCAAAAATAAAAAAAAAAGATCAGCTAGCCATGGGTTCTTAACCCTGGGGTCCATGGATCATCAAGGTCTCCATAAATAGATTTCAGAGGGTCCATGAATTTGTGTTTTTAATATTTTGATAATGATACCTCAACATAACTGATCTCCTCTATAATGTTCTATGTTCTGTTTTGTATATTTAAAAACATTATACTGAGAAAAGGTCCGCAGGCCTCATCAGACTGCCAAAAGGGCCCATGACACAAAAAAGGTTAAGAACCCCAAAACTTGTCCAACCAATTTATACAGATTAGGAAACTGTGGTTGAAAATTTACCAACGCTCCTCTGGAAAGGGCTTACCACATTTAGTTGACTATATGGAAAATTCAAAGTCATCCTAAGGGATGATATGGGGGACACTAAACTGATGGATACAAAAAGAAAAGAACTGGTTTTGGTATAAAATAGGAACTTTGTTGGCCCAGAGTAACCTGGTGGAAGGCCCACCAGACAGTCAATCAGCTAGGACAGCCAGCCTATGACTGAGAACAACTGAGCCTCCCACTATGGAGAGAATGATGGCTGCCAGCAGACAGCCCAGAGAACAGTTATCGGGTCCCTGTGGTTTCACTTTTTATGGTGATAGCTTCCACTAGAATTTTCTCAAAGCCTACCTCTTTGGAATGTGAAAGAGATGGGAGGGCAAGCTTCTCATCCAGTGGAAGTAATTGCTTATGATTTGCATGAGATGCAAAACCAGATGCAAACAGATGCCTCTCCATGGGTCATTCTTGAATTAAAATTCAAAGGTGGCTTCTCTGGGAGTGGTCATCTCTTGATTTGTTTGATCTTAAGACCTTTTCATGCACCTGCTCTGGGTGACCCAGCGCTCCACCACCAGAAGGATGTGTCATAATAATAGTAATTCACATTTATAAAGTGCTTGCTGGTTTCAAGGGTCTTTCTCTTTTTCTTTTCAAAGCTCTTTCAATAATTTATCTTCTTCAATCCTTACAGCAACCCTATGAGTTCAGAAGGGCAGATGCCATTATCTTCATTTTACAGATAAGGAAACTGAGCGTCAGAGAGGTTGAATGACTTATCCAAGGTCACAAAGGATCCTTTACTCCAACTATTCTCCTTTGCCCTACAACAGACTGAATTACAAAAAAGCGGGTGAATGAGGAAGCGGTTTTACTCTGAAGAGCAAATCATGGTGAATTTTCAACCAGTCCTAAGTGGATTCAATCTACCTTGTAGAGTATCTGTCCTTCTCTTTGCCTAGATACCACCCAGCTGGGGTCTAGGCTTCCCCCTGCAGACATTTCAGCTTTAATTGGGAGGGGACCCATGTGTGAACACTTCCCTCTTTCATGAGAGTGTGCCTTCCTGATAAATGCCTCCAATTTCAATTTAAAATCAAATAAATGGTTATCAGATTAGGCAACAAAACAAGTATTTACTAAGGACCTATTAAGGTCCAGGGTCAGATGCTGTAGTAGTACCAGAGAAGGAAAAGGCACAGTTTTCACCCTGAAGGAATTGACAGCCTAGGACCAGGGAGGCAAGATAAACATATGTGGAAAGATAAGGAAAGAATATTAGATAAAGTACCATCTAGTGCTTGAATGTTCTCCAGGAGAGTTTAGAGGTCAATGGTCTAGTCTAGAGAAATCAGGGAAGGTTTCTTGGAGAAATAAGAACTTGACCTGGCCTTTGGAGATTGGTGGGATTTTAATGGAAAGAAAAAGAGCAGGCTAGGAAGGAATCCCAGATAGGGGGAATATATATATATACACATACATACATACATACACACACACACACACACACACACACACACACACATATATATATATACATACACACACATGCACATATATATACATACACACACACACACACACACACACACACACACACACACACACACACAGAAAGGGGAGGGCAAGAATAGGAAACTGAGGTTAAGTGGCTTCCTCTTGGTCACAGAGCTAGTATAAAGACTCCTCTCCGCTTCTCTCCTTTCCTCTGCCCTCTTCTCTCCCCTCCACTCTACTCCCTCCCCTCTCCTCTCTCCTCCTTTCCCATCCTCTCCTCCCTCTACTTTCTCTTCTCTTCTTTTCTCTTCTCTCTCTTCACTTTCTTCTCTTTCCTTTCTTTCTGTCTCTGTCTCTTTGTCTCTGTCTCCCTCTTTCTTTTCTGAGACCAGGTATACATATATATCCGTATACCCAGGCTGGAAGCCACTAGTCACTGACCTGTTCCCACTGCTGATGAGCCCAGGAACTTTGACCTGCTCACTTGTTCTCTCTCTTTCTCTCTCTCTCTCTCTCTCTCTCTCTCTCTCTCTCTCTCTCTCTCTCTCTCTCTCTCTCTCTGTCCTCCCGTAAGTAGCCTCAAGCCAACCCCCATCCCCACCCCAGTATATTGGCATTGGACTTAATGAAGACATTAGATGGGCTAAGCAGGAAGAAACATCTCTCAAGCTCAGGTGATCCACAAGCCTCCTCAGTTTCCCCAGTAGTAGGGATTACAGGTATGTGCCACCTCACCTAGTGGTATCAGAGGTTTTTCACCTTGTTTGTGTCATGGATCCCTTAAGTAGTCTAGTGAAGCCTATAGACTTGTCAGAATAATGTCTTTAAATGCATCAAACAGAATATATAGGATTACAAAGGAAATCAATAATACTAAAATACAGTTATAAAAATATTTTTAAAACACAAGTTCATGTACCCCAGGTAAAGAACCACTGTTTTATACCTTATCTCATCCACCTACCTTGACAATAGGGATCCAATACAGGGTCTTGAACAGAGTAATGATATAGTGAGAGTGACTGTTTAGAAAAATTAATTTTACACTTAATTTTTATATTACAATTATTACAATAAGTTTACATTAATTTTACATTAATTTATAGGAAGTGGGAAATAAAGAATATTGAATATATTAAGGCCCTGGAGGTTCATTAAGTGCTACTGAGGTCATCAATGATCAGGTAATAAGGGCTTGAACCAGGCAGGCTAGGTGGGAGTGATGACAAAGAAAAGAAAGTCAGAGATAGAGCATCACTGGCTTTGGAAGCTGATCGTGCAGTCTAACCTTTTTATGTTTTACAGGTGAGGGAACTTGACCCGAGTCACACAGTTAGGAAATCAGACAACTAAGATTTAAATTGAGTCCTCTGGCTTTGAATCAGGTACACTTCCAATTAGACCATGCTTTCAAGAAAGATTAATTGATTAGAGCCTCTTCTGAACTCCATAGCTTGTAGAGTTTATAGTGAGCTATGGGGCCTTTCCCCAAGGCCTCTGGGGTAAGAGAGATAATGTGAATTGATGCCCCAACCCCCACATTCAGTTGCTTGCAGTGGCTGTCTTAGAAGTGGCAACAAGAAGTCTTCAGAGGGACCCCTAGTGTCCCCAAGAGAAGGGGAGAGAGAGGCAATCCTTCAGGTTACCATTGTAGTGAGCTGCTTCTCCCAAGTTCCTCTCCACTGCACTGCCCAGCAGGCTTTTCAATCCACCATCAGCAGGCAGAGTGCTGAGTCACTGGGCAGTCTGCCGGAGCCCAAACAATCCCTTGGTTCTCCAGTTTCTCTTGATGTAGCTTTCCTTCCAAGCCTCCCTGACCCAGAGCTGTTCCTCGGGAGAGCCTTGGCTCTCCCCAGAGTGAGTGAAAGAAAGGCAAAAAGAACAAGGTCTTTGGTGGAAGTGGGACACACCGTTCTGTGCTATATCCTGGGCCAGTCTTGGGGCCTCTCTATCACTTAGCCACTAGGGTTTTTCTGAAGGGACTTGGGTCAAAATGAAAACCTGTCCCAAGAGGTGAGAAATCTTAAATTAGGGAAATAAGCCCAGAACTGGAGCAGGGAGTAAAGGAAGGCAAGCTCAAACCTAACCCCAGATAAAAGACAAACAAATCAATTAATCCATCAATCAGACAGGATGGACAGGAAATGGGGCCACTGGCCTTTGAGTAATGGGATCAACCTCCCTATTCCAGAGGACTAGTGAAGCATGCTTACTCACTTCCTTACAGGAAAGTGATGAACTCAGGAGGAAGAATGAGACATATTGTTTTGAACATAACCAATAAGGAAATTTATTTGGCTCAATTATACGTGCGTTTTGTTTCTCTCTAAAAAAAAAAGAGGTTTGGAAGGGGAAAAAATAATGCTCGTTAACTGAAAAAATATTAAACCAAATAAAAAACCACATAAAAATGAAGCAAACAAAGAAATTGAATCAATCCTACCTTCTTTTGCCTCACTCTTGGTTTGGTTTTAGTTGTTATGTGGGGTTTGGTGGGGAAGCTCTGCTGCATCCTAGCACTATAGGGAGCTGTCCAACATCCTAAGCATTTAAAAGGAAGAGAGAGTGGTGACCATATATGGTTAGGATCAATACAATTTCTCCAAACTGCTACAAATGATAGGGGTTATGGGTATTATTTTTTTAACTTGGATGAAACATGTATAACCTATATCAGATTGCTTACTATCTCAGGGAAGGGGAAGGAGAGAGAGGGAAGGAAGGAGAGAATTTAGAACTCAATTTAAAAAAAAACAAACAAATGTTAAAATGGTTTTTACATGTAATTGGGGGAAAAATAAAATATTATTTAAAAAAGAGAAAAAAACACTCATAATAAAAAAAACTTGAATGTAAGATGGAAAAAAAGGCTTTTTTCCCCCAAGGTCACATAGGTAGTAAGTCAAAGAGATGAATTAGAACTCAGGTCTTCCCACTCCAGACCCCCTTGACTTCTAAGTGCTTCTTTAAGGAAGGAAATAATTGTAATAAACAAAGATGTGGAGGGGGAAATCTGTAGGGGTAGGGAAATATATTCCAGTCAATCAAGAAAAAAAATGTGAGATAGGGAGAGGTAGCAGTCTGCTTTGGCTAGAAAGCAGAATACAGGTATAGTATCCAATAAGGCTGGAGAGGTGGCTTAGAGCCAGACTATATAGAGCTTTGAATGCTGGGCTATAGAGTTAGTATTTTATTTAGTAAGCAATGGGGAACCATAGAAGGTTCAGAGCCAGAATCCCCTACTTCTCTTCGTAAATTGTATATCTTAACCAAACTACTACCTGCCCTTTCCTATCTCTATACATTTCCACAGACAGTTTAGCTCCCCTGCCTGGAATGCATCTTCTCCCTATGTTCCCTCAAAATCCTTCTCCTTCAAGACTTAGTTTAGGGGCCCCTCTTCCACGAAGCTTTCCCTGGTCTCTACCAACTAAAAGTGTTTCTTCCCTACTTAAACTTTAATGGAACACTTTGCCTAGTCATCTCCTTGACCTCCAGTCTACCTTGAACCTTATCTATCTTTGTACCTTTCCATCTTCCCTCCCCCAGAAAGGAAGGAAACAAACATGTATTAAGCACCTACTATGTTCTAGGCACTGTCCTAAGCACTTTACAAACATCATCTCATTTTATAGATGAGGAGACAGAGGCAAAGAAAGGTTAAATGACTTGCCCAGGGTTGCACAGCTAATAAGTGTCTGAGACTGGCTTTGAAATCTGGTCTTCCTGACTCCAGACTCAGGGGTCTCTCCCCTGTGCCACCCAGCTGCCTGTAATAGACTGAATCTCTTTTGGAGTAAAAAACTACCACTTTTCATCTCTATATCCCTGGGACCTAGCAGAGTACCTTGAATAGCATAGGTAAATGATACTTCTTATAAAATGGAATTGAATAATTATATATATGCACACACACACACACACACACACACACACACACACACACTCAATGTTCTGTAAACCAAGTGATGCAACAGGACATACAAGAGTAGGATAAATCATAGTTCCCAACCTCAAAAAGCTCCCATTTTCTTGGGAAAACCAAAGCATATATACATAAGGGTGGTGCTACAGTCATCCGATACCAGGAGAAGCTGATTAAGCACCTTCCTCTCTTACACACAAGGATTCCTGGAGCATATATGGAAGAAGGATGCTGTTTCCAAATAGGATGCACCACATGGGCCAAGGGGAGAGAAGATATATGACACAAAGCTATAGGGGGGATCAGGGCAGAAGGATCCAGGACCAGGTGGAGATGCCAAGCCAAAGATAAAGTGGCTGACAGCCTCTGTCACTACCTCACCCAGGAGGGAACTATAGCAGCAAACATACTGGCATGCCCAGGATGGCTGCTTGCACAGGTCCTTAGATCTGCTTTACTAGGAAAGATAGCTGTTTAAGGGGTCAACAATCTTTTTAAATTACATTCACTAGTTCAGGGGAAAAATCAGTACCCTGAACTTCAGAGAAAATACAAACAGAGAAATAAAGACCAGACAGGGCTCTGACTGCCTGAATCAACTATATACTTTACATACTTCCCTGCATCAAGAGAGACTTTACATGTGCGTAGTCAGGGAGCTCTGAACATATGGCCACTCAGAATCTTGACCAGGGAATCACAAGATCCTTCTCATAAGCGAGCCCCCAAAGCAAAATACCAACTCAGAGTATATATACACCTCTCAGAGACAGAAGGCATCACAACCCTCAAGACTCAGTGCCTCATTAGAAATTAGCAAAAGGTATGAAAGCCTTTCTATGAACCAGGCTCCCCTAAGCAAGCTTCCCTTAATGAGCTCCACCTGAGGCCTGTCAATGGGTGGGGAAGATCTTATATCCCATTAACATTAGAGAAACAAGCTGATGCCAGTCTGCTTTTTATGTACAGGAGGAATAACACAGATAATCCAAAAGGGAAAATCACACACACACACACACACACACACACACACACACACACACACACACACAAGCACGCGCGAATCCCACTTTTTTCTCTTCCTCCCATCCCATTCTCCTTCCTTCCCAACAATTGTCCTGGAATGTGACTGGAGAAGCAGATTTTTATTTCATTTTGTCTCCTTTGCTTTCTTTGCAGTCTCCAACTAATCTCCATACCTCTATTTCTTTGGATTCTCTTCGTTCTAATGCTGATAACTCATGCTGATCTACTTTAAGATTTACAAAATGCTTTACACATATTATCTTATTTGATCTCACAATAACCTTATGTCTTAGGTGCACCCCCATTTTTCAGATGAAGAAACTGAGGCTCAAAGAGTAACCACCACCACCACCACCACAACAGCAACAACAACAACGACATGTAACATTCAGAAAGATCTTTATGGTTTGCCAAGTACTTCACACGTATTATCACAGTTGATCCTCACGACTCTGAGATGAGTTCTATTATTAGCCTCATTCTACAAATGAGAGAAGCTGAGTGACTTTGTCCAGGGTTAAGCAGCTAAAATTCTAAGGCAAAATTTAAACTCCAGCCTTCTTGACCCCAAAGCCAGCATTCTATCCACTTCATGACTTAGTAGCTCTAGAAAAGCAGTCTTCCCTAGTGCCAAAACAAAAAGAAAATCCCAAAACCTTAACTAGTGTCCAAGGATGCCAGAATTTAGAGAGGGCTGACAGCCCTTCAGCCCTCTCAGCCTCCTTGTCTTCCAGTTTCCTGACCTACAGAAAGGAAAGACTTGGGCCTCAGGAAGGGCAGAGACCTACAAGGAGGCTGGAGGATCCTACCTTGTGGGTTTAGCCCGAGGCTGGTTGGGCTAGTGAATGAGAGAGCTGTGTCAAGGATGCCAAGGACAGAGAGCCAGTTTGGCCAGTTCACTCTTCTATATTTACAGAGTTGATCCCTAAACCTGGCTGGATAGCAATAAATCTATCAATAAGCAAGCATTTATGAAATGATGATGATGTGCCAGGCACTGTGTGGCTAAGCAATGGGTATACAAAAAAAAAAACACTCCATGAACAATCCTTGTCCAATGTCCTTAGGGTCTAGGTCCCAGTGGAGAAAGGTAAGAGAGTGTTCATGGCCTAATCCAACCTACCCCCCCACCCCAATACTGGAAGAACAACTCAAGCAAAAGTCAGCATCCTCCTCCTACACAAAGGATGGTGTGTTGTTAGGTGGTCAGGAAGTGAAGGAAATGAGTAAGACCCCCCGAGGGCATAAAATAGGTTCAGAATGGGTTTTATCTAACCAGTAAAGCCTGAAGGGAACTTATTCCCTATGACACCATCTCACCTAAGATGTCTCAACTTCCTGGAGGTCAAGTGAGGTCTCTTAAGTTACTATGAACTACTTAATAGTCTCTGGGGCAGACTTGGAAGAAAGAAGGACCTGGCAGGCCGTGGTCCATCAGGTCACATAGAACAACTGAATAATCTAAAGAGATTTTGCAAACCGTCAGTACTAGAAGGAGGTCATACAAGGGAACTCCACTGGTTAGAGCTTGGAGCTAGTGAGCCCAGGGTCTACAATTTAGTCTTTAGTTAGTTTTGCCCAGAATCACAAATCCAGAACTTGAAGGAGTCTCAAGGAGTTATCAAGTCCAACCTCCCTCATTTTACAGACAAGGCTAGAAAAGTTAAGTGACTTTCCCAAGGTCACACAAGTAATAAACATCAAAGGCAGTATTTAAACCCAGGTTCTCTGACTCCAAAGCCAGTATTCTTTTATGTCCAAAACTGAATTTAGTATTTTACTGACCCCCCCCCCCCAAAAAAAAAACCCTCTTTCCTCATTTCCAAACTTCCTTGTTTCTATCAGATATAACTTCCAGTCTGTCAAGGTCATAACCTCAGCATCATCTTAATCTCACTTTCCCTCACTCTATGTTTTTAATCAGTTGATGCCTCTTGAGGTTTCTGCCTTCATGGCTTTTGTATCTGCCATCTTCTCTCCAGTCACAGAGCTGCTGGCCCATCGCCATTTTTCTTGATTTATGTCTTGCCACTGGACCCCAGTGACTCAGGAAGAGAGAGTGAGGCTGATGACCTTGCACAGCTCTGCCTCACTTAAATCCAAGTCACCTGCATGTCAAGACATCACCCTCCTGATGTCATTGGTCCTCTTGGAGAATGAAGATGAACAACTCACACACTACCACCTTAGTTCAACCAAGTTATTTCAAGAGCCTCTTAATTGACTTTTGGGTCTCTAGTTTCTCCCCACTCTAGGCCATCCCTATCACTGATGCCAGAGTAATTTCCTTAAGTACAGATCTGATCATGTGACTCCCAACTCAATCAACTCCAATTGCTTCCTATTACCTCTAGGATAAACTATAAACTCTGCTGCTTACGCTTGTAAAGGCCTTCATAAACTTCCCAAATTTTTCTTTTAACCACATTCGACGTTGCTCCTCCTCTCACAATCTGCTACCCAGCCAAACTGATCTCTGCTCACTAAACACACAGAAGCTCAGGTCCCCAAGTCCCACACACCTAGACTTCCGCATCATAGAGTCTCTCTCTTCCTTTAAGGTAGCTCAACTACTATCTTCTGCATGAAGCCTTTCTTGAAAGCTCCAACTGCTAATGCCCTCTTTCCCAATACCTCGTATCCTAACTCTCAGCATTTTTACCAGCTTTCCCCCAGACCTGCAACTGTCTCCTCCTGGCTTCCTGCAAGTCTTGGCTAAAGTACCATCCTTTGCAAGAAGCCTTTGGCATTGTCCTTATCTCCATGCCTTCCCTCTGAACTGCTTTCCAATTTATCTTGTCCACAGTTGGTTTGTGGGGTACCTAGATGGTGCAGTGGGTAGAGTGTCGGGCCTGGAGTCAGGAAAACTCATCTTCCTGAGTTCAGTCCTGGCCTGACATGTACTAACTGTGTGACCCTGGGCAAGTCACTTGCCCTGTTTGTCTCTGCTTCTTCATCTATAAAATGGGCTGGAGAAGAAGTGGCTGACCACTCCAGTATCCATGCCAAGAAAACCCCAAATATGGGCTCACAAAGAGCTGGACACAACTGAAACAACTGAACAATGGCAACATAACTTATTTGTACATAGTTATGTGTATGTTGTCTTCCCTTTAGACTGGGAGCAACTTGAGAGCAGAGGTTGGTTTTTTCTTTCTTAGCATATTCATCAATTAGCATGGCACTTGGCACATGGCAGATACTTTATAAATGCTTTCTGACTTTAATTTATCTTCTTGGGAGCTTGTCAGTTCTAGTTACCTCATGTATGTTACAAAAGTACTTCCCAGTTCAGTATTTTCAGTTTAAAGGCCATATTTACATTTATTAATCAAAGCAGAAAGTCCTTAATGAGCCCTGTACTGGTGGATGCTGGGCATA
Source organism: Pseudochirops cupreus (assembly GCA_028627135.1). Lineage (NCBI taxonomy): Eukaryota > Metazoa > Chordata > Mammalia > Diprotodontia > Pseudocheiridae > Pseudochirops > Pseudochirops cupreus. The sequence continues at coordinate 240,754,482 of CM053582.1, forward strand.
AAATAAACCACAAACCACATCCCTGCCTCCAAGACCAAGGGCCTTTTGCTGATGGATGCCCACCTTCACTGCCACCAAAACACCCAACCCGATCTACCCTCCCCTCCCCCAAACCAAGACTCCTAGAGAGCGTGGGTCTGCTACTAACTGTGTTCAAAGGGAGAGCCCTGAATGGAACAGCAGAGGACCCCGCGTCTTCTTTGAGGCCAAACTCCAGGAATGTCTGATAACCAAGTCACTATTGCCTTTTCTTTGGGAAAGTTTTCTCCAGGAATTCCCAGACACAAAACTGAGAATTTTGGCTCTTTTACTTAATACCTGGGTGACCTTGAGCAAATTGCAGTTTTCTCTGCTCATCAGTTTTCTTATCTGCAAAATGGGGTTGGAATTGATTTTGAAATTCCCTTTCAGTTCTAAACTGATCTTGGCTCATAGATACCAAAATGTGTTAATGGTCTTTCCATCCTTACCACTCCAGGGGAAAGTGTGTGTGTGTTTGTGTGTGTGTACACACACATATATATATATATATATAAATATATGTGTGTGCACATATGTATATGTAAATATATGTGTATGCATGTGTATATATGTTATTTTTATCTACAAACATATATGTATATATGATCCAAATAATGTATATATACATGTATGTGTATACATGAACCTATATGTATATGATATGTAAATATATTTATAAATGTGTGTATGCATAGACATACAGATACACAGATTTTTTTATGGGTCTTCTAGAACCATTTAAGTTCAAGAGAAGTTGTGTATTAGTGGAGAACCAGCATAACCAAAAAGGGGACATTTTTCAGCCTCTCTCCCTCTCCTAGAAATCATACCATGAAAGCCAATTCTCCTGCCTCCTTTAAGCTGATTCCATGTTCATATGAAAATGATGACATAATCATAGCTGTGTGATTATGCTCTTTTTTTAACCTGGGGCAAGAACAGTTGACAGCATGGGATGCCAGGGGTTTGGGGGTGGAGGTGAGAGTAACCATCAGGTGGTTTGGGTCACATAATGGTAATCTGAGCTAGTACTGAAAAATGAGGTGAAGTGTGTTGGTGGCATTTGCCATGGATAAAAAGCATTTGACCCCACTCCCTTCAATATGAGCACACTGGGGCAAAGCCCTCTTTGTTCTAGGCTAGTTCTAACTCTGGAGGACCTTGAATGTCTAGCTGAGTAGTTTAGATTTTATATAGTAAAGCTGTCCATTATAAAAAAAAAATCTTAAATATCACTACAAAGTGCATACTATGCCTCTGCTGGAATCAGGAGTGGTGTTTGCAAAACTTCTTAACGGCTTGACTTCAGCATATATCAGCACTTCAACTTCTCCCCAGTGGAGTAAACTGCATGATAAGCAATCCAGGAAGTTCAACAACCTCATAGCACCTGCACGTCACTATCCAACTTTGCCAGAATAAACAGAGCCTAGTGACTGGGCTGGAAGAATGCATTGAAGAACAAATGTTTCCCAGTGCCAAAGAAGGAATCGTGTTTTTCTACAGAAGTGTGTGCATTTGGGGGTGGGGGAGAGAGGGAGGGTGGATGGCCTGCTAACCAATCCTGCTACTTTGCGGGGGCACTTTTCCCATGAAAGTCTGACATCAGCACTTACTAATATTTGGGCCTGCAAAAGGTTGGGTTTCTTCTTAGCAAGGACAGGATTTTAGATGCATTACTTATAAAAGGAAATGGTAGGTAACATGAGCAATGAAGATCTCAAAGACTGATAATGGTGAGTTATTGGTATGGCATTTTAAAGTTTCAAAATGCTTTCAGTATACTCTGGTTTGAGCTTCATAACAACCCTGGGAGGTAAACAGGTCAGGTATTATTAAACCTTGATTCAACAGTTGTTGGCCCTTTGCTGTTGAATATTTTTGTCAATGACTTTGATAGTTAAAGAGACAGACAGCACTTTCATCCAATTTGCAAATGACAAAGCTGGATGCAATAACTACCACACTGGATAACAGTAAGAGAGTTTGACACCTAGAACACTGAGTCAAAATGAATAAGATTAAATAGGAATAAATGTAAAGTTTTAGGCATGAGTTCAAAAAATCAACTTCACAAGTACAAGGTTGGAAAGACAAGCATAGAAAGACAGTAAATTATCTGAAAAATACCTAAAGATCACTAGTGAATGTCCAGCTCAACAGGAATCAACTGTTCAAGAGATATTATAAAAGCATAATCTACAAAATATTGAGAATGATTAAATATGAAAGGGTGAGAGTAAAACTGAGGATGACTCTGAAACAGTGAACATGGGTGACCAGAAGAATGGTGTTGCCCTCAACAGAAAAAGGAAAGTTGTGGGGAGGGGTAAGTTTAGGGGGGAAGAGAAAAAGTTCTGTTTTGGATACACTGAGTATACAGTGCCTATGGGGCATCCAGGTCATGCCTAGTTATCAGTGGAGATGGTGTGTTGCAGCTCAGGAGAGGGATAAAGACCAGATATGCAGATTTTAGAGTCATCTGCATAGAATTGGTCACTGAATCCAGGGATCCAATGAGATCACTAGATGAGAAAAGAAGATAGGGTCCAGTATAGAACGCTGATGGGCAGCTAGGCAGCACAGTGGATAAGAGTGCTGGACCTGGAATTAGGAAGACTCATCTTCCCAAGTTCAAATTCAGCCTCAGACACATACTAGCTATGTGACCCTGGGCAAGTCCCTTAACCCTGTTTACCTCGTTCTCCTTATCTGTAAAGTGAATCTGGGAAAAGAAATGGTGAACTCCTCTAGGATATTAGGCAAGAAAACCCCAGATGGGGTCATGAAGAGGCAGACAAGACTGAACAACAAAACAACAACTATCACTAACACTACAGCACAGAGCCCTGAAACACACCCAGGGATGGGATAAGCTGAAACCAACCTCAGCAACTCAAGCGAGCTGATTATTAAATTTTCAGTGTGAGCATTTCCACCCAGGAAACAGGCAAATATTACAGACTGGGACTTGATTTATTTATTTTTGATTGTCTAGACTTGAGAAGGTGATGGAGAAAATGTCAATGCAGGTTAAACTTAAAAGTGTGTTTTTCCCCAGAGAATCAGTTGTTAAACATTTATCAGCATACGACTGAATACATCTACGTTTTACAGGCCGGATATGGCTGAAAATGGGACAAAAGACACGGAGAAGGACTGGTCATTCTGAGGTGCCATAGGCCATTAAAGTGGAAACATTCTGTAAGCAACTGAACATGCAGGTCCTGGGATTTCAGGAGAAGAGCCAGACACGTGGCCCAAAGGCCTGACCCACAACACTCCCAAGCGGGCCGAACCAGATTAAAATGTAATTGGGAAATACTTTTAAAAATAAGTAGAAACACAACAAGACAGAGATAGCATTACTTTTTAAAATTAAGTCAATATGCAACCAGCAAAGATCTTCATGTGTGGGTTGGCGACACTTGTTTCTATTTGTCTGGTACCACTGTCTTCCAGTCATCTAAAGTTCAACGTGTCCAAAACAGAACTCATTATCTTTTCTCCCAAACTCTCCCCTCTCCCAGACTTCCCTGTTTCTCTTGAAGACACCATCATTCTCCTAGTTGCCCAGGGACACAACCTGAGTCACCTTAAACTTTTTACTCTCATTCATCTTTTAAATCTAATTATCTACAAAATCTCTTTGACTCTACTTTTCATTTTTTTATTTTTAATTTACAAAATAAAACAAGCATTTCCATAATAGTATAATAAAAAAAGATGATTGCGCATGAAACTACAAATCTATTATGTACAACTTGCTATTTCTTTAAATATATAATAAAATTATCATATAAGTTTCTTTTTTTTCCTTCCAAACCATCCCCCCAAGATGGCTACCATTAGACACAAACATACTTTCACAACATACCTAGTTTCCATGACCATTCTCTCCATTCCCACAATGACCACACTCTGGTTCAGTTCCTAAGGGTTTAGTGGAGAGAGCTAGACCAAAGGATAGGAAACCTGCATTCAAATATCACTTCACGTTGTAGTGGTGTGGTTCTGGACAAGAGACTTAACCTCTCTTGGCCTCATAAAATGAGAATCTTGATCTTAAAGGTGCCCTCCAACTCTCAACTGATGATTCCATGAGTTCAATCTCTCAACTGAACTATTGCAAAAATCTAATGGGTCTCCCCATTTCAAGTCTCTCTTCTCTCCACACATCAGCCAAATTGATATTCCTAAAGCACAGGCTTGATGTTCTCACTAAGCTGTTTAAGAAGCTCTGGATTCTCCCTCTTACCTCGACAATAAAAGCTCCTCTGGCTTTTAAAGTCCTTCATAATCTGGCTCAAATCTGCTTTTTCCTGGCTTGCTAAACACTATTCACCTCCATACATCCTATATTCTAATCAAACTGTATAATTTGCTACTCTCTGTATGTGGCTTTCCCTATCCCATCTCCATGCCTTTCCCTAAATTATCCTCCATGTCTGGAATGCCCTCACTCCTCACCTCTGCCTCCCTGAATCCTTTACTTCCTTCAAGGCTTGGCCAGAGTGCCACCTCCTACAGGAAGTCTAGCATGGTGCCCAGGTGCTAGTACTTTCCTCCCAGGAAAACGATTTTGTTGAGTATGTAATTTTCTGTGTTTAAAGGTTTAGTCCAGTAACTCCAACTAAAACACAATGGGCTTCCTTAAAGAATGATAGCCCCAAACCAAGCTTCCGTGGCTCATTGTTCAGGTTTTAATAATTTAGAACGAGTGTAAATAGTAATTGTTTACTGTTCTGGCCAGAAACTCTTGAGGGTCCTCCCCTCTTAGACTGATATCTTTGTGATACCTAATGGTATCACATTGTCTCCATTCTCACCTAGCCTTTAGTCATTGAATGCGCACAGCCTTAGATAAACTGAGACCTGAGAAAGGCCAAAGTCACCCACTGCATCCTGGGCCCTCGCCACTCTTTGTCCGGTCTCTTCAGCCTTAACTTGGTCTTGTCACTACACTTGGATGCATCTGGAGGAGAGACAGTGAGGCTGAAGGCTTTGCACAGCTTTGCTTCACTGGAAGCTTATAGTTTCTTGAGGACAAAAAGTATATTTGTTTTCAACTTTGTGTTCCAATGCCTAGCATAGTGCCTGGCACATAGTGAACATGTAAGTACTTCTTTTTGTCTCTGTTATCATTGTTATGGAAGGGAGATTAGGGCTGAAAATTGAGAGTCGAGAGCCATCTACACAGATATGATAGTTGTAGTCATGAGATTCCTAGAGAGAGAGAAGAGAGAGAAGAGAACCAGGCTCTTTGTTCCCTTAGCACAAAATACAATAATATCAACATTAAAAAAATTGGGGAAGAGGAAGGTGAGCCATTCCACTCCTGGTCCTCTCCCTGACTTTCTTTTAACTTCAAAACCAAGGCCCCTCTAGTGCTAGCTCATCCTGGAATTTTTCTTAGTACTTTGAGCCTCTTCTCCCTAAATAGTCTTCTATTCCTGTAGCCTGCTCACCCTGGTACATTCCTCTGCCAGGCCTGCTACCTTCTCTCATTGTCAAACTCTGAATGGAGTCTCCATTTTGTGAAGGGATCCAAGATGACCTAGCTTCTTTACCCTCCTGAGCCTGTTCTTGACTTTCTCTGGACTTCAAAACTCAGAGTGCACCCCGAGAATATTGGAGTGCCACCAGAAAGGATGAAGAATAGACAGGAGGGTTCTAGTGTCCTAAAGAATTCACTTGGACTATCTCCAAGTTAAGCATTTATTGGTGTAACACACCCAAGTGGTCCCTGTTTCCACATGGGAGAGACAGAGTAGCCCTGCTTCCTGTAGGAAACAGTTAATCAGGTTAAAGGTCTGGTTTAAATACAATTTTACAGAATAGGGGAGGGGCAACAAGAAAATGGGAGGAGTTTTGAGGTGTCAGTTGGGAGAACTGGTTCAGTTATGAAAGAATTCACTGAGATGATTTTCTCTTAGCTGTTCATTGGGAGCTTTATTCTGTGAAGCACAGGGACCTGAGATTTAGCAAGGAGTTAAACAAAGGCGCTGATATAAGAAAAAAAAAAACAGACTTATATAGACAGAAAGCTACACAGCTTGTAGGATGATGACATAATTTTAGGGTTCCTTCTGGGAGTTGGAGATTTAGGGACAGGATAAGCACAAACAAGGTAAGGAAGGTGATTGCTTGCAAGATAAGGAAAAATTGTCATGCCAGGATGAGGAAGATGAATGACAGGATAGGGTACACAGTATAAGGGGGACAAAATCAATTCTTTTGGTACAAGTTGTATGGTATTTCAAGATAAGAGGGAAAGGTCATTAGGATACCCTTAATTTACAAGATCTCAGAATGAAGATAGAAAGAAGACTTATAAATTTGGTGATAAGGGGGCCATAGGATTTGAAGCTACAAGGGACTTAAAGAATTCCCTAGTTCAAACCCAACATTTTGTCCATGGGGAAAACTGAAGCCCAGAGAAGTTAGATGACTTGCTCCAGGTCACACAGATGCAAACCCAACCCAGTTTTATTATTCGTTTTTTACAGATTCAAGGATTGTGACAACCCTGCATCAAGCAAGTCTGCAGGTGCCATTTTTTCCAATAGCATATGCTCCCATCGTGTCTCTGTGTCCCATATTAGAATTCTCACAATATTTCCAACTTTTTAATTGTTATTATATCGATTATGGTGATCTGTGATCTTTGATGTTACTCTTGTAACTGTTCTGGGCCACCAAAAACCATGCCCGATTAAGATAGCAATGAATGTCATGTGTGTTCTGACTGCTCCACTGACCTGCTGTTCCCCAACTCTCCCTCTCCTGGGGCCTCCCTATTCCCTGAGACACAGCAACATTGAAATTGGGCCAATTAATAACTCTACAATGGCCTCTGAGAGTTTAAGTGAAGGGAAGAGTCAATTGATGAGGCAAACTTCACTGATCTCTTATTTTTAGAAATTTTCCCAGCCATTCCAACCTTCAGAGACCAACACCTTGATCAATCAGCAATCATCAACATCAAGGCAAGATCCTCCACCAGAAAAAAAGATTACAACTTGCTGACAGTTCAGATGATAATTAACACTTATTTTTTAGCAATAAAGTATTTTTTAATTAAGGTATATACTTTTTTTAGACATAATACTATTGCACACTTAATATACCCAGTATAGTGTAAATGTAACTTATTTGCACTGGGAAACCAAAAAATTCATGTGACTCACCTTATTGTAATATTCACTTTATTGCGATGTCTGGAACTGAATCTGCAATATCTGCAAGATATTCCTGTAGTAGGAAGCAGAGTTCGGGTTCAAACCAAGACCCCTTGACTTCAAATCTACTACCTTTCACAGATAACCTTGGAGAGAGCAATTTTTAGAAGCTTGGTGGGAACAAAAGACAAATTACAAGGGGTTGAAGAATGGGTGGTTATGAAGGGAATAGAGGTAGCCCACATAAGCAATACTTTCAAAAAACTTGACAAATAGAGAAGAATTTCTTCTACAGAGAACTTAAGTCAACCAGTGAGTCAGAAAGAGAGACTTGAACTCACAAGTAGAATCCATGCCTCAGAACAACTCATGCCCAAAGTGGGAACAAGAGAGAAAGAGACCACGCTATATTTGCCAGCTCAAGAGCTAGTATAGTATAATATTCTTACAAGTTATTGTAATAGTGTCAGAAGCCTAGTTTGCATACTAATGTATTATGAAACATTACATTTATGTATTAATATTAGTACAAGGGAGCCAGTGTGTGTTAATTAGGGATAATACTTGAGCTGCTAAGTCATACATCATAACAGATTCTTTGTGGCCCACAACAAAGTAATTAAATGCTAATGATGGAATTTATGCCCTCCGGTGCTCATTATTAATGGGAGCTAGATTAATTTCTCATAAGAAAATAGCAGGCAACATTTGTGACAAATCCGGAGGAAGAATATTATCCGTTGCTAGATGCATGCAGCAGAGAACTCATCAGTTCTTGCTTATTGGTCAAGAAACAACTGCAATATACCAATAAGCAATCTATCATGATGGTCTATTTAATTAAAAATTTAACAGTTTTCACATCTGATTTTTAAAGAATAAGGAGACATTTGTGAGATAAGGTATTAATGATTAAAAAGCTTGCCCACATTCTTTTTTATATAACTAATATATATAAATATATCTTTAAAATATATATAAAAACATAATACACACACAAACACACATACTCTTTCATATATACACCTGTTATAGGTAACCCAACAGATAAAGCCCCAGGCTTCGAATCAAGAAGACTCATCTTCTTGAGTTCAAACTCAGCCTCAGATACTTACTAGCTATGTGACCCTGGGAAAGTCACTTAACCCTGTTTGCCTCAGCTTCCTCATCTGTAAAATGGGTTGGAGAAGGAATTAGCAAGCCACTCCAATATCTTTTCCAAGGAAACCCCAAATGGGGTCACAAAGAGTTGGACAGGACTGAACAGCAACAACAACAACATACCTTGCACATCCCAAAACATTCCTATAGTTATGTCATATCAGAGCTATATAACTAGGAATTCTGGAACCTGCAACAAGTGTGGAAGAAGTCACAATGAAGGAGAAAAAGCAGTGTAGGCAGAGTGGAAGATACAGAACAGGAGCTCAGCTAAAGTGTGGGAACGTTTTAGACTCCCAGATCTACACTAGCTTTCACTTTCGTGGTGCTACTTGTAGTCAGGCAAGGTCTCCCAGAATGAGGAGCATCTCATCTCACCTCACCTCACTCCACCCCAACTTGTGGCCTAAGACTCTACCATCACAGCCAAGAATTTCTGACTACAACCATCCCCAAGCCTTGGGAGGAAGGCAGTGGGGCAGGCAGGGTGCAAGGAAAATGGCAGAGGAGGGAGAGGTGGCAATGGCCGTATTTCCTCACATATCATGAAAATTATGCAAGGGTCCATGGGACACAGCTGATGGGAAATTTCAAGGAATACAAACAATGGACTAGAGACCCTACTTCGAGAGTAAAAAGGATGTCTCTGCATTTCAGCATCCCAGGCTAACAACCCAATTGCCTTACCTTACTTATGTCTCTATGTCTCTCTTTCATACCTCCAAGCCCCAGCTGACTGTAACACATGATATTATCCTGATACACTGCACCCCAATCTATCCCACTACACTATATCCTTCCACTCCAAATCTATTTATCCAAAGATAAACACAGAGATACATACAAAGTGGCACAGTGAGACCCTAACAGTAACACAAGGTGATATATTTATATAGACAGACAGACAGATAGATATGCAGTCATACACATGACAATACACTTATTCACAAATTCATGCAAAAGCAAACACAGGTCCATATATGTAGCAAGAGGCGCTTTTACAGTATGTACTGATGTTCATTACAAAACACTTGAATATGGTAGTCATACGTATCCAGAGAGACATACTCAAAAGATTTAAAGTCTGAGTAAGAAAGTTCATGAAAGGTTTGGTAGAAGGGAGACTGAGTGAATCGTAATGAACAGATGAAGGTTGGGAGATCAGTCAGAGTTTGTTATAAGTTAGGAGAGGGCGCGGGAACAAGAGATACGGGGAATGGAGGATGATGAACACATACATATTTATATAACATTCAACCAATAAGGAGAATGAATTTTGCTGGGGAGGAGAGTGAAAATTGGCACCTGGGAGTTTTCTGCCCAGTGGATCACTAAGCATTTATTTAGTGCCAGGCAGTGTGCTAAGGGCTGGGGAAGAGGGGAGACAGACATTTCCTGCTATAAAAGCACTCAGTCTAACAGGGGAGAAAACATGTAAATAACTATGTACGAGCTTTACACAACATAATCTCAGAAAGGCACAGAGATGAAGGAGGACTGGGAAAGCTTTCTTGAAGAAAGTGAGATTTTAGCTTGGATCTGAAGGGAGCCCGGGAGCCCAAGAGATAGAGATGAGGAGGGAGAGCATTAAAAGTGTGGGGAACAGCCATCAAAAATGCCCAGAGTCGGTGGAATGTCTTGATGGGGGGTTGGGGTGGTGGAGGACTGGAGGGAAGTAAGGTGTAAATACATTGGGAGAGTAATAAGAAAACTGGAAAGGTAGGAAGGGGCCAGGCTGGGAGGGTCTTTGAACGCCAGACAGAGGATTGTAGGTGATAGGGAGCCCCTAGACTTTATCAAATAGGAGGGTGACATGGTCATATGTGAATTTTAGGAACATTTGACGGCTGAGTAGAGGATATCATGGTTTGGTATAATGGAAAAGCACGTGGGACTTTGGGTCAGGACACCACCAAAGCATGACCTTGAACAAGCCTCTTCATGTCTTTGAGCTTTAGTTTCCTTAGCTCACCATGAGGGGGTCAGGTCATAAGATGTCTTTGGTCTTTCATAGCCCAGGTTTCCATGGTTTTAGGGTAGGTCCAGATAGCCAGGAGGGGCTTCCCTAAGGAGGTCTCTAAAAACCTTTCTGCTAAAGGCCGGCTTCTACAAGGTCTACATGGTGTTGCCAAGAGACTGTCTGAGTGTAAGGAGGATGTACATGACTTGGATGACTCCATGCACCAAGAATGACATTCACAAACAGCCCATAGGATTGTGCAAGCTCAGCGCTAAGCCTGACAATCAAATCTGCGCACGGAGGAGGAGGGCTGTTTACAATCGGCTAATTGTGTGCCCTAAAATTAACTCTCCCTGAGTATATGCGTAACCAGCATGTACAGGCTCTGAGTGACAGGCCCCCACGTGTAGATTTCCGTAGAGATGAACACAGCGATTTAGACATCTGCTGTCAAAGGTGCCTGTGTAAAAGTTTTACCCGTTGGGATATTATTTACATTTCCTTCCCTCCTTCTGTTCCTTCTTTCCTTCTTCCTTCCCTCCTTCCTTCCTTCTTCCTTCTCTCCCTTCTTTCTTTCTCTCCCTCTCTCCTTCCTTCAATCCATTCTTTCTTCCTTTATCTCTTCTTTCTTCATTCCATTCTTCCTTCTTTTCTCTTTTTCTCTCTGTTTCTTTCTTACTTTATTTCTCTGTTCTTTCTTTCTTTCTCTCTCTTTCTTTCTGGTCCTTTTCTTTCTCTTCTCTTTCTTTCTTCCTTTTTCTTTCTTCCTTCCTTCCTTCCTTCCTTTCTTTCTTTCTCTTTCTTTCTTTCCTTCTTTTTTCTTTCTTTCTTTCTTTTTTCTTTCTTCCTTTCTTTCCTTCTTTCTTTCTTTCTTTCTTTCTTTCTTTCTTTCCTTCCTTCTTTCTTTTTCTCAGCAGCAGCCTTCGAGGTAAGTACCATACCATATTCTCATTTGCGGTATCTTCCTTTTTGGTTTATTGGGAAAAGAGGTTACTGTTGTACAGTGTTGCCTGCTTTAAAAAATAATAACAATAACAACTTTAGTGTACGGAGGGGGGAAATCTAGATGAACAAAAAAGACATATTAAGGATATTTACTTGCATCTCTTCGGGCAACATGACCTAATAGATAGCCTGCCTTAAGAGTCGAGAAGACTAAGTCCTGTTCCCTCCTTTGTCACACAGAACCTCTCAGTGCCCCAAGCAATTCTCTAGGAAGGTGCTTATGATCAGTCTTGAGAGAGTTCTTCCCTAGGAACTCTCTACACCAATGAAATCATAGGACTGGCCAAAAATAAAATATTTTATTTTCATAAATATTCACTGAAGCACGGGTATCTGTGAACTTTTAAAAACAATATTTTGATTATTTTATTTCAATATAATTGATTTCCTTTGTAATCCTATGTATTTTGTTTTATGCATTTAAAAACATCATGACACACTGCCCAGAGGAACCATAAGATTAAAAAAAAAGTTGAGAAATCCTGCCCTGGAGTGTTAAGTAGAAAACTGCCTGTAAAGTATGGGTCAGAGGCAACTAGGTGGCACAGTGGACAGAGCACAAACTCTAGTGTCAGGAGAACCTGAGTTCACACAGATTCTTTTTTTTTTTTTTAGAGGGGATGAAGTGACTTGCTCGAGCAAGTGTTAAGTGTCTGAGGTCACATTCGAACTCAGATCCTCCTGACTACAGGGTCGGTGCTCTCTTCATTGTGTCACCTAGCCCCAGAGGACTTAAGTTCAAATTTGACCTCAGACACTTACTAGCTGTAAGACCTTGAGCAAGCCACTTGATCCCAATTTATCTAAAAAAGGAAAAGATAAAAGTATGGTTCAACTCATATAAAATCTCCTTTACACATAGAATTTTCTGGGAGACAGAGCTGAAATAGATCTTTAGAGCTATACAGGAAGTCCTATAGTCATTGGATCTAGAACTGAAAGGAGCCTCAGAAGCCATCTAATCTAATCCTCTCATTTTACAGGTGAAGAAACTGAGGCTCAGGAAGATTAAGGGGCTTGCCCAAAGTCACACAGGCAATAAGTGGCAAATCCATTATTCAAAGCCATGTCCTCTGATTGCAAGTCTAGTATTTTCTGCTAGACCACAACATCTCCTAGCCCCCTCCTACCCAAGGGGGCCCATTAAATCCTGATCATGTGACATTCTAACTGGATCTCAGAGCTGGAGCTCAAGACTGAACAACTGAGCAAGTCAGGTAAAGAGGAAGAGAGGGGCTATTTGATCTGGTTACTTGGCACTAACCAGACTTGGCTATGGGTGATTCTTTGGCAATTTCTGAAGCCTAAAGTCACCCTTGGAGGACAATGATTTTCCATCACTGAGATCATTCAAAAGAATATGCCACAGCCAGAACCTGAAGTATTCAGAACACATTATTAATTAGAAAACTCTTTGCTCTTGGCACTAGACTGGACACCATATGGACTAAGTCAAAATGACTGTCCTCTAAAAGCTTACAATCTCAAACTCTCTCCTTGGGGTGTAAGGCATCGAGATGGAAATTTTAAAAAAATCCACTGAGCTATGCAGGTATTTCCAAATCCAGGGCATAAAGACAACCAGTTCTTGCCTTAATTTTTTCTGCTTTTCAGCTTTTGTGCAACCTAAGTCCTGCTTCGATAAAACAAATGGCACAAAGACATGAAGACTCTGTAAGAGGCAGTTTAGTACAATGGAAGGATCTCTGGGCTTAGAGCCAGCTAAGCATTTGAGGACTAACCCTTACATTTATTAGCTGAATGACTATAAACAACTCTTTTAACTTTCCTAAGCCTGGGCCTCATCAACTGTAAAAATGTTATAAGCATTACACTGTGTCATGCTTCCTCATCATGTAGGCTGTTGTAAAGAAAACAGTTTATGAACCAAAAACACTATGTAAAAGTGAGCTATTATTACAAGGAATATGAATGAAATAATTAAATGCTATTAGCACTGAATAAAAGTCAGTGGAAGAGAGGGTCCAGCCCTAATTTCCTCTGTAACTATTAAATGAGGATCTAGCGGTTTGTCTATATTTAAAAATTATTTCTTATTCCCTTGCCCCCATGAGAGGATTCCATAGATCACATAATATAAGAATCATTGGAATAAATGGCCCCAAGTTGAGGTTACCAGTTCATTTGAGGCAGCTCTAGTTTTGATGACCTATATTGGATGAGTGAGTATTCCTATAGAAGGTCTATTAGGGGAGATCTAATCTGGCCCCTCCAGAAGACAAACTAGAAAGTACTTTGAATTTCTCTGTAAATGACTATATGATATGATGTGGTAGTTCACAATGACATTTCTAGCCCTCAGCAGTTGGTCTCCAGCTTAAGTAGAAGTCAAGACTCCTGATCTCCTTGTCCCATGGCTATAGAATGTCACAGCAAGAATTACCTTAAGAGAACATTTGGTCCAACCTCTCCCTTCTTCCTTACCACCATCACTACCCACTCTTCTTCGTCTTACAGATGAGGAAACTAAGGCATAGAATGGTTAAAGGAACTGTCCAGAGTCTCACAAGTTAGTAGCAGATGTTAGTATAGAACTCATCTCCTGTCCCCCAGTCTTCCATTATACTAGGAGTGTTCATGTGTGGCTATATAACAGTGACAAGAGGAACTCCTCTGGATTCAATTTATTTGGTATAGGTAGTATTCTTTTTTTGTTGTTGCTTTTTTTTTGGAGGGGGGAGGGCAGGGCAGTTGGAGTAAAGTGACTTGCCCAAGGTCACCTGGCTAGTAAGTGTTAAATGTATGAGGTCACATTTGAACTCAGGTCCTCCTGACTCCAGGGTCGGTGCCCTATTCACTGCACCACCCAGCCACCCCTGTAGGTAGTATTCTTGTCAGGATCTCCCTGTACCAGAGAAATCTCAGGTCCAGTCCCTTTCTCCTTTCCATATTCTTCATGCAATGAATATTAGGGCATATTAAGTCATTCCTTTAATGATAAGAATCCCCCCATGTATTAGCACCAGATAAGCGAATTTAATTTGAATGCAAGAATAAGGTCTAGGCAGATGACCAGCATGTCATTTTTTTAAGAGATGAAAAAAAAAAAAGCAGAGCAGATCTGCTACTATTGAGGATGATTCCCCCTCCCCCAGTGCTGTGCTTCTAAGTACCCCTCACCCAGATGTCACTGGAAATCCTTGCAAAGATGTTGCTAAAACCAATCCCAAATTCCTCAGTCGTCATTCTCCCAAACAACTCTCTGCGCTCCCAGTTTCTCATCTGTAAAATAATGATGATAATAGATAACATATTTACATAGGATATCTTTTAAATTTGCCGAATCCTTTACATACCCAATCTCATCAGATCCTGGACACACCCTGAGAGGTGGCAGCTACCACCCCCATTTCACGAAGAAGGAAACTGAGGCTCAGAGGGGTTAAAAGATTTGCCCCCAGTTGCAGAGAGCAAGTTTCAAAGGTAGGGTTTTTACCCAGGTTTTCCTGACACTGCTTCTATGGCACACCATGCTGAGAGCTGGACCAGAGGGTCTCGTTCTAGAGCAAACTAGATATTCTCTAAGGTTCTTTCCAGTGCTAATATTTCTATGAGCCTATGGATTTACTCTGTGACCTTGGGTTGGCCACTTCTCTCTGAGATCAAATGGATCAAATGAGATAATGGATTTGAAAATAAGGCCTATACTCTTCCGTGTTCAGCTGGCCAAGATCATGCCCTCTATGGACTATGTAAAATCAATGAATGGGGTAGAATCAGGGACCTGAGTAAGTGTTAAGCCAAGAGACAATAGTCTGGCCACAGGGAGAGGGAAGAGGGTGAGGCCGAAGCTGAAAATCTCTCTTATTTTCATCTCCACCCTTGCCGAATTAATTTCTTCTCAAGGGCTGAGCTTGAAACCTTCCATGCTAAGCTTTTAAATGATCAGATCTCTCAGTTTTGATACTGGATTAATAGTTTCCAAATCAATGATCAGGTTACTTCAATCAATCTGAACTGGGTGCTTACCAAGGCTTTATTCACACCTAGTGAAAAATCAAGATGTATCCTCACCTGATAAATGTATCAGAGTACCATCAGTCACCTCAAGTAAGGTCAGTAATTGTTTAAGGTTCATCTCCATCCTTACATTATTGTTGTTACTACTACCTCATTCTCGTCTGGTTCCGCAGAGTTCAGACAAAGGGTCCTAGGACAAATTACCATCCTGATATTATTCTCTTACATTTAATGTTTTACAGACCATTGCACTGTTGTTGCTGTTCACGAATTTCATTGCGTCTGACTCTTCATGACCCTATTTGGGGTTTTCTTGGCAAAGATACAGGAGTGTGTGCCATTTCCTTCTCCAGTTCATTTTACAGATGAGAAAAATGAGGCAAACAGGGCTAAGTGACTTGCCCAGGGTCACACAGCTAGTAAGTATCTGAGGCCAGATTTAATCTCAGGAAGATGAAGCTTCCTGATTCCAGGTCTGGCATTCCATTCACTGTGCCACCTGGCTATTGTTTCTTTTTTTTTTTTAAATCAACTATTGCACAGTTTGATTTTTTTTAAATCCTCTGCTTTTTATAGTTTAATAAAAACCTCCCAAAAGAAACGTATCTTCTGGAGCTTTACTGAAAACATCCCCACTATAGTCTCATGAGCAGACAGGATGGGGAAGATGACATAGACCTCCTCCTACTCCCACAGGATTTTGAATTCTTCTACTAAATTTCTAAATTTTGAAAGTTTTTTCCTCCATGTAACTTAGATATTGTGAATATTTGATATAATGTATCTATTTTTTTAAAAACCATTGCTTTCCAGTTTTTAATGGATCAAGTTACATCTGGGGAATTATGGGCAACCAGTTTTGTCTGTGGTCCAATACAGTTTATTCCTTAAGTCCTCAAGATATTTTGAGATCTGCATTTATAGTCTCAGGATTTCTTATCTCTTCAGTCCGTGAAAGATAGCAAATTTTGAATGTAGAATTCTTTTCTTAAAATAAAATGTTGATACCTTTTGTTTTTATATCAGCTACATTTCCCACTATACCCTTCCTCCACTTCTTCCAAGAAGCCATCACTTTTAACAGGGGATAGATAGGGACCACACCTGTGATTTTTTTTTTTTTGTACAGAGAACCCTGTCTACCATTACAGGTTGGCACATTCTCTGCAATTTTTAGTCTGAGAGTTGTCTGGGAGCACTGAGAAATTAAGTGACATACCCAGGGTCATACAGCTAGTTCATGTCAGTGACTTTTTTTTTTAAAGGTGAAAAACATCCAGCGTAACTCACCAAGGTATCAGAAAAGTCTAACATTACATGCAATGTTCTGCTGCAAATTTGTTACCCAATTTGAAGCACGCATTCTGTAACTTTTTTCCAATCACCCAATATCATGGTGATTTTTGATTGGCTACTAAGCTAAAATTGGAGACCATTCAGAAGGTACTGACCATCCTAAATGAGTCTTTTTTTTTTCCTTTCTGAGTGTGTTCAAGTAAGAGAGACATAGGATAAAGTCTCTGGATATAAGAAGGCTTGAGTCATGCTACCCCACTGCCCAAGGCTGCCATGTAGCCTGGAGCATTAGCCTCTATTCTTTGCATCTCTGTGTTCATTCTTTCCTGTTTTAGGTGAAGGCATATAGGAGACAGTTTGTGCCCACTCTTCCCAAGGAACAAAGTGTTAGAGGGGAGCATGCACCTCCAGATATTGAGGAAGGAGGGAAGGGTTTGCACTGCAGTTCTTGCTATATCTTCACAATAAATACATCTCTAAAAAATAGATTTAATGTTAATTGGGTAAATGAAACTGAGGGTACTAATCATTGGTGGTAGATATGGTGGATGACATGCTGGAATGGAAGTCTGAACTGACATCCTTAGAGAAAGACCCCCTCAAACTCTCAGATGTACGCCTACAACCCTGTAGGCACAAACCACTCAATTTGTCTATGAGTGAGAGTTAGGATAAGGCTATCTCAGTGTCTATATGAACTACACTCTTAGGCCATGTCTTGTTAAGTATTTGGTAGATTCTAAATTATTATTCTTATCATTAATAACATCCTCAAACTCCATCATTTTCTATCTCAGTTTAAATCCAGCCAGAGATCCACAGTGTTAAGCAAGAGTCTCTATCTTCCCTTTAAATAAACAGCCTCTGTGAGTGAGGGAACAGCTGACCTCAAATTAAAAGAGGTCAGTGGAAACTGGTATTGTCTCTAATATAATGGTGGCTATTTACCTGACAGATTGCCTGCTTTCTTCTCCCCATATAGGAAAAGGACTCCCACTGGGAGTCTCTGATCCTACAGCAAACAGATGACGTCGTGGTGCCTTTCTCTGGTAGGTGCGGTGCAGGACTCTCTCCCCAACTGTGCAAACAGACTTCCCTCAAGGGGTGGTTCCAAAATGATAAGGCCTGAAAAGAAGCCTAAATTTCCAATCCTGTAGGCCTTTTGGGATGCACAATAGGTTTTCTTCGGCTTTCCCTCTTCCTCCTTTTTTGTATTTTCAGCTTAAACTTGGAAAGGCACAAAAACCAGAATACACAAAAGGCCAAGGCCAATTCACTAAGTTAATGCTGCAGGTGGAGATAAAAGAACACACTGCTTTCGTCTTCACTCTGAATTTTTAAAAGACATTTCTGAGGACTTGGCATCGAAAGGAGTTTTATCAAGGAAGGAAAGGCATTGTGGGAACTTTAAGAAAGTCCTTTCCCCTTTCTGGGTCTCAGTTTTCTTTCCTGAAAAACGGGGAGCTGGGAGAGACAGGATATGAGTTATAGAATCTTAGAACTAGAAGGCACCCCAGAGGTCGTGTTGTTCAAACCTGGGCTCAATGCATCAATCTGGGCTGCAATATGCCTCAGAGGCAGACAATTCCATTTAGAGAAAGCCCTAATTGTGGGAACACTCTTCTCTGTAATATTCACCACTCACATTTATATAGCACTTTAAGATTCGGAAGAGCAGCCAGGTGGCACAGTAGATAGACCACTGGGTTTGGACTCAGGAAGATTCATCTTCATGAGTTCAAATCTGGCCTCAGACACTTTCTAGCTCTGTGACCCTGGACAAGTCACTTAACCTTGTTTACCTCAGTTTCCTCATCTGTAAAATGAGCTGGAGAAGAAAATGGCAAACCCTTCCAGTATTTCTGCCAAGAAAACCCCAGAACTTGGGGTCACAAGAAGTTAGACAGGATTAAAATGACTGAACAACAACAAATGTACAAAATTAATTAAGTGCTGCCACCCCTCGATAGAGTCTGGCCTAATGATAAACACAGAAAAAAATAGTAAGTCAATGAAGGATGCCTACTATCTGGACCAGGGTTTCTCAACCTGTGGGTCACGACCCCTTTGGGGGTCAAATGACCCTTTCACAGGGGTCGCCTAAGACCATCGGAACACACATATTTCCAGTGGTCTTAGGAACCGAGACACGGCTCCTCTATCCGTCTCCATGCGGGTCCACCCACATGCAGATACGCCCACATACAAGTATTAAAGGGTCATGGCATTAGGAAGGTTGAGAACCGCTGGTCTAGACCATACCATGGAGTTTTTAGTGTTGTAAGTTATAGATCAAAGACAACTGAACAAGAACAATAAAGATTTGGAAAGCACTTTTCTCAAAACCTGAAGCTTTATTCAGGATATTATTTTAGAGTCAGGATATATTCAAGATATATTATCTCCATTTTACAGATGAAGAAAGTGAGGTACTGAGAGCTTACATACCTTTCCTATAGCCATGGTCCTAAAAAGTATCAGAGACAGGAGCTGAAGCCAGGTCTCCAAATTCTGGGTCCACTCTGAGGCAGAGGAGATTCAGTAAATAGAGTGCTGGATCAGGAGTCAGGAAAATGAGTTCAATTCCAACCTCAGTCATTTAACAGCAGTGGGACCCTGGGCATGTCACTTAACCTCTGTCTGCCTCAGTTTCCTTTCCAATTTTGCTAAACTGGAAAATGTGAACCACAGTACCACTTACTTCACAGGGTGGCTGTGGAGACCAAATGATTTAGAGCATTTTCTCATATGACTATAAACTGTTTTAATTTCTTCATTGGAAAACTGCCTGTTCAATATCCTTGGACCATTTGTCAATTGGGGAGATGCCCATCAATTGGGGAACTACTGAACAAGTTGTGGTATATGATTGTGATGAAGACTACTGTGATATAAGAAATGATGAGCTCAACGATTTTAGAAAAACATGGGTAAACTTGAACAAAGTAATGAAGAGTGAAATGAACATAACCAAGAGAACATGGTTTAAGAACAACCTTGAGTAGCTAAGTCATTTTGACTACTATAAATACCCAAATTAACTTCAAAGGACCATGAAGGAAGCTGCTATCTACATCCAGAGAGAACTGATAAAGAGAAGTATGTATAGAATGATTTTTATATATATACACATATTTGTGTCTAATAGTAACCATGTCTAAGGATTGGAGGGAAGAAAAAAAGAGAAAAAATAAATTTACAAGATAATTTTATTATATATTAAAAGTAATACCCATTTGTACATAACAGATTTACAGTTTCATGTACAATCATTTTTTATTCTACTGTTACAGAAATGCTTGTTTTAGTTCATAAATTAAAAATAAAATTAATATTAAAAAAGATCAAATGAGATAATACTTGTGAAACCCTCAGTTTGTGAAACCTGGCACATACTATGTAGGCACTTAATAAATGTTAATTCCCTTCTTTTCCCTTTACACCAGTGGTTCTCAACCTTCCTAATGCTGCCACCCTTTAATACAGTTCCTCATGTTGTGGTGACCCCCAACCATAAAATTATTTTCGTTGCTACTTCATAACTGTAATTTTGCTACTGTTGTGAATCTATCTGATATGCAGGATGCATTTTCATTGTTACAAATTGAACATAACCCACAGGTTGAGAACCACTGCTCTACACTATATTATGTGGCAGCTGGCTAGTTCAGGAAATAGAGCACTGGACTTGGAGTCAGGAAGACCGGGTTTAAATCTGCCTATATGACCTGGGCAAGTCACTTAAACCTCTCAGTCTCAGTTTTCTCATCTGTTAAATGGGGATGATGACAGCACCTAATTCCTAGGATTATTGCGAAGACAAAATGAGGTATTGGTTAAAAAAAATGTTTTGCAAACCTTAAAGCTGTATAAATGCTAGCTATCATTAGCAGCAATAGTATTTTTACTATATTCCCTTATTCCAAGGCTTCCCTTCTCCAGAGTAAACATTGGAAGTTCCTTCAACTGTTCTTCATAGGGCACAGTTTCAGGTCCCCTTATTCATCTGAACATCCTTCCAACTCTGGACACACTCATGCTGACCAATGTACATTGTGAAATGTGGTGTTGAGCAGAATACAATCAAATAGGTGTGATGCTCCAGCCAGCAGAATGCTACCTCACTAGTTGTGGATACTACTTCTATTAATGTAGCTTAAGTGTGAATTGTATTTTTGAGAGACACATCAGATTTTAAGTGTGAATTGTATTTTTAATAGAAGCTGCTGACTCAAACAAAGCCCTGATTCAACATGAATTCTTAACTAGCCTTATTAATGGCTGTCTCTTGCCTCCAGGATCAAGCCTAAAATCCTTTTAGGCATTTAGAGCCCTTCATAACCTAACTCTTTCCTCACTTTCCAGCCTTCTTCAACTTTACATCTCCTCCTCCCTCTCCCACTCACCCCCAAGAACTCTGTGATCTAGTGACATTGGTCTCCATGCTCTTCTTCTGACAAGACACTCCATCTACCATCTCCAGGCATTTTCACTGGCTGTTTCTCATGCCTGAAATGCTCTTCCTTCATTTCTCTGGCTCCTTGCTTCCTTCAAGTCCTAACTAAAGCCTCACCTTCCTCAAGAAGGCTTCCACAGTCCTCTGTAATCTTAGTGCTTTTCCATCGACTATCTCTAATTTACACTGTATGTAGCTTGTCTGTACAAAGTTGTTTGCATGCTTTTCCCTTCCCTGCCCCCCACTAGATTGTGAACTCCTTGAGGACAGGGACCATATTTTCTCCTCTCTTTGTAACCCCAGTGCTAAGCACAGTGGCTGGTACATACATAACAAGCACTTAATGAACGCTCATTGACTTATTTATGCTGTTGGTTTATACTTGTACTTATTAAATGTCATTAGACTTGGTCCATTGCTCCACCCTCTTTACAGTTTTTTATTGTGCTCCCAACAACCAAAGCTATGTTTCCCTTTTACAAATCTGATAAACCTGGCATTTATTAAACACTTACTATATGCCAGGCACTGTAGTAAGCACTGGGAAAACAAATATAAGCACGAAGACCGTCCTCGCCTTCAAAGAGTTTACATTATAATGGGAAAGATAACACATAGATGAAAGATGATGGAGTGAGTACAGAGATGGAGGATGATGGGATAGGTACAGACAACAGATAGATGGAAGATGATGGGATGGGTATAAACAACACTTAGATGGAAGATGATGGAGTGAGTACAGACAACACATAGATGGAAGATAATGGGACAGGTACAGACAACACATAGATGGAAGATGATGGGATGGATACAACAACACATAGATGGAAGATGATGGGATGGGTACAGACAACACAGAGATGGAAGATGATGGGATGGGTATAGACAACACAGAGATAGAAGATGATGGGTTGAATTTATTCAATACATAGATGGAAGATGATGGTGTAGGTAAAAACAACACGTAGATGGAAGGTGATAGGATAGGTATCCAACACGAGAACTTGATCAAGAAGTCCAAGGAATGAAAAGATGGCTAGTCTGTGTGCCCTCCTTAAACGGAGGTTCTGAGAGGAGCCATCCAGTCAGAGGGAGGGGCCTTTAGAAATAAAAATGACAGGGTATGGCTTAGTGCTAAGTCTTGAGGTTACATGTCAATACTCCACAGGTTCTATGATCTCTTCTATATGGGTTCTTCTACCAGTGATTCAGATATAAAACCCATCCATGTCTGCTGGTCCTGTGCAATCATTGTACATGTTCTCATATAAGTTTTCCAAGGGTGTTCACTTAATGCCCTGGAGCCCTCCTTTAAGTTTTCTTGACTTCTTGAAGATTCCAATGAGCTGTCCATGGCTTATTCCTCACCATGTTATCAACCCATCTTATGTTTTTGATAGTGGATTTCTTTGATTGACATCCTCTACACTGACTCTCCTACAGAATTCCTTGTTTGCAATGTGTTGAAGCCTGTTCACATGTACCATATGCCTCTCCATGAATGTACTCATCAACAATTCAATCCAATTCAACAAGTAAGTTGAAGTACCTTCAACAGAAGGTACTTTATGTATTATAAAATGTTATTTAGATGAGAGCTATTTCTATCATGGAACCTATTTTCCTTCATCTTCCCAAGAATATTGTGATAGACTTCTACAAATATCTTGGATGACATCAAAACAT
Source organism: Pseudochirops cupreus (assembly GCA_028627135.1). Lineage (NCBI taxonomy): Eukaryota > Metazoa > Chordata > Mammalia > Diprotodontia > Pseudocheiridae > Pseudochirops > Pseudochirops cupreus. The sequence continues at coordinate 240,777,229 of CM053582.1, forward strand.
ACTGTGCCTACAGCATTCCTTTAGCCTACTAGTCTCTCAACTCCATACAAACATGAAATGAGGTGTTTGGCATACCATGTTCCTAGGGCAACCCATGCTGGCTCCTGGTGATTACATTTTTCCTTTCTAATTCTTCCCAAATCAGTTGTATAATAATATATTCTATAATTTTGCCAAGGATATCTCCCAAGCTCCCTGGTATATAATCTCTGGAATTTACCCTCTCCTTTAAAAAAAAATTGGAACATTTGTCTATCTTTGGTCCTCTCCCATTCCTCCTTCCACAATTCCTCAGAAATTACTAGTAATAGTACATTCATCATATCTAAACATTCTAACAGAATAACATATCTAGAGAAGGAAGGTTGAAGTCATTTTGAACAATTCGACTTATGCTGAACTTTAGCCTGCCTCATACTATGTTTACAGATTCATGTCACTCTTGTCAAGATTTCTTGCTTCATCCATCTCTTCTGTGTGTATGTATGTGTATGTGTGTGTGTGTGTGTGTGTGTGTGTGTGTGTGTGTGTCTTTTCTTTTTGTGAGGCAATTGGGGTTTAGTGGCTTGTTCAGGGTCACACTGCTAGTAAGTGTCTGAGGCTAGATTTGCACTCAGGTCCTCCTAACTCTGCACTGAACCACCTGGCCCCTAGCTGCCCCTTGTATAAGCAGAGCTCATCAGAGTATGGGACAATGGAAAGAATGCTAGACTTGGAATCAGAGGACCTACATTCAAATGTTTGCCTTGTTATTTATTCCCTGTGTGACCTTCAGGAAATCACTTAACCACTCTTCATCTCAGGTTTCCCATCTGTAAAGTGAGAGATTTGGATCAAATGGTCTGCCAGGTCCTTTCCAGCTCTAGTGCTAGGATCTTGAGAGCCTTCTATGCAGCCACATTAATATCATTAGGTGTCACCCCCTTTTGTTCTTCACAATGATATTATTTTATGTTGATTTATTTTTATTATTTATTACAATCAATTTATACTGATACTGATATTATCTTTTTTTTGAGAGATTTCCATACCCCAGGTTATTTCCAGTTTTTCATCTCTCCAGACATAGGATCATGACTATCTTATCTTTGAATTCTGTTTTTCCAAAGTCAAAATAACATTTTGAACTATGTCTGATGTTCTTCTCCGTAACTAAGATAGAAGCTGTTTTATTTGCTTCTGTGTCATCAACTTACTCGCCCTTATTGGTCAAAAACCAAGATCATTGAAACACTCCTTCTCATTGCTTCCTCTACCTTCTATAAGGTACAACTCAGAAATTATTAGAGAACCTTAGATAGAGTTAGAGTAAATGTTAGAGATTATGTTGTCCAATTCCCAGATTTTAGAGAGAGAAAACCAAGACCCAGAAAATTTTGTACCAAGTCACATGGCTAGTTCATAGCAAAGCAGAAATTCAAACTCAGCCTTTAGACTCCAAATCCACAGCTCTTATCTGAACATTTTGTCCCAGATACCTATTAACTGATTATGCAGCATACCTATTACTCCCACCCCAGTCTATTTCCCAATATGGTTATTTCCAACAGAGGCAGAAAAATCTCCACAAATGAGAAGTTCAGCAGGCAGCAGATGACGGTAGAAGCAGCCAATTCCCTGTGATCTCCTCTCTCTCTCACACCCCTTACCAAGAGTTGATCCCTAAACCTTCCTTTGGGAGCAGGCCAGCAGTAGATGGAGGAGGAAGTCTCCCTGTGTGAGTGGTTCTGAAGACAAGGCAAGAATTCATCAGATGCTCTGCTTTTAGCAGAGTGAGATTTCCAGCAGATGTCTGCATGGGGAGAGTCCCCCACTACGATAGTTTGCCGCCATGCCAGTCTGGTGATGTGTGTCAGGAACCCATCATCCATTTCCTCCATCTCCAAGGTCCATTCCAACTTTAAAAGTCTATGTCTAGGTTTCTGGGTCTGAGAGCCCAGCTTTCGGCATTCTTGGCCCCTAATGCATTATTATCTTTTACAGGCCACTTAAGATTTCGGTGCCTGTTTCCTCTTTGATAAAATTGATTTGGCTTGAATGGAGCTACTCCCAACCAGAACAGGGGATAGCTAATAAATGATTACAAAACACTTTGAAAAAATTCAGTGTCCTGGAAATTTTTAATGACTGATGTCTGAAATCCTTCAAAGTTAGCCTCCACTCCCCGCCCCCCCCCCCACCTCCCAGAAGAGTCATTGCTGAGCCTGGAGTAGGTGCAGAGCTTAGCTTAATACAATGCAGTTCAACCCCAGCATCTACCATGTGCTGGCACTGTGGGAAAGCACAAGAAAAATAAAGCAAACAGAATCTTCTTTCAAGGAGCTTATCATCTCTGGGAAGCAACTTGTCATTGTTGTTGGTCGGTGGCTTCAGTTGTGTCTGACTCTCTGTGACCCTGTTTGGGGCTTTCTTGGCAAAGATACCAGAGTAGTTTGATGTTTTCTTCTCCAGTTCATTTTACAGATGAAGAAACTGAGGCCAACAGGGTTAAGTGACTTGCCCAGGGTCACACAGCTAACAAGTTTCTGAGGCTGGATTTGAGCTCAGGTTTCCCAACTCTGGGTCTGGCACTCTATCCACTGTGCCACTCAGCTGCCCCCAGGAAATGACTTAGACAGGGTCAATAATTAGGCATATAGATCTGGAGCTGGAAGGGCTTGTAAAGGTCATTCAGTCTCAAATTTTACAAATACAGAAAATGAAGAGCACTGAGGCTAATTGGCTTTCCAAAGGTCACACAGGAAATCCCTAAGGATGGAATTCAAACTCAGATCCCATAACTTCAAGTTCAGCACAGTGTTGAACTGAATCTAATCAGTAGCCAAGGTTTATTGATTCTACCTTCACAGCATCCATCCGCTTCTCTCCACTCAACTTTTTGTTGTTGTTGGGCAGCTAGGTGGTACAATGGTTAGTGTACTGGGTCTGGAGTCAGGAAGACTTACTTTCTTGAGTTCAAATCTGGCTTCATACACTTACTAGCTGTGTGACCCTGGGCAAGTCACTTAACTCTGTTTGCCTCAGTTTCCTCATCTGTCAAATGTACTAGAGAAGGAAAGGACAAATCACTGCAATACCTCTGCCAAGAGAACCCCAAGTGGGGTCACAAAGAGTCAGACATTAACAACAACATTGTCCTAAGAATAAAATGCAAAATCCTCAGCCCTGGAAATTAAGGTCCTCTACCATTCTAGTTCAACCTGCCTCCTCCATCTTATTTCATATTATTATTCTCCATTGCAGAAAACCTGGAATGCTATCTTTTCCCCATACACAACTTTCTCGTTCCCATCTCTGAGGTGCTTCCTCCCTATGCCACCCCTACCATGTCTAGAAAACAATCCCTCCTCACTTAAGAATCTTAGAATGTCTAACTTCCTTTCAAGACACAGTTAGATGCCAACTCGTGTATACAACTCTTCCTGATCCCACCAGACATTAATGCCCCCTCTGAAAATTGTTCTGTATTCATTTATACATGGTACCTAACCTATCTGTGTACTATGTTATATTTTGAGGGCAGGGACCACTTTTTTTTGTCTTTTAATTCTATGTGCCTAACACAGTCCTTGCATATACCAGATGCTTAATAAATGTTTGTTGAATTGAACTAAGTGCAGTCAGTGTTTAAAGAAAAGAGTTTGATGTGGACTGGCATAATCATGGAAGGTTTCATGGAGCTGTTGGGACTTTGGCTGGGCTCTGAAGGATGGGGAGGATCAGGATAGCGTGAAGAGGAAGGAAGAGAACATTCTAGGCAAGAGAACAGCCTGAGTGAAGATATAAAGATAGGGTGAGCATATGATATGTGTGGGAGACAGTGAGAAAACTAATATGACTAGAGCAGATAATTTATATTAGAAAACAGTGAAGGGAAAGATTGCAAAGGCAGCGTGGGGCCAAATTGTGGAGACCATTGAATGCCTACACCCCCATCTCAGCTATTATCCCTTGCCATTCATTAGTGGGCAGATTCTTCTAGAACCCCATCCTCACGCCAGTCAGATCTTTGGGTCCTTCAGCTTAAGGGAACGCTGGAGAGGCTTTAGATGGGAGCCAACTTGGGAACCCAAAGAAGAAATTTAAAAGAAATTACCTTAATGATCACCTAGCCTGACTCTTTTACAATAACAGGATTCTCTTGATAAAGTAATTCCATATACACATGCATACATACATATCCATATCCATATCCATTTATACACATACATATATGCATACATATATAGTGTTTGTACATGTGCATGTGTATACACACACACACACACACACACATACACAGAGGCAGGGGGCTCTGTAGATAGAACAGCGGGTCTGGAGTCAGGAAGATCTAAAGTCAGATCTGACTATGCGACCCTCAGCAGGTCACTTCACCCTGTTTGCCTCAATTTCCTCACCTGTAAAATGAACTGGAGAAGGAAATAGCAAACTACTCCAGTATCTTTGTCAAGAAACCCTAACTGGGGTCATGAAGGGTCAGACTCAGCTAAAACATCTTGGAGAGCCAGTCTTGAAGAAAGTGAAGACATTCCCCAATAGTTTGGGTCCAAAGGATTGGATGTAAGCTTGGGGCAAGCCTACTTACAGATATGATGACTCAGGAGTTAGCATTGTATGGTGATGAAGAATCTAACAGGCCACAAAGGCAGAAGAATTGATGACTCAGGGGTTGCTGAGTCAGAACTAAGTGCACACAGAAAAGGGTCAACCACTCCATGTCTCATTTCTTTCCTCTATGGTCTCAGGTGAGGGAAGAGTACTTTGAGCTACTTCCCTAACATCTAGCAGCGGGGAAGGGAACCTATTCTATCTCCTGCCTGGCCACGGCTGCCTCTCTTTCTGTTTACTTGTATGATATGTTTCCCAGGCAGCAATCTTATAAGCATTGCAAGGCAAGAGTTGGCATCTTCCCCTTCCTAGCATCCAAGTAGAAAATGAAGAGCAAGTACCAGTAGCAGTGGAACGTCTCAGCAGCAGATTGATCCATCCAGCAGAGATGCTGCGACCTTCAGACTGACTCCACCACCTATGGCAGTGACTTGTCTATCACTGATGCCATGACTAGGCTCCTCCACTGAGAACCCAAAGAGACCTCAGAGCCTGAGGTCTAATATGAGCCTATCTAATCTGACCTCTCCATTTTCCACATGAGGAAACTGAGGCTCAGAGATACTAAGTGACTGAGAATCATAGATTTTTTTAGAGCTGGACTGGACTTTAGAGGCCATTTGTCCAACTTTTCTCTTTACCGATGAGGAAATTGGGGTCGTTATATAAACTGAGGTTAGCATGAGGTTAGAATGACCAAACACCAGGGCATGACAGAAGTGGGTAGGTGGGGAGAGGAGAAAGCAAGGAAGAATTCCTGAACCTTGCTAAAGAAACAGTTATGCAAGCCTGCGCTTACAGAATCACAATCAGAGCATCTATCAAAGAGTCAGTGTCTAGGAGAAACATCCAGATGTTCCAGGACCAGTCCAGGTGGCAAACAAGCATTAGTCATTTAATGACTGTCAGCATGCCTGGCTTCCTGATCTGCCTAGCAACTCTGACCAGAATAAAGGGATGTCCTTGCAATGACTCCTTCAGTTACTCCATTTAACCTGAGCCCAAAGCCAGGGGCAAGGCTGACCCCCTCCCAGAGGCTATGTGATCACTGCGTGTGTGTGTGTGTGTGTGTGTGTGTGTGTGTGTGTGTGTGTGTGTGTGAATGAAAGGAAAGACAACTTGGTGATGAATAAACCCTCTTAATCCAAATTTCAGACACTTCCTCAGGACTGGTGGTATAAAATGGAGCAACAGCACTCCCTCTTAAATACTGATAATAGTGACAATTGACCTTTACATTGTCTTTTAAAGTTTGCAAAGGAATTTAACACAGACAGTGCCATCTGAGCTCTACAACTGCCTCATGGAGCAAGGGCCATAGTTGTGATCCTTCCCATTTTGCAGGTGAGGTAAGTGAGGCTGAGAAAGGTCATGTAGCTTGCCTAGTGTCACATGGCTAATAATGCTCTGAAGTAGAACTCAAAGCCTGGTCTTACTAATCCTTACTCTACCCGCTGTGATACTGTGGTTCCAGAGTCAAAAGACCTGGGTTTGAATCTTAATTCTGACATTCTTTAACCTATGTGACCTTGGAGAAGCCTTTTGACCTTCACATGCCTCAGTTTCCTTGGGCACAAAATGAAGGTGTTGAATTAGATGGCCTGTATGACCTCTTTTAGTTTTAAACTTACCATCCAGTATCCATAATATCATTCTGCTAGTACAGCAGACTGAACACCATCACCCCCTCCCCTTCTTGTAAAGGGGGCTTATGAGATGCAGAAATTCCCAGATCAATAGAATTGTGAGAAACCATAGGAAGGATCTAGTCCAGTGGCCCCAACCCAAGCTATACTGAGCCTCGTCTGGTATCTAAAGTCTTAGTGCCAAGGAGAGAGAAGGAACAAGCTGAAGAAAAAATGAGGAACTGCTGTTTTCAAGTTACAGTTTTAAGAAACAGAGACCTTTGGTAGTAAACATTTAGTGGCCCAATGCCAGCCAGGTCACAGACCAAGAGTTGGTAAACACTGATTTGGTTTAATCTTCCTGTTTGCAGATGGGGTAACAGGGTCACACAGGGATTAATTTAAGAATTTTAAAAAATAATTTTAAAATAATTTTACTATGACTTACTGTAATTTCTTCTATCTGTGTAGATGCCCTTAAAATACTAATAATTATGTGGCACAGTGGATAAAGTGCCAGGTCTGGAGTCAAGAAGACCTGAGTCCAAATTTGGCTTCAGACACTTACTATCTATGTTACCCCTGGACAAGTCACACTTAACCCTGTCTGCCTCAGTTTCCTCATCTCTAAAATGAGCTGGGGAAGGAAATGGCAAAGTATCTTTGCCAAGTAAACCTCAAATGGGATCACAAAGAGTGAGACATGACTGTACAACAACAATTATAATTATATTTAGAAAAAATTTTCATCCTTTGATCTCTACTATGTATAAATGAATCGTATCAACTGACACATCATGGTTCTTCAAGATATTCTTAAATTCCAATCTTTCTGGTATTGTAAATGACTTGTCCAAGGTCACACAGCAATTTAGGAGAGCCAGGAGAATCCTTGTTCTCCTGAAGTCTAGTCCATTGTTCTTTCTATAATACCATTACTGTCTCTCTGATGTTTCCTATTCCTATCCAGCAAGGTACTGAATATATGAAAACACTGCATGCCTCCTCTGAAAGTTTCCAGGTCCTTTAAGAACTTTCTGACTTAAGGCTCAATAAAAACTGAAGAAGACTAATCAGGGAAATCACTGAGAATCCTTCCCTAGAGATGCAATACGTGAATGACTGCCATGGTGGATCAGCTAAAAGCTCCCTGGGAAGCGGAGGCTAAGGTAAGAGAGAGTTCTAAAGTTTGCAAAGCTCTCACATGCACTAATTAGCTCATGTGAACAGCTATTATTATCTTGGTTTATAGATGAAGAAACCAAGGCAGAGAAGGGAAGTGTCTTGCCCATGGTCACACAGAGGGTTGCGGTCCTCCATCTCAAAAAGGCCAAAATGACAGCACTGTGTTGGAGTCATGGCATAGTGCGTCCCGCTGTGAGTGATCAGATCACTGCAAGCTTGCAGGGGTGTGCCATGCATCAGGCAGCAAATAGCTCAGAAGAGTCTGTACAAGTGTCCCTCCTCCCCAGAGGTGGTTGTTGAACACTTACTAGCACACCACTGTCATCACCAGTACTCAGCCCAGTGCCTGCCACATAGTGTTGTCATTGTTCTTCAGTTGCATCTGACTCTCCATGATCCTATTTAGGGTTTTGAGGGTTTTTCTGGCAAAGATACTGGAGTGGTTTGCCATTTCCTTCTCCGGTCCATTTGACAGATGAGGAATTGATGCTAACAGGATTAAGTGACTTGCCCAAGGTCACACAGTTAGTAAGCATGTGAGGCCAGATTTGAACTTAGAGAGATGAGTCTTCCTCACTTCAGGCCTGTCACTCTATCAATTGTGCCACCCAGCTACCCCAAATGTGGCCATATAGCTAATAAGCTTCAGAGGCAGAATTTGAACACAGGTCTTCTTGACTCAAAGTACACTTATACTACCTCTCTACTAAGGCTCCATTCAGGCCTGGAAGTTTATGGTTTATCAGTAATTATCAGGTGCTGTTTTTTTTTTAAATCCCTTCCACTCTCCCTTTACCCAATTATCATGCCACAACTCTACAATTGGGTGGGGTAGATTCCTTTGATTTGTGGTTTTCAGATTAAGAACATCAATTATGAAAGAGTATTCTGGCTTCTCTTTTTATAGGGTATGCACTCGGCTTCGAGAATGTGAGTGAAAATCTGGGATGCTCTGCCCCAAAGGGGCCCTTACTGAGCCTAGACACCAGCCCACTCCCAGGTCTGCAGTAGATGGAATCATCCTAATAGAAAAATCTAATAAGGAAGAACTCAGAAAAGAACACTGGGATTGGAAAAAGTCCTGGAGTCATATTTTTTTAAGTGCCTTTTACCAATTAAAGTCATTCCCAGTGATCCCTGAGCCAGTTGAGCATGGCAGAGAAACAATGACTTTATTAACTACATTCTCTGGAGGTCACCAGAAACTTGACCCCACCTCCCTCTGGCACCGGGAGCTCTGGTGACTTCTGTGAGCTGGAGGCCATGATTATCCCCCTTTTCCAGAAGAGGAAGCTAAGGCCTGGAGAGAGTTGGAAGGGAGCTAATCAGAAGATCACCTAGTCTAAAGCCTTGATTTTACAGATGATGAAACTGAGATCCAGACAGAAGTAATTTATCCTGTCAAAAGTATCAGAGGACAAGTTACAGGGCCAGGACTCACACCTGTGTTTCCTGAATTCAAATTCAGGAGCTTCCCATTATGCCCCACACTATCTCTATCATACAAAAAAAATAGTGGGATGTACTTTTCAGGGATGGGGAGCAAGAGAGCACTTATGATGAGGTCAGTTACAACTCCCCCAATTCTGCATGCAGCCCGCTCTGGAGAGGCTGCCCATCATTTCTTTCCCACCCACCTACCTGTCTTCTTCCCATTTCCCCTTCTGTTTTTACCCTACCTCCTTCTTATGCTCCCCCCACTTTGTTTTACAATTCCCTCTTTCCCTAGAAAAACTAAAGTACTGAGTAAGGTGGGAAGGGGAGGGTCCTTGTTGTCAGCAAGGTCATAACTGGGGAAATAGCATAACTGTGAAGGAGGTGAGGTCAAGGTTAGTGGTGAGGGCAGGCGCAACTCTACTTAGGGAAGGGATCAAGGTTGATAGAAGGAGGGAGAAAATACATTTAAGGCTGTTTAGAAGTAAGCAAATGTTGGTCAGGGGAAGTCATTCCAGTTCTTTTTTTTTTTTCAATCTTAATAAGATCACAGTCAAACCAGACTGAGGGCAATTCCATTCCTACTGAACACCACAGAGAGCTATCAATCTGTCAGTCCTTGCTGGGCCTAGGCCAGGTTTCCTTTAATAAGTCAAGCCAAGCTGAAGGCTCCACCCCTGGTGATGCCCTTCTGACAGCTCCTTTCCATTTCTTTCCACCCACAGATTTTGGCTTCCTAGAGACAGTACTCATGGAAGAAGACCCAACTGTCATTCCCAGGGGGCATCAGATTCAACTATATTCCATTCAGTTAGGAAGGTGGGACAAGGCTGGCATGCAACCTCCCTACAGGGCATCTTAGAGGACCAATATATAAAAAAGGGTAAAGAATTAGACTCAGAAGTGGGGTCAACTGTCTTCTAGACCAGAAATAACCAACTGAACACCCCAACATACACGCATACAGTTTCCAACTCAAATTCCAAACTTTAAGTTAACTATTGTGTGCAGGAAGTTCTCTCAGATTCTGTTAATACAAAGCTAGAAAATGGCAATCTGTGCCCTCCAAGACTTCACTCTCTAGCAGGAAGGGAGGGGGTAATAGGACTAGTACAAAAATGGCTATAATACCAATTAAAATAGGATGAAGTACACAAGAGAAATGTGTGGAGGGAGAGATCACTTCTGGCTAAGGGAATCAGGAAGCTTCATGCCTACCCTTTCCCATTGTGCTCTCTGAAATGCCTGCTCCATAAATAACAAGATTTTTTCCACCTTAATCTTTTCCTTTCTTGATCCTTCCATCTTCTGGCACTGCCTCTGGTTCCCTCCTGACAACACTGTGTCCCTGGTCACCTTTTCTAGGACAATTTACATTTTAACTAATACCTTTCCTTCCAAATCTCTGGTTTTTTGTTTTTGGGTGATGGCTTTTTTCTTTTCCATTTCCTGATTGTCCTGTCATATCACTCAGCAACATCCTCTCTGAGGTTTGTACTATCAAAATTTATCACCTATCCTATTATTTATGGCCATTAGTTATCTTCTTCTCCTCCCCAGGACATTCCTCTTTCTTCCTCAAGGAGTTCTATGCCTTGTTCACAATCTTTCTCACCATTCCAGCTCATACCCTTGTATTAGGAAACTTCAACATACATATCATTTATCCTTCCAAGTTCCTCCTCTCCAAGGTTACCAATAATCTTATAACTGTCCATTCTAATGACCTTTTCTTAGCTCTCATCTTTCTTGACCTCTCTGTAGTGTTTAACCCTGTGGCTCACCAGTCCTATTACAGTCAGGGGCACCACCATCGTCCCAGTGATCCAGATTCCCAACCTATCGATTATCCTCAGCTCCTCACTCTCATTTACCCAATATAGCCATTCTATTGTCAAATCTTGTCATTTCCACCCTTTACATTTTATATATACATACACATATATATGTGTATACATATACACATATATATGTATGTGTACATCCCATATATGTGATATATTATATACATATATATCCCTTTCAATTAAATGAGATTATATTTGTAAAAGTGTGCTTAGCACAGTGAGCGCCACCTAGTAGCCACCATACACGTCTATTCCTCTTTGCCCTTTTTCTACACTCACACAGACTTATCACCCATCTCTTGGACCAAAGAACTAGCTTCCTGATTGGGTTGGCTACCTCAAGTCTCTCCCCACACAGATCTTTCCTCTATTCAGCTGCCAAGGAAATTTTCCAAGCCTGACACCAACCCCTTCAACTCAATAAGCTCCAGTGGCTTCTTATTACTCTGGGATCAAATATAAAGTCCTCTCTCTGACCTTTAAGCCTTTCCCAACCTTGCCCCTTTACACTTGGTCACTCTTCTTACGCTTTTTCCCCTCCAGATACACTGACTTGCTTCCTATTGCTACTCTTCACACAGGCCACTCCATCTCCTGACTCTGTGTATTTGTCCTGGCTGTGACCCATGCCTAAAATACTCTTCCCTTTCACCTCTACCTCTCTTTGGCTTCTCTTGTGTTGTGTGGTTTGTTCTTCATTCTCAAAAAGGGCCGTGACATCAGGAAGATGATGACATGACCTGCAGTTGACTTTGATTGGAGGGAGGGAGGGCTGTGCAAAGTCACCAACCTCACTTTCTCCTCCAGAGCCATCTGGATCCAGTGGCCAGATATCACTCAGGATGACTGGAGACAGCCCAGGATGCAGTGGGAGAGTTTAAGCTAAGGTCTTTTCAAATTCTCACTTTGAATGAGGCAATGCCCATTCAGTGAATAGGCCTCTTTAAGAGTGAACATAAATAGTAATTGTTCCTGGCTTCTCCTAAGGTCCAGCTTAAATTCTACCTTCTTCAGGAGGCCTTTCCCAGCTTCACTGTTGCCAGTGCTTTCCCTTTGAGTTAACCTTCTATATACTCTGTATATATCTTATAATAATAATAATAATAATGATAACTAGTACTCATATAGGGCCTTAAGGTTTGCAAATTACATGTGTTATTTCATTGGCTCCTCAAAAAACTCTGTGAAGCAAGTGCTATTATTACCTCAACTTTTACAGAAGATGGAACTGAGAGACTAACAGAGGATAAATGACTTACCCAGGGTCACACAACTAGTCGAAATTATTCATAGACATTTTTTACGTGCGGTTTCCTCTCCACTGAAATGTGAGCTCCTAGAGGGCAGGGAGCCTGTTTTCACCTTTCCTTCTGACCCCAGAGTTCAACATAGTGCCCAGAACACAAACCATAGAAAAAAGCATTTATTAAGAACAGATAATGTGCCTGGCAATATGTTAAGCAGTGAGGATTCAAATAGAAAGTGTGAGATACAGTTATCCCTTCCACATAAGGGGATTGCAATGCGGCGCTCCCTTGATCTGGAAAATCTGCATAAAATTTTTTTACCCTCCCTTCATATCAGAGAAAAAGTCTGAATTATTATGGTATTAGAAGATAGAATATGTTGAAATTATACAATACTATACATGTATTTTATGCATTTCTGAGTTTCTAAACTTTTTCTGTGTCATATGCTGATTTTCACAAAACTTCCCCAAAATTTCCATTTAATTTTTATGCTGACCCAAGATATAGCAAAGCCACAATGGGAAAAGTTGAGGTATGGAAGGATTAAGTGTAGTTTGGGTCCTCAAGAAGCATACAGTCTAACAGGGGGAGAAGACACAAACAGGAAAGTGGTGACTAGGGAAAGGATTTTTGCTTTTAGGAGTCACAGGGATGGTGAGTTGATCCTTAGGGGAGTCAATTGACACACCCTTCCCCAAAGCACTGATGATGATTTGATTACTGCACCTACAACAAGAGGTCTAAAGTGGGGTGGTGGTGGGAATAGAGGAATATGCTCTAGGATTAGCCTTCAGTTTAGTTTGACTGGCACAAAGACTGTGTCCAGTATTAGTAAGAAACAATAAGACTGGGAAAGAAGGTTAGAACCAAATTGGGAAGGATCTTGAAAACCAAGCAAAGTTTGCATTTTATCTACTGTTCCCTGAGAAACAACCAAAAACACAGTTTTCAGACTTAGTAAGTGATCAGACTTAGTAAAATGACTGGCTGCCACGAGAAGATCAGAAAAGTGAAAGGCTACTAGGGAAAGGGAGATTAGTTAAAAGGCCATTACAATAATCCAAGTGAAAAATAAAGAAGGCCTGAGTGAGTTTGTTGACAGAGATCAGAAAGTATGTGTGTGTTGGAGAGCAGGAAGAGGAACAATAAGACAGACAGAGACAGAGAGAGACAAAAAGAAGGAGAGAGACAGAGACTGGAAATAGAATTAGCAGGACTTGGGGGTAAGTGAGAGTTGTGTAAGTCAAAAATGACTCAAGGGTTCAAACCAGTAGTCAAGATGGTTCCAAAGGTAGGTTTCTGGGGGTAGAAATCAAAATTAATTGAAGGATGAAGAGATTGTATCCTCTGGCTGAGAAAACAGTTCCAGAAAGTTGCTTTGAACACAGTAATAGGATCACAGACCTAGAAATAGAAAGTACCTTTGAGACTATTTTAATCCAACTCTCTGATTTTATAGACGAGGAAAACAGTCCTGGAGATGTTAACTGACCTGTCCAAGATATCAGAGGAAATGAATATCAGAGCTGAGATTTGAACCCAGGACATCCAACTTCAGAGTCAGAGGTTTTTCTTTGTACCAAGGTCACTGCAGGGCCGATTCAATCCAATTTAATTCAACTAGCCTTTATTAAAGAGCAGGTAGGTGGTACAATGGATAGAGCACAGGGTCTGGAGTCAGGAAGACCTGAGTTCAAATTTGACCTCAGACACTTCATAGCTGTGTGACCATAAGTAAGTCATTGAACAGTCTCAGTTTCCTCATCAGTAAAAGAAGCTGGAGAAGGAAATGGCGAACCACTCCAGTACCTGTGACAAGAAAACTCCCCAATAAGGTCAGGAAGAGATGCTTACAACTGAACTGACTATTATCTGGGACAAAGCAGAACAAACTCATGTCTTCTTTTATTTGGCAGCTGGTGCAATGGAAAGAATATTGCATTTGGAGTCACAGAACATGGGTTCAAACCCAGGCTCTGTCACTTACTACCTGTGTGACACTGGGCAAGTCAGAAGGACATCGTTTTAGAACACATTCTTTCCTGAGACAGTGAGCCTGCTGGGCCATCTAGTTTGACCAATTCATTTGATTGAGAGAGAAACTTAGATTTCCTCAGTCACAGGACTAGTAAGTGCCAGACTGGGAACTTGAAACCAGGTCTCCCTAACTCCTAGCATTCTAACCACTATGAAGCCCTCCATGGGCCTTAGTTTGCTCATCTGTAAAACGAGGTGGTTGGACTAGATGATCCTTGAGGTCCCTGTAAGTTCTGGATCTAAGACCCTAAGTACTTTATCATGACCGCCATTTATTGTCCCTATCCCCAAGGCTTATCTTCTCCAGGTTAAACAAATACGCAAGGCATTGTGCCAAATGCCTAGGATATAAAAACAAAACCAGATTGATGGGCACAGCCATCCTTCAGGTATGGTAGGTCAGTCCAATGTCCCAAGGCCCTTCACTTGGGCTATAAGGAGCCTTACAATGTTGGGGGCTGGACAATAACTCAGGGATGCAGCCCACAGGTATAGGAGGAGATAACTGCTCTAGCTGATGTTTTAAATACTCACATATACACACACACTGAGGAACATATGTATGCATCCAACCTCCCTATAATCCCCTGATACAGATAAACAAGGCAAAGCCACCAAGACTGACAATCCTCGCTTCCACACTTCTCCCCTTCCTCCAAACTTTGCCCCATCCCCTTCAAAGATGTCCTGGGTACTTATTTTAGTCTGGATCCAAATACTGAGAGGTAGGAGGAGGGGCAGAAGAAAGTCTCTTTTCTAAGGTTCCCTGTACACACACTTTGAGTGGCCCTGACAATAGGGAATACTTTTGAGGGATGTTTGCCATACTTGAAGGATGGCTCTGCCTATGGGATGGGAAAGTTTAAAAAATTCAAAAGAAAAGAAATAATTTGCAGGGGTTACAACCAGAGCTAGCTTCATATAACAGAATAAATATCTATCACTCATGCTTTAGGAGCAACAAAAGATTCTCCTGCCCCCAAAACATTTTCCCCACAAGTCCAGAGAAGTGGCTCATAACTGTGTAGTACCCAATCTCTTGAGATGAAACCTTAATGAAAATCTCTGGAGGGATAGCCTTGTAAAGAAACTGTCATCAGCCTGGCTTGAGATGGATGATCATAAGATGTCAGAGTTGGAAAGGACGTTAGAGAGCATCCAGACCAATGTGCTCATTTTACAGATAAAAAAGGTGAGGATCAGAGAGGGAAAAATAAACTTGTCTAAGGTAACACAGGGGCCCACAGGACAGAATGCTAGCCCTGGAGTCAGGAAGACCTGAGTTTAAATCTGACCTCAACATTTACTATCCATGTTACCCTGGGCACATCACTTAACCCTGTTTACCTCGGTTTCCTCATCTGTAAAATGATCTGGAGAAGGAAATGGCAAACCACTCTAGTATCTTTGCCAAGGAAAGCCCAGACTCCTGAAGAGTTGGACACAACCAAAAACAACTAAACAACCACAAAAGTCACACAGCTGGCCAACATCAGGGCTGAGATTTGAATCTAAGACTTCTATCTAAATATGAGATTATGTTGAGATCCCTATCAAGCACCTTAAAGATTGAGACACAAAATGGGCAGGCTTTGCTATGGATAGGGAAAGAAAGGGCCTGCTACATGGAACACCCTGGGGAGATTGAAATGAGAGTGGGGCACATAACGAGTACTAGTGGGCAGTTAGAGGGCAGTATGAGGCCTGTAGTCTGGTTCAGCCAGAGATGAAAGTGAGGAGGAAGATGCTGATGCTGCTGAAGATGAGAGTAGGGATTAAAGAGAGGGTGAAAGAGGGACAAGAAAGCTTCTCTTTCCCAGTTTTGCTGACAGTTGGTCCAAAGCACAATTCCCATGCAACTGACATGTTCAGAAGAATTAAGATGGGGAAGCCCCAACTGTTCAATCTAATATGTTTCTGTCCCTCAGATTTCTTCATTTGCAATGTTAAACTGTTGGGCAATTGGGATCCAGGTGGAATTGAAGCAATAAATCTGGGTTTCCTAAATCTGCTGACATTTATGGGAAAGGCTATGTGCCAAATCTTTCCCTGGCTTCCCCTTTTAGTGGGCACAACAGCACCAGCTCACCTTTGTCTTCTTTGTTTAAGGTATCTCTTCCTGTCATCTCTGTGGGCCAAGCCAATGGGTCAAAGATCACTGGCTTTGCTTTCAAAAAGGAAAGATTCAGAAGGAAAAAAAAAATAAACAACACAGGCTGTTTCAAACTTTTATACTGAAAGCCTTTAAGCAGTCACAAGAAAATCTAAACTGAGTTCCTCCTAAAATAATTCAGGATTTTGGGGTTTCTGATTTACACATGAAGACCATGGGATTTGTGATTTAGGGGAACTTTCAACAATTGCAGTGATATCATTGAAATGAGACATCTGTAATAATCGATTTCTTTAAAATAATTGAGTGTGTTTAACCTGGACAAGATAAGCCTTGGGGATAGGGACAAGAAATGGTGGTCATGATAAAGTATTTAGGGTCTTAGATCCAGAACTTACAGGGACCTCAAGGATCATCTAGTTCAACCTCCTTTTACAGATGAGCAAACTGAGGCCCATAGAGAGCTTCATAGTGGTTAGAATGCTAGGAGTTAGGGAGACCTGGTTTCAAGTTCCCAGTCTGGCACTTACTAGTCCTGTGACTGAGGAAATCTAAGTTTCTCTCTCAATCAAATGAATTGGTCAAACTAGATGGCCCAGAATGTGTTCTAAAACGATGTCCCTCTGACTTGCCCAGTGTCACACAGGTATTAAGTGGCAGAGCCTGGCTTTGAACCCATGTTCTGTGACTCCAAATTCAATAGTCTTTCCATTGCACCAGCTGCCAAATAAAGGAAGACATGAGTTTGTTCTGCTTTGTCCCAGATAGCAGAGCTAGCAGCAATGAATGGAATGCATAGAAAGACAAGTTTCTTTTTGGTCTAAGAAGAAGCTTTCTGACAATTGATGTTGTACAACAGTGAACAACTCCCTCATGGGGTAGTGAGCTTTCTCTCACAAGAAGCAGCTGGATGAACACTAGTTGGAAGTTGTAAAGGACATCCCTGCATGGGGTGAAAAGTTAGAAGAGATGACCCCCATGGCCCTTCTAATTCTAAGATGATTGGAGTCTATTATCTCCCTCCAAAGAACAGCAAAACTAGAAATTCATTTGTAGTTTCACAGCTTTAGAGCTGAAGGGATTTCACAGGCTACCTAGTCCTACTTTCTCATCATACAGAAGAGGAAATGGGGTCCAGCAAAAGAAAGTGACTTGCAATAATAATTAACAGAACCCAAATGAAAACTCAGCACTCATTTCTCATTGTAGCACGTGCCTCATTCATTCATTCCTTCGTTCCTTCATTCAATCATCCATTTAATACCACTGAGTACTTACTTGTAACACACTGAGTGGAGGTCACGGTTTCTGGCAAAGCTTCATGAAAACAGACTTCTAAGGCCATGGGATTTTTCTCTTGTACAGAAATCTCTAAACAAACCTGCCAACCCACTCCTATTAAATATACTCTGCTCAGGGCAGCTGGAATTAACCTACAATTGCTCTTGTGGACTTAAGAATGGGCCACAAACAATAAGATATTTCTATTTCCTTGGATAGCATCCAAAATCAGGTAGTCATTGAAAGATGAAAGGTTGGCTAAATGTTGTACAATGTCAACTACCATCATTTCTTAGGAATTATGTCTGAAGACCAAACAAAACTATTTTTCCTTCATATTATATCACTGTAAAAACCAGATAAGTTTAATTGCTCTAGAGTGGGAAAAGGGTGGTTTCAGTTCTGAAACCTAACTTAGGTTTTCAATTGACCAAAAAGAGAAATCCCAAAACAATATGTTTCCTCAGTTAACTAACCTACTCCTCAACACATCTGACTCTCCCATACCTGGATCAAGGACTTTAAATCCTATTGCCCAGGAAGTCTGTAATACTTGAACTATTCATTAATCACATCAGTAAAATGTAAGCTCCCTGAAGGCAGGATTGTTTTCTATTTTGTATTTCTATCCCTAGTGCCTAAATTAATGCTTATTGAATTGAATCCATGGACTGGCAAATGAGAAGAGGGAAAGGTCATTAAAGGTCATCTAGCCCAACCCCCTTCATTTTGTAGATGAGGACACAGGTCCAGACATAACCTGCCTCCTCAGCCTGGTATGTTGAGAGAGACATGGATTCGGAGTGAGAAGATAGGGTCAAATCCTGGTTCTGCCACTTACAAGTTGTGTACCCTTAAAAGAGTTATTTTTTCTCTAAGGACCTCAGTTTCTTCATTTGTAAAGTGAAAGTATTAGACTAGATGATCTTTAAAGTCTTTCCCAAATCCAAAATCCTATGACCTAACCTATTGTTCACACCAAAATAATCTGCCAGATACATAGGTGTGATCACATCAATCTGCTACTGGGCAACCTTCAATGACTCCCTGTTGATTGTGAATAAGAGTCAATCTCTTCAGCTTGGCATTTAAAGGTCTGGAGTAATCTGGTTTCATGCTACCTTTCCAGCTTGATTTTCCCATAGTACTCACGAAGCGTTCCATGTACTAGACAAAATAGGCTTCTCTGATCTCACCCTATGCTTCCCTGACTCATACCATTTGTCTAGGTTATTTCCCTGTAACATCCTTCTTCTTCATCTCCACTATTTGGAATCTGTTCCCTTCAATCCCTAGCTCAGCAATGACCTCCCTGAAGGCTCCCCTGTTCTTCACCCAAGTAGAAAATGATCTTTCCTTGTCCATATTGTACTTAAATACTTTATCTAGGCTCTACCTTCCTTTGCCTTTATCACATTTGAACTTAATCTCACAATTACTGTGTTCAACTCTTATTTCCATTTCACTCTGTTCCATTAGATTGTAATGGACTTGGGGATTTTTGTTGTTTTTTAATCTTTGTTTCATCCCTAATGCCTAGCCCAGTGTATTCATTCCACTTGGTAGGTGCTTAACAACAGCGTTCGGTGAATTCATCTAAGATGTCAAGACGAAGGCTTCTACCAAGTTGAGGAGATCCTGTATGGAGAATTTATGGAAAGAAAAGGTCAAGAACTGCCCTGGAGATGTGGATGGGTTGCTACCTGCACAAACGGAAGAAGTATCCAAATACTATTGTACTATAAGAATTGAGGAGCAAACAGACTTCATAATAACCTGGAGAGACACATATAAACTGAGCTGAGTGAGGGAAGCAGAACCAGGAGAACCTTGTACACAATTACAGACACATCT
Source organism: Pseudochirops cupreus (assembly GCA_028627135.1). Classification (NCBI taxonomy): domain Eukaryota; kingdom Metazoa; phylum Chordata; class Mammalia; order Diprotodontia; family Pseudocheiridae; genus Pseudochirops; species Pseudochirops cupreus. Next base: position 240,796,463 of record CM053582.1, read on the forward strand.
TATGTGTGATGACTAACTTTGACAGACTGGGCTGCTCTCAGCAATGCAAGGCTATAAGACAACTCCAAAGAACTCATGACGGAAAGGGCCATCCACATCCAGAGAAAGAATTACAGAATCTGTATGCAGATTGAAGCAAACTATTTGCTCTCTCTTTTTTGTGTTATTTTGTTTCTTCTTTCTTGTTATTTATTCCATTGGTTATAATTCTTCTTTACAACTTGATTAATGCTTATTGTGAAGGTATCTGTAGAACCTATCAGACTGCATGCCGACATAGTGGGGAAGGGGGAGGAAAAGGAGGGGGAGAAAATCTGGAACTCAAGGGATTCTGGAACTGAATGTTGTAAACTAAAAGTAAATTAATAAATAAATAAATTTTTAAAAATAAAAATAAAAAGAAGTATCCAAACCAGTAAGAACATAGTAACCACAAGTATGAAAGTATTATTGGTTATAATAGCTGAATGAATAGATACATTTCCAAGGGACGTTGTGGAAGCTCCTCCTCTTTTCACTGACATACAAGCTTTTGTTTTTTGATGTCATTCTGTGCTTGTCAGCTACAAATGTATTTCCCTCCCCCACTGGCTCTTTCCAGGCAGGCAGAGGTACTGGCTCAGACTTGTGGGTTAAAAAGTACTGTATCTGAGAGCTCATGAGAGATATTTCCCAGACTACTTTCAGCCATAGGCCCCACCAACAGAAGCACATATATTGATCATTCCTACAAAAAATGTTCTTGAGACCCACTGGCAGATGACAATGATGAGGAGGAGGAAGAAGAGGAAGAGGAGGATGACAACCTGCATCATCTACCTGTGTGAGCTCAGGCAAATCAGGCACTGGTCCTGAAGTGTTCCTTCAGTAACCTTCTTGTTCCTCCATGTCTTCATCTATAAAATGATGGGGTTGCGTGAGACTTTGTGGACTCTTCCAGCTCTAAATCTATGTTCCTATGATATTTTGCTTTCCTCTTTTTCTCATGGTGGGGCAGGTCTCAAGGATAACAAGAGCCAACAAAGCACCTGATATCCCACTGGTGCCAAAACAGGCAGTCAATAAAGATTTATCAGTCACCTACTACATGCCAGGCACTGTGTTAAGCACTGAGGATACAAAGAGGAGTAAAAGAAAAAGAAAAAGAAAAATATATTGAACCTTGTCCCAAAATGGTGAAACCAATATTATCTCAATCCCTAGTGTGATGCAGTGGGAGAAAGCACATCTAGAGTCTGTGCTTGACTTCCAACTCCAAAGCTCTTTCTACAGCCCTTCTGTTGCATTATAAAGGAACTAGACCACTGAGGATTGACTCCAGGATTTCACCATTAATTTTCTGTACCACCTTGAACCTCATTTTATTTTATTTTATTTTATGCTTTTTTGAGGGGGGAGGGCAGGGCAATTGGGATTAAGTGGACTTGCCCAAGGTCACATGGCTAGTAAGTGTTAAGTGTCTGAGGTCAGATTTGAACTCAGGTCTTCCTGACTTCAGGACCAGTGCTCTATTCACTGCGCCACCTAGCCACCCCAACCTCATTTTCTTCTCTTGTAAAATAAAGGTCCTGGCATCTAAGGTTCCTTCCAAATCTAACATTCTAGGAGTCTTTAGTTTTTTAATAAACTATTTTATACTAAGGGATATTTATTCTTTTACATCAAAAGACTTAATAATATTCTCTCTTCTAGGTTTTTCCATGTTAAAAGACAATCAATAAATCAATTAATCAACAGCATCTATTAATCTATTAAGAGCTAAACACTATGCTAAATTCTGGGAATACAAAGGGAAAAGCAACTTACATTATAATATTATAATAATGTTAAATTAATATAATTATATAATTGACATCACATATTAGCATATCATATTATTAATACAATTAATACTATTCTATTATAATAATATTAAATTAACATAATTATGATATAATTATTATAATTGGAAGACAAATTATACAAATTAGATACAAGGTAGTTTTCTTAACCCAAAGAAATGAATCCACAACTAGAAGATTTTCAAGTTGCTGTGGTTGATGTGGAAAGATACTCTTGGGCCTCCCTGGCACACAGACAAACTTTTACCTTGTCTGTGCACCAGGCCAGCCATGTTGCTACCCTTATTTGCTTCTCTGGCTCTGGACATAGCCAACCCTCCCCCTCAGGACAGCTGCAACATTAGGAGCCTGGCTTACTTGGATCCCAGGTTTTAACACAGGATTGTTTCCTCCTCTCCAGTTCCTCACACCCTGGTAGGGCAAAAGGTACTTTCTACACTATGCCCAGGGCTAAGGCTTGTTGGTCTCAGTTGGTGAAGGGTGGAAAAGCACAGGAATGGGAGGTACATCGAGAAGGTCTTTTCTCCCCTGAAGCAGGGGAGGGAGTGGGGGGTGGGGGGTGGGGGAGGAGGTCATGACAGCAACTGCAATAGACCAGAGGAAGGAGTAAGGATCGGAATTACCAGAAAATCAAGAATTACACACACACACACACACACACACACACACACACACACACACACACACGAGATCATAATTGGGAAATCGAATCCAATTAGGAAACTACTCAGCTCTGCACAGAAATAACAGCACTCCGTAAGGCATAAGATAATTGCGGCACAATCTTTTTCACGCTCTATGCGCCATCCTGACATCTGTGGATTGCGTTATGAACCTATTTGGTGTAATTCTCTTCTCCCCTGGGGGGACAGCATCTTGCATGTGCCAGAGAGGCAGAGAAACATTGGGAGCAATTTTCCCTTCCCTTCCCTTCTCTTCCCTTCCCTTCCCTTCCTTTCTCTTCCCTTTCCTTCCCTTTCCTTCCCTTTCCTTCCCTTCCCTTCCTTTCCTTTCCCTTCCCTTCCCTCCCCTTCCCTTCCCTTCTCTTCTCTTCCCTTCCCTTCCCTTCCCTTCCTTTCTTCTATTGGTTTGGACCTCCAATCCATGAGGAGTACTTAAATGTGACTTAGGAATGAATACTAGTCAAGGCATATGTCCTTCTTCTTCCCCTACTCCTAAGGCTGGAGGCAGTATTATATCGAGGAAAAAAATGACTGGGAAATACAGAGACTACTCTGACAATCCAGGCTGTCACTGACTAATTGTGTGACCTTGGGCAAATCATTTCACCTCTGGAACTGTTTTTTCATCTGTATGATGAAAGGATCAAACTGGATGACCACAAAGGCCCTTTCCAGCTCTAAAATTCTGTGATTCTTTAAAGGATAACCCATGTAAGTGGCACCAAATTTATTCATGTGCATTCATATTCTTTCAACAAACCTTAACATTTAAATAATATGTAATTATATGTATATTCTACATAATGCATATGTGCATATAAATAATATATATATATATATGGCCCAAATCTATTATTTGATCCATGTGAGGAACTCCTCCCTACACCACTGGGTTAAATTTTAATCTACTGGATTAAAATTTCTAGTCTTAGAGAGTTGCCTGAGTTTAAGTGATTTTACTTATGGTCAGTTAGCTAGCATACATCAGAAGCCTCTATGACTGTCCTGCTATTAAATATATCACATTGACATTGTATAGTCCTGTAATAGTAATGTAATTTGATCCCTTTGTATTAGCAAAGCTAACAGGTACTTAGCACTTAGTAATTAATCAAGCCTCTGTTAAAGAAACAGAAGGTGTGAACCCCTGTTGCTGATGCAACAGGAAGTTGCTGATGTAAAAGGAAGTTGCTGATGTAAAAGGAAGGGGCAGAACAGGGAGGAGCTAACAGGTATATAAGGAGAAGCCTTAGCTGGAATTTCAGATCTTCTTGGAGCCAGGTTCTGGAGGCTGAGAAAGAGAGGCCCAGGCTGGAGAGAATGACTTTTATTTTGAGAACCTGAATGAAGTGATTTTGATTCTGGGAACCAGCTGAAACTTCTGCTGAGTCTGAGGGCCAGCTGGAGCTGCTGAGAGGCTGCTGAGAAGCTGCTGAGTCTGAGGGCCAGCCATGCTGCTGAGGATATCTGAGGACCAGCCAGAGCTACAGAAGACTAAGGAAGCATGACTGTGGTGCCAGTATTTTGTCTGTTTATGGCTTTGTTAAGCCTTGACTTCCAGGGAATAGAGACTGTGAAGGATTTAAGGTAGACTGGACATTGTGAGCTTCAGTGTGGTACAGTAACTACATGGAGAGCTGGACAAGGAACTGGGACCTGTCTGCCTTTGAACCCAGGTGACAGTTCAATGAATCCAGGTAGGAGCTGGGACCATGGAAGGGGATCCAGGGAATCTGACAGCCTACCCCAAGTCAAGATGAAAAGACCTCTTCATGAATACTGAGTAGTGACTGACCCTGATGTGAGGTTTTGATGGGACTCACTTTGGGAAGAGTTGTGTGATTTGGCCAGATGAGATTCTGGGCGGCCATTGAGCCCCCCTGGCTTTGAAAACCCAGATGTTGGTGCTTCCCTCTCTGGTAACTAACTAGGTATGGATGTAGTGGTGAGACAGCTGGAAGCCCTGTCTGCTGAATTGTGTAATTTATTTGTGATTGTACTTTGTGATTGAATTAAGGACTCTGTGATTGACTAAATGAATATACTATCCATGGGTGGATTACTTTGGCTTTTGTATTTTGTGTCTCTTAAGGAGGCAAGGATGATTGAATGATTGAGTTGATTGAATGATTGAGTTACTAAGTGATTGACTAAATGATGATACTTTGTTCAAAACTATGTGACCACTGTGGTGAAAACTATGTGGCCATTTTAGTGATAAGTTGTTGTGAATGCTATATTTTGATTTTTTGTGATAAGTTGTAATCTTGATTTTCTGTGAATGTTTAGCTCTGATTTGTTATTGAATAAATAGAGAGTTTGCTTTACTGTGTAATCAGAACCTTGAAAGCTGTTCACAGCAGCATTCTTCTGGAAAACTGCTCATTTGTGGCTTTACAATATGTTTTCTATTTATCTGGGGTATATTCTGTATTCTGCACCATAGTCCTAGACTTACTCTTTGCAGGCAAGGGCTCATCACAGTGACTTTATAGAAATTTGCCTTTGAAACCCCCTTCATCCTCTTCCTGTGCTGTCTTTACCTGGGATCCAGTGCCTTGTACTGGTCCAAGTCCCTCTTACTACAAAGGAATTTGATTTAATGAATTCATTCATACCAGAGACTTACTCCATCTTGTTAGTATACTTACTATATGCCTAGCACTGTAAAGAGTAACATGGCGGGTGTAAAAGATAGAATGACTTAGGTAAGTCACTTCCCTTTTCTGAGTCTCAGTTTCCTCCTCTGTTCAAGAAGAAAGTTAGACTAGGTAGGCTCTGAATTTTGAAGCCCCTCTAGTTTTAAATCCTGTGATCTTCTGACCTCTGGCCCCAGCAGGGTACTTTCAATCTAGTTGGGGATATATGACTTCCATAAAACAATAATAACAAGGCAGTATATCATGAGAGGTTAGATTGCAAAGCAAACAACCTTCTATGAGACACAGAGAACCCTCAGAGAAAGGGATTACCGAGAAGAGAGTCTGAAATGGGCTGAAATCATTGGTGGGCATAGACCCAAATAATGCTATGACTGATGATGGCACTATTTGCTTTGAGGCATCTTGGTCTAGAGGAAAGAATACTGGCTATGACATCAAAGGAGCTGAGTTTGAATCCTATCACTTCCAACTGATCCTTTTTAAGACTGTATGGCCCTGGCCAAGTTAACTAGTCTCTCTAGAACTCAGTTTCCACATCTGTCAAGTTAAAAGGCCTGGAGTACATGACCTCTAAGGTTCCTTCCAGTTTAAAATCTGTGATCCTTGGTGGGAAGCATCAGTTACCTGGGTTACTTTACAGAAAGGGGAAAGGGGGTGGGGAGGTCACAGAATTTGAAATGGAAGAGACTTTTAGTAACTATTTCACCCCATTCCCCTTACAGATGAAGACACTAAAGTCAAGAGAAATTAAGCAACTTCCCCAAGATCCCACAGCTGGAAGGAGCAGAGACAAGAGTCAAACCCAGGTTGGCAGTCTCCTCATCTATAAAAAGAAGGGGTCAGACTCAGTGACTTCTAAGTTTCCTTCCATCTCTAAATCCAGGACCTCCTGAAACTTGAGCGCATGATTTGACAGGATCCTGGCAAGTTAGCTGAGGATTTCAGCTGTGCTCTACAGATGAAAAATTATGTATATTTATATGTATATATAATTTCATATATACATGTATATTTATATACATTTATCTATAAAATTTATATGTACATTTTTATATAAAATTTTATATATACATAATTATCTATATATATTTATGTGTACACATAGTTTCTACATTATATATACATGCATTTATATGTGTACATAGAAACATATACAATGAATATATACACACATGTGTATATAGGTATACACATACATGTATATATACACACATATGTATATATGTATACATATACATACACACAGACATATATTGGTTGTTATCCTTCATTCTTGAAGAGGACCAGAATTACATCACTATGTTGTAGTCAAGGTACACTGTGGTCTGACTGTGACTGATTAAACCAATACAAACTCGGAAGGTTCTACACCACAGGTCAGGCACAAATAATCCATATGAACATTTGGAGTGGAGATGTCTCTAAATTTGCACATCTCACATTTCTTTCAAGCTGCTGAAATTCTGCTTTGCTCATAGAGCATAGTACCTTCTTTGATGCGGGTAACGTCATGCTGGGCAGTCCTGTACCAGTGTCTCCCATGTCTCACAATCAATACCAAAGTTCTTCAGAGAGACCTTGAGAGTGTCCTTGTATTGCTTCTTCTGGCTTCTTTGTGAGCACTTTCCTTGTGTGAGTTCTCCGAAAAATTGTCTTTTAGGCAAATGTACGTTTGGCATTAGAACAATATGGTCAGCCCATAGAAGTTGCACTCTCTGCAGTACACATACATACATATACACATATGTATCTGTGTGGGTATGTATATATGTATATAAATGCATGTATGTATGAATGTATATACATATATGTGTGCGTGCGTGCATATGTGGATGTATACATACATGTGTTTCCCAAACTGACTCTGTGCTAAGATCTGTGTATGTTGGAGTTGAGGGAGGAAAGTGTTAATTTTCTTTTCTAGTTAGAAACAAAAATAGATTACCCTCAAGTTGTCTCTGTCACCTTGGTCAACCCTGAAGGCCAGCTGAGAGGTATCCCTGGCATTCTTTTCTCCCTGGGCCTTTCCTTGGAGTGGAAGTTGGGGAGAGGAGGGAGGTTGAAGCTGCTAACTGAATTCTGCCATTTCAATTTTCTTCTTGTCAGGGGAAATAGAAGGAGAGAAAGAATGTAAATATCAGTGTTTGCGAACAGTGAGTGCTGAGGACATCCACGGATGGATTCAGGCTGTCTGAGGAGGAATACTTGTGTGATGCTGCCCCATTATCTCTATGACAGAAGGTATACCAAGGGTGTGGATAAACTGACCTCCTGACACATGCTGATTTTTTATAATTAAACTAATCTCCCTTAAATAGTATTTTCAACATGTCACTCCGCTGCTTAGTGATCCAGAGTAAGCCTATTGAAGCAGCTTAGAGTCTTCATCCTGGCATTCAAGGCTTTCTATAATCCGATCCAATCTAACCCACCCAGAATGTACCCTTGATTCAAATTGGGTCAGTTCTAGTCTAAATAAATTTCCCATGACTTGCTCATTGCTGCCTCCATACCTTTGCTTCTCTCTCTCTCTCTCTCTCTCTCTCTCTCTCTCTCTCTCTTCTCTTCCCCTTATTAGGAATATGCAATTCATTCTAATTCAACAAATATTTCTCAATTATCTACTATGTGCAAGGTATTGTGGTATAATAGATACTCCAGCCTTAGCGCTACAAAGACTTGGAGTGGGAAGGTCCTGTCCCTGATACGTACAATCTGGGTGAGCATGCTAGGTAAATAGTAAGCACTCTATTCCATACCATGGGAAAATAACAACCTCTCAGGCCCCCTAGGCAGGTTTCAAAGACTAATAAGCCAATCTGCATTGGTGGAGGGAGTTTCTACATTGAATTCCCCTGAAATGATGAAATCACAGACCCAGAACCTCTCCCTACCTCCCCCCAAAAGAATGTACAAAGTACCTTGCTAGCCCTGGGTGGACAAAGATGAAAAACCATATAGTCCCTGACCTCAAGGTTGAAACCTAATGGTTGGAAGAGGGTAAGAGACAGATGGCACACACACAAATAAGTGTGTCTCAGGGAAGGGTGATGGGAGCAAAGGAAAGATGGTTTATTGGAAAGAGAGATGGATGTGGAGTCAGAGGACAACTGCCAACTTACTAGCTATGTGACCTTGGGCAAATCACAGCCTCTTAGGTCTAAGAATCCTCATCTAAAATAAGGAGGTCTGAAGACCTTTCCAGTTCAAAATCTACAATCCTTTGATTATACATTCCAAAGTACTCTGAAAATTTTGGGAAGGAGAGATCATTTTCAATTTGGGAGTGGGGGGTTTCAGGGGTAATGCAAGGAGTAATGAGGAAAGGCTTCATGGTGAAGTTTGCATTTGAGGTAGGCCTAGAAGGATTTCAACAGATGGAGATGCAAAGGTGTTTATTTCAGGCAATGAAGAACTAGGGGATGGGGGGAGAAGGGGGCTTTTCAAGCCCAATTGATACAAGAGAGAATAATTTGACTGGGATATAGAAGAAGGGGTGAAAGTCTCAAAATGGAGCTTGAAGTCAACTTGTGGGGAACCTTAAGTGGCAGACTGAGGAGTGTGTGTGTGTGTGTGTGTGTGTGTGTGTGTGTGTGTGTGTGTAATTATAGCTCCTTGAGCAAAAGACAGACCTATATTTTAGCAGCTCTGTGAAGGATGAAGTGAAATCCAAGAGACTACAGACAAGAAGACTAGTGAATAAGCTATCACTGCTGTCTAGCTGAGAGATGATGAGGGTGTCTGAACTAGAGTATTATCAAAATATTAGAAGGAGACATGTGGAATAGATGGGGGGAGAATCAACAGAACTCAGCAAGTGATTAGTAAGGAAAGGAGAAGGATCAAAGATGACCCCAGGGATGTGAGCCTGTGTGCCTGAGAGGATGGCGGTGCCATTAACAGAAATCAGAACTTAGAAAGATGAGCAAGTTGATAGGAAAGTGTTTAGGTTGAGACACAGTAAATTTGAGGTACCAGAAAGAAATTTGGATGGAGCTATCTAAAAAGCAGAGGAAAAGGCCACTGATAAGCCAGAGCAGGTCCGGAGGTGGGTGACCAGCATGGTGAGAGGACCAGAGACCACAGTATACAGGGATCACTGAAGGGACTGGGAAGGTTTATAAGGGAGAAGGGAAATCTTAGTGTGGTGGTTCTCAACCTTCCTAATGCTGCAACCCTTTAATACAGTTCCTCATGTTGTGGTTACCCCCAACCATAAAATTATTTTCATTGCTACTTCATAACTGTAATTTTGCTACTGTTATGAATCTATCTGATATGCAGGATGTAGTTTCATTGTTGCAAATTAAACATAACCCACAGGTTGAGAACCGCTGCAGGCTTAGTGAGAGGCCATGATGGGTGCTTCAAGTATTTGACGAGCTGTCATGGAAAAGAAATGAGATTTAGTTAACTTGGTTTCAGCAGATAAAATAGAAGCAACATGGGGAATGTGCAAAGAGACAGCTATTAGCTCAATAAAAAAAGGGGGAAGCAATTAGAGCTATCCAAAGTAGAAGGAACTGCTAAAGGTAAGGTGGTAAGTGCCCCTCACTGAAGGCCTTCATTTGTTGAGAGGGCAGGATGGTCCATTGGAAAAAGCATTGACTTTGGAATCACAAGACCTAGATTTACTATCTATGTGAGCCTAAGCAAGTCACTTACCTTCCTTGGGCCTGTTTTCCCATCTGCAAAAGAAAAGCTTTGGACCAGATGGCCCCTGAGGTCCTTCCAGCTAAGTGACACAGAGCACAGAGCTCTGGACCTGAGTTCAAACCCAGCATCAGACACTTAATAGCTATGTGACCCTGGGTACATCATTTAACCTCTGTCTGCCTCAATTTCCTCAAATTTAAAATGGGGCCAATAATAGCACCCACCTCCCAAAGTTATCACAAAAAATCAAATAAGATGCCATTTGTAAAAGTGCCTGGAAAATAGTAGGAGCTTCATAAAGGCATGTTTCCTTCCTTCTAGCTCTAAAACTATGATTATTTGCCCAAGTCACACAAGAAGTCTACTTTATTATGTGTGTGTACATATATATAATATATACATGTATGTATGCATATATGTATATATATACACACATACATATATCTATATATGAGTGTGTATATGAGAGAGACAGAGAAACACAGAGAAGCTATTAAGAAAAAGAAAATTCAGGCTGGATATCGGGGGGAGGGGGATCCCTTTAAATGTTGTTGTTCAGTCTTGTCTAATTCCCCATGACCCCAAATGGCGTTTCCTTGTTAAAGATACCAGAGTAGTTTGCCAATTCCTTCTCCAGTGAATTAAGGCAAACAGAGGTTAAGTGACTTGCCCAGGGTCACACAGTTAGTAAGTGTGTGAGGCTGGATATGAACTCAAGTCCCCTAGCTGCTCCAAGCCCAGCACTCTGTCCACTGAGCCACCTAGCTATCTCCTAAAAATCAGAGCTGCCCAAAAATGAAATAGCTAAAGATCCAGTTTAGAAGTACAATCCATACCCCCTACTCCGGGAGATGACAATGTCTCTGTTTTTCTAGGTTGTCCAAGAAAAGATAGATGAGCACCGGTGAGCAGGCATAGTAGGGATTTGTTTGGATGATAGGTTGGGTTGAGGATTGCCAAGATTATTTCCAGCTCTAAAATTCTGTGAGTCTGGGACAAGTATGGGTTGAAATTTAATGTATGGTCTCTAAGCTTCCTTCCAGCTTTACACTGCTGTAATTCTTTGACAAGAAGATGCCAGAATCCAATGGAAATACTTGATCAACAGATCAAGATTAGGGAGTCACCTTCATAAATATAGAAATGTGAGTCATGGAAGTATATGAGATCACCAGGGGTAAGCTCTTAGGGAGCATAGTGGATATGCTGTTTCCTCTTCTCCCACTAGCCAAATCTTCTCCATCCTTCAAGACTTCATTCAAGTTCCATCTCCTCCTTTGAAGCTTTTTCCTCTACTTTTACAACCCCGGGGACCTATCTTTCCTCTGAATTTCCTAATAATTACTCACATTTGTTGTTCAGTCATTTCAATCACGTCTGACTCTTGGTGACACCATTTGGGGTTTTCTTGGCAAAGAAGTTTGTGATTTGTCATTTTCCTTCTCCAGTTTATTTTACAGATGAGGAAACAGAGGCAAACAGGGTGAAGTGACTTGATCCAGGTCACTTGGTGGCTAGTAAGTATCTGAGGTCATATTTGAACTCAAGTCTTCCTGACCCCTGGTTCTAATGCTCTATCCATTGCATCTCCTAGCTTCCCCTAATCACCAACATTTACAGGGTGTTTAAAATTTACAAAGTACTTAATATAGAATATTTGTTTCTTGCTCACAATAGCTTCAAGCCTCAAAAAAAAGTCTCTTATTATAATTCAAATGCCCCCTTCTGGGAGGGTGACACTAATTTTAGGGAGATTAACTGACTACTATGGGAGCAAATGTGGGGAGAAGGAAGGAGAGGAAGTGATACATTGGGTGTCCCAGGAAGGGGAGACAGGTGCAGAAAGGAAAGAAGGGGAGCATTGAAAGTAAATTTCACCAGTTTCACTGATGGCCTTCTTCTACTGTCCCCCAAGGGGATATATGACCACCTACAATGCCCCCAGACTAGGCACACAGTGCCCAAATGCCAAATATCTAGAAAATTCGCAGGGATTGACTGAGGCAGAAAAGCAAGAATGTTATACTGGAAATGAAGAGGGAAAAAAAATCACCTGATACTGTCTCTGAGACCTGAGGTAAGTCATTTAATCCATTTGGGCCTCAGTTTCCTCCTCTGTAAAAAGAGCAGGCTGAGTTAGACGATCCTTAGCATCTCTTTCATCTCTAACATGCCATGATCCTGTTCTATTTTAACTACATCAACTTGGCAGCACGTAGAGACAACCTTTTTAAAACAGCCAGTTTAGAAGCACAGTCCACCCCCCAGCCCATTGTTACTGAGGGCCTGAGCTCTTGAAGTAAGCTCAAGGTAGATAAACAACTGGAGGCATGTGTCGAAACCTGCCAGGTGGGGCTGCGGTTTCCCCAGTATCTTTATCTTTGCAACGATCTCTGGGTGTTATTTTTTTTTTGGTTGTTGGATTGTTATATTTTGTTTGGTTCCCCCCCCTTACCCTCCCCAAGTTTGTTCCCTGCATGGGGGGTCTTGTTTCTAAGGCTCACTCACCTTTCAAGGTCATAGGAAGACAAGATGATGGGTCTGGAGTTGGAAGGACCCTTAGGGGTCATCTAGTCCAGCCCCCTGGTTTTCCATTTGAGGGCCTACAAGCCCAAGAAGTTGGATGATTTGTCCAGGTAGGATGTTACAGAGTAATCATTTGAATCTAAGACCTCTAAGTCTAAATTCTGGACTCTTTCCATATCATATTGCCAAATATAAGATGGTGCTTGATGAAAGACCTCCTTTTTTTTTTTAGTTTATGGAATAAAAGAAGCATTTCCATAACATAGTATAATAAAAATATGATTGCACATGAAACTGCACATCTGTTATGTACAATTTGCTATTTCTTTTAAATATATATTAGAATTGTCATGTAAATTCCCTTTTTTCTTCCTTCCCCCTCCCCCCTTTGCCATCCCCATTCCCAGCCCTAAAGACCTCCTATCATTCGTCTTTATATGCCTGATAATCTTGTCTTCTCAAATAGATTATAATCTTTCTGAAGGTAGGCTTCACTTCCTCCTAAGACACCCCCCCCCATAACTAGCATAAAATAGGTATTCCATAAATACTCGATTGTTAACTGGCTGATTGGCTGACTGGTGAACAAGGCATCTGAGTTCAGGAAGCAGAGCTCTGAGACCACATGCTCTAGCTGCCTATGGATCCTACAAGAGCTCTGAGATCACAGACTGGAATTCAAGATATCCATGGTACAGTGAGAATACCACTAGATTTGTAGTGAAAGGACCTACATTCAAATCTGGTTTTGCCACTTCCCAGAGTAATCTTGACCCCTTAGGCCACAGCTTCTCATTCCTAAAAAGAGGGTGTGAAGACGATTTCTAAGGTTCCTTCCAGTTTTGAATCAATGATCATTCTTCTGTTTTTCTAGTGCTGTGCTTTGAGGAGAATACCCATAAAAGACAGGAGTAGATAGACCATTCAGGATTCATTTACTCAACTAATCAGGGTGGTATAAGAGCTGAAAATTATACACAGCTTAAAGTTTTACAAGTACTATGTATTATCTCATTTTGTTTTCACCACAACCCTGTGAAGTAGGTGTTATTGTTATTATTCCCATTTCACAGATAAGGAAACTGAGGTTAAGCCAGATGAAGCAATTTGGCCAGAGTCAAGCAAGAGATGCTCGAGCCCAGATTCAAAGTCAGGCCTTCCAGACTCCAAGTTCAGCCCTATGGAGAATCTAGGCTAGGCAGCCAACAGACCTGGGTACTTTTTTCAGCTTTACCATTGACCTTGGATTCCTTGATGAAAAGAGTCAGGTTGTATCTCAGTATCTTCCCTGATGCCTTGCATCTGGGAGGTAATTGGTGTTTGTTGAATGAAGACATGATGGACTCCCTGTGCTTCAGTCTTCTCACCTGTAAAATGAGGGATTTGGACTTGATGACCTCCTAAGCTCCCTTCTAGTTCTAAAGCTGTATTGACTCCAGAGAGCCTGCTTTCCCAGTTCTTTGCCCCTCTCCTGCAGCTGGCTGCCAGGCCAGGTTCAATAACAATGGTGATGATAATCATAACAACATTCTTCAGTACTTGAGGAGCATTCTTCTTCCAAGGTATGAGATTTGTAACCCTTCCCCACACAGTCCATCATTCATTCTGACAGCACACTTGGTGTGCTAAGAAAGGGACAGGTGTGATTACTCTTCCTTTTCTGTCACCCATACAAGTATTGAGAAATCTCTGCTCATTTACTATTAGTCTGTTTAGTGGTGGAATGGTGATGGTGGGGCAGGGTGGCAGAGAGGGAACCAACCTGTGGCAAAGAAGGTAATGGCACCAATTGCTAGGTGACTTGGGCAATTTTCCCCGTACCCCCAATCAGCTACTGTTATATCCAAATGAAAAAACTCACTTCCTCCACAAAGTCTCCTCTGAAAATTGCCCTTCAACAAGGGTGGGCATGATGTAGGTTTGAGGCTTGCTTCACTGTGCTCTTTTTAAAATTTTCGTTGTGATTTGTTTAGTAACTTTAAACTTAAAATATAGTTTTAAATAAAGTTTGGACTTCTTAAAAAAAAAAAGTAAGAACTGTGCCCGGCTAGCCTTCAGAGTCCCGCCTGGGCGGCCAGCCTTGACTGGCTGCCTCGCTACGCTGTCCAGCTTCCTCGAGTACCTACTCGCCGCACTTCGTACTCATCCGCGGCCACAAAGTGGGGCTCATGAAGCGCTGCGGGCAACTGTTCATCGTCGCCTACGTCATCGGGTGGCAAAAAGGCTAGCCAGATACTGACCCAGTTGTCAGCTCCATTACCACAAAGGTGAAAGGCGTGGCCTTGACCACAATATCTCTGACCTGGGGCTCCGGATCTGGAATGTGGCGGATTATGTGGTCCCGGCTCAGGAGTGATGGTACCACCCACTTCCTGAGTCGATAAATCCAAAATGCAGAATAAGAGAGACATTTTCAGACATGTTTTGTCCTCCCGGGCTGAGCAGAATACATCAAAGACTGCCTCTGCAAGACAGTCCTTCAAATATCTGAAGACTTCAATCATGACCTTTCCCTTGTGGGTCTTCATTTCTCCAGGCCAAAGAGCACACATGCCTTTTACACCTTTTTGGAATAACCAATGTGTTAGCCATCCCTCCCAATCTAATGACGCCTGCCAGTGTGATAGGCATTCCATGCCTATCCTCATTCCTGTCATTGATAAGAATATTAAATCACAAAGGCCAAGCACATGTTTCTCTTCTGGAGCTGTCCATGGGAGTGACAACCACCCGCTAATTGACTACTCTTTGGGTCCAGCTTTTTTGAATCTACCTAACTATACTATCATTTAACACCTGTTTCTATCTTGTCCACAAAGATTGTATGAGAGACTTTGGCCCTTTCAATTCTGAGATTTTGGAATTCTTAAGTTAAAAGACATTGTGATTAATTATAAGAAAAATGCAAATCAAAACAACCCTGAGGTTTCAGCAAATTGGCAAAGATGGAAATAGTAAATGTTGGAGGGGTTGTCAAAAGATAGGTTGTAGTTCAGCCTTTCAGTTGTATCCAACTGTTCATGACCCCACGAACCAAGGCAAACCTGGCCCAATGCTGAATGTGGGGGTTTCTTGGCACAGATATGGGAATGGTCTTTGACTTCTCTCTCCAGTGAATCACCCTTTCTCAGAGTTCTCCACTATGACTTGTCCATCTTGGATAACCCTGCATGGCATAGCTCATAGTTTCATTGAATAATACACACAATGATACAGGAGGTGAATGTATTGTTAGTGAAACTATGAATTAGTACAACTTTTCTGTAAAGCAATTTGGAACTAAGCAAATAAATGAATAATATGTCCATTTTTAAAAGTAAGTAAAATGAAAATTAAAAACTTTGCTGAACTGCATTGAAACTGGTCTGGACAACTCTACAAGCCTCAGGATGGAAGGAGATACCTAAACTCAGAGAAAGATATAGAAAGACTATAGTTTAAATGGAGACTGAAGCAAAACTCGTTATCTTTCTCTTTCATGTCTGGTTTTGCTTTTTTTTTTTTTTTCTTTTCCCAGTGATCACTCATTGGTTACAACCCTTCTATATGACCAAACTATTGTACAAT
>CM053582.1:240812898-240838041 GCA_028627135.1 Pseudochirops cupreus
GGGGGGGGGGGGAAGGGAGGGGAGAAAATCTGAAACTCAAGTGATTGTGGAACTGAATCTTGTAAATTAAAAGTAAATGAGTAAATAAAAAAAATTAAAAAAAAAAAAAGAAACTGGTCTGGAAATGGTAGGTCACACTTCCAGGTCAGCCAGTCCCTGACTGATTACAGATTCACTGCTTTGAGGAACCAATGGGAAGCATCAATCTCTAACAGCAGTTTCTGTCTCTTTTAAAGCTATCTCCCCTTCTTTTAGCCCGTCCAGTTTTTAACAAATTGAAACATTGCATTCTGGTCCCATTTTCTGCAGAAAGAAGTGATCCTTCAGCCCTAGCTGAAAGTGATATCTCTATCCTCAAACTTTTTCAGAGTACTTCTCTTTGTCATTCTCAGATTCTATCTACAGTGTACGGTGCTTATTTGTCCTACTCTTTCTAGTAGACCATCAGCACCTTGAGGACAGGGCCTGTGTCATTTTTTTTCATTTGGTAATGCTAGGGTAACCCTATAGGCACCAAGCTAACCCCATGGTTGCCCTTTCTCTTTCTTTCCTGCCAAGTACTCCAAAAGTATAGTGTTGTTAAGTCATGTCCAACTCTTCATGACCCCATTTTGGAGTTTTCTTGGCAAAGATACTGGAATGGTTTGCCATTTCCTTCTCCAGTACATTTTATAGATTAGGAAATTGAGTTTAACAGGATTAAGTGACTTGCCCAGGGTCACTCAACTAGTAAGTATCTGAGGTTGGATTTGAACTTAGGTCTTCCTAACTTTAGACCCGATGCTCTAGCTGTCTTGTATGACAGATATTTAATAAATGTGCATTGAATTGAACTAGAAGACATGAAGTCTCCTAAGGTGACTATAGTACCTGAAGGTACAGTCTCCAGCCTTGAAAGTGTCAGTTGCTACCAGCCTTAGTTTTCTCATATGTTTAAAAACAAGGGGGGTGGGGAGGAAAGATTGGTGGGGGTTAGGGACTGGGGGGGAGGTAATACCTCCTCATGGATCTATTATGAAGCTTAAATTAGTTGACGTATATAAAATACATTGAAAATTTGGGGGGGGGGGTGGGGGTTGGGATTACTGTAGAACCTTTAACTTCATTAAGGTATGGAACTCTATGGTGATGAGCCCCTGCTTAGCAAACTGCATACAGGTTTAGTACTGCCTGTGGCTATAAAAGGTTAAGTGACTTTCCCTGGGTTTCACAGTTAGGACTTGAATTCAGGATTTCTTTCCCAAGGCCAGTGCTCCAGCTAATACACCATGCCATCTCTTTTATAAACCTTTAAGTGCTATACAGATGTTAGTTGTCATCGACGCTGCTGCTGCTGCTGTTTATTACATGAGAGGGACCACTGAGCAGCTGGAGCTGGTGCAGAGACTCAGTTGGACTGGGGACTATCTATGGGTTTTTCCACTTTGTTGAATTTTGAAAATAGATGTGTTATTACTAGGGCATTTGGGGGGAATTGTTCAAATATAGATTTGTCCTCGATCTACATAAACATATAAGCTAGCAATATAAATTATTTGTGCTGTAAAGGTATCTATTTAGTACATACTTTTCAGTCTTTATGAGTCCTTAAAGAAGTATCTGTTGCCTGAGCTGAGAATCTAATTCTTCTCTGCTATGCTTGCTTGATTACTGGACCAGGAATTGAACCGTTTTTTTTAGGGGAAAAATAGTACAACATAGTGAAAGGGGCATTGGACAACCATTCAGAACACCTAGGTTTTTATCTTGACTCTGCTGCTAGTCTTGATAGTCACTTAATATTTCTGGTCTCAGTTTCTTCATCTATAAAATGGGGGTCTGTCCTAAAATCAGAGTTGGAGGGGATCTTTGAGGTCATATAGACCTGTCTCCCTCCCAGGTAGCAATCTCCTTAATATCATCCTTAACAAGCAGCTCAGTCAGCTTCTTCTTGAACCTGTCCAATAATTCATTTGTACTTTGCTGTCTCACCTGCTTCAGAGAGCTGTTATGATGGTAGAATGAAATATCAGGTGTGAAAGCAATTAGAACTATAAAATACGAAGTGCTATCACTGCCCTACTGGGTGTTGCTATTTTGTCATATCTGACTCTTCCTGGACCAAACTGTGCATGGAGTTTTCCTGGCAAAAATAAACCACTCCTTTCTCCAGTGGTTTAAGGCAAATAGAGTGTTAAGTGAATTGTCCAGGGTCACACAGCTACCAGATTTGAACTCAGGTCTTCCTGACTCCAGGCCCAGTGCTCAATCCACTGAGCCATCTAGCTGCCTCTATTGGGGTTCAATATTCAAGAAATAGTTTTCCAACATTTTAATCCTGATTCTCTCAATCAAGCAATATGACTAATTCCTGCTCCAAGATGGGATTTGTAAAAGTTCTTTATGACAATGAGATTGAAGATTTAGACATGGAAAAGACCTCAGAAGCCATCTAGTCCAACTCCTTCATTTTACAAATGAGAAACAGTGGACAAGAAAAGGAAAGCGATTTATCTAAGGTCATAAATCTCACTAAGAATCAAGATTTAAACTGAGGTCCTCAGCCCAGTGGTCAGTCCAATGTTCTTCCTAATGTACCATGCTGCTTATATGGTGAGAAAGCTTAGATCAGTGGATGTATAGAACCATAAAAGGTTAGGCTTGAGGATGAGAAGTATATGGTACTGAGGAGAGAGAGCTGATCTCAGAGTCAAGAAAAATCTGGGTTCAGACATTGCATCTTACACATAATGGCTGAGTGACCTTGGGTAAATCATTAATTTCTCAGTGGCCCTACTAAACTTCTAGTCTATAAATTACTGAATAATTGCTGATCTGCATTGGTAGAGAAGGTTTCCTCATCTGAAATTCTCCAAATTTATGAATGAACATATCTGGAATCACACACATGTTACTGCTCCCTTCCCTTCCCCCCAAAAAGAAAAAGAATGTTAGCACCAAAAGAAACTTTAGGAAACCTCAACAGTAGTCCATCTCCTTCATTTTCTCTTCATATTCTCTGTTGAGGAAACAGAAGCCAAAAAAATTCAAGTGGTTTGCCCAAAGTCATCCAGGTGTTTAATGATAGAAGCATGCCTAGAACTCAAGAGCGCTCTCTACTATCCCACCAATGACTTGGTCCTGGAAGCACCGAGACACTGAGTTCTATTGGAAAGGACACAGGCCTTGGAATTAGTCCAGGCTCTTCCACAAAGGAGATGGGTGACCTTAGATAAGTCATTTACCCTCTCTGAGCCTTAGTTTCCTCATCTATAAAATGGGCTAACAATCCTTGACTATTGCCTTGCAGGTCATATATATGACTGAAAACAATCAGACAACCCACAATCACACCTTCTTCCTCTTCTTGCCCCTTCAGGCTCCTTCTCTCTCCTGTGCTCCCCTCCCTTTCACTCCTTCAAGGCAAGTGCTAAGGACATACTGAAGGCAGATGCACAGGAGACAGCAAACAGTCCAATGGGAAAATCAGAGAGCTTTTCTTCTTGATACCCCCAATTCCAATGGTAGTGCCATGCCTACTCAGACCCTGGAGTTCCCCACCTGCAAGCCTCCTTTCCATTTCCCCTCCCCCTCAGGCGCCCTTCAGAAGGCAGAATTATTTCTCATTAGTTTTCACTTTCAATCACAAAATTATGTTGGTGCCCAGAACCCAATGGTGTCAGAAGATGAAAGCATCCCTCACTGAGGAACATTTGGGCGGGATGATATCAGCCTAATTAAGTGGCTTAGTCTTTGCGCTGGCTTTTTTTCCTTCCTTCCCCCAAGGTCCCAATCCCCGTTGCCAAAGGGCCTGGGTCCTAGGGGAGGGTCGCCAGTACCTACAGAGGGGGTTTTCTGGTGTCTTTTTGACCCTAGCTCCCTCTCCACCCTGTGCCCCCGGCCCCCTCCAGAGAGAGATCCGAGCGGATCCTCTCTCTCCCTCCGTATGTATTTTTCGGTCAGAATTGATTGATATCTTGATTAGCAGCCAGAAGGCACTGGACCAGGTGTTAACTCTGTGCAGATTGGAGGCAGCGTTCTGTGAACTTCACACCGTATCAAAGGCAGAGACATGCTCAGTCGGAGCAAGGATCCTTTGTTTGCTTTGGCAGGGTTCGCCGCTTCCCTGGGGCCAGCGCCATAAAGGGTTTCTGTTCCGAGCCGGAGTCGTCATTGTCGAAAAATTGTCCCTCGAAAAATTAGCATGGTACAGTGGAGAATGCATAACGCCGGCGTAAATGACAGCTGCTGCCCCGAAACAATGGCGAGAAAATGGCTTTTTTTTTTTTTGCGGGGCGCCCTCCTCATCTAAAAATAACTCCCTTCTTGCCCGAAGTGGTGCTGGAGCACCGGCCAGGGAGCTGGGGGGCGAGAAGAGGCGGGGGGGGGGGGGCGCACGGAAAGGATGGAGGGCCACAGCTTGATGGAAGGGGCGGGGGTTAGGGCGGGGGTGAGTCTCTAGTCCTGGAGCTCAGGTGCCCCAACCTGCCCCTCCCTCCCAGGGTTTAAAAGGTCCGAAGTGAGTTCTCACTGATGGGATGCAGGGGAAACCTCTGGTTTCCTAGGTTTTTGTATGGTCCCGAACGATCCCTCTTGAAGAAGGGCAGCCAGCAAGCGAGTGCCCCCCGGAGAAAAAGCTGCAGCCTGGGAGCCGGCGGCTTGCTTGAAGAATCGGGAGGGTGGGGGAAAGAGGAAAGGACACACACACACACACACACACACACACACACACACACACACACACACACACACACACACATACACACACACACGCACACAAAGGTTACGTGGTTAATTGAACATCAACAGCCACGGATACGATTATATCCCCTTTGTCTATTCCACCAAATGTGTTGATGGAAAAGTAACTAGATTAACAGCGCGGAAGCCTGGATTGGTGAAGAAGAAGAAAAAAGGGGGGGGGGGGCTCCTGAATTGCGCATCCAGGGCTATAGCAGCCATGGGAAGGAAGGAAAATAGTCAATTAGAGAGGGGAGAAAAGATGGAGTGTTGTTTTGCATTTGCATAAGGGCTCCCAGTCTAACGGCAGGGGCACAATACAGCCCCCAGCTAAACGGGAGCAAGGATTTCAAAAGTAAATAAGGTTGAGTGTTGTGTGTTCGGTTTCTTAGCCTGCCCTGTCATATTGTAACTGTTGATACTAGCTTGGGGGACTGGAAAACAGCCTGGCAGGAGAAGCGCTGGGGGCTGGGCAAGGGGATGGGGGTGGAAGGCGAATGAACAGTGGCCCGGAGTCATTAGAATCTCAAATAAAAGAAAGAATCCAGCAAAGCTATGGGGGGGCATTGTCCCCGCCCAGGCCCAGGGAGGGTGTTCGCTTGTGATTGGCCGTTGGAACTCAAAGTCAAGGCCACAGAATATTCATAATCTTTTGGGGAGCAGGGTGGGGAGATTGTGCAGAAGCAGGAGGTCCCAGGATTTTTAGGGATTCTTTCCTGTAGCGTACACATCACTAAACTTAGAAGGATAGACCGACGGAGGCTAATACCGCCTATTACGGAGCAGATGACGCCTTGACTGAATGAATGGAGACCTGGGCGCCGGGGCTAGCCCTGGTAGCTGTAAGGAATCCAAGTCCAGTACCCGTTTGTCTTTCGTATTAGAATTCTGGAGTCTTAGAACTGCTGAACCCTCACGTTCTCCCCCTCACTCTTGCCTACTCAACTATCTGTCTACCCAGTCAGTGGCTCTCATCATTCACTTTTCCCTATTTTCTGATTCATCTAACCATAAACCACCCAGATCTATTATATTTGTGCGTTAATATTGTATACCTGAATGTACACACCCGTACAGATGAATATTGATGCATAGCATCTACCCGTGTACTCCAGGACCTAGGACTAAAAGGAACTTTAGGGATCATCTGACCTACTCCTTGGCCCATTTTGTGGGTGAGGAAATTGAGGAATTTCAGAAAGTCACACAAATATTAAGTGTCAGAGTCAGGATTCAAAATCAAATCTTCTGACTCCAAATCTAGTGAGTGAGGAAGAGTAAATTGTGTTGTAATGAAGATCAATTGAAGGAATTGGAGGTGTTTAACAGGGAGACATAGTACTTATAAAGAAGGACTGTCATTTGGGAGACAGAGGAACTTTGATTGGCCCCTGAGGGCTGAACAATGAGCAATGGGTTGAAGTAGCAGAGACAGATTCAGATTTGGTCGATGAGAACCAGGGGTGTGATGGACACACTTTTCAGTTTAATCTACATTATTAACATTTTCCATAACTTTCTTAAATCTAGATAAACTAATAAGCAATGAATGGAGCCCTGATTTGTAAAGTCTGCTGATTTCTAAGATGTAAATGCTCACCATGAAAATTTAGCAATTGATTGGCTCTAGCAAGTCAGTATTCGATGGCTCTGGGACACTCCTGATGAGGACTGTCCCAAAATGGAGTGTGCTACCTTGGAAGCTAATGGGTTCCCCCTCCCTAGAGGTCTTCAAGCAAAAGTCAGTTGGTTGCTCATCGGGAATGTTGTAGAAGGCATTCTCAGTCAGGTTTAGGTTGGGCTAGTTGGTTTCTGAGGTCCCCTCCAACTCAGAAAATTGACAAAGATGTAGTTGAGTGGTAAAAACACTGAACTTGGAAGTCAATGAATTGAATTTAAAATCCTGGCTCAGACAATTACTTACATGTGTGACATTAAGCAAATCACAACCTCTCTGGGCTTCAGTCTCCTCAGCTACAAAATGAAGGCATTGCCTAAATAACATCCTTGATGTTTCTATTCCAGCTTTAAATCTATGATCCTTTGGGACTGATTTTCCTCCAGCTAATGGTGACTGACACTTGGACTGAAGAAACTGATACCTCCAGTATGCCCTTAATTCTTCTCTAATGGTTTAATAGATATAATTCTTGACTTCTCAGCCAAATGGTAGGGAATGAGTTTTATCCTGCTTTTGCAACTCTCATTGAGGCTAGCACAGCGCTGGGTATATCGGTGCTTCACATTTGCTGGGTTGATGATTGATCTTGCTTCACTAAGGTAGAGTTGGCCTCTAAATGGATTAGACATGTATCTGTGTGTGCACTTATGCCTGAAACAGGCCAATTGGCATGTAAGACAAATAAAAATGTGTTTGTCACCCTGAACTTGGGTTAATACTCCTAAATAGAGAATAGCTATGAGCTAATTCATTAAATAGGTCCATATCTACATTTCTATTGTCAACTATAATCATCTGTTTGTTTGGACAAGGTCTCCTTCCTTTACGACAGGTATTAAACCTGTCAGTAAGAGATATTATACTTGAATTTGAAAAGCATGTGTGTATTGCAGCCTTAGACTTCTGACCAGGGAGCCAGTGGAAAGAGTAGCTGGCTGGCTGGCTTTGGAGTTAGAAGATCTTGCTTCATATCCCACATCAGACGCTTGGTTGCTACTTGTGTGACCATGAAGTCATTTCAGCCTTCAGTTCCCACATCTGTAAAATGAAAAGTTTGGGATGATTTCTGAGGTCCCTGAGTTAACTCTAGCCCTATGATCTATCCTTAGTCTATATTTTACTGTTCACTGTCTTCAAAAGCAAACAATGAACCATGAAACCATGACAATGAATTTCCTAATAGTCATTCTCTATTCCTCTACTTTAGCCCAGATTTGGTCAATCTATAACACAAAGATTGCTTGGGTGAATAAATACATAAAGAATACAGAGAGACTCCCACATAAAAATCGTCTTAAACAAAGTAGATTCACAACAATGTTGTTATTGTTGTTATTCCTTGGTTCTCAAAGAAGACCAATGACATCACAAGGGTGATGTCTTGACTTGCTCATGAATTGGATCTAAGTGAGGTATTGCTGGGCAAAGTTGTTGGCCTCACTCTCTCTTCCAAAGTCATCCAAGTCCAGGAGCAAGACAAAAGTTAAGAAAACTGTTGATGGCCCAGAATGCAGTGGGACACCTTCGTCTTCATAATACAACCTAACCAAACTCCACATAATATCAGTCAACCAATCATCCACATATACTATTGTTTCTTTGGAAATAACTGCTTTTACCCATTAAGATCACTTCACCTAACATTGGTGTTTTTTCCTTCATAGAACCAATAAATGATCATAGGAAGGAAAGAAAGGAGAATTTATCAAGGACTTGCTATGTGCCAGACACTGTAGAAAGTGCTTTAAAATATCTCAATTGATCCTCTCAACAACCCTGAGAGATAGGGGCTATTATTATCTCCATTTTTCAGTTGAGGAAACTCAGGCAGACAGGGTTAAGTGAATTGTCCAAGATCACAAAGCTAGTGAGTGTCCAAGGCCAGATTTGAACTCAAGAAGATGAGTCTTCCTGACTCCAGACCTGGCACTCTATCCACTGCATCACTTAGCTCCACATAAGTTTCATAAGGTCATATAAATGTCTTAGCTAAACTTCCTATCTCTCCTAATTCCCAATGCAACCACAGGTACTTAATAAATATATATTGATTTGAATTAAATTCACACTATAGGCCCTTGAGTTTGATTTTGAGGTTTGGCAAAATTCTATCATGTGTTATGAAAAGGATGTTTTGGGAGAATTTTAGGGAGTCATGATTGCTGTGGAGTCAGCATGGGTTTACCAAGGGCAAATTATGTCAAATCAGCTTCAGTTTTTATTTTATATCTATTCATAAACATTAGTCCAACACCATAGAAACCCTAACAATGTCAAGCAATGTATACTTGGATCTCCCTACATTCATCTGGGTGGGTACAACAGCTAGTTCCTGAGATAAATAGGCCAGAATTTATATTGGCATCCTCTACAATCTCTCTGTTGACCTCATCATTGGACTGAAGCTATTCTCTCGAAAGTTATCAATGATCTTATAGTTGCCAAATCTAATGGCCTCTTCTCAACCCTCATTTTTCTTGACTTCTCTGAAGCCTTTGATACAGTTGATCACATTTTTATCTTAGCTTCTCTATAGGTTTTCATACTACTCTCTCCTAGATCTCCTCCACTTGGTTCTTATCCTGGTTCTTCATCCAGGTCATGCCCATACACAATGGATGATCTACAACGATCTGCCCTAGGACTTCTCTCTCTATACTGTCTCACATGTGATCTCATCAGTTTTCATTTCAATGATCACCTCTATGCACGATTGAATTATTCTCTTCATATAGATTATTCTCAGTCCTGACCTCTCTCCTAATTTCCAGTTCCACATGACCTACTATCTCTTAGACATCTAGAATTGGATCAATTGCCTCTCTTTATAGAGGACAGAAAGTGGATTCTTGGCTGACTCCACCTAGCATCTGCTCCACAGAACAAGATGCCCTTTCCTGATAAGCTCTTCACTTCTTAACTCACCACCATGCTGCTGACTCAAACCTTGATTCACAACTCCTCTCCTCTCTGATTGGAGGGCTGGAGCAGTAGGGTACCAAACCCCTCCCAATTCCTTCCTTTATAGAGGGTAAAAACTGGACTCTCAGCTCACTCCGTTTTGCATCATTGGCTCTCCCTGGTTTCAATTCCATGGACAAGATACCTCCCTGGTGTTTCCATCCACTTTCTTGTCTCTTTTTGTGTCTTCTCTCCCCCCCACCCCATTAGATCATAAGCTCCTTGAGGGCAGGGACTGTCTATCTTTTTATTAATTGAATTCCCTGATCTTAACACAGGACCCGGCACATAGTAGGCACTTAATAAATGTGGATTGGATTGGATTAGAATTGGATGTCCCATAGGTGTTCCAAACTCATCTTTCTCCCCATGTCTTGCTAGCTTCCTTTATCTCTTCAAGGACACCACCATCTCCCCAGTAACCCAAGCTTGTCAGGGTCACCCTCATCTCCTCCTCACGCTCATTCCATATGTCCAGTCTGTGGCTGAGTATTTCCATTTCTACCTTCACGACATCTCATTTATATAACTCTTCACTCACACAGCCACCACCCTGATACAGGTTCTTATTACCTTACTCCTGGACTTCCAAATAGACTTTCAGTCTGTCTCCCTGCCTGGGTCTCTCCCAACTCCAGTCCATCCTCCACTAAAGTGCCATATTGATTTTCCTAAAGTGAAGGTCTGACCATATCACCCTCTTACTCAATAGATTCCATTGGTTCCCCATTACCTCCAGGATCAAATATAAAATCCTCTTTTTGACATTTAATTCCTGTAGTGACCTTCTCTCTTCTAACATTTTTAGTCTTCTTATATTTTGCTCCCTTCCAAGTACTTTATGATCCATCAACACCTGCCTTTTTTCCATTTGTTACACAGAACACTCCATTTCTATACCTTGTACTTTTTCACAGGCTGTCCCCTATGCCTGGCATGTTCTTGATCCTCACCTTTGTCACCAGGTTTTCCTGGCTTCCTTCAAAATAAAGCTCTAATTCCACTTTCTGTGATATAATTTGCCCCCTTTCCCCTCCCCTCCACTGTTACTGTCTTCTCTCTGCTATTACCTCCAATTTACCCCAAGCATATATCATGTATGAACATTGATACTTACATGTTGTCTCTCTCATAAGACTGTAAGCTCCTGGAGGGCAGGCACCATGTTTTTGCCTTTCTTTGTATATCCAGTGCTAAGCACAGCCCCTGTCATCATTGTAAGCACTTGCTAAACACTCAGTGACAGACTTTGGAAACCATAAACATAATGAGTTACTTATGGAGGGACTTTCTGAAAAATTTACTTAGGTCAACTCCCCCCCCAAAAAATATTTTATATGTCTTTCATATGAGATAGTACAGCTCCTCTATTTACTAGATTAAAAAGGAAAATGAGAGGAAAGCTAGCTAAAGAATATAGGAATCCACAAAGGGGTGAGGGATTTTATGAAGCCATCCTAATGCTGAGAGTAGGACCAAATTAATAGCATTTAGGCACCTTTTTTGTCTGCTTCATCAGTTTTCAATTATAAGACTCAGTCATTTAGGGCCCTGTGACTAAAGAATAAGATGGAATACTTTTAAAGAACCAGTTGGTGAACAGCTGTTCCTTGTGTCCATTGAATAGGATAAAGAAAAATAAATACTGTCACTTTAAATAAGGCATCCCCACAGAAGAAACCTTTTTTTTAAAAAAGAGCAAAACAGAAGTGACAAATCTTTGAAAACAAAAGAACAAAGAAAAATCCTACATTATGTCTGGTTCCAGAGACTTTCCTAAGGGGTATGGGCTGAAGACAAATGGCACCCACCATGTGTCACCCTCATCTCACCTGAATACTCAACATGCTGAGCTGAGGTAAAAAAAAAAAAATGAAGCCCTAAGGAGGGAAAAGAGTCACCCAAAGGGGTGAAGGAAGGAGCAGGCACATGAGGGACTCATTGTAGGTACAGG
Source organism: Pseudochirops cupreus (assembly GCA_028627135.1). Taxonomy (NCBI): domain Eukaryota; kingdom Metazoa; phylum Chordata; class Mammalia; order Diprotodontia; family Pseudocheiridae; genus Pseudochirops; species Pseudochirops cupreus. The sequence goes on from CM053582.1 coordinate 240,824,214, forward strand.
AGCTTTAGATCTGCTTTGGCACCCACTAATCCAACCCTCTCTGTCTTTCTGGAAGAGCTGCCCATCCTCTTCACACCCCTGAAGCTTAGGCCTTAGGCACCATCCTGATTGGCCTACTTTAGAATTGGCCCCGTCTGGATTTAGAGGCAGCAGGCGAGTTCAAGTCAAACCTTGGCCCCAAATCCAAGGCAGGCTGTAAGCCTGGACCTTTGTCTGGATCATATAGGCTGCAAGTGAGTGTCTTAGAAGGGAATGTATTGGCACAAATGGATGTGGGTTGAACTATTAGTCTAAGGATTCTTCTGGAGAAATGTTCGTTTAAACTGAATGTTATGACCTGCAGTTGGCTAATACAGTAATAACGATTGGCTTATTTCCCTGTATGAACCCATTAGCAGCTGACAACCCACTGGCAGTTGGGTTGCAAAGGGGTGCTGGAGTCAGGAAGACCTGAGTTCAAATCCCAATTCAGACACTAATAGCTGTGTGACCCTGGGAAAGTGATATAACAACTGCCTGCCTTAGTCTCCCCAAATGTAAAATAGGAATAAAAATGGTGCCTACCCCCCAAGGTTGTTAAGAGGATCAGATGAAATAATATTTGTAAAGCACTCAGCTTAGTGCCTTGTACATAGTAGGTGCTTAATAAATGCTTAATTCCTTCTTTAGTACCCATTGCTATCCAGCAACATATAGGTCCCAGAGTATACCCTTGGCCAGATGACTTCCCTTCTCTGGGCATGTTGCTTCCCCACAAGAGAACCTAAGTTCCTGGATCATTATTGTATTTATTCCTGGATCACTTTTGTATTTATGTCCTAGCAGTACCTGTGACAAAATAGCAGAACTTTATAAATGCTTGCTGATCAACTAGGCCTCCGTTTTCTCCCCTATAAAATGAGGGCTTAGACTAGATCAGTGGTTCTCAACCTGTGGGTCGTGCCCCCTTTGGGGGTTGAACAACCCTTTCAACGGGGTCACCTAAGACCATTGGAAAACACATATTTCCGATGGTCTTAGGAACCAAGACACTGCTCCTCTATCCGTCTCCAGGCAGGTCTGCCCACATGCAGATACGCCTACATACGAGTATTAAAGGGTTGCGGCATTAGGAAGGTTGAGAACCACTGAACTAGATGGTCTCTAAGGCTCCATCAAGGTCTCACAGTTCTATGAGTCCACCTGATATAATTCAACAAACATCATGATTTTGATGGTGATGGTGATGGTGATGGTGATGATGGTGATGGTGATGGTGATGGTGATGATGGTGATGGTGATGGTGATGGTGATGGTGATGGTGATGATGGTGATGGTGATGATGATGATGGTGATGGTGATGGTGATGATGGTGATGGTGATGATGGTGATGGTGATGGCGATGATGGTGATGGTGATGGTGATGATGGTGATGGTGATGGTGATGATGATGATGGTGATGGTGATGATGGTGATGATGGTGGTGATGATGATGGTGATGGTGATGATGATGGTGATGATGGTGATGATGATGGTGATGATGGTGATGATGATGATGGTGATGGTGATGACGGTGATGATGGTGGTGATGGTGATGGTGATGATGATGATGATGGTGATGGTGATGATGGTGGTGATGATGGAGGTGTAGCATGAGAACAGGACTGGGAATCCAGAAGACCTGGGTTTGAGTCTCTGACACACATTATTTGAATGACCCTCAGTCATTTAACCTCTTGGTGCACTAGGAAATTCTAAGAGCATGAGCTGCCAAGCTACATTTTCATAGAGGGGATTTCCTACACCAGTGAAATTATCCTGGGCTATATAGGAGTGTTGGCCCAGAATACCTTGAACCTAGGGCAGGTGCCCTCCAGGGGACCCAACTTTCCAATCTGAGTTGGGAGGATAGATTGTGGAATCACAGTCCAGATGAATAATACTGAGGGAAAGGAGGAGGGGGAGGAGGAGGAGGACAGGGATTGCACTTGTGATTTCATAACATAATTATTTGCAGAGATGGCCAGGACAAGGAAATCTCAAGGTGTTTGGGGAAGGAGGAATAGAGATAAGGAATGATCCAGCAATGTAGCTGTTCTATCAAGAGTGTGATGGGTTTGAATTCTAACTTAAGAAACATGAGTTTGAATCTTGATCCTGTTCAGCCTTAGGTACATTTCCTATAAAATAAAAATACTTCCCTGCCTTATCTCACTGGGTTGTTTTTAGGGATGTGCTTTGTAAACTGTAAATCACTATATAAATGAGAGTTTTTGTTATGTGGAATATGGGGAAACTAATGTCTCCCCCAATGTGTGGGGGGCCCTGAATAAGTGGAAAAGATTGAGAGGAGCAAAGTCACCAAAAGGATGAGCAGTGGGACTCCAAATCCAAGCTTCCCAATTCCATCCTCCAACAGCTGGCCCTATTTAGAGTTGGGGAGGGGGTGGCACATGGATACCTAGGCTGGGAAGGCTAGTCCAAATTTGGAAAATCCAGTGTGAGTCCTGAAATGGTTTTAAAAAAAAATTTAATAGCAAGGAAGGGTAGTTGTCAGGAAAGCAAAACAATCAGGAAACAAGTCTCTGAAGCTTTGGGAATAGTGAAATAAACAAACACAAACCAAACCACCACCAGGCAGTAAAAGTCTGGGAACACCATCCCACCAGGAAAGGAGAACAGCAAGTTTGAATTACATTGGCATCTAAAAACCCCAACCCCACAGGAAATAGTAACTGAGCAGACCATTGGCCAGCAAAGATTCAGCTTCATCATCGCTGCCACCAAATTGCAGAGAAATATTTATTTCACAACAGGACAACCCATAAAGAGCATGATACACGGTGCATTGGGATCATGGACTTTAGAGTGAGAAGAGATGTTAAAACCAATGTTTTCATTATACAGTTGAAGAAACAGAGGCCCATAGTAGGAAGGGACTTACCCAAAGTCCCCCAGACAATTAAGTGGCAACGTTGGGTTGGATCATAGCATAAAGTAGAAGAGAGAGCACTGACCTATAAGGCAGGAGTAATGGCTTCTACTTCTGGATCTGATATTAGCTGGCATGTCAGCCAAGCAATTGTGTTCATCTCATCAAAGAAGAGATTTGGACTATTAGCTTTTTTTCAAACACTCACACACATGCACACACACACACATGCACACAAATACACTTACTTAGAAGATCAACAGCATAACTAGTATCACATGAAAACAGCAAAATATTGAACAGAATTCAAATAAAGCAGGGATTCTTAATCGTGTGTGTGTGTGTGTGTGTGTGTGTGACCTTTTCCAATCCAGTGGTGCCTATATTACCCCTTCTCAGAATAGTGCAATTTTTAAATAATTGTGAGAAACAGTAATGAAAATAAAGATAAAAGTTGTTCGCGTTCAAGTTTGTGGAGTCCCTGAAATCTATTCACAGACCTCAGGACCCCTGACGTAAAGTCACACTTGATAAAAAGAAGCAGATAAATGCGGTGGACCCAACCCACTCCCTTCCCTTTTCCAGTTTACCATTTAGTGCTATAGTAGAAAGAATTCTGGATTTGGATTTGGAAGAGGCAAGATCATTCAAGAGGTAGCATGGAACAGTGGAATGAACACTGACTTTGAAATCAGAGGACCTGGGTTCAAATCTTCCCCCTGTAGTACCATTTCTGGGGAGGGAAAGGGGGAGTTAGACTGGATGACCTCTGAAGTCACTTCTGGTACTAAACTGAAAGAATTTTAGGGAGAATATTTCATTAGATTAACTCAACACCCTTGGAGTTGATGCTACATGCTAGAGAAAGGGCAAACACTCACAAATATTTGCCACCTACAGATAATAGTACACTGTGGGGAGGGAATGAGTATATAAATGTGTGTGTGTTTATAAATACTGTATGTGTATATATGTGTGTATATATATATATATATATATAAAACTGTATGTGTATATGTGTATATATAGTACTGTGTATATATATATAGTACTGTATGTGTATATATGTGTATACATATAGTATTTTAAGTGTATATGTGTGTATATATAGTACTGTGTATATATGTGTGTATATATGTATTACCGTACGTGTATATATGTGTATACATACACACACACACACACATATAGTATCATTATTATTCCCCATTTTACCTTTGTAGAAAATGAGGCAAAGAGAAGTTAAGTGACTTGCCCAGGGCCACACAGCTAGTAGGTATTTGTGGTTAGTCTTCCTGACTCCGGGCCCAGTGCTCCATCTACTGTACCTCCTAGCTGCCTTACCGTACCTAAAGGGGCCCAATCAATGCCTATTGATTGTGAGGATCATCTGGGGGACAGTGTGAGGGTGGGGGTGTTGGCAATCTCTTTTGGAAAAATCTGTTCTCGTGCAATAAGACCAAGGCCATCAGGCAGCACCCTCTGACCCATCTCTCCTCCTCTGCCTACACTTAAAAGTTATTGATCCTGCCACGAACTGAATTTTGTGAACATAAGCAAGTCACTTCCCTTCTCTGGATGTGAGTTTCTTCACCTGCAATAATTAATAGCCCATTTTACTATACCACCTTAAAGTTGATAATGTGCTTTCTTCATAACAGCTCTATGAGGGATAGTAGTGTGTCTCTCACTATCCCCATTTCACAGATGAGAAAACTGAGACTGATGGGTGGAGGGCCTTCTGCATGGTCCTACAGGTGGTAGGGAGTGGAGTTCAGAGATTCTGACTCAAAGCTCTATCCCCCTTTCCACTTGTGGGAATTTAACTTCAGATCCTCTAAGGTCATTTGATGACTTTCCTGTGAGCCTATGTCCCAATCCCTTAGTATTCTGTTAGGTAACATGACCTGGTATATAAACTAATTTGATCCAGGATATGAATGACTGATAAGAGATTCATGTGTTATCTCTCCCTCCCCAGGAAACACTTGTACTTTAACCTGAACTTTCAATGTCTTCATTCAAAGGAGGCACTAATGGTGACATGATGGCAAGCCAGGAGGGGACAGTTTTGGGGGGTAGGCTCACCTTGTGATACCCCTCTTGCCCCATCTTGGTTGCCTACTCTACCATGCTATAGGATGTGTCCAAGAGGCCAATGGAGGAGATGCAGCAGGAGAGGTTTTCATAGGGAAGGCTGAGAAACTCCTTTGGGGAGGAGAAAAAAGAGGGAAGGTACAGAAATGGCCGGACAGGGAGGCCCCTGCCAAGGAATAAGAGGCAGCTGTAGGAACTTTCCCCTCTCATTTTGATAATGGTTGGTTGGTTGCCTTCTGGGGCCCTGTCCCTGCTTAATGACAGGCCAGTCAGGGCAGTTATAGCTTATCTTTTCTGGAACTGCCTTATCTCTCCTTTTGCTATTTCTCTCGAGTTTTGTTTGGGCTTGGATGGGGAGCAGACTGGAAGCCCGGGTTATCTCATGTTTGGATTGTTGGAGGCGAGAGCTCCGGCAGCACCCTTATCTCTTGCTTGCTGGGGAGGCCTCTGCCATCATCTTAGCTCATCCTCATTCACTCTCTGTTGGCCTGGGGCACCTACCCAAAGGAGCGAAGTCTCAGAGCTTCCTGACATGACCAGATAAGTGTTCAGACTAAAGGCCCATGGTAACCCCTCACACACATATGGACAAAGGACCATAGGACCTAGAAATGGAAGAGAACTCGGGAACCAACCTATTCATTTTACAGATGAGGAAACGGAAGTCCAGAGAAGTTGTCACTCGTCCCAAGTTCACAAACACACATATTAATTCTCACCTCTCCATCCTTTTCCCTTCCTTCCAAGTCAAGGAACTAAGGTAGACACCAGGAAAGACATAAATTGGAAAGACTTGGCAATGCAGTATTAGTGAAAAGGGCACGCTTAATCATCCCAGCTGCACTGTGTGATTTTGGCCAATCCTCTTCAGTTCTGTAGACTTCAGCTTTTGTATTTGAAAAATGATAGTAATCTGTTAGTTCCCTCCCCACTCTAAAATGGTATGGTTTTAATGGGGTGGGCGTGAGGAGACAGGGATCCCCAAAGAATAGAGAATTTTAAAATGTAATAGGGATTATTCATGACTTTACACCATGTTTTAAGGTGTTTTATTTATTTATACCATGTTTAAAGGTTTGCAAAGTATTTTCTTCACAAAGACCCAAAGAACCAAGTAGTGCTACCATCTCCATTTTACAGATGAGAAGACTGAGGCTCAGAAAGGTTAACCGAGTAACCCAAAGTCCCAGAGTTACCTCAGGGTAGGAGTAGGTCTTGAATTCAGATTTCCTGAGTCCCCTGTATCAGAACTGTCTGATGGGAATGACTGGGTTGGAGGGTTGGGAGGGGACCACCAGAGCCAAGGGCTTCTTTTCCTTTCAGTGCTTCATTCAAATAAGATAGTAATGGTGACGTGACAGCAGACCAGCAGGGACAATTTGGGGGGGAAAGTTTAGCTTTTGGCAGACCTCTAGTCACACCTTGGTTACCTGCTCTACTATGCCACAGGGTGGGTCCAAGAGGTTGATAGAGGAGATGTTTCATGGGAGGTTATAATGGTGAAAGCTGAGAAACTCCTTTGGGGAGCAGATGTTTGCCTTGATTCTATCTCAGTACAAAACTAAAGGAGCTCAGCATTGAAATAGTGTTTAAATCCAACTACAAGTCAAGGCACTGTCAGATTCAGAACCCACTGCTTTTAAGGAATTCCATTATTTCTATCAAGGTACAGAACCCTACTTCCTTCTTTCCTTCCTTCATTCCCTCCTTCCTTTCTTTTTTCTTTCTTTCCTTCCTTCTTCCTTCCTTCTTTCCTCCCTCCTTTCTTTGCTTCCTTCCTTTCTTCTCTCCTTTCTTTTTTCCTTTCTTCCTTTCTTTTCTTTCTTTCTTTCTTCCTTCCTTCCTTCCTTCCTTTCTTCTCTCCTTTCTTTCTTTTTTCCTTTCTTTCTTTTTTCCTCTCTTTCTTTCTTTCCTTCTTTCTTTCCTTCTTTCTTTCTTCCTTCCTTCTTTCCTTCCTTCCTTCCTTTCTTTCTCTAAGCAAACATTTAATAAGTGTTACAATGTACCAAGCACTATTCCAGGCACTTGGGATGCAAAGATAAAAATGAAACAATCCCTACCCTCAACAAGCTTATAATCTATTGGTGGGAAATGATGTGAACCCAAAGAAGCAAACCTGAAGTGTAAACAAAGCAATTCCTAAGACTGTAGGAGGGCACCAGCAATCATAGGCATTGGGAGAGGCTGCCAGCATCTGTAGAAGGGAGTCTCAAAGAAAGCTAAGGGTTCTACAAGATAGAGGTGAGGAGGAAGTACATCCTGGCATGGAAGATGCCCTGAGCAAAAGCATGGAGCAGAGAGATTGCGTACTGCTGATGGGGAACAGTGAGCAAGCCAGTCTGTTTTGAGTGTCAAGCATAGGATGGAGCAAGATGTGCCAAAGAGATAGACTAGAGTCAATTGGAAAGGGCTTTAAATGCCAGAGAAGTTTGTATTTTATCCTAGAGGTAACAGGAGGTCATAGGAACTTCTTGAGTTTCTCTTCAAGTGGCTCATCTTGGATACATAAGAGCTGAAACTATTTTTTTTTTTGGCTGAAACTATTCTATGAGACACAGGAAGACCAGAATTCAGAAGACCTGGTTGCTATTCCCAGTTCTGACATCAACTTTGTGAAGTAGGGTATGTCACTTCCTTCCCCACCCATGTGAAAGAGTTAGATTAGATCACTCTGAAGGTCCCTTTTAGTCCTAACATTCTGATTCTATTTTTAAGTCATATTTATGGAAAAGGAGAGCCCAATGGTCCATGGGCCCTTTCTGGAATGTACACAGTGACCTGAGTTAACAAGGCTACTTCTAACTCTCCAAAGTCACCATTTTACATGAAAATCACCATTTTTGATCCTTGGAAGGACGCCTTGACTTTTCCCATTCTTAAATGTGGAGACAGGTGGAGACTCCTGGCCATAGCAACTAGATAAGACTTGCTGATAACATTGCTGATGTTGCCTTTGCATCTTTCTTATAGAGGAAACTCAGGCTGTAATCAGAAGCTGGATAACTCTTAAGGCCTCTTCCAACCCTTAAAATCTGTAATTCCTTTTGTGTCATCCCAAGCCCCCCCCCCCACACACACACCCCTTCTCTGAGCTCCTCCTGGATACCCAGCACCTTTAGAGCACCCCTTCTGCCCAGGAACCCCCACAGGGTTCCTGCCCAAACCCTAGCCCTGGGAGGTACCTCACCCTCTGGATCAGTCAGCTGCTCCCAACATGTATGCCACATGGAGTTATCATAAAGGGTTCATGGATCTGTACCCAAAACCATAAATAAACATATCTTCTGTAGACTAAACAGTATGCCTCACACATAGAAGTAAGACTTTTTTCTAATGCATGCTGCTGCTATTATAATGAACAACATACAGAATCATTTTTAAATGTCACTAAATTCAGGATAGTTTTTGTCATGTATTTTTCCCAATATGTAAAATATTACTCTTTCTATCATAAAGAGTCTGGAATTTTTTTGACATTAGAAAGATATTGCAAAGTCCTCTCATTTTTTCTCTGCTCACCCTGACTATACTTATATATTATTTCTTAGGAACCTATTTTCTATTAGGTAAAAATGGATAGAAATGACCTAATGTAGTCAGACAAATTGATCTTTGCTACCCTATTAGCTAGTTAAAATGTTACTCTTCTTAGTTATTGCATACCTCAACCCTGTTAGAAAGTATTTGTCTTCAGAAGGCCCTCAAGCAGTAACTTTTACAGTGGAAATTTCAGGCACCAAAGTATACAGTTTGGGTGAAGGGATTAAAGAGGAGCAGGCATATCTGTAAAGTGTGATGAATCAGAGCAAACACCCTAAAACCTAAGCTTTGAGTATATTATAAGCTCTTCGAAGACAAGGGACTGTCTTACTTGTCTTTTTACTTAGCATAGCACAGAGCCTGGGACATAACAGTGGATGCCTGTTGAACTGAACTGAACTGAATTAAATCGAACTGAGCTGAACAGAATCACATTGCATCGAATTGAGAGATTCCCTCTATGCGGTTGGTGGGGAGGCAGCAGCCAATGGGAGGAGTTGGCTGTGCAAAGGAAGCATTTAAAAAGACCTGAGGCTTATATACCCAATACACAATCAACCCCAAACACTCCCACCATCACCAAGACAGCTCGTGGGACTGTCCTCCCACCTGCCCCAAGCACCCAGCTCCCCAGGACAAGCCCTTTGGAAACTTCTTTTCCCCTTCAAGTCTACTCTTGCTGTTCATGTTAAGCTGATATCAACAGAAGTAAAAATGGACCGTGTGGGCTGGGCTGGGGAGGAGAGGAGAGGAGAACTGAAAAAAAAAGACACGAATCTGCAAATCTCTTTCACGTAAAGTTTGCTTTTTTTGTTTTAAGGTACATAATAAATTCATCGTGATACTTTCAAAGCTGTCCAGCTTATCTATGTTTCCTTCCTAACTTCCTTCTTTTTTCTAATGTGCATTTTCTCTGAAATATTTCAGTGACATTCTTCTCTTTTTTTTAAATATCACCCTTCCCCATATGCCTCACCCAAAACTCCTCATTTAAAAAAGAAATGAAAGAAAGAAAATCCTTATAACAAATATACTTATTCACTCAAAATCAATCCACACATGGGTCATGGCCAAAAATATATGACTCCTGCCCAATAGCCATTTCTCAGCCTTAGTCTCCAACCTTATTTAAGACTATTGATTATACAAAACTCAAAACTCAGCATAGGTGGGCTTGTTTCCTTTTCCTGGCCTCTTAGGCTTCTCATTCGCTCTCACTCATCACCTTCGCCCCACCTCTTCCCACTCTCAAATGCTTTGTGCTCTCTCTCTTTTCTTTCTTGACTTACCTACTTATGCATTCTTATCTTCTCCACTATCTCCTTCATGTAGATGACTCTCAAACTTGTATTTCTTTGCTCTCACTTCTTCCCAGAACTTTGGTCTTCTATCTCCAGCTGCCTGCTGAACAGCTCCAGTTGAATGCATCTCAAATTCAACATGTTTAAGATCAAGCTCATTCCCAAAGTCCATATCCCTCCAGATTTCTGTACGCCTGTGAAAGACACCATCATCCTCCTACATACGGAGGCTCAGAAGCTCAGGCCTCCTTTGTTCTCCTATTCCATCACCCCAGATTTGCAGTCAATCAGTTCCGACCTGATGATTCTTATATTCTTTTGTAGTTTCTCTAGCATCTGTCCCTCCACTCCATCCCCACTACCACCACCTTATCCTTGGTCTTATTGTCTGTCCTTCGTTCTCAGAGAGGACCATGACATCAGGAAGGTGATGCCATGACTTGCAAGTAAATTGGATTTAAGTGAAAGAGGACTGTGCAAAATCTCACTCTCTCCTGCCGTCTGGGTCCAATGGTAAGATACTGATCAGGACTAGAGATGGCCTCGAATACAGTGGGAAATCTTGCCCTTTTTAAGCTAAGGTCTTTCTGAGTTCTCACTTTGAGTGAGGTGATGCTCATTCAGTGATTAAGGCTAGGTAAGAAATGAGGCAAAGAATGGCCTAATCAAATTTACCTAGTCCAAAACAAAAACAAAAACAAAATCAATCAAAGACCCTCTGGGTTTCTGGCCAAAGCAGAAACAATTGCTATATCCGCTTGCTGGGAGACATCACAGGCCCAACGGTGACCAAGTAAGGTTCGTTGCTTGCTTTGTTAGCAAATCAATGAGAGTCAGTGATGTGGATATAAGGCACGGTCATTAAAAAGAAATCTAGCCTGTAAACCCCAAGATACCTCCAGAAGCAGGGCAGTCACAGGTAAGGGTATGGGTGACAGAGATGAGGAAGGGAAGGAGGGAAGGAAGGAAGATCCTGCACCTGTCTCCTACCTGGCCTCCCTATCTTAGTGTCTGCCTCCACGCACTTCATTCTGAACACCACTAGCAAATTCAATTAGTCTTTACCTAAAACAACTCTTTATTTGTTAGTACTCTGTTCAAAAATTGCCAGTGGCTCACCATTGCATACAGAAAGTTTGGCAAGAGTCAGTGTGATATAGTGGATTGGGTACTGGACTAAAAGTCCAATGAAAGCATATATCGTATATACACACATATATACACATATATACACATATATACACATATATATACACATATATATTTAAAAGTCTTCTCTTATATGTGTGTGCCTATAGCTTCCGTCATAAAATAAGTTCTCAATAAGTATTTAATGATGGTGATAGTGGTGATGAGGAGATAAGGCTTGCCATAGGTGGGGTTAATGGCATCACAGATCTCCGCAGACCTGTGGAATAACAGAGCTGCGCACTGAACTGAAGTCAGAAGCTAGTCCCTCTCTGTGGCTCCAAGAGGAGAGACTACTTGCTCCCTGATGAAACTGAATTGACTGTGTGAATAAAGCCATCCACATAACTGGTGGTTTGTTTGGGGAGAATCAGGACATTTATCCACATCATGCCAACAGATGCAAAGCAACTGACTGTGTCGAAAATGGATGACTCACTTCCATACGGCCTTCCTGAGCTGGGGCTAGAGGTGGGCTGGGGAGGAAAGTGGACGATTAGGACCACTTGAGAAAGGAGGTATAATCAGTGCACAGGGAACTGCCCAACCAATTGTGCCACTAACATGATGTAGGACCTTAAGCAAGTCACTTATCTCCGTGTGCCTCATTTGCTTCATCTGTTAAATTCAGACTAACTCTGAAATCCTGTGGCCCTACGGCTTAGAGCAGGGGTTCTCGACCTGTGGGTGGCAACCTCTCTGGGGGTCGAACGACCCTTTCACAGGGGTCACCTAAGACCATTAGAAAACACATATTTGCAATAGTCTTAGGAACCGAGATACTGATCCTCTATCCATCTCCAGGCAGGTCTGTCAACATACAAGTATCAAAGGGTCATGGCACTAGTAAGGTTGAGAACCACTGGCTTAGAGTATACAATATCACAAAATGCCACCCTCTGAAACTGAAAAAAAAATGAATAGATAATGGAAATGATTAGTAATCTGCAAGAGTTTCCATTGACAATATTAAGGTGTCTTCAATTCACTGTTGTAGAAAAAATGCTGTACTGGGAGTCAGAAAGTAAGAATAACAAATCACATTTATATGGTGCCTTGAGGCATATAAAGCATTTACCATTTAAACAACATTTTGAGATGGTACAAGGCCTGTTATCTCCATTTTACAAATAAGGAAACCAGAGATTTCCTGCTCTTAGTGAAGGTGAAGAAATATTGAACTGGGCTGTGACCTTGTCAGCTTTGAAAGATTGGAAAAATGGACTGTGAGGGGCCTAGAAAGTGAAGTCCATGACTAATTTTTCTAACAGATGAGCAGAGCAGAGCAAAGAACAGAACCCAAAGGAACCTGTCTGACACAGCACGGGAGTGGCTCAGAGGCAAAGGTGACCAAGGGGTGACACCTGCTTATCCATGGGCCGTGATAAAGGGAGAAGTGAACTCCATGAGACAAATGCTTTTCAGCCCCTGCTTCAAGGCTGAGCCCATTCTCCTCAGGGACGGAGGAGCCGTAAGGGAGAAGGAGCTAGCCGGTTTGAGGGGTATGTGTTAGTGCATCTGGGCTTGTGATATTTATTCCTTTGTAAAAGCTAAAAATAAATGAATCAAAAAATCGCAAGGTAACCTTCTTATTGGCCACTGACCAGAAAGAACCGATGCCCCAGCAGAGCTTTAAATAACAAAGAGCTTTACTGGGCACTCTGCTAAATGCTTTACAATTAACGTCTTATTTGACCCTTAACAACAACTGGGAATTAAGTGCTATTATTATCCCCATTTCACAGATGAGGTAACTGAGGCAAACAGAGGTTAAGGGATTCATCCAGGGTCACACAGCCAGTAAGTATTTGAGGTTGGATATGAATTCAGGTCTTCCCGACTCCAGGCCCAGTGCTCTATTCACTATACCACCTAGCTATCCCATCTTTAAAAGGCATTGACCCCACTCTTATTAATTTCTTCTGTTTCTAGTTGCAGATTATATCAGGATTTTTTCTAGTTACTTCCTATGAGAGGCAGAGGAAGTATTTATTTACTTTATCCCAGACCACCATGCAACTAGGAGGATATAACAGCTAAAGCTTATATCCTGACTAGGTATATCCTGATCCTGGGTTTCAGGCTGTGTGATTCTTTCCTGATCTTCGGTAAAGATTGTCTATCCTGAGATAACCACATCCAGGCTTGGAGGCTACCTTGTAAGTTTAAAAAGTTCAGTGACCTTGGGTCCTTTGCTCAAAGCTGACTAGAAAGTGTGGGAGAAATCCCTGGTGACTGCTCTAGCACTCTTGGAACAGACGCCCACCCAGAAGAGGAAGAACTCACATCCTGGCCTGGCTTGCCAGAACATACCTGTCATGAGAGAAACAGTGTAGAGAAAAGCAAAATGTCAAATGTCTATATTGCCATCCTGAAAACTGCTTCATTGTTCTGATAAGGTTTAAGTCTGAACTTTCCAGTAGATTGTAACAGTAGTTATTAAAAGTTACTGATTGATTAAATCTTGTCAATGTCTTTTGTGTATTTTAGAATTTTTTTTGTGGACAGGAAATAAATACCTGCCCCATACCTGACTTCCACTGAATACTTTTCCACTCTCCCGTTTGGGGAAACTCTCAGAGATGAGGCAAAAGCTAAGCATTAAGCAATTTTCCCCAGGACTACAGGGATGGGGATTAGAAAAGTCAAAGAGTGTGAGAAAAGGGAACTTCCTCCTTCTCATCAGAAGCCAGGCCCCCCCCAGGATTGACCCTGGCCAGATTGATTTAATGAATCTAAAGCAAATCAGCCCCTTATGGAGAAGAAAGTGGGTAGGATTCCTGCCTCCCTC
>CM053582.1:240838141-240915067 GCA_028627135.1 Pseudochirops cupreus
AGCCATTTCTCAGGGCTGGAATACTATCCCTCTATATCTGCGCCTATTGAAATCCTTTTCCTTTAAGGCTGGCTCAGGGCCTCCTCCTCCATGAAGCCTTCCCTGATCCCCTCAGCTGAATGTAATTTTTCCCTGCTAAGATCTGATTAGAGTTTTTTTGTTTGGATCTCTTCCTAGGCCTTATCACATTCTACCTTCTACTAAGCATTTCTCTGCATGTCTTGAACCATAGACTTAAATCTCCTTCAAAACAAGAACTATACTGTTTCATTTTCATATCCCTCACTGCCTCTCTAACACAATTTCCTTGCATAAAGGCATTGGATAAATGTTTGATTAATTGAATGGAAATGAATGGAAATGAATTGAACTAAATTCAATTGAACTGAATTGACTGACCAGTATTCTGGTCATTTGTTGGTGTTCCTCTTTAGTAGAGAGTTCTCTCTTGTGGAAAAGTATCCCACAAAACTATTCTATTCCCATTGCTCTAATTTCCTACTCACCTCAAAACTTTCCCATTTTTAATTTGCTTTTCCTGGCACCTTGACAATCAGAAGACAATGGCTCAGATGATGAACATGGGAATTACATGCACTAGAAAAGGCATACAGATAAACACACTGGTCAGCACTGGACGTGCTGGGGTTAAACCCTACCTCCAACCCTCACCAGCTGGATGGCACTGGGCAAGTCACTCAGCATCTCAGTGCCTTGATTTCCTCATCTGTGAAGTAGGAGCACCAATATTTGCACTTCTAATTTCAGAGGGTTGTTGTGAGAAAAATGCTCTCTAAAACTTAAAACATTTTACAAATATAAGCTATTTATTAGTTTATCCCCCCACGATGAATGAGTAAGCTTGTCATGATTTATTAGTGAGTCTCTTATGAGTTTGGTTAACATGCATTGATTTTCCAAAACCTTATTACCCATGGGCAGCACTCTTCATTCCTAAGTGACTATGTGGAGAGAGCCACCCACACAATTGGTGATTTGTTTGGGAGGGGAGGGGGGGGGGCCTGGGAGAATCAGGTCACTTACCATCATGTGGATGGATTCAAAGCAACCAACTGTAAGAAAAACAGATGACTCACTCCCTCATAGCCTTAGTGAACTGCTAACAAGGGTGGGTAGGGTGGGGTTGGTAGTAGACAATGTGACCACCTGGATGAAGGAGTTGTAGTCAGTCCTGAAGGAACCACAGGATCCCAAATATGGTAAATCAGAGGTAAGCAGGTAAAATTAAATTCCTGAACAACCAAGGCCCCAAACCCTGATGATTCCATCGAGGTGTAACCACAAAGTTTTCATTTGACAAGTGAAGAATGGACCCAGGATAGTCAGGTAGTTAGTGGCAGAGCCAAAACAAGAGCCCAGAATATTTTTTGTTGCTGGTTTAGGCCTCTTTCCACTGCTGTGCAATTGGGACAGGCCGAGCCATTGTCTCTAGAAGGTCTTGGGGACAATACAAATATGTTACCTGGGATAGATGAGGCATTTAAACCATTACCATATTAGCATACTGAGCTCAAATCAATTAAGTATTTACTAAGCCTTTCCTACGTGCAAAATTAAACAGCTGGGTAGTGCAGTAGATGGAGTACCCAGGGACCTGAAGTCAAGAAGTCTTCCCAAATTCAAATCTGGCCCCAGAAACTTCCTTGCTGTGTGACCCAGGGTAAGCCACTTACCCCTGTTTGTGCCAGTTTTCTCATCTGTAAAATGAACTGGAGAAGGAAATGGCAAACCACTCCAATATCTCTGCCAAGGAAATCCCAAAACTGGTGTCACAAAAAATCGGACACAACTGAAACAAGTGAACAACAAGAACAAATGTACAAAATTAATTAAGTGCTGCTATTCCTCAATAGTTTAGCCTAATAACACACCCAGAAAAAATAATAATACGTCAATGAAGGATGCCTATTGTCCAGACCAGGTTTGGATTCAGTCAAAGGGCCACACTGGAGGACTTCAGGGGCTACATGTGACTTTGAGGCTGCAGATTCCCCACCCCTAGTCCAGACCATAGCAAGGAGTTTTTAGGATTGTAGATTTACAGCTAGAGGTTATAACCCAAATTCCTCATTTTACCAATGAGGAAACTGAGGCCTGGGGAAGTTAATAGACTTGGTCAAAGTCCGGCAGTTAATGTCAGAAGTGAGATTTGAAGCCTGGCTCTTGAGTCTGGAGCCAGTGTTCTTTCCAGTGTATCATACTGTCTCCAATTAGACAGACACATTACACAGTTTGTCCATCAGCACCCTACAAATGGACAATGAGTTGGGTCCAGAAATGATCAGGAAAAGGAAAATGAGCTGCATTTCCATTGAGAAACTGTGCCATGCTTTTAATGGCTTCAAGCTTCTCCCTAAAACAAAAATTCAACTTTTTTTTTAACATTGTGATTCTTCAGACAATGTTGCATGGCTACCAACCATAGATTACTAGAGTCTCTATCAAGGCAAAAACTGAGAATCACCCAAAAAGCAAGGCCAAGGCATCCATCAAGCAGGTGTGAACAGGCTGCACTACATTATAGACAAGAAATTACAAGAGAGGCCGTATAAAAGATAATAGCAATGACGTGAATGATCAAAAAAAAGACGCCACAAAAAGTGAGGGGCAGCCAACGGAGGACCTGCGTGGCCCAACTAACAAGGTCAGAATGATTCTGGGAAAGCCCCCAGCCTGTCTCATGGACCTCCAGTGGAAAACGTATGAAAGGATATGGACAAGAGTCTCCTTGGATAGGCAGGCATGGATGAGCTGTGATGATAATTGGAGAGAAAACCTGCTTCGCTAAGGTACACTGGAGTACTGTCCAGTCAGTTAGCAAGCATTTTTTTAAGTGCCTTCTATGTACTAAGTGCTAGAGAAACAAAGATAAAGGGGAATGGAGAGTCCTTGCTCCCAAGGAGCGCACGTTTTAATGGGAGGGACAACATGCAAACAACTATGCGCCGACAAAATACAGAGAGGGTAAATTATAAGTAATCAAGAGGGGAGAAACTAACATTCAGGGAGTTCAGTGACTTCAGAGTGGGTGCAAAGCACTTGGAATACAAAATTAGGAAAGCACACAGCCCCTGCCCTCAAGAAACTTCCCATCTAGTAGGGGAGTCGTGCCTATAAGAAGCTGTCAGTTATGATGGGGAGGGGGAGAAAGCCATGCAATGTGAGCTAGGAAAGGCTGAGGAGGGAGATCCCTTTCAGCTGGGGTCAGGTAGAGCTTCATGGCTGAGGAGAATGAGCTGAGCCTTGAAGGAAGAGGAGGATTTAACGGGCCTGGATAATGAGGGCGTACATTCCAGATGAGGAGGAAAGCCTGGGAATGGAAACTGGAACTGGCACGTCAAGGGAACAGCTAATGGTTCAATTTGGCAGAAACAAAGAACATACAAAGGGATGTGAAGTGCAAAGGAACTGGAAAGATAGGTTGGATCCAGCTTGCAAAGTTCTGAAATGCCAGTGTCAAGGAGGTGAATTGTTCTACAGAAGCCATCTCACGGGAGCTACTACATACATACAATCCCCAAGATGGCTCCTATGGCGCGATTCAACCTCTATCACATGGGATTAAAGAATTTTATTTGATCCTATGAGAGATGGAAAGCCATAGAAGATTGTTTTTTGGTTTTGTTTTTGTTTTTTTTAACAAACAAGCTAACACAACTAACTTTATTGTGTTAGCTATATGAATGACTATGAATGGAGAGGGGAGAGCCTGGAGGGAGTGAGACCAACTGGACTAACATAATAGCTAATTTAAGAAGCTATGAAGGCCTAGACAAAATAGCAGTGAGAGGGAAAAGTAGAAATCAGATCAGAGGAAGATTGTGGAGGTATAATTGACAAATTCAGCAAACAACTGGACATGGAGGGTGACAAGAAGAATCAAGGATGAATCCAAGTTCTCAAGCACAGGGACCTGAGAAGATGTTAACTGTGCCATTTTTTTAAAATAATGAGGGTGAGAGGAGGGACAGGAAGAGTTAAAGTTTGGACATGCTGAGTTTGGGGTCCCAGGGAGACACTCAGGAGGAGATGTGTGGTAGTCCTTTGGGGATAACTGACTAGAGTTCATTGGGGAGATTAAGGTGGAATAGATACATTTAGAAGGCAGCTTCATGAAGGTGGTGGCTGATGCAATGGGAGCAGATGCTGTTGCAGAGGGAGAATGTGTAGATAAAAACTAAAAAGAGACCCTCAGACAGAGCTTTTGGAGATAGTCACACATGGGAGGCAGAAAGAGGACAGTAGACCAAGGAAAAAGATCCACAAGGAACATTCAGATAGAGGAGAAAGAGCAGGACATAAAGCAGTGTCACCCAAGCCTCAGGAGAGTATCCAGAAAACCAAGGTGGTCCATAGGGTCAAATACTACAGAAAGGTCAAGAAAGAGGAGGAATGAGAAAAGGCCATGTGGTTTAGAAGTCAAGAGTAATGGAAACCTTTGAGAGAGAGGCTTCAGTGGAGTAGGGGGGCCAGAGGCCAATCAATAAGCAGTTATTAAACATTTCCCATGTGCCAGGCACTGTGCTAAATGCTGGAAATGAAAAGAAAGGTGAAAGACAGTCTCTGCTGCCAAGGAGCTGACTGCCTAATAGCGAAGAAAGCGTGCAAACAAGCATGCGGTACAAGTATACAAACAAATATGGGTACAGTCGTGCTATACAGAATATAGTGTGGGGATAATTAACGCAGGAGAGGTGCTAGGACTAAGAGGATTGGGGAAAGGCTTCCTGTAGAAGGTGGGATTTTCTCGGGAACTTGAAGGAAACCAGGGAAAGCAGGAGATGTAGATGAGGAAGGAAAACATTTCAGGCAGAGGCAACAGTCAGTAAAGATGCCTGGGATTGGGAGAGGGAGTCTCCTGTGTGACAAATGGCAAGGTGGCCGGTGTCACTGGAGCAAAGGGTACATGGAAGGATATAAGGTATAAGAAATATAGGAAAAGTGGCGGGGGGCAAGTTATAAAGGTTTTGAATACCAGAGAATTTTATATTTGATCCTGGAGGTAAGAGGGAGTAACTGAAGTTTATAGAGTAGGTGATGGCATAATAAGACCTATGCTTTAAGCAGATCACTTCGGCAGCTGTGGACATCAGATTGGAGAGGAGAGACATGACATAGAGAAACCAACAAACTGATTATTTCACTGATCCAGATATGAGTTGACGAGGGCCTGTACCAGGGTGGTGGCATTGTCAGAGGAGAGAAGGGGGAGTAAGGGAGAGATGTTACAAAGGTAGAATTCACAGGCATTAGCAACAGATGGGATACGGAGGTAGGGCTGTGAGTCAAGGATGATGCCTAAGTGGTGAGCCCAGGTGACTGGGAGAATGGCATACCCTAGATAGTCATAGGGAAGCTAGAAAATGGGAAGGATTTAGAAGGAAAAAAATATCTAGTTCAGTTTTAGATATGTAGAGTTCAAGATATCTAAAGGACGTCCAGCTTGAGATGTCTGAAAGGCAGTTGGCGATGAAAGATCAGAGATCAACAGAGAAGTTAGGGCAAGATAGATAGATGGTGAGCAACATCAGCACAGAAATGACCGTGGAACCATGGGAGCAGATGAGATTGGCAAACCAAACAAAATAGTGTGGAAGGAGATGAGAAGAGGTTCCAGGACAGAACCCTGTGAATGGATGGTGAGAAAGTAAAGGCAGCCAGTGAAACCACTGCTTTGTCAGTGTTTAACAGTGGATGGGAAAGATACAGATTAATTGCTTGAGGAACTGACCAAATAAAAGAAAACATTTTTAATGGGGGCAAGAAAATCAGGAATCAGAACACATAAGCACTGAGGAAAGAACCAATAGATAATGAGGGGAGAGGGAGAGAGAGAAAGAGCGTTGAAGAGTATTCTCTGCTAGGAGATGGGAAATGATGGAATCAAGGGTGCAAGGAGAGGTCTATGCTTAGCAGGGAAAGGATCCAACTCATCATCTGAGATTGGAATGAAGGAGGAGAGGACAGGTGGAGGTAAATAGAGGTTTTAACATATGGAGCAAGGGAGAGAAGGAGATTGCATTGGATGGTCTCAAACTCCAATAAGTGCAAACCCAGGTCATCTGCCGGGATAAGTGTGGAGAAGGGGTGGAACTGATGGAGGAAACAGAGAGGAATCACATAAAATGGGAAGGCATGCATAGGTTTTAATCTGCATTGTTTGAAGGAATATCCACATTAAGGAGATCACATGTGAACTGGAGGATTGTGGTTTATATGTAAAGAACCAAACATTACTGGTAACTCTTCAAAAATCTGGGAGGTCAGGTCCCAATGGACCATACACTATTAGAACTGAGCTTTAAAGATAATCTCGTTCAATGCCTTCATTGCACAGATAAGAAAAGTGATGCCCAGAGAAAGGAAGTGGATAGTATGAGACTATACAAGTTAGTAAGCAATATCCAAGTCTGGATTCGAAACCAGATCATCTGACTTCAAATCTAGTGGAAGGACCAGAGAAAAACATGTAGATACTGGATGCTGGAACCAAAAAGAGTGAGGGAAAGAACCAAAGACACATTTTGCCTACCTTACAATTTTCTGTAGGGCTAACCTTGTGAGTCTGGGACACTAATCAGTTTTCCCCTAGTCGGTGGTGTCTTGGTCTGGGCAGCAACTTCTCAGGGTAAAGCTTTCTGTTGTTGTTGTTCAGTGGTTTTCAGAACCATCTGATTCTTTGTGAATCAGATACTGGATTGGCAGAGATACTGGGTGGTTTTTCATTTCCCTTTCCAGCTTGTTTTACAGATGAGGAAACTGAGGCAATCAGGGTTAAGTGACCTGCCCAGGGTCACACATCTAGTAAGTGTCTGAGGCCAGATTTGAACTCAGAAAGATGAGTCTTTCTGATTCCAGCCCTGCACTCTATCCACCACACCAGCTAATTAACCACAGGATAAAGCTGGATCATACCAAAAGAGAAAGATGAGACAGGTGGGAAGGCATGTGTATTGTGAACAAATTTTTCCCACTTCATACTAGAAGGAAAGGGGCAGCAGAACAAAGAGACGAGTGATTACAGGCTGGAGGACAGTGGATTGTTGAGCTGGCTATCTGCAGGCTCAAGCCTGTGGATTGAAGGAAGTGAACTCCCATTAGGGTTGGAGACCATACTGGCATATGGAGACTATGTTCCTTTTGCACACAGCAAAACAGGTCCTTGAGAGAGTAGGACAGAGGCTTGTTGTTGGTTGTTGTGGGTTTGGGATAAGAGGGGATTGATGAGGCAGGAAGTTTAAATTGGTCTATAAGGATCTTCTTATGGAGCCTGCTCAGAGTTGCCATTGCTCTGTCCAGTCCACCATATGGCTAATCCTCTACAGTCCTAGTGGGCCCTGCGTAGTCACATCTTCTGTTCAAGTTCTATCACAGGCCAAACAGGATGATCATGACAGAAGTGTGCCCTGTGGGGCCTAGTCTAGACCAAATCACATGGCCTATGACACATTTTCCACTTCCATGCAATGTAGACCCAGCTTCTGTCACCTAAAGGGCTGATTATAGAGTAGATGGTGACCTAGAGAACAGAGCTTGACAGGGTGATAGGAAGGCTTTCCTGTCTCAATTCCTCTCCAACTTGCTTACATTGGAACAAATAGGACAGCTTTGAAAGCCACAGGTTGAAGTTACCATAAATGCTAAAAGAAAAGCATGCTAAACAAAATGGAGATGTATAGTTTTGTGTACAATACTCTCTCTGTTCTACTATGTGTATGGAAATGTCCATTTAATTTGGTACCTGTTTAGTTAAGAATAAAAAACAAAATTCATAAAAGAGTCTCTGGAATATCATCATTCTGGTTCATTACTTTGGGTTAGGTATTACCAGCCTTACCCAGTTTATTTTAAAATGTAAATGCCACTGGGATTGATGACACAGTATATCCCTAACATTGCATTATGAATGAATTTTTTGTAACATCCTGGGTTTAGAGCTATAAGAGACTATAGAGATCATTTATTTCAATACTTATTAACAGATCCCTTTCCTACTAGGCTGGGTAGCATGAACTGAAGTGAGGGAAAGGGTGCTGTAAAGGGAAGCAGAGCTATTAATAGTTAACTCATAGGGGCAGCTAGGCAGCACAGTGGATAGAGCACTGGACCTGAAATTAGGAAGCTCATCTTCCTGAGTTCAAATCTAGCCTCAGACATTTACTAGTTGTGTGACCCTGGGCAAGTCACTTTACCCTGTTTGCCTCTGTTTCCTCATCTGTAAAATGACCTTGAGAAGGAAATGGCAAACTATTCCAGTAGCTTTGCCAAGAAAACCCCAAACGGGGTCATGAAGAATTGGACATAACTAAAAAAAAATAAATGAATAACAACAAAAATTATTATGTATTATATACACATTAATATCAATACATACATATTAATAATACACATAATATTAATGCATGTATATATTAATAATTAATATTAATAATACAATTAATACACATATATACATATTAACAATTATTGTGTGTTATATACATATTAATAACATATATTAATACATATTAATGATGTTAAGCACTTTATTTGATCCTCATAACTCTGGGAGGTAGATGCTATTATTACCCCCATTTTACCGATGAGGAAACTGAGGAGTTAAATAACTTGCCCAGGGTCACACAGCTACTTAATATCTGAGGCTGGATTTGAACTCAGGTCTTCCTAACTCTAACCCTGGAGCTGTGTCCAGAATTTTTACAGTACAATGGAAAGAGCACTGGCTCTGCTATCCGAGGGCCTGGATTCAAATCCTGCCTCTGATACTACCTGAGTGACCTGAGTGACCCTTAGTCCTTCTAGACTTCATTTTGTCTATAAAATGAGTGGAGGTGAAATTGTGCTAGATGGCCTCTGAAGTCCCTTCCAACTGTGAACCTAAGATCCCATGATCCATCTGGGCTGAGGAATGAGGGGCAATGGTGTAAAAATGGGTGACTCATGTTGGGAGTGTCCATTTCCCAGAGTGTCCCACTTTCACCTCCACAGGAGTTGGTAGGGAAGGAGGAGCCCCGGAGAACGTTGTCGCAGTGACAGGGGTGGTGGCTTAGGAGATGGTGGCACTGAGCAGAAGCATGGGCTGGCCAAGGACCAAGGAGGAAGACAAGGGGGAGTTGGCTGTTGCAGGGAAGAAGGGAACTTCCCTGCATGTCAAGTGTGCCCAGGCTAGTCACCTCTCTGAGAGAGAAGCACTGAAGGTAGATATCACAACTTCACAAATTTAAGCACTGGCCCTGCCTTTGAGATTGTTTTAGATCCCTCATCATCATCACACACAAAATAGTAATAGTATAACCCTTTGTAATTACAACGTACTCTTCATACATTATTTCATTCTATTTTCCCAGTCGTACAAGATGGTATAAGCATCATTGTCCCCATTTTACAGATGGGGAAACTTAGATTCAGAAAATTAAATTGCCTAAGGTCATAAAATGAGTCCATCACACACTCGTGGCTCTCCCAACTGCAAGTCTAGTATTCTTTCTGCAGTATTTCCCTACCTTCATAATCTCTGTGCTGGAAGGAGCCCTGGGCTAAGTACCCTTCCTCGGTATTCACCCCTGCTTCTAACGGATCTCTGGCTCTTCCTTCAATAGGATAAAATGGGATGATGGCTGAGAGTTAGAAAACCTGGGTTCAAAACCTGCTACTAACATATATGACCCTGAACAATTTGAAATAGATGATCTTTAAGGCCCTTTTCTAGCTCTACAAATTTCTGACTCAGTGACCCCTCATCTTTCTCTCTTCTCCAGAAGAATCTGTCTTAAGCACATGGTGGAAACTCTGCCACTCTCCCATCAATGTCTAATTTATTGTGATGTAAAAATCAGGCACCAGGGCAACGGGAAGCGCTACAGAGAGCCAAACACGCTCCCATCCTGTTCTGCTCCACATATTTCCAGTATTTATTGTCCCCATATGTGATGCTGAACATTAAAACATGCTGCCGAGATTCCTCCAGAAAGGACTGACATTTCACAATATTCCTCTAATACTTGGGATTACTGTTCAAGATGATGAAAACGTGGTTTATTTAAAACAGATTTGCAAGAAAACAATGCCGTTGCCTCAGAGGAAGGCCAAATTT
This sequence comes from Pseudochirops cupreus, assembly GCA_028627135.1. Taxonomy (NCBI): domain Eukaryota; kingdom Metazoa; phylum Chordata; class Mammalia; order Diprotodontia; family Pseudocheiridae; genus Pseudochirops; species Pseudochirops cupreus. Next base: position 240,848,256 of record CM053582.1, read on the forward strand.
GGTTCCTGGGACTGACTGCCCTCAGAGGGGAGAGTTTAGGTCTGTTATTGGAACTTCAGAATATGCTGAATTTGGATCTTTGGGGATTAAGGGAGGGAAGGGAAGAGTTGGGGGCATAGAGAAAGATAGCTGTCCCAGGCACAACCTAGAACAGGAAGAGGACGGAGAAAGAACAAGGTTGAGAACAAAAGTGCTACCTTGCCATGCTCTACAAATGATATTTCTTCATTCATGGGGACCTTAAGTATCATATAATCCAAAACTTTACATTTACAGATGGGGTAACCAAGACACAGGAAGAGTAACTGAATGACCCAAGGTCACACAGGTAGTAATATCAGAGCTAGAGTTCTAGATTAGAAGCCTGGATTCTCCAATTCCAAAGGCAGGTCTCTTTGCATTATCCCACACTGCCCTTCATTCATTCATTCATTTATTTATTCATTCATGCAACAAACATTTATTAGGAACCTACACTTTGCAAGGCACTGTGCCTGATGCTGACAAAAATAAATTTCTAGCACTGGGGAAAGGTACCAGAAAAGGAGGCAAACAAAGCTGACTATTAGCCCCACCTATCTACCTAATTGTTCTGTAATCTTGAACAAGTCCAACCCCTCCGAGCCTCAGTTTACTCATCTGAAAACATGGAGATAACAATATGTATCCTTCACTCATGTAGCTGTTGTGAGGCTCAAATAGGAGAATGCATGTGAGTGAAGTGTGAGTTGGCTTTGTAGCACAAACCAAGACCTTGCCAGCATCCAGTACCACCACAGATGATGATATTACCACCGCTGAATTTCACTGAGGCATCGGACAAACAATGGGTTTTAAGGAACTCACTAAGACATCAGACAGACAATGGATCAATTGATGCCCACCTCCACTGGCATCACCTCCTCTCCCACCACCTAGTCCCAGATCACCTGGAGTCTGACCTCTATCATCCTGGGTTCCAAGGGTGAGTGGGAGCTGCCTCCCGGCCCCTGCATTTACACACTTCTTTTTTTTCTAACACCCTGGAGTTCTGCAAAACTCCACAGCACCCTCAGCCAAGTGCTCTATTTCTTCCTCCCTTCTCTTTAAAGCCCACGTGTATTTAAAGGGAATTCATTCCATATGCCTGATTCTTCAACACTGATCTCATCAAAACCTTATTTTCTGAGAGCTCTTTCATGCCTTTGTGAAACATTGAAAGGGTTTTTTTTTCCCCTTTTGGAGGGGGATAGAAGTGGGTGGGGGGGCTGGGGAGGAGACGTGGAAGGACAGAATTTGGCCCACAAAGTGTCACAAATGTTTGAAACTCAGAAAATCTCAATGTCCTCTGAGCCTGACTTCCTACAAAGAGAATGGCAGTGGGTCACTTGTTTTCTCCAAAGCCTTTTTTACATCCCAGGCCTTTATTCTGCCTCAAATGTGCTGTGTGACCTTAAGCAGGTTACTCAAGCTTTCTGATCCTCCTTTTTTTTATGCTGGGGGAGGGGTGGTGAGAAGGTGTTGCACATCCCAGGTGTTGAGTTGGTCATTTGGCTCCTGTGAAGGGAGTGCTTAGTGATTCCTCCAGCTACAATAGCCCAGGTTGAGCCCAGGTTGTCATCATTAATCATTTTTGCAGAGACAATCTCCATTACAAATTGGATGCCGTCATTCCCCTAGCCTGACACCGTAACTGCACACTCTGTTTATGAGCCTAAGATGAATTCCGCTGCTGTCTTTGGATTATGAGGTTTGGCAAGGCCCTCAAGGTTTCCAGATTCACAGCCTCCTCCACTCTCCTCCCACTCAGGACTTATCTTCTCTTCATCCCCACTAGAACCCACAGCCAAATCACTTGCTTCCTCAAAGGGAGGACTCTATAAGCAGTGATTCTGGCTGAAGGTGGAGAGATTTAGAGAGGGGATTAGCCAATTTCAAGGAGCTCCCCACCCCTCATGCACCCCTTTAAGGTCTACCCAATCCTTGGTAATTTCCCAGGGGGCCTCTCGTCATTAAATGATCACCTGGAGAGTAACTAGAGACATGCCAGAATAGGGTTCATAATAGGAGGCAGGCACCTGTGTTCTCCACCCTCCACCATCCCCCAGTGCTGTGTGAGCCCACAGTGTGTTGGGATATCAGATTCCCCTCCCCAAGACAGGAGCAACTACATACATGTGTTTCTGCTTGGGTCCTGAAGGCATTGCTCCTTGAGGCTTTACAAGTAGCGGAGAGACAGCCCCCGAAGTGAGAACCCCAGCTTAGGGGCAGTGACAGGGACTGTCCTTGGGGGGAACCTCTTCAATTTTGAGAGCTGTTATTGGCACCTCTCTCACCCATCATTCCAGATGATTCAACCCACAAAAGCTTACTGAGTACTAGTACTATTACTATTATGGATGCATGGTGGGGTAGAAAGTCCTCTGGCCTTGGAGGCTTAGTCATAGTTCTGACCTTTATTTACTTACCTCAGGCAACTTTCTCTTAATGCCCCTAAACCTCAGTTTCCTCATCTGCAAATTGGAATAATAATCCATGCACTAGCTACTTCACAGGACTGTTGTGAGGAAACTTACTTTACACACCATAAAGAGCATGATGATGATGATGAAGATGATGAAGATGATGACAATGATGTTCTCAGCGCTATATGGGGATGCTGTGGAGGGACACAAGAAAAGACACAAGCCCTGACCTTTGAGAGACGGGCAAACTATCTGGGGAGACAGAAGTAAAATCTATGAAACACTAATAGAATAATTTAAGCTAGTGTACAATAAACATAGAGATAAATGAGAGAGATGATGATGATGATGATGAAGAAGAAGAAGAAGAAGACAGGTATAGTTAGATGGCCGCAAGACAGAGCATTTATAAAACCCCAACTAAGGGCCTGGCAGGTACTAAGTACCAGAGAATACAGAGAAAGGCAAAAACACAGTGCCTATGCTCAGAGAGCTCACATTCTAACAGGGAGACAACGGGACAACGTGCAAACAAATGTATTGATACTAGATATGATAGAAAGTAGGTGGAAGGTAATTTCTGTGAGAAAGCAGGAGCAGTTTGGCAGGGAATAGGAGGTGAGGAGGCAGGGGGATATTAGGGAAAGGCCTCATACAAAAGGTGGGATTTCATCTGAGTCTTAAAGGAAGCCAGGGAAGCTACGAAAAACAAAAGGAAAAAGAAAAGAATTACAAACATGAGGGACAGTCATTGAAAAGGTAAAATGTTAGGAAATGGGAGTGTACTGATCAAGGAGCAGAAAGAAGACAGGCATTGCTAGATCATGAAGCTTGTGGAAGGGAACAAAATATAAGAAGATTGGAAAGGTCAGAGGGAGCCAGGTTATAAAGGGCTTTGAAGACCAGAAAATTTAATATTTTACTTGGGAGGAAATAGAAAGATATTGAAATTTATTGAGTAGGGGGATGACATGGTCAAATTTGTGCTTTAGAAAAATCATTCTGGTAGCTGAAAGGAGGAAGGATTGGCGTGAAGAGAGACTTGTGGCAGGCAGACCAACCAATCAACCAAAAACAAGCAAACAGGCTACTGTGATACTCCAGGTCTGAGGTGAGGAGACCATGAACCAAGGTAGTAGCAGGGTCAGAAGAGAAAAGGGGATACATATGAGAGATGTTACAAAAGGATCCATGGGATATGGGGCTAAGAGAGAATAAGGAGTCAAGGATGATGCTAAGTGGTGAGCCTGAGTGACTAGGAAGATGGAGGAGAAATAATGAGTTCAGTTTTAGACATGTTGAGTTTAAGATGCCTGCAAGACATCCAGTGTGAGATGCCCAACTGGCAGATGGAGAGGTGAGACTGGAGGCCGGGAGAGAGGTCAGGGTGGGATAAACAGGCCTGTGAATCATCTGCATGGAAATGATAACTGACTCCACGGTTGCTGATGAGAACATCAAGCAAAATATTTTAGACTCAGCAGTGGTTCTCAACCTTCCTAATGCCGTGATCCTTTAATCCAGTTCCTCATGTTGTGGTGACCCCCAACCATAAAATTATTTTCATTGCTACTTCATAACTGTAATTTTGCTACTGTTATGAATCTATCCGATATGCAGGATGTATTTTCATTGTTACAAATTGAACATAACATAAAACGCTGGTTTAGAGGGATAAGAGAAAAGCATCTGAGATGGAGCCTTGAGGGATGCCCACGGCTAGTAAGCAGGATCTGAATGAAAGTCCTGCAAAGGAAACTTAGAAAGAGCAGACAGATTGGAGGAGAACCAGGAGAGAGGAGTATCATGGAGACTTATCAAGAAAGTGATCCCTAATGTCAAAGGCTACAGAGAGATCAAGAAGGCTAAGGATTGAGAAAAGGCTTTAGTAATGAAGAGATCATTGGTAACTTTGGAGACATTGTTTTCATTGAATGATGAGGTAGGAAGTCAGACTCCAGAAAGTTAAGAAAGAGGAGAGGAGAAGTATAGGCATTGATTGTAGACCTTCTAAAGAAGTTTAATCTCGAAAGGGAGCAAAAATGGAGGACAATAGCTAGCAGGGATGTGTGGCTCAAGTAAGGGGCTTAGAGAGGTTTTCTGAGGATGGGGGAGGCATATACATGTTTGTAGGAAGTAGGGAAACAGCCAATAGATAGAGATTAAAAGTTAGTTGGTGAGAGCTGCAGTGATAGAGGGAGCAATCTGCTGGAGAAGATGGGATGGAATAGGATCTCTTGTGCATGTTAGAGGGGTCTGTTTTGCCAAGATGAAAATCCGTTTCTTTAAGTTTTTTGTTGTTCATTCATTTCAGTCGTATTCAACTCTCTATGACCCCATTCTGGAGTTTTCTTGGCAAATGCTGGAGTGGTTTACCATTTCCTTCTCTAGCTCATTTTACAGATGAGGAAACTGAGGCAAACAGGGTTAAGTGGCTTGCCCAGGGTCACACAACTAAAAAGTGTCTGAGGCCAGATTTGAACTGCACCACTTAGATGCCCTTTTGCCCCCTTGGCCAATCAAATTTTGAGGACAGCTTCCTTTGCCTTTTGAAGAAAAAGCTAGCATAGCTTTCACGGCAGGGAACCCTGGTGGAAATCATTCCTCCCACAGCTTTGAAAGAAGCTAAGGATTCTAGGAGGCATGGATGAGATAGTAGTGAGTTCTAGACATGGGAGACTACTCATGTAAATTCACAGGGGTGGTGAGATGCAACATCCCACATAGTGAAGAATTAGTAGATCAGATTGACCAGAAAAGGCAAAGCTGAAGAGGACTGGATGTAAATTCATGAAAAGTTAAATGATACAAGAGATACCCCAAGCAAGGCAGGGATCTGGATGTTTGTCCAATGAATGGAACTGACAAGTCAGGATTTAAAGGAGGGAAGATCATTTTAAGATGTGGCGGTCAGAAAAGGTCTCATAGAGGACGTGTTACTTCAAATCACATCATCAGATCCTGAAGGGCCAGAGACAAGGGAACTGCTGAGTGCCTGGGTTTCCTTTAGTGTGGCTTTGACTCAAATTCCTTCTGTCTAAACTGCAGGCAGATAATGAATCATCTTTTAAACAGGGGAACCTCTAGGGCCCCAACATGTGGTGTCTGAAAAGCTCCAGGGCCTTCCCCTGAACACATGTGGAGGGGTTCCCTAATTGCTGGTCACAGCACACCAACACTCACCTCCTGCTCACAGGGAAGTCTATAAATCTGCCTTGTCTCAGACGGTGAGGACACCACTATCCTGGGCTTGTACGAGCAGATGAAAGTCCAGGTCATGAGTCTAAGACAATTACATTCAGATAGTCTCTATTTAATCCCCATACAAGACAGTCTCCTTTATCTCATGAGCAGAGACATTAATAAGACCAGCTCTTAGCAAAATTATAAAGCAGAATAACAGATGGGAAGAGTTGGAAGGGACCTCAAAAATCATCAAATGAGGATCGAATGAGATAACATCTGTAAAGACCTACATCTAGTTTAAAGTGCTATAGAAGCATGAGCCATAATTATTAACTAGCTCAACTCTTCCCATTTTATAGTTGAAGAGACTGAGGCCCAAAGAATAAAATAGTTTACCCAAATTAGTTTGTGTGAGGATCAGGACTAGCATACAGATCTCCTAATTTCTAATCTAGTGCTCTTTTCATCTCTCCACATTTGCCTATATTAATTATCTTCAGAGATCTCTATAGAAATTTTCCTCTTTCTTTCTTAGCACCCATTATGCCAGACTCTCAGGGCCCTGATGAAGCCCTACGACTCCCCAGGGCCCACCTCTGTGCATCTTCTCCAGTCTGCTACCCCCAGGTGTACCTTAGCATTTAAAAACTGACCTATGCTATGCCCCAATCCCTCAAGATTCTCCTTTGTAGTATAAACTAATTTATTAAAAGGATGCTCATGCCAGTTAGTGATTTATTCTATCTTCCTTCTCAAATCAAATTTGAATTTTCCTAGAAGTCTTCCATTCCTTAATCTAAGAGGAATGATGGTAGGGATGGATTGAACAAGTATAATTTAAGTATTATTAAGGTTCACAAAGAGGTTTTAATTTCCTAGGTGAGAGATATAAAAACTTTGGACCAAAACAGCAGAAGAGATTGAAGGTAAAGACAGGAAAAAGGAGAAGCTATGTAGAAAGAAGCAGTCAGATGCAGCAATTGACTAAATGTACAGAATACCTCAACATTTTCCAATTTTCCCATTTTTCCATTCCATTGAGCCCATTGTTAGCACAGAAGGAAAGGCTGGGCAGCTGTGCTGGACTTGGAAGAAGGGAAATAGCAGCTATAGTGAAGAGCCCTGAGGAGGACACCAGCATCTTTCATTTGGGGGCTGTCTATAACTAACAAATCCAATCATGAAGGAGTAGGGCTTCCACCTCAGGTATTTAGAAACTAGCCTTTGTCATATGTTATGTGCAGAAACTTACAGTGTTTGAAAGATAAAGAGGGGAGATAAGTAGGGCCTTGTCAAATCAAAAGTAGGATAGCACAGGGCTCAAGTGTTCTTGAGTGTCTTCCCCTTTGTGCCTGTGGGTGTGTTCCCCTATGCTATGAGTATTCCCCTAGGGAATCTTGTGTTCTGGGCTTCGCTGTCAAGCTGCCGGAAGTCTTTGAACAGAGAAAGAACACCAAAGGGATTTGACAGTGATGAAGTTGTATGCTAGACAGCATCTTCAGAGCCCTTCCCTCTCCCTTAAGGCATGTCTGGGTCAGGGATAGGGAGCACCCTGACACCCATGGCCATAATATTAAATCACCCCCTTGTACTTGAATAGTACTTTATACTTTTTCAAAGCACCGTCCCACCCATTATCTCATGTGATCCTTCCGAGTGATAGTATTCTCATTTGACATATGAAAAATCTGAGATCCTAAGAGATTAAATGGTTTGTCTTGCACAGAGCTAAGAGATTCTAGAACTTCTGGCTCCCAGGCCAATCCTTTGTCCACCAGATCATGCTGACAAGCCCAGATCCCTCCCCTTGTCCGAGCTCCTTCCAGCCTCCTTCTTTTTGCTCTCTGAATCCCTCTCAGCTTCCACATGGAGCACCCATTCCAGATGCTTATATCTCAGTTTACCTCTGACTTTGGTTCAAGACATCTACATATCTTTCCTCTCAAGACTCTGCTGTCCTTCAAACACCAGAGGGCAGGAACCAGAGGGGACAGTGGTAGCTTCAGGAGTAAGAGAGTATCATGTTTGTAAATTCAAAGACCTTTTTTGTTCATTTTTTCATTCGTTCAAACAAAATTGACTATAAAAGCCCAGGATAATAACACTAGCTAACATTTTTATAGTGTTTACTACATACCAGGCAGTGTACAAAGCCCTTTATGATTATTATCTCATTTGAGTCTTACAACAGCCCTAAGAAGTAAGGGCCAATATTATGCCCATTTTACAGATGAAGAAACTGAGGCAAAAGGGTTAAGTGGTTTGCCCAGGGTCAAACAGGTAATAAGTTTCTGAGGTCAAATTTGAACTCAGGTCTTCCTGACTTCAGTCCTGAAGCTCTATCTACTGTGCTGCCTAGCTGCCCCAATGTCATATCAACATGTCTTGGTAGGGTGAAAAAGACCTGGGTGATGGGCAAATTAGTCCCAGGGAGTGGGCGTGGGAGGGAATAAGAATGTATATAGTGTCTGCTATGTGCCTGGCACTGTGCTAAGCACTTTATATACATCATCTTATTTGTTCCTCACAGCCACCTTTCGAGGTAGGACTTCCTAGAGAAATTACCATACTCAGTCCTTATCTAAGATTACTTGATACACTGGGAGCTGTGCTCTGGGTCTCCTGGAATACTTTTGGCACCCTTGTGATTTCCTAGATCTCAAGAAGGTTCTTCCACTTAACTCAATTTAAGGAATACTTATTTATTAAGTACCTGCTACAGGCAAATCACAATATTGAGTGATCCTAGGCCACAAAGAAGAAAACATAATCCTCACCCTCTAGAGCAGTGGTTCTCAACCTTCCTGATGCCAAGACCCTTTAATACAGTTCCTCGTGTTGTGGTGACCCCCAATCCTAAAATTATTTTCGTTGCTACTTCATAACTATAATTTTGCTCCTGTTATGAATCGTAATGTAGATATCTGATATACAGGATGTATTTTCATTGTTACAAATTGAACAGAACCCACAGGTTGAGAACCGCTGCTCTAGAGGCTTACAACCTAACTAACAGAGAGACAAGGCAAATACACACAGAAATAATTTTATTACAAGTAAGACTATGACAAATGTATGGAAAGGGTCAAAAAGAGTAGAAAGGGATCACTTGCCTTCGGAAGGCTGGGCAAATGCTTCGTGGAGGAAGCGTCACCTAAGGCAAGTGGTGATGGAATGAGAAGGTTTGGCCAGGTGAAGATGTTTCCACTCCAGGCACAGACCATAATCTATACACATGGCCAGAGACAAGAAAGAATAGGACAAGATTAAGGAATAGCTGTTAGTCCAACATGGCTAGAACATGAAATATGTGAAGATTCCCCTAGCGTGAAGTAAGAGGGGAGACGGGTTATGGAAGAGCCTTGGATGCCACACTAAGCAATTTTTTATTATCTTGTATGGGATCATTGAAGGTTTCTAAGAAGGGTAGTGACAGGATCAGATCTGTGCCTTAGGAAAATTATGTGGGCAGCTGTGTAAAGAATGGATTGGAGAGAAGAGGGATCAGAAGCAAGGAGACTAGTTAGGGAAGCTATTAAAATAGTCCAGGTGCAACTGAGGTGAAGGTCCAAACAAGGGGGTTAGTGAAACTGGCAGGGAGGACCTATGTGAGAGATATCATGAAATAAAATCTATAGAATCTGACAGCTGCTTAAATGTGGGAACTAAAGCAGAATCAAAAAATGATTCAGACTTTACTGGGAAGATGGCGGTACCATCAACATCAATGTGTCATCTTCCCTTCCCTTCTTCCCTCTCCTCCCCCATTCAATAAATTTCAGTGGCTCCTTAGCACCCCCAGGATCAAATACAAAATCCTTTGGCATTCAAAGCGATAACCTAGCCTCTCTCCTCCCTTCCCCTACCTTCCCAGTCTTCTTACACTTTATTCCCTGCCAAGTACTCTTCAACCCAGTGACATGGGTCTCCTGGATGTTCCACAAACAAGACAGTCCATCTCTTAGCTCTGGACATTTTCTCTAGCCATCCCCCATGCTTCTCCTTCCTCACCTTTGCCTACTGGCTTCCCTGGCTTCCTTTAAACTCCATCTAAAATTCCACCTTCTATAGAAAGTCTTTTCCAACCTTTCTTAATTCTAGGGCCTTCCCTCTTTTAATTATGTCCTATTTATCCTGTTTATAGCTCATCTGTACATATTTGCTTGCTGTCTTCTCCATTAGATCATGAGCTCCTTGAGGGCAGGGACTATCTTTTGCCTTTTTATAACCACAATGCTTAGTATAGTGCCTAGCACAGGGGTAGGAAACCTGCAGCCTAGCACATAGTATGCCCTTAATAAGTGTTTATTGACTGACACAAATACGGTTGTGGTACATGAAGATAGTGGAATCTTATTGTGTTGTAAGATGTTACAAGTATTAAGAATACAGAGAAGCATGAGAAGACTTATGTGAACAGATGCAAAGTGAAGTAAGCAGAGTCAGAAAAACAATATACATAATCACTAAAACCATATAGATTTGAAAAAACAACAAATCTAACTGAAACTGAATGCTGTAAAATTATAATGAACAAGCTTAGCCCTAACAAAGAAATATGACATCACTTCCCTCCCATCTTTGCCGAGATGGGGTAGGGGCCAGGGAGGACTATGGATGTGGAACATCATAAATAAAGCCAGACTCTTTCAATGTGCTGTTTAGTGTTGTTGAGTTTTTGTTTTTTTTTCTTTTTTAGTATATTCTTCATTTATAAAGGATGGTTCTCTGAGGGTGGGAGGGGTACATTGGGAATAAAGACAAAGGTTATCAAAAAAACTCTTCTTAAGACAAACATAATAGAGCAGGTTTAGGGAGGAAGACAATGGGTTTAGTTTGGGATGTATTTAATTTGAAATAGCCATAGAATGTCCAATGTGCATATAGAATGTCCAATATTCTACAGGCAATTAGAAATGCATGGATGGAGAATGATGATGATGATGATGATGATGATGACAATGACAATGACACCACCACCACCAAGATGACTACAATTGCAGCTAGCATTTACATAGATTTTTAAGGTCTGCAAGGTGCTTTACAAGTATTGTATCGTTTTATCCTCACTATCATCCTGGGAAGTAGATGCTACTATCAACCCCATTTTACATGTGAAGAAACACAGGCAGATGGGTTCACACAACTACTAAGTATCTAAGTCAGAATTTAAACTCAGATCTTTCTGACTCCAAGTCAAGTGAATGACCCCAACTGCCTAATACCTAAAATTCCACTTTTAGAGACACTTCTCTGGCTTACAGCTTTTCCCCATGTCAAATGCCTGGGATAGGATCCACTAAGCCTTATCTACCAGTGGAAATGAATTCACTTATCAGCTCTTTTCTGACAACAGATTTTGCTAGGGGAGAAGGGGTGAAACCTTGGGATTTGAGGGAGCTGGATCAGTGAGAGGATGTAAAGAGCACAGCAGAGGGAAGCTGGGGGTGCTGAAGACATCAGGTTCACAGTGTTGCCTCAGTTCCTGCTTTCTCTGAGCTCACAACCCCAGGCACCACTGGTATGGGAAAGGACAAGCCCACGATGATCAGAGGAAAGATCTTGTTTTCCTGAGTGGCAGGCACTTCTCACTAGTCAAACGCCACTGAAAGAAATATGTCCCCTATAGCAAATCTGTCACCACATTCTTCCCTCCTTTGAAATGTCTCTCAAAATCCCCTCCTCCCTCTCCATTCCCACTGTCACCACCCTAGTCCCGGCCCTCATCACCTCACACCTGGATGATTGCAACAGCCTCCCAACCAGTCTCCCCGCCTCCAGGCTTTCCTTCCTCCAAGCCAGCCTTCACACCCCTGACTGCCAACTCAATCTTCCTACTCTTCCTCTTTTGTGAAGCCCCTCCTCAGCTCTAGAACCTCCAATGGCTCCCTGCTACCTGTAGGCTACAAAGCTCATTTATCTAGTATACAAGGTACTCTACAGTCTGCATCCAGTCTGCTTTTCTAACTTCATTTCCCAATTCTCTCCACAGTCTTAAAGTCATACCCAAGTATTCCAATCCATATTGATGCCTCCTTTCTTTGAATTCCCATTACCAAGATTTATTGTCTGTTACAATATCCAGCCTTGTACAATTCTCTAATTATTTCCTACTGATTGACTGATTGATTGATTGGTTGGTTGATCCAAATGGTCTCCAACTGCCTACCCTGACATACTTGTAAATTATCTCTGTGCTTTTAGCTAGTTCTCCAGCAAGCTTCTTGCAGAGGGTAAATAATGATTTATGCCAAGAATTTAATAAGGAACATGGATTTCATTCCTATCACTAAAAGTTCATTTATAGGGGGGAAGGAGGGGACAGGAGAAGCCAGAAATGCTTTTTGGAACCAGAAGGGGACTATAGAGATTATCTAGTCCCATTCTTCTATTTTACAGCTGGCAAAACAGAGGTCCAGATAGGGAAGGGAGTGTTAAGCTCGGCTCAAGACCCAAGGCTCCCACCCCCAAATAATTACCTCGAATTTACTTTGTACGTGTTTTGTATTTATGTAAATGTTGTAGACTAAAATTGCTTTGCAGCCAGGGACCATTTCATTTTTCTCTTTACATCTCTGGTATAGCTAGGTCGGCATTACCTCTGGCTTGCCCATGGAGGCAGTGAAGGATTGGGGAAGGCAAGCGCCGCAGTGGAGACCCCTTCCCTCCCCTCCTCACGCTATCATCACGGCCAGGATCTCTCTTGTTTGCTTGCGCTCCCGACCACCCTTTGGCTTACTTGCATACTCAGTGAATATTCTGAGGAAATTTCCTCTAATTCTTCCTTCTAGGGTAGAGTGAGGAAAACACTGCCTTTTCAATACAGTCATAAACCCACAGCTCCCAGAGAGGGAGGGAGGGAGGGAGACCCTGGGGACTACACATTCACCATTGGACCCTGCTCTCCAGTGCCCACCTGCCATAGCACACAGTGCTTAATACTTAGGAGGCTTTTAATAAAAGTTTATTGATTGACTGATCTGTTACCTAGGGACACACTGTGAGGTCATGGCAGAACCAGAACTAGAATTCCAGGTCTTCTGACTCCTACTTCAGTATTTTTTCCACACCACGCACTGCCTGTGGTCATGGGCTGTTTAAATTGACATGCTTTATTTTTTGCAAGCTGTCACCTCAGGCTAATTTTGCAACCGTCACTTGCTTAGAAAGTGAATCAAATACATTTTCTCAGCCTATTTAATTCCTGCCCATATTTCAAGGTTTAGATGAAGCCCCACTCCTAAGCCCTCCAGCCCACAGTGCTCTTTCCTTTCTCAGGGGGCAGCCTTGGCATAGGAGTAAGTAACAACACTGGATTTATCAGGCAGAGAAGCAGAATTTGAACCCTAGCCCTCCTGCTCACTACTTTGGGGCCCTCGGGCAAGCCTTGATCTCTCTGATGGGGCCTCCATTTCCTCATCTGTGAAACAAGGTTTGACTAAACGTTATTCCTCTAAATCTATCCCAGTTCTAATCCCTGTGGACTTTTTGGAACTTGTCAGTACCTAGCTGTCTCCCACTCCGTTCTACATCATCACAAACAAGCACTGCCTGCTTGATGGGTAGGAGGAGGGCTGGGATGGAGTCAGGAGGACCCGAGTTCCCATCCAGCCTTAGACACTTACTGGCTGTGTAATCCTAGCAAATTGTATTACCTGCCAGCTTTGGTTTCTTCATCTCTTAAGTGAGGATAATAATGACTGCTTCATGATGCTATTTCGAGGATCAAATGAAGTAATTCATGGAAAGTGTTCTGCAAACCTTAAAGTGTTATGTGAATAAAAACTATGATGACAATCAATTATCCTTAGGCACCTACTATGTTCCAGGCCCTGGGAACACATAAACACAAAAAGCGAAATGACCCTTCCAGAGCGTGTACATTCAATGAAAGGAAAACGCATATAAGCAACTAAGTTCATACAAAAGGGGCACTCACCATATAATATGCAAAGAGGGAGGAGGGAGGAGGGAATGTGGAACAGGAACATTAACAAATAAGAAACTCAAGAAAGGCCTTGTGGGGCTGCTAGGTGGCACAGCCAATAGAGCACCACCCTGGAGTCAGGAGGAGTTCAAATCAGGCCTCAGACATTTAACACTTACTAGCCATATGACCTTGGGCAAGTCACTTAACCCCAAGTGCCCTGCCCTCCCCCCTCCAAAAAAGAAAAAAAGGAAGGGAGAATGAGAGAAAGAAAGAAAGAAAGAAAGAGAGAGAGAGAGAGAGAGAGAGAGAGAGAGAGAGAGAGAGAGAGAGAGAGAGAAAGGCCTTGTGTAGAAGGTAGCAATTGAGCTAAGCCTTGCAGGAAGTTAGAAACTGATCAATGCAATTCCCAACCATGGTGCCAGAAGATTAATTAATGGTGAAGCATGAGTAGCAGGAGACTGGAAGCCCAAAAGGAGTCTGCCATTTTCAGCCATGGTCAATGGGCTGAATCATTTAGCTTGACTATGCTTAGTTGTTACAATAGAGGACTTTACTGGAGTTCAGTGAGACAATGGTGACTTATTATTCTTGCCACTGGATTTCAATGACTCTGGAAGAGAGAGTGAGGCTGACAACTTTGTGCTACTCTGCCTCACTTAAATTCAATTTAGACACAAGTCAAGTCATTACCCCATGACATCGTTGATCCTCTTTGAAACGAAGAATAAACAATAATGTGTTTAGATGCTGCTCTGATACCTTATCTAGATGAGAACACTTCTCTATTAAATCAATCTTTCATTCATCTCCTGGAGCTTCTTCTAGCTCTCTAGGCTTGCCTCTTTGCCCAATGAAACATTTAGAAAAAGTAAAAATAACAGTGAAATATAAGTATTAGGAAGTATCATTGGGTGGGTTTCACTTATTTAAATGTGAATGGCTAAAAAGTAAGTTTAATTGATTGTACTCCTGTTCAATAGTTAATTTTTAAAAGAAAGATAGGCTGGAGCCAGATGACATAGGGCTTTAAGCGTCCTCTAATTATTATTCTATGTGTGGTAACCTTGTCTTCCCAAGTAGATTGCAATCTCCCTGAAGTCAGACATTATCACCCTTGACTTCCTTTATCCCTCAAAGGGCCCAATATAATCCAAGATATAGAATGTATACTCAACAGATACATGCTGATCAACAGGTGATTAAATAGTGCTAAAAAAGGGAGAGTATTTTGTCAAGGCTATAATGTCAGATGCCTTTTTTATGGGATATAGCCCCAAATTATTGCCCCTTTGGTAAGAAAAGAAGAGCAGGATTATTCTCTCTCTCTCTTCACATTTCAATTATTTCAAATAAAAGTCAAATGTGTTGAGCACCACAAATTTGATAGAGTACTGCTCCTACAATAAAAGTCCTGGATTGGGAATTGGGACGCTGGAGTTCTAAGCCCTGGTGCTGCTCCGAGATGTTCAACAAGTTACTTGATCCCTCTCTGTCTTGTTTTTCTCATCTACATTATGAAGATATGAAAACCTGCCTGGTCTACCTTGCTTGAGGACCTGTATTAAAAATCAAATGAGATCATGCATGTGAAAACTATAAAATGTTATATAAATATGAGGAATTATGATCTTATATTATAATCTTATCATGTAATCAAGGAGAATTTATAAAGTGCCTACTACGTGTCAAAGAGCAGATAGGTGGCACAGTAGATAGAGTGTCAGGCCTGGAGTCAGGAAGACTCATCTCTCTGAGTTCAAATCTGACCTTTAGACATTGTCTAGCTGTATGACCCTGGGCAAGTCATTTAACTCTGTTTGTCTCAGTTCCATCTGTAAAATGAACTGAAGAAGGAAATGGCAAACCACTCCAGTATCTTTGCCAAGAAAACCCAAATGGGGTCATGAAGAGTCAGATACAACTGAAAAAGCCAAAAACCACACTATCTGCCAGATACCAGGCTAGGTGCTAAGGGTAATGGTAGTATGATAGTCAATGTTAGTAAATATTTAACTACCAGCTCTGGGGAGGAGGGAGACTTGTATGAACTGTTATAGACTATTTGTGCCTAACCTGTAATAGAGCTTTCCAAGTTCAAGTAGGTCTGAGCTCAAGAGGCTCTACCATAGGTTGGGCACAAACAGCACAGAAACAGCCACAAGATCAGTCACTAGCCAATTAACAAAACAATAAATCAAGCCCTCATTTATAGCATTCATCAATTTCTGAGGTGCAAATGTTTATGCTGAAAATTTAACAATTGACATTCTCAAGGTAATTCATGCTGGCTTCCAGTCCCTGGTTCCAGCACACTCCTGGGCAACAAATAGGAAAGTGAGACAATCACTGCCTTCAAGCAGTTTCCATTCTATCAGGGATGGCAACTTGTAGCCATATAAGCACATTACATACTCTGAGGCAGCTATCCCAGCTTCTACCAGCTCTCACTAGTCAGATCCCCAGAGTATTGCTTTCGCATCTGCTCAAGACTATAGATAGCATTGAGGGGTTGGTTGCTCTTGGGTTTGTTTTTTTTTCCCTAATGCTATATAGCTCACAAGCTCCCACCAGAGTGTTTTCCCCCAAGATTATCAATTAATTATAATTTAGTCAGCCAGACTTAATTAGATTTTTGAAAGTTGTATGTACTAAGGTTGTACAGTAAGAACAGTTGGCACAAAGCATACCCCAAAAGCCTGGGTTATACTCTACGGAATCCAGGGGGAAGTGGGCTCATGCTTAGAGAGAGCACAGAAGGTAAACAACTCCCAGCTACCGAAGGGCCCCTTTCTCCTATCTGGGGGGCTGAAGAAGAACCCCTGAGGCATAGCTTAATTTCCTCACTGAGTTCATCATGGAGCTGTGAATTCATGTCCAGTCTGTTTTTGCTCCCAATGTAGACTCTGCTTTCAGCCGTTTCAGGGACATTGCTAGGATGTCCACAGGAAGATGGGAAGTCCTCCCAACTTGTAGAGGTCGGAAGACTTTCCTCTAATCAAGATTGGGGAAAGGAGGCCAAAAGGAAAGCCAAAGACAGATATGTTCCCCACCTACCACCCATCCCCCAACGCCCAGCCAAGTGCTTCCTTCTCAGAGAGAGATCTCTGTCTTCTCCACCACCAGGTGATCTCTGGACTCCAAATCTTTCTGAGGCTGATGTGATTTGATATTTTATAGACAATCCCTAGGGTATGACAGAGTTCCTTCAGGCAATCCGAACACTCTTCCTGTCAAATGTCACTTCCAAACTCATCCAATGGTTTATCTGAGACATCTAAATTGACTGAGATTTTTTCACACTTATTTAGAATGCCTTTGATTTGATTTGATTCAGTCACTCACACCTGCCTGGTTAAAGTGCCAAAGTATTCAGCTCTATCTCTTTTTTTAGGTAAGATGGGATCAATTGATTTATTTATTCAAATGACCCCTCCACCACCCTTACATAAGTACAGAATAAACAGAAATATAAGGAATTACCATCATCTTCATCATTCTAAAATCCAGTTTCTCAACGCAGCCCTTTTTCTTTCACTCTGCCTGTCATCTCTGAATCCTAGGGTCTGAAAAGACTGGCAGCTAGCCCTGGCAGAGGACACTCTGTCACTCTCTCAAAGGCTTTCCCCAGAGCCTGCAGTGAGCTAGCCTAGCAAAGTGCGTGTGAGGCTGCAGCCATACATGCGCACCCTCGTGTCTGTGGACCCAGCCCCCACTTGCAAAAGGCCGAGAAGAAAGTGCATCCCTAGCAAACCCCTACAAGGAACATCTGGAATCTGAGCACTTGACGCCTGGGCTTCAAAGTCTCTCGTTAATGCCTTGCGACAAGCGTGTCAAAACCTGGGGATGTTCCATTTCAAGCTGACAACTTTTGTTCCCCAAACAAAGGAGAATGATGGCGAGGCGGCATGGGGCAGGCGGACTTGATGTGACACTAAAAGTTGGCGCTGCCCAGAAAAATGTGATTTCACACCTAGGCCAATGGCCAGCATTCATTCCCTCGTCAAGCCTTGCTCCCACTTGGGGCTGGCAGGTTGTCGAGCTGGCCCCTTAGACAGCTCCAAGGAGCTGTCCCTGCTCTACTCATCCGACTTGCTGGTGGCCAGGGCTGAAGCTCAGCAAAGCTTGCTTCTACTCCGGCCCAACTGCCTGCCCTTGGCAGCTGCCTGACGTCAGCTTCAATGGCAGAAGGCGATCAGGAAGGGAGAGCAGATCCATCCAGGCATCCAATGATCCATGTCGGCTCTATCTGCCAATCCCTTTTCTTCCCACTTCTGGCCAAGATCCCTAGGCTAGCAGAACCTTATCATAGCTTCCAAAATCTCTTGGCTCTATCGTGTTGTAGGGGAAAAGACCACTAGGCTGGAAGTAGGGAGACCTGGATTCCATGTCTAGCTCCACCACTGACTTACTGTGTAACCTTAGGCAAGTCACTTTCCTACTCTATTTCCCTTATCTATAAGATTATAATTATATACTCTGCCTGCTTAAAATAGTCTTAGCAGGCAATCAATCAATAAGCATTTATTATGTGTCTACTAAGGGGCAGGCCCTATGATAATCTCTCAGGATACAAAGGAAAAAAAAATGAAGGAGCCCCTGTCCTCCAGGAACTTACAATCCAATTAGGGGAGACAGCAGGTATTTATATGGGTATAAACAAGAAAGACACAAGACAAGTTGAGGAAAGGGCACCGGCAGCTGAGGGAATCAGGAAAGGTCTCATCTAGAAGGTAGTATTTGAGCCCAAACTGTGAAGATCAAATGAGATAATTGATTTTTAAAGCATTTTGATGAGTATTGGCTCAGCAGAAAAATTATTGGATTGGGGAAGGAGAGGTCAAGCGGCTGGTGTTAGAGTCCTGGATCTGGTACTTCTTAACCATATGACCTCTGACCCTCAGTTTCCTCATCAGTAAAGCAAGGACAATAATTCTTGCACGATCCACTTCAAAGGATTACTACAAGAAAAGCGCTTTTCGACCCTTAAAGGATTGTAGAAATATTTGCTGATGAAAAGGAAGCAATTGTGTAGTGCCCTCCGATCACCCACCACCATCCCACAGATCAGAGCTTGTCTCCTAAAGCTTGGCTACACCACGTGGCCCTGAAACGTAACAACAACAACAGTTCTTTATATTTGTATAACAGTTTCAAAAGACTATCACAACCAGTATCTCATTTGGGCCTCCCTATCCCACTACACCCCGAAGAGGTAGGGAGAGACGAAGTAGTCCTTCCCACTGGACCACTCCATGAGGTTTATAGAACATGTTTACAGCAGTCATTTTCAGGATTTTCAGTGGAGGGGAAAATGAAAAGAGCACTGGATTTGGATCTTAGTGGATTCTAAATGAGTAACTCTGGGCAGTTTGTTAACCTCTCTGAGTCTCAGAGGCCAGGCATGGGAGGGAGGGGATTCAGAAGGATATTGGACCAGGTGATCCCCAAGGTCTCTCTGAGCTCTTGAGTCTATAATGCTAAAGTTGTTTTTCCCCAGTCTTTACAGACACGTTTGAGTTCCAAGTCATAAATAAGCACCCCACTTCTAGGATTACTATTCCTCATCCCCATACTCCAGTCATCCAAAAGCCCTAGTCCTTCTAACTAGATCAACTCCTCTCCAGCTTCCCTTTTCAGGTTAGCTCAAGTGGTTTATACTATGGAGCTAATGAGGTCAAGGTCATAGGCCCAATTCCAGAGGGAACCAGCCAGTGAGAGAAAAACTCTGGTTTCCAGCCACAGACTACACCCCTACCCTTGGCAAGAGCTCTTTGGAATGAGTGCCGTTGATCACATGGGGGACAGGGCGAGAGAGTCTGGATAGCTCAGTGACACCCATCTGGAGACATGTCTACTTATGATTGGGTCAGGGCATCATCTTATATAATGCAAATAGCACTGGCACATTTGCCTTGGCCTTGTCACACATTTCACAAAGGGCCTGAATGGGAAGTAGCCAGAAGGACAGTTCTTTCACCAGCACTGGTCCTTGGCAAAATGATAAAGTTGGAGAAGTTTGTCTTGGGCATCTTGCCTCCACCCCTTTCAGCAGTCTTTCCGCCATTCTTTGATTCCTTTTCCCCTGCACAGTGCCCAAATCCTGTGGTCTGGCTTCTTTTCCCAGGTAGTGCCTAGAATTTTGAACCCTCCTCTCATCACAGGCCAACTACCTCCCCTAAAGGAACGAGAGTGTTAACTTCATTCCCGCTAAAGGTTTAGAGACTGATGATAATAGTGATGGCTCACATGTATATAGATCTTTCACAGTTCACAGAGTTCTTTCCTCATGACAGCCCATTAAGGTAGGTACTATAATTCAAATGTTATTACTCCAGGGCAGCTAGGTGGCACAGTGAATAGAGCACCAGCCCTGGAGTCAGGAGGACCTGAGTTCAATTCAACCTCAGACACAACATAGAAACTAGCCACGTGACCTTGGGCAAGTCCTGCCCTCCAAAAAGCAAAAAAAAAAATTCTATTCAAATATTATTACTCCCATTTAACAGATGAAGAAAATGAGGTTCAGAGAAATGAAATGATTTCTTCAAGATCACAGTAGCATTAAATAGTAAGATTTGAACCCAGGTTCTCTGACTCTAAGTACAATGGTCTTTCCATTATACACATCGGCCCCTCTTAATTATGCCTCCAGAAAGATTTGCATTTTTACAGGGAAAAAACTGTAAACCTTAAGGAATAAATCATTAATGATTAAAATGCAGATATACTGGGGAAGAAGTTACGATGATAAACAGATCCACATGTGCCTACCTATGGCATCAATGACATCCTTGGTGCTAAGAGCTCAACTATAAAGGCAAGCTCTCGTGCTTATCTGACCCACCCTTCATCTCTTCGGTCCTTGCAATCTGACCTTGTGTCATGGTCTATTCCACTTCCTTGGGTTATGGTTCCAACAGATCCTGAAGCAAAGGGTGCCCACCAAAGAGAGAGGCCTTTCTAGGTAGCACGGATTGAGACTCTGCCCAATTATGCTTAGAAATCTGACAATCTGAAGAGAGGCCCTTGCCTAGAGGGAGCACGGTGCAATGGAAACAAGGAAGCATCAATGGCTGAGTGATTGTGGGCAAATCATCGTGCCTCCCTGAGCCTCGACTTACTCGCCTGTTAATGGGGTGGGGGGGATGACACCAGCACTGCTTGCCTTGCTGGGTGACTGCAGTAAGCACTTTATATCTCTTTCAAGCATAGATCAAGCGTAATCTATTGTTGTTGCTATTGTTATCTCGCTTGGTATTATGCCAAAGCTGCTTCACATGTGTGGGAGTCACCAGATTTCCAGCTCTTGGTGAGTGGGAGCTAAGTCTTGTCCTCTTTCTGCTCTGCCTGTCTCCCATGCAGCCCCTGGTTCCGTTCTCTGTACACCAGAGGCAGTCAGTAAGTGACTCACAGACTTGACCTTAAATGTATACTCTTAAAGTTACAGAGACTGACTGAGTTGTGATGGCTTCCATAATATGAATGTAAGGGTAAGAGCAGGGACCAGAAGCATGATATAGTAAGAAAATGCATTGATTCAGTGGGGGGAAAGGGGGTGGTTGTCAGAGGGCTTGGGTTCAAATCTAGACTCTGCTGAACACTGGCCTTCAGCAAGTCATGTAATCTCCATGGCCTCAGTTTCTCCATATGTCAAATGAGGCTATTAGTTGACACAACCTTTGAGGGCCCTTCAGTCTTTAAGGTTATGAAATTAGGAGACTTCTGAATAGTCCTAAAAGACCACATGAAGGAAGTATGTTTGAAGTCCCATTGTTAAAGACAAAAATTACACAATACACTTTGGAATATGAACTGGTATCTTTAGGAAGGGTCTAGCAATATTCTGAAACCTTTGGGATGAATTCCTATAGTATAGCAGTCATGCTTCCTTCTGAAACAGACATCCCCCAATTGGGAGAAAGAGAAGAGAAAGAGGAAAAGGAAGCACCAAGGAGTAGAAAAAGCCTTGGTCTCAGAGTAAAAGGATCTAGATTTCAATCCCAATTCATATAACTACTGGTTGTGTAACCCTGGACCAGTCACTTAGTCTCTCTGACCCTCAGTTTCTTCATCTGCACATAACCTATGACTCAAAAGTTTATTTACTCTTCTTATTGGTAAAGCTTGATTATTTAATATTCTGTGCCTGGCTTTTAGTTTTGACAGAGAAGTCATGCTTTCCAGACTGTCTTCAAGTCCCTAGAGGGAGAGAAAGCTATTACATCTCAATTTCTTCCCAGAGCCTTTCTCTCCCTTTAGGGACATGAAAAGAGTTTGGAATTAGTGACTTCTCTCTCAAAGCTGGAGGCCAGTCTCTTCTCTCCACCTCTCACCAACTCCACCCTTCATGCTGGCATGGAGCATTGAATTATTAATCTCCACCAATGAGAAGAGTCTTATGCAAAAGAACCTCTGAGTTGAGAGTCACATTCCTAAAATAGGGATAATCTGATAATACTATCTCAGAGACCATTCATGAGGGAGAAAGCACTTTGTAAACAGCTAAAAGTGAACTAATATTCTTGCTGCCACTTCACTTCCCTGACAATGGGGTTGGCTCAATTTGACATTTCTGACATCATCAAGCTACTATTCTCAGGAGGAGGGACCATCAAAAAGTCAGGAGCTCTGGGAGCCTCCATTCAGCCTACATGAAATCCTGAGCTAGTCAGTTCTAGCAATGACCTAAATCAGACTCACACTTAAAATAAAGTTAGTTTCATTGATGCTTTTGTTTTTCCATCACAGTCATTCACAGTACAGCTTCATTCTGCCATCCTGGACCTGACCACTCCCTTTTAACAAAGAAAAAACAGTTAAGCTAAAACAACCAATAGAATGACCACACATACAGCCACCTGCCTTCATAGTTTGCCATAGGGAGGTGTGCAGACAGGGTGTAGGGTCACAGATTCAGATGGGATAAGAACCTGGGGTGGGGTTCCTAACCCCTTCATTTGGTACATGAGGAAACAAAGGCCTAATGAGGTCAGGTGACATGACCTCGACCACCCAGGTGAGATCATCAGAGGTGATCAGAGATGAGACCTGAAGCATCAGATATAGGATTTGCACCACATTGTACCACTTTGCCTCTCCGTCATAATCTGTTCCCAGGAGCCATCGCTGCTCTTTCAATTACTCAGAATGTGGCTTCCCTCATCTGTACCATTACAGTCATTCAGTATATTTTTCCTCTCTTTTGGGGTTCATGTTAACAAGAACCAATGCGAGATTTCCTCTGGGGCTAGAAGCACTAGTAACTGTCCCATAAGGGGAGTGAGGCACAGGAAGCAGATTGCACCTCCTCTCCTGCATCTGTACATTTGTCAGGGGCCTCCCAGAGCCAGGGAGCCCCTGGCTGCAGGCCTCAGCTGCCGGGGTGCGGCTGCCCGACCAGGCTGTCATTGTGGTGAGAATGGCTGTACCCTTCCACTCCCATATAAATGTTGAGTCACATTGTTCCCCCTCTCCTCCCAGTACTGAAACTATTAACGGCCCCCATTCTCTCCCCAGCCTCCAGTCATGGCGAGGCACTCCGCTCTGAGGGGCACATCAAGAATTTGGTAAGAGAAACACTGAAGGACCCAGGAAATCTCAGGGATCCGGGACTCAGCTGTGTTACATCCGGCATGTAACAGCCTCTCTGCGACTCCATTTGTAAGCGAGGACCACAGGAAAAGTGAATACAACATGATGACATGATGGAAAGATGCGTAGGTGTGCGATCAGAAGACCCAAGTTTGACTCCAAATTCTGCCATTATTACCATTTTCTGTTCATAGAGTCATAAATTTAGCACTGGAAGATCATGACCTAGAGCTCATCTTGTCCAATCTCATTTTTTATAAGTGAGGAAACTGAGGCCCAGAGTGGGAAGAGAAGGGAACAAGCATTTATTATACTCCTCTTATATGCCAAGCACTATGCAAAGCCCTTCACAAGGATTTTCTCATTTGACTGTCACACAAACCCTAGGAGATAGGAGCTAGTATGGTCCAAATTTTACACTTGAGGAAACTGAGGCAGACAGAGGATTAAGTGATTTGCCCAGAGTTACACAGCTAGTAAGTGTCTGAGGCAGGATTTGAACTCAGGCCCATCTTTCTATCCTAGCTGCCTCCAAGAGGGCAAGTCACTTGCCCAAGGTCACATAAACCACAAATGGAAGAACTAGGATTAGATCCCATGTCTTCTGATGCCAAATCTAGCACTCTTCCCACTATATCCCATTCCTTCTGAGTGTTTCAGGTTCAGACTTCCAGCTAATACAAAGTGAAAAGAACAGAACAACCCAGCTCTCATCCAAATCCTCAGGCGGAGGACAAAAAGGAACATCCAGAAATCAAGAAATCCGAAGAGAAACCACAGAGTATGCCCTCGCCCAGCCCAATTCTGCACAAAAGGGCAGCCAGGAGCTTGTGGACACTAAGGGAGGCGTCCAGGCAGAAGAGCCAGGGCAAACACAGCTTAGTCCAGAAATGCTGGTGTACCACGAAACTGGAAGAATTCATCACTGGAGCAGTGGTGAAGGCCTGAGGGCAGGTAGACACCTGAGGCTCTCTGATACCAAATATGGAGATAGAAGCTGGTAAAGAAACACCCCAGGGACTCTGAAAGCTTGAAGCATGTTGATGGGACTCAAACCCGGAGACCTTGAAGAACCCAGTACTTGGTACCCAGAGGATACAAGCAGGCCAGAAACCAGCCAGCACTCTGAGCAAAGGCTCTAGGGAAAGCCAAAGCCAATAGCAGAACTTCAGATAATGTAGATCAGGCAAATAGGACCTGACCACCTCCACCAAGTGTGCAGGAGCAGGCAGAGTCTGGTGGGGACACAAAGTCCTAATTCAGAAAGTAAGGCTGGGAATATGAATAATCAGAAGGCACCAACGATAAAGAAATTTTATAGCTGCAGGGATGTCCAAGACAGAGCCCTGAAAGAGACCACAACAATTCCAAGCAGAGCCTGGGATAAAAAAACATTCCATGTAAGAATGAGGAGGCAGACATTCCGAGGACTTGCTGTTGCTCGGTGCCCTGCAGTGACAAGTGAAGGCAGATCATCAGAGAAAAACTTCATGGGGGAAAGTCATCTTGATCTTTCTGGATGTGCCTCACATAATGGCAACTCAAAATGCTAATGTCAAGCGGAAACCGATTGTCTCTATGCATGAGGAAAAGACCGTGCCAGCCCCATCTGAATTCCAGATAATGAAACTAGACTCAGAAAATGGAACTTCTGGACTCACAGATTTGGAAACTTCTGAACACCTAGACATTGATGAAAATGTGTAAAGGATAGACCCAAGAGAAAAGACTCTCTTTTTTTTTTGAGGGGGAAGTGGCAAATTTGTGATGTTACTGGTATAGGACAGGAGCGGGGAACCTGTGGCCTCAAGGTCACATGTGGCCCTCTAGGTCCTCAAGTGCAGCCCTTTGACTGAGTCCAAGTTTGGATTCCCCACCCCTAATATAGGAACTCTGGATCTAGAAACTCCCTTTACTGATCCAAATGGACAATAATTTTAGAGAGCTGCCTGAGGGGCAACAGATTTTGCCCAAAGTCAAATAGGCAGGATGTGTCAGAGGCAGGATTTAAACCCAGATCTGCCCGGCTCCCAAGCTAGTCCTTTATCCACTGTGTTAGTGAAGAATTTAATTTAAGGACACTTTAATGTCTATTTTAATTAATTAAAAATGTAATAGATGTCCTCTTTCCCTCTGTCATTCACTGTTAAGGTTGAGAATTCCAGGATAAGGCAGACAGCTGTTAGGGGAAGCAGGGAGGGAGGTGCTGGGAAATTCTGTTGGAGGAACTGTCCAAAATTGTGAATTATGCCCGGGAGATATTTAAAATTTGTCAACATGTTTCTCTGAGACGGGTGATTGGATGTGTATTGGTCTGTGGGGTCCAGTCCACAAACGCTGATATTTAGAGTTTGTGATAGAGCAGTTTTTGAATGAATGATGGAGAAGAAGATATGAGAAAGAAAGATCTGGCATATGGGATGGTTTGAGTGTTTGTAGAGCAGGGAGAGAATTCGAGGGAAGAAGAAGCTCTGATTAAAGTCCCTTACAGACTGTTCCTTATTTAGAGTGAGGGGAAAGGCATCTGAGAGCAGATCCTCCAGACTAACTCTGAGGAGGGTGCAAAAGGAGACACAGAGCTGAGTCCCGATAGTCACTTCCTGCTTGGGGAGTGGTCCAGAGGTTGAGGGCCCTGGGGCCTTTGCTGAGGTGGAAGCCTGGTGCCTTTGATAGAATACTAGATCTAAAAGAAGGAAGCCCTGTGTTCAATACCAGTCTCTGATGCCTACAAGCTAGGTGACCCTGAACGTGTACCTAAACCTCTCTGCACCTCAGTCTCCTGATCTGTAAAACTGGGTCAATAATATGTATAGTACCTCCTCACCAGGTTATTTTGAGAATCACATGAGATGATGTAAAGTGCTTTCCAAACTTTAAAGTGCTTTATGAATGTCAGTATTACTATGGGCCCCATGGAAGGACATCAGCTTCTGGAGAACAATGAAAGGAGACGTGCATGTTACAGTTTGGTAGAAAGTGCCAGGCTTGGAGCCAGAGCACTGGGGTTCAAGTCGTAGCTCTGTCCCTTAGAAACTGTGACCTTAAGCAAGTCACTTGGGCTCTCTGAGCCTCAGTTTCCTCCTCTGTAAAATGACAATCGGGTTAGTTTAATCAATCAACGAACCAACACATATTTATGGAAGTGCCCGGGCACTGGAGAGACAAATACAAAGAACAGGACAAGCCTCACTCCCAAAGAGCTTATGTTTTAATCTAATGAGAGGGACAAGTACACATGAAAATATGGAAAGCATAACTACAAAATGAATAGATATAAACACATACAAAACAGTTCAGTACAAGGTTGTTTGGGAAGGAATGCACCAGAAGGTAGGGGGTGGCACGACGAGGATCAGGAAAGATCTCCTGCAGAAGATGGTGCTTGAAATATGCCCAGGTGATGGCAGAGCAGAGAGAGACAAGGTGTTTCCTGGTCTGGACTTCAGGGCAGAGGCCTGGGGTCTGAGGCTCATCCACTTAGCAGCCAGTGACATGGCACCTTACAGATCTGCCAACAGAATTTGGCCATGTCCTGCTGGGTCCTTCTAGCTCTGCCATAGGGAGATGCCACACTCACTGTCATTCCATCTGACCATCTGCATCACATTTTCTGGTCTAATAAGCCTCTGTATATGACAAGAGGCACTGATGGAAGAGAAGAAATGCTAGACTGCAGGCCTTCTGAAGACCCACTGGCTTGGCAGAAGTTAGGAAATTCCAAAGGAAGAGGAGAAATGGTGCACAAGGAAGCAGAGGTGTAGGTCTTCCCCTGTGGCTGCTGGATGCTTGTCAGCTGAACCTACATTTGAACAGCAGATCTTCCCTCTCATGATGCTATCCTCACCCTGGCCCAGCTCCAGAGACTCCCAGCCCTATTATGTACAGACCCATCTCCTCCTACCACACACCCCAGAATTCTACTCTATTCAATTCAAAAAACATTATTAAGAACTTATTATACGCAGGCACTGTGCTGGGTGCTGAGGGATATTCAAGAATAAAAAAAAACACATGGCCTCTGCCTTCATGGAGCTTGTGGTAGAATAAAAGAAGGCAAAATGTATCATAAGTAACAATAATACAACCGAGAACGAGAGAGAGCCGCAGACTCACAGCCAGAAGGTATATTAGGGGCCTCATTTTTACAGATAGCCCAAGGTCACAGAGTTAGTAAATGGCAAAATCAGAATCGTAACCCAAGTCCTCTGACACCAGAGCCAGAATTCATTCCACTGCCTCAGAGGACAGATGAACTACAGTGGAAGGAGCGCTGGATTTGGGTTTGTTACCTCAGGCCAAACAGAGTTTAACTGAGGTAAGATCTTTTTGCCAGGCAGCTGAAATTTAGAGGGTGCTAATCCTTGTCCTCCTTCAGCAGTACCAGCTAAGCACCTGGATAGCCAGAATGATTAGTTAAAATAGGAAGCTACCAAATGGCT
The DNA here is from genome assembly GCA_028627135.1 of Pseudochirops cupreus. Classification (NCBI taxonomy): domain Eukaryota; kingdom Metazoa; phylum Chordata; class Mammalia; order Diprotodontia; family Pseudocheiridae; genus Pseudochirops; species Pseudochirops cupreus. The sequence goes on from CM053582.1 coordinate 240,875,846, forward strand.
CATTTCCAGGTGATCACAATCTCCATATGGTTCCACCTTGTAGCCTCCTCCAGCATCAGGCTTCCTAGAAGTAGCCTCTTGGTTCAGAGAAATCAGGCAATGTCTTGTTTCCTGAGACTCAGATGTTTCACCAGGATTTCTCTCCTTCCTGAACTCCTTCCCCCTTGTCCCTCAAAAAATCAAAATTGCTGGTTCCAACTGTGGGTTAAAATCCTGATTCTATGATGCATCAGCTTTAAACCCTGGAACAGTTAAATTCTTTGAACCTCAATTATAAAACAGGGATCTCTCCTTCCCAGGGCTGTCATGAGATATTTGTTGAACAAATGAATCTGACAATGGGTTATAAAATTAATTGTGTTGTTGTCAAGTCGTTTGTAAACTGTAAAGAGCTACATAAATGTGAGTTATTATCCTTTTTGTTGTTAGCATAAGGATTCCAAGGTAAGAGCTTGTTCTGTCTGCAATGGTCTTGGAAAGCTTCATGGAGGAGGTGGTGTTTGACCACTAGAAAAAGGCAGAAAGGATCGCCAACAACTTCCTGGGGGGCAGAATGGAAAGGAATTATACCCCTTTGTTTAGGGGGAATCTCTGGAATCTTGAATTAATGAGAAAGGTCAACTTTTTAATCCTTACATAACAGTTCATTTTTAATAAATATTTATTAAAATTGAATTGAAATTGTCTTCCAAAATAAAACTGGCCCCTGAATAAAAATGGGACCCAGGAAAGAACGAGCCCTGTCTTACACTTCATTTCTAGGCACTTCACAGGCTGCTCTGAATGTACCTTTCCAGGATCATCTTCACCTTTTCCAGATTTATCTTATACTATCCTCCTTCACGTACTCTATATTCCAGCCATTACTCATTCACCAGGCCCCATTCTCATACTTCCCTTTCCCATCTTCTCATTTTTCATAGCCTGGCCTCTCAAATCCACCCATCAAATTCCTTCCCTTCCTTTAAGGCCAAGATCATGTAGCACTTCTCCCACAAAGCCAGCTTTGACCACCTTCCCCCTAGTTCATAGCATTTTCCCTGACCCTCCTTGCATGGAATTGAATGGAAAAGTATTTATTAAGCATTTACCTTATATCAAGTGCTATGTATCTCCCCCAACTCACAAAGCTCTGATCAAGACCCACCTCTACCAGGAAGTCTTTTTTTTACTTCCTCCAGCCACAACAATTTCTCTTTCTCCCAAAATCCTATCATAGTTATCATCTGCGGAGGCAATGAGAGGCAATATAGCATTATAGCTTAACTTGGGGCCTGGAAGACCAGGGTTTCAATCTAGCCTCCGATACATACTAACTGTGTGATGCTGAACAAGCCGCTTAATCTCTCTGAGACTCAGTTTTCTCAACTACGAAATAGAAACAGTAATACCTGTAGTACTTCAAATGGGTTATTTCTGGTTGTTTTTTTTTGTTTTACTTTTTTTTCAATTACATTAAAAAGCAGTTTTTAACATTTATTTTAAAAATTTTGAGTTTCAATTTTTCTTTCCCTCCCTTCCCCCCTTGAGAAGGCAAGCAATTTGCTATACATGTGCAGTCATGCAGAACATATTTCTGTATTAGGCATGTTGCAAAAAGAAAATAGACCAAAATAAACAAGAAAAACCAAGTTAAAAATATGCTTTGATCTGTATTAAATCTAGATCAGTTCTTTCTCTGGAGGTGAATAGCATTTTTCACCATGAATTCTTTGGAATTGTCTTGGATCACTGTATGGCTGAGAATAGCTAAGCCATTTGCAATTGACCACTGTACAATATTGCTGTTACTATGTATAATGTTCTCCTGGTTCTTCTCATTTCACTTTGTATCAGTTCATGTAAGTCTTTCCAGATTTTCCTGAGAGCATCATGCTCTTCATTTCTTGCAGTACAATAGGATTCCATCACAATCATATACCACAATTTGTTCAGCTATTCACCAACAGACGGGCATCCCCTCAATTTCAATTCTTTGCTACTACTAAAAAGAGATGCTATAAGAATTTGTGCACATAAAGATCCTTTTTCTGTTTGTTTTTTTTATCTCTTTGGGATATAGACCCAGTAGTGGTATTGTTGGGTCAAGGGATATGCATGGTTTTATTGCCCATTGGGCATAGTTCCAAATCACTCTTCAGAATGATTGGGTAAGTTTACAACTCCAGTGTATTAGCGTCTCAATTTTCCCACATCCCCTCCAACATTTGTCCTTTTCCTTTTCTGTCATATTAAACAAACTGATAGGTGTGAGGTGGTACCTCAGAGTTGTTTTAATTTGTATTTCTCTAATCAAGAATGATATAAAGCATTTTTTCACATGACTACAAATAGCTTTATTTACTTAGTCTGAAAATTTCCTGTTCCTATCTTTTGACAATTTATCATTTGGGGAATGAATCAGATTATTACAAATTTGACTCAATTCTTTATATGTTTGAGAAAGGAGGCCTTTATCAGAGAAACTTGCTTTAAAAATTTTTTCCCTAGTTTCCTTCTTTCCTTCTAATTTTGGTTGCATTGGTTTTGCTTGTACAAAGACTTTTTAATTTAATATAATCAAAATCATCCATTTTACATCTAATAACGCTCTTTTCTCTTATTTTGTCATACAAAGGGTCATTTTAAGAATCAAAAGAGATAATTTATGTACTTTGTAGACCATAGAGTGCTAGATAAATGTCAGCTATAATTGTTAATTCTACCAGTCACCTGGCACTTAATGCATTGCCTTGCTACATTTTTTACACTGTCTTAATTATTCCTTCATATATTTAACTTTTTACCTGTCTGAAAACTTTCAGTGGCTCCCTATTGCCTTTAGAATAAATAAAGTATAAACCCCTCAGACTGACCTATCTGCCTCTAACCTCTTTTTCTATCCTGACCTTAATTACTCCTCTTTATTCCCTCTACAATTTAGTCACTGGGGGCTACTAGTCATTTCTCTACCTCAGTATTCTATCTCTTGCCTCCCTGTTACTATCCAAGTTGTCTTTCATGCCTGTAATTCACTCCCTCCCTGGCTTTAACTCTCAAAATCTTTATCTTCCTTCTCAGTTCAAGTACCACCTCCTCCATAAAGTCTTCCCTGATTTCTCCCACCTCCAGTTGTTAATGGTCTCTCCCTGTCAAATAGCTTTATATTTACTTATCTATGTACATGTATCATTTCTGTCTTTATATAACAAGTCTACCACAGGTCCTTGCTTATAGTTAGCTTCTAATAAGTGTTTGTTAAAACTGAATTGAAAGTATCCCCTTAAATAAAACTGTCTCCAGAGTAGAGATGGGGCCTGGGAGGGAACAAGCCCTGTCTTATATTTCATGTATCTCCTTCATATCCAGGGCCTAGTAGTGCCTTGCACATAATAAGTGCTTAATAAATTTTTTTTAATGAAATTGTTGAACTGATGTCAATAGTCCATAATAGATGCTTTAAAAAAAAAACAACACATATTTCTTGAGGGAATAAACAAATGAGGGAATTTGGTCTTACAAAATAAAAAAGGTTACAAAGAAATGGATATATTGTTTATTTGAAGGCGTATCACTTTCCTGGTCAGCATTATATACAGGCAGAATAGGTGATGGCCTATACCTTATGATTCTAGAAGCCTAGGGAAGACCCCTGTGTCCCCAAATAGATTTTTTGGCCCACGGCTAACATCTGAAATTCCACCATTGGTAAGTAATTCATTCTTCTAGGTTAAGCAACCACTCCCCCTGTGGTCCCCTTTTAAAAGTCTCTTGGGGGTAGAGGAAGGAGTAATTTGTTAACTCACTCGCTATTACCTAAGATGACTTTCCTCCTTGCCAGGGAGACTGGGCACAGCAGAAAGGCACTGGATATCAGGAAAGGGGCACAGTACTGGAGACCATAAAAAGTAAAGGTGAGAGGGTTCAAACTTCACCTCCACCACGGTTGTCCTGAGACCCTCTGGAATAACTGGGTTAAATGGAGGGGTAGCTCCACAAAGGGCAAGATTGGGCAAAAGACAAAGCATTCACTTAGTCCACATGCTCTTTGGTGCGAGAGTTGAATATGGAAAAAAAAAATGCAGCTGTGTGGATTAAATGCCAGTTGTGGGAAGGCTGGAAGGAGCTCCTCATTCCTCTGAGCAGGATGTTGCTAAGTTTTTCCGCTACCAAGAAACAACTCGTTGACACTACCCTTGGTAATCACGCCAGGCATCACACATACAACCCATATTTTGCCTGACATTCAATTAGACTAAGAATTCTTCTCTCTACACACACCACTTGGACTCCCTGTACTTCAGGGTGGCCTTGGGCCTGGTATGTGACATCAGGAGAAAACTCCTAGGGACCATAGGATTGACCTCCAAGATCATCTAGTCCAACCCCCTCATTTTACAGGTGAGGAAACTGAGGCCCAGGAAGAAGAAGTGACTTGCCCAAGGTTACCCTAATAGCACATGTCAGAGGTGGGATGTGAATCCAAGTCTTCTGATTCCAGATCCAGAGTTATTTCTACTTCTTTGCCCTGTTTCTCCACAATAGACAATTCTCATTCTAGGGGACAGGGAAACTGTTGGTGCAACTGGAACTAAATAATGCTGAGGGGGTGGCTAGGTGGCCGCAGTGAATAGAGCACTGGCCTTGGAGTCAGGAGGACCTGGGTTCAAACCCGGCCTCAGCCACTTAACACAAAAACAAACTAGCCATGTGACCTTGGGCAAGTCACTAAACCCCAATTGCCCTGCCTTCCCCCCTCCAAAAAGCAAAAAGGAAAAAGAAAAAACAAATAATGCTGAGGACAATCTGAACACCATCTGCTGTTCTCCATGTTCTACCCTGTTCTCCATGCTTCTCTGGGCTTTAGGCTACGTCCAGGACCTACCTAATGAGGTGTGTAGTATCATGGATCCAGAGCCAAAAGAGACCTCAGGGGTCATCTAGTCTAACCCCTTCCTTTTATAGATGATGAAACTGAGGCTCAAGGAGGTTTACAGACTTGTCCAAGGTTATCCAGATAATAAGTGACCAAGGTGAGATTTGAACTCAGATCTCTAATCCCAGAGCTGTCTCAAAGCTGAGACTAGAACTACAGAATCTCAGAGTATAAAGGGACATCACCAGAAAAGCAATCCCTCCTTTAACTTCTCAGAGAAGTCAGCATCCAGATCGACAATGGCAGAAAGTTCACTATCCATGGAAGCAACCCATCCTAAATTCAAGCTGCTTTAATTAACAGGAAAGTTTTATTTTTGTAGTCACATCTATGCAGTGCTTCAAAGTATGAGCACTGTTTATCTCCTTTGACCCTTATAAAAGGAGATGCTATATTATTGCCATTTTACAGATGAAATTGAGGTACCCAGAAGTTAAATGATCTGGCCAAGGTCAAACAATTTAGTGTTTGAGCTGGGATTCAAATCCAGATCTTCACAACTCCAAGTCAATGCCCTATCTCTATGTAAAAGAGGAAGCAGGGTGGTAGAGTTGACAGAATGCTGGACTCTGCTGGGTTCAAATCCTGCCTCAGACACTTGTTAGCTTTGTAGCCCTCAGAAAGTTGCTGAATCTCAGTATCCTCATCTGTAAAAGTAGGCAGTTGGATTCAAAGACCTTCTAGGTCCCTTTCAACTTGAAGTCTGATTCTGTGAGAAAGTGCTTTGTAAACTTTGTAATACTACATGACAGTCAGCTATTTTTCATGTTCTCTTCCCTGCCTGACTCATAGAGATGTTATGAGGATTAAATAAGAATAGTGAATGGCAACTCACTTTTAAAAGGGGGAAGTTATATGTAAAAGCAAGTTATTATCTCCATTTACTAGCTCTGTGCCGTGGGCAAACCCTGGGTGGTGAAAGATGGGAAAACAGACCCTGTTGCCTTATTTGTAAAATAGAGCTAATATTTGCATTACCTACCTCCCAGGGTTCTATGAAGATCGAATCTGATATGGTAGGTAAAGTGTTCTTTAAATGGTAACAATACTCTCTAAGTATATGCTGTTACCATTACTTTAAGACTTCACTGGCTGCCATGAACACCATTGTGGGTCACCCTTCCTATGGTGGAAATGGAAACTCATCACCTGCTTATCATCCCCTTTAGTATGGTCATTACAAGCAACTGGGCACTTTAATCCAGACAATCATATTATGTTATGAATGTGTATCTATCTATCTATCTATATATATATGCAATTATTATTATTATTATTGACTACATCCAACTGGAACTTGAGATACACAGGCACTGCAGTTGGGAGATCCATCCTGCCCTACCAAAAAGTGACATAGGAGAGAATAGACTGGGGGAGGGGGGACGCACCGGGATGGCTGTTTTGGGGCGGTGGGTGGGGGAGGGACGGGGAGAAAATATGTAACTCAAAATTTTGTGGAAATGAATGATGCAAACTATAATAAAATTTTAAAAAAGAGAGATGAGGAAACAAAAAAAAAAGAAAAAAGAAAAGAAAAAAAAAAGGAAGATTCCCTCAGGAAATTTAAGTGTTTATAAACAGATAACTAACTACTTAGCAAAGAAACTGGAACCAGAGAAACTAAAGTTTTAACTAGGGCTAGAAGCCTTTTCCTGTTGAGTGATCATAGGATTTAGAACAGGAAGAAAGTGACCTTAAAGATGCTTTAGTTAAACCAGTCCTCTCATCTAACAACTGGGGGAACAGAGGCCCAAGGAGGAAGAGGAGGAGGAGGAGGAGAAAGAGAAGGAGAAGGAGAAGAAGAAACCAATAACATGGGATGACTATACTTAGAGATAGAAGGGAAACTCTTATTTTATATATCCTTATATGCCCTTAATACATGTTGATTGATTGATAAAGAGAAGGTGCCTTGATGTATGGTATGGTACCTCACACAGTATTTGCATTAAAAAGAGGATGCCAGGTAGAAAGGCAATGCTTAATCCAGCAGAGTCATTCAGGTCAGAGCTATAAGGGATTTTAGAAATAAACTAGAATCATAGGAGCATATATTTAGAGCTGGCAGGAACCTAATTGGTTCCATTTAGTCCAAACCTGTCATAGATGAAGAACCTGAGACCCAGAAAGGGGAAGTTACTCAAGGTCCAATAGCAGAGCCAGGATTTGAACTTATAGTCTCTTTCTCCAAATCCAGTGCTCTGTCCATCATGAGAGTTAATGAAAATTACTCTGTTCTTTTTATTGGGATGGGAGGATGGCTGCATCATTTTCTGACCTTGACAAGTAGTCTGGTCTGTCACTTGCTCACATCTGGTCAGTGGACATTTTGCTCCTGCTTAGGACTACAATTTAACTTTCCCTACCTGGCTAGGGGTAGGAGAGATTGAAGAGAAATTGTTTTCTTTCCCAGGAGAGCTTCTGGCTTCTGTCTGGCTTACACTCAGTCTAGTAAACCTCTGGGCCTTGGAACTGAGTGGGTGGCTGTTGGGCCACAAAGTCCCAGATATTCATAGAATCCAGAATTTGATCGTTGAAAGGAACTTCAGGGATCATCAATCCCATCCTCCCACCTTTCCCAGGATTAGAGTCTGATGAGTTGAGGCAGATGTTAGGAATGAGTAAGCAGGTGTTCTCCCAGGCCCAGGGCAGCCAAAAGAGAGGAGTTGCTAGCCAAGCTCATTTCCCCAGTTCTCACAGAGTATGGCTTTGGGATCTGTCAACAGTCTTCATAAAAGGAAACTGTACCCATTAGATCCAACCCAGATCTGGAGAAGGGAAAACAAGAGCCAACATGCAGAGAGGTGGGATGGGGAGACTCACGGCCCACCCCATCCAGCCTAGCACTGGGATTCCAAGTGATGGTTTTCTCTAAGAAAGAGGCCTAAGTTATGGAGAATGGTCTATTTTGATCTTCCTAAATCTTCCTGACCTAAATCATGCTCCTTTCCAAGGCCCAAATATGATAAAAGGAATGCTTTTTAAAATGTCCTTAAGTAGCTCCAACTCATCTTCTTTAGAACTGTGGTGCCTAATATATGCACAAAATTAATAAACACCTGTTGAATTAAATTAATTGGGGCAACCTCCTTCCTTCAAACCAATCACTATTTATAGGTTATGTGTGCATTGCCTCATTCTAAACCCTTATACATACATTGACCCCAACCTCAATCTCCAAATGAAGTCATCACATTCAAATACTCAAATGGACCCAGGATCTCTTCAGTGAGGTATTTCTCTCCAAAAACACATATTGCAACCTATCCACGCCTGCCTAATCTGTGCAACTCTTGTCCACTTCTTCCCACAAATTCACCCAAGGGGTCCACCTAACATAGTGGAGACCTTCCTTACATCCTTTTGGAATCTCAAGGATTACAGTGGAGCACAAAGACTGTCCATAGATTAGTCTTTGCCTTGAACACATGACTATTCCCATCTTCTTTTTTGTTAATACATTTCTTCGATGTATCTTTTATACCACTTCTTCACAATTCTTTGTTTGCAATGAGCTAACACCCTGCTCATAGTCACTATGGGGTTCTCCATTGCCTTTTGGTTGATCATGAATTCTAATGCTTCAGAAACGATAGTGGTCAGTGATTCTCAGTCACTATAGAGATCTCAAGTTCAATATCAGTTCGTAGTGTCTATTGGGTATTGGGGGAGGAATGGGCACATCTTCTAGGCATATATTTATATCTGCTAATGAATGAGTTCTTTAGGTTGGCCACTTAACTTTATGGTCATTGTCTAAAAAAGACAGCATTCTACAGACACTGAATTTTTCCTAAGCAGGTGTCATACTTATTTGAGTGGTTATGGATGGAAACCAGGGAGCCCTACAACATTCTGGAAGTTGATGCCATCAGTACAGTGTCATCCACAAAGAGTAACATCTAGAAGACTTTATTATCCATAGGAAATAGCACCTTGATTTAGATTCTAGCTCAAAGTATCTTTTTTTTTTTAGATGTTAGGTCATCAAAGCCTTGTTGCATCTGAATATCTTCAACCCACTTTTTTTCTGGCAGAAGCAACAGCAGGGGAATATGACCCTCAGATTTACCTGCAGTGCCAATATGGGACAAGGAAGATTGAGTCAAGGAGAATAAGTCACATCTTTGTAAATCCCATCTTTTCTGCTTGCCCAATTATAAATCCCCTGGACACTTTCCCCCATGATCATCTCTAGACTTCTGAAGGCATGTCCACCAACAAGAAGCCAAGGGCCTTGCCTAGTGGCACAGTTTGAGTCTCTGATCACTTTCAAATCTCTCTGCCTTCCACTGAGCTGTCCAGGTCAAATCAGCTGGGTCACACTTGCACAGTACCCACTCAAGAGCCTTCTCCCTGGACTTCTAAATTCTGGTATCTACTACCTGCACAGAGAGAGCATCTGAGAAGCTGGCATCCCACCTCTGCCTGTCCTCCCTCATCCCTACCCCTCTGGCCCACCATCAGCATCCATCCCCATCATCTTTCCTACATGCAGAATTTTGCCCTGGGGCTATGCAGCTCTTGGCAGACACCCACTCCAAACTGATAAAAAAAAAAAGGAGAAGGGAAAAAAATCCTCACCCACTGCCAACAACTGGAACTGTGCCAAGTTATGCTGGTTGCAACTGTACAGAAGGCCAAGCTGAGGTGGAGACCTGCCTGGGTACAAAAAAAAAAAAATCCCTGGTCCTCTTGAGGGATGGGAGGAAAACAAGGGAGAAGAGAGCCTGCCCTTTGTTCTGCCCCCGGAAACCAGCAGAATCCCCTGGCTCCCAGGTGCCTCTATCATTTAGGCTGGTGGGCATCTCCTTCCGAGGCTTCATTTTTCATGGTTCAGCATCCTGGCATCATGGTATGGCTTTAGGACTAGTCCCAGCACAGGCAGGCAGGCAGGCAAGTGGTTTGGAAGAAGAAGATTTCCTGAACAGCAATAGCTCCAACATTGGCCAAGCTCCAGTTGGGTGTGTGGATTGTTTGGTTGTTTTGTTTTATTTTTTTTTTTCATTTAATAGCTCTGTCTTTAAAAATATATATATTAGAGAACTTTGTGCAAGAGCCAGAAGAAGAGAGATTCCAGGTCTGGGCTTAGGCTATGTCGCAATGACACAATACCAGAGTCCCTGTGTGGGCACTGATTTCTAATGCCATTTTACCTCAGTGTGGATTGGGCCAACCACTTCTCAGCCCTGAGACTCAGCTCCCTCACTAGGATAATGAGTAGTATCTACCCCTATCTCTCAATATACAACCACACAATTTGAGAGCTAGAAGAGGCCCTACAGAGAATTTAGCCTAACCTTCTCTTTTTCAGAGAAGATAGCACCGAATTAACTTTCCCAAGGTCACACAAGTTAATGGCAGATCTAGGATGAGGACTCAGCCTTCTGAATGCAGGAATGAATGTTCTTTTTGATTCCGCTGTGATAATTTTTTTTTTTTTGGCAGAAAGGTAGCGGGTAAAGGAAGTCTGACCTTGTGGTTTGATCAATACAGGGACCTCTGATTTATAAACTCCCCTCATCAACACATATTGCTGGTCTATAATTTAAAGTCTTTTTTTTATTTTTTATTTTTTTTTGCTTTTTGGAGAGGGGAGGGCAATTGAGGTTAAGTGACTTGCCCAAGGTCACAAGGCTAGTAAGTGTTAAGTGTCTTAGGTCACATTTGAACTCAGGTCCTCCTGACTTCAGGATCAGTGCTCTACTCACTGTGCCACCTAGCCGCCTCTCTAATTTACAGTCTTAAAGAGTTGTCTGAGGTTTCCTGAGAGGTTAGGGACTGTTTGACAGCAAGAAGGTGTGAGCTGTAGTCCTACCTACAACACATACTAGCACCTTCCTTTACAAGGGTCTACCAAAGTGTCTCTGATACACTTGGAGTATAAAGCCCTTCTAGATAAAGAAAATCAAAGTCTTCAAAGTCTTAATTAGAGCAAACCTTTGATGAACTGGAATGTTCAGGGAATGGGGTGATTCCCTGAGAGCAAACCAGAAGAAAAACCCTTTTGATTCTAGGTGATGGTGTGATGTATCTAAATTGTCAGTGTTTGCCATTCTACCCTGGTTAAATCAAATTGAGTGACAGATGTGTGGATGGTGAAAAGAGGACCAGACTAGAGCCCGGGAGCCTGAATTCTAGCACTAGTTCTGCTACTATTTGGCTGGGGGATCTTAGGCAGATGCCACCCCTTCTCTAGGATCCATCCATCCACTGTAAAAGGGGTTGGACTAGGAAGGAAAAAAGGAAACAAGCATTTATTAAGTACCTACTATGTGCCAAGCACATTGTGCTCCATTCTTTACAAATATTATCAAATTCGATCCTCAGAACAACCCTGAGAGAGGGGTACTGTGACTATCTCTATTTTACAGTTGAGGAAACTTAGGCAACAGTTAAGTGACTTGCCCAAGGTCACACAGCTAGTAAGTATCTGATACAGGATTTGAACTCAGGTCCTTTTTACTCCAGGCCTGACCTTTCATCCACTGAGCCACCTGATTAGGGTTATCTCTAAGATCAATGACAGGGTCTTTCTATGTGCTGAGGATAACTCCCCCGAGCCATCCTTCAGTATATCAGTGCTCCCTGTCTGAGGCTGAAACTAGAGATGGAAAAGGTAGAAGAGATGGTGATAAATGAAGATGAGAACAGAATACACTCCAGAAGTTGCCCCCTCCCCCTTTTTTCATCCCTGATCAGAGCTTTTCACTAATTTAATTCTTTTCTTTAACATGACTTTTCCTCCTGTGCCCTGTGTCTTCCATCTCTATCTTTATTCCCTGTGCCCAGAATACCTGCTCCTTCCCCCTTCACAAGCTGAATGTCACTACCCTTCAAAGCTCAAATGGTCTCTCTTCCATCATCCATCCTGATCTGGTACTGACCTTCCTTCTCCTTACTCAGATATCTCGTACCACTCTATCTGCACCTCTCTAAGGCAATTACGCAATGTTTTGTATTATAATTGTGTCTATAAGAGGCAGAGGCAGATAAATGACCTAGGTCCTCAGAGCCTGGAAGATCTAACCTACACTCCAGTTCTGACTCTGATACAGACAGGCTGGGTAACTCACGTGGCCCCAAGCACTGCTGGTCAGCAATGTTAAGTTCAAAGAGAACCGGGGCCACTGAACCATGCACAAGGATCCCTGTGGCCCAAATACTGACGTAGTTTTAAGATACAACATTCTCTACATTTTACTGTATTCGTATTTATTTTGTGAAATATTTCCCAATGACATCTGAAACAAGTTTGGCCCCACTCAGGGCATGGTGGCCCACTGTTTGGCACTGATTGCTGATAGGGCTAATGCTGCACAACCAATAATGAGTAAGTGAGTGGCCTGCAGAAATGTTGGCTGTTAATCACACTGCTAGGGCTAATGGTTGAATACATAGGCTAACTGCTTCGATAATAATAATAATAAGTTTCAGTAATAGTAAGCATAGGAATGAGAGGAGTAGGTGTTGCTTGGAGTAGAAAATATGCTAAAGATATTTCTGGTTCATTTCAGGAGCCTATGATTACTATTCCTAATCAAAATGGAATGGCTGGAGAGCTCTCTAAAACGGTAAGTGGTAAAGAAGGTGCTGATCTATGTGGTTAGAGGGATTTTCCACACCTGCGAGTCTCTTCTGCCAATGAAATCACAGGTCCAATTCTCATCCCCATGACCATATATGGGTCATATTCCCCTTACTAAGTTGTAAATGCCAGGAGTGTTCATCTAAAATTTCTTTCTCCCCCAGTCCCTAGAAAGGTGTACAAGCATAGGGCAAGCGCTTAACCAGATGTTTTTGAATTGTTAAGTGGGAAAAGGAGTGACAGTACCTCCCTTCCCCCATCACTAAGGACTCCACATAGTCAAGATTTTGCTGCTGACTTACAAATCCTTTTAAGTCCCCTAGACCAGATATGTACGACATGAGGTTTGATTCAAAACCATTTCAGAAGTCTGGTGAAGATTTCCAAAATGTCAAATCTTCATTTCATCTTGGCTTTGTGATTCAAGAAGGGAAGATGGGATAGAGATGGGCATTCTACAGGAGGGGCCACCCACAGGACATCACCTCAAGGAATTGCTGAGGTCCTCCAAGGCCCCTAAAATGAACAAAACGCTCCCAAAGGGTGTGAAGTATCAACTGCCCCTTACCCCCCTACTCCCTACACTGGTAGAGGGTCATTGTATTTAAGGATATACCATGAATTAATGGTAGCTAAGGTGGTGCAGTGGATAGAGTCAAGGGCCTGGAGTCAGAAGGACCTAAGTTCAAATCTGGCCTCAGATACTTCCAGCTCTGCGACCCTGGGCAAGTCAGTTAACCCTGTTTGCCTCAGTTTCTTCATCTATAAAATGAGTTAGAGAAGGAAATAGCAAACCACTCCAATACCCTTGTCAAGAAAACCTCAAATGGGGTCATGAAGAATTGGACACAACTGAAACAACATGAACTGATAGATCTAGTCATTGCTGGACTAGAATTCAGGTCATCTGATTTCTCGTCTCAGCTCTGCCCCAATCTAACTGTATGACCTTGGGCAATTTATGAAATTATCAATTTAGAGCATCGGTTCCCAAGCTGTGGGTTCTGTTCAATTTGTAACAATGAAAACACATCCTGCATATCAGATATTTACATTACGATTCATAACAGTAGCAAAATTACAGTGATGAAGTAGCAACAAAAATAATTTTATGGTTGGGGGTCACCACAACATGAGGAACCGTATTAAAGGGTCATGGCATTAGGAAGGTTGAGAACCACCAATTTAGAGCTTGAAGGGATTTTGGGACTCCCTCATTTTAGACACAGAAACAGGTCCAGAGTTAAATGACTTGTCCGAGGTCTTACAGGTAGTTAGCAGCAGAAGCAGAATTTGAACCTAAGCCCTCTTACTACAAATCCATAACTCTTTCTGTTTCACCAAGCAATCCTTGTATTATGTTCCTCTTCATTTGGGGGGCCAATGGGTGTGCTCTCTTGATTCTGTTTTCTTCTCCCTGGATTAATTCCTACAATTCTTCACAAATTGCTCTGAACTCTCTACATTCATCATTTTTGCATCATAATCTGAGCCTCTGATTCCTCACCTGTAAAGTCAGAGGGCTGGACTAAATGACCTCTGAAGTACCACCCAGTTCACAGACTTTCTAAGATATTCTAAGGTACCAGTGATCACAGCCACTTCTACTGAAAGTACCACCATCCTCTCCATCTATGGGGCTCATAACCAAAGAGGAATCTGTGATTCTTCTCTCTCCCCCATCCTCCACATCCGATCATAGAGGCACAGTGTCCAGAGCTAGAAGGGGACCTCAGAGTTCAATTCCTTATTTTATATTTGCATTCACTGAGATTCAGAAAAACTGAGTCCCCAATTTCATACAGTTTCTAGAGGTTAGCGATTCTGTCTCAAAATATTTTTCACATCTGTACCTTCTCTCCACTCAAACTACAATAACTGTAGTTCAGGTCCTCATCTTTTCTCACCTGGACCACTATCATGACCTCCTAACTTGCCTCCCTGCCTCCCATCCCTTCCTTCTACAATAATCTTTCACCCAACCATCCAAGTTATCTTCCTAACTTACTAATATGGGGCAGCTAGGCAACGCACTGGATAGAGCACCGGCCCTGAAGCCAGGAGGACCTGAGTTCAAGTCTGCCCTCAGACACTTAATACTTACTAGCTGTGTGACCTTGGGCAAGTTACTTAACCCCAATTGACCTCCCCCCTCCAAAAAAATAAAAAAGCTAACTTACTAATACAATTATGACACTCTACTCAAAACACTTTCAGTGACTGTCCATAAGAATGAACTCTTTATCCTGTCATTCAAGGCCCTCTGCAATCTAGCTCCCACCACCTTTTCATCCTTTTCTTGTTCTACATCCCTTCATGAATTCTGTGTTCTAGACAAACTGGGCTACTCTCTATTCCCATTTCTCATCCCACTCTCTCCTATCTCCATACCCTTGCTCACACCACCTCCCATGCCTGGAATGGACTCTCTTCTCCACCTCATCTCTCACTGTAGTTGCTTCTCTTTTTTTAAGTATCAGCTCAGGTGCTTCCTCCTCCACGAAGCCTGCCCTGATATATCTAGTTGAAAGTGTCCTCTCCCTCCTCAGATCTGTCCTAAAACACTGTCTGGGTCTTTCCCTCATACTCAGTTCATTTTATTCTGTGTCATAGCAATCTGTGTACATTTATACTCTCCCCAACACCCCCATCAGATTGTAAACTCCTATAAAAATTAGAAATATCTTTGTATTTCCACTGCCTAGCACAGTGACTTGCATGTAGGAGGTGCTAAATAAATGTCTGTTGAATTAATCTGAATCATGGGAGCCAATTTACAAGGACCTGGGCCAACAGGTTGGCAACCTATGGCATGTTGCCAAAGACAGCATGGGATATTATTGTGAATAGTAGATACTATGCCTGGGGTTATGAGAGAGGCCCATGTGGACTTGGGTTGGGTTGGGAAGAGACCCCCCCTTCTGCTCGACCCTCCCTCCCGGAGGGCCCATAGGCACATGGATATGATTTATTAGACTAAGAGAACTCAGAAATGCTTTCCTCCTCGCTTTTTTTTTTCCAATTAATTTTTTCCAAGCAAAATTTTATTTTTTTCCCTCCCTTTTCCCATCCCCTCCCTACCACTGACAACAAAAACAAAAACAAGTGTGCATAAGAAAGCACAATAAATTCAGCCACATGTAAAGAAGACCCATCTGCCTTCGCCCTGCGTCCATCAGCTCTGTCAGGAAGTAGGGAGCAGGGGCCAGCTTCATCCTTGGTCCTTCATGAAGCACTTGTTGTCTCGTCACTAAAAAGGGGACAACAACAATTGGACTGCCTGTTCCTCAAAGTTATTGTGAGATAGATGACTTGTAAACTCTAAAGGAGTAGGGACTGGACCTAGGACTTAATGAATAGTGATTGAGAACTCCCAAATGAGGACACATCCTCATGTAGAACCTTCCTTATGATTTTTGTTCTTAGAAATCTAGACTAGAACCCTGAGAGGTTGATTGACTTACCCAGGATCAGATAGCCCAGGATAGAGGCAACGAGGTGGCACCATGGATGGAATGTTGGACTTAGAGTCAGGAAGACCTGAATTCAAATGCTGCCTCAGATACTTGCTTAGCTAACTATGTGACTGGTCATTTAATCTCCATCTAGTCTCAGTTTACTCATCTGTAAAATGGGGACAATAATAGAGCTGTTGGGAAGATCAAATGAGATAAGATGTGGAAAGCGCTTCGCAAGTATCAGAGTGATATATAAATGTCCAGCTATTGTTATTATTAGGTGACATGGTGGATAGAGCGCTGGGCCTAGAGTCAGGAAGCCCTGAGTTCAAATCCAGCCTCAGACACTTACTAGCTGTGTGCCCTGAGCAAGTACTTTAACCTGTCTGCCTTAGTTACTTCAACTGAGGAACGGGGATAATAATAGCACCTACCTCCCAGGGCTGTTGTGAAGATCAAATGGGATATTTGTAAAAGCTCTTAGCACAGTGCCTTGTACGTAGTAGGCATAGGCACTATATAAATGTTAGCGATGATAAAGATGATGCATCCAGTCTGCCTGGATTCAAGGCAGGTTTTCTATCTACTATACAACATTTTTGACTTCAAAAATAAGGGGGCCACTCATGTAACCAAAGCAAGTATTATGGGATCATAAATGTAGGATCTCAGAAGCTAGTCCAACCGGCTTGTTTACGGATGAAGAAGCTGAAACCCAGGAAGTCTGCAAACCAATGCCCTTTCCATTGGACTGTGACGGATGGCTTGAGTGCTAAGCTGTTTGCCCAGGGAAGTAAACACCAGGGGACTAAGCTCCATGAGGGCAGGGGCCATTTTTCTTTCTATTTTTGCCTCTCTGACAGTGCCTTGCACAGAATAGACACTTACAAATGTATGTTTAATTGAACTGATAATGTAAAAAAAAACCCTAGAGGAAGACCTCCAGAACATTGGAGATATCCTTCATAAAGGGTCACAGAATACGTGGATAGATTGTGTTGTGTATTAGTGGAGGGAACATTCTCATTGAAGAGATCACAGACCTTCAAGAATAAGTATCAATGTGTGATTCCTTTACAGAAGTAACTCTAGAAGGAAAGTTATTTTACACTAGACAGTCAACTCCTGTGGCAGCAGAAACTGTATCTCCCGTTTCTTTTATAATTTCCCAAAAATCCCTAGCATGGGGAACTGCATATATAGGTGTTCACTTTATGGACTTGAGCTCTGTTCTGCCCAGCAACCCAGAAGTCAAGAAGCTCAGACTCTACTGATCCTCAAAAAATAATAATTTCCCAGAAAACCTGAAAATAGCACAATCCAGCAGACTGAACAAGTGGCCTGTTAGACTGGGAACTCCTTGAGGGCAGGGACTGTCTTTGGCCTCTTTTTGAATCTTCAGTGCTTGGCACAATGCCAGGCGTACTGACTGATTCTTTGACCTAGGAATCCAGCCAGCCTTTATCTCTCTGGTACTTGTTTTTCCATAAATTCTTCACAGAGTAAACTGCCCAAGTCACTGGAGACTTTGTCTTTTAACATTTGCCGTATGATGCAGTGTAACATTCCTGGTGGCATTTCTGTTTTGTTTTTCAGCCAACCTACATAATAGAATTTTTTTAATTTTATTAAATATAATAGGGTGCTGGCCAAGGAGGACTCTGTCTCAGGAGCCTGCTTCTTGTTAGCACGCCAGAAGCAGTCATAGAATACCTGTGCCTACTCTAAAGTGGACAGCCAGACCCCTCCATGCCATGTCCATCGGCACTTCCAGAAGGAAGGCTCAAAAACACTCATGCTCCCAGGACTGGGCCCTCATTGGCCACTGTCCATTTCTATAAGTAATAAAGTTTAAATGTACTATCCTCAGGGCAGCTCCAAAGCTTAATCATCATCAACATCCGTACTATAAAAGTCTTTAAGATTGACAAAGAACCTTCCTCACAACACACCTGAAGGTATATGTTACAAGCATTATTATCCCCATTTTACAGATGAGGAAACCGAGGCTCAAAGAGGTTAAGCGGTTATAGATGTTGGTTGCTGGTTTAGGCAGTTAGTGGTACTGTGGCAGAGCACTGGGCCTGGGGTCAGGACTACCTTTGTTCAATTTGGCCTCAGACACTAGCTGTGTGTCCCTGGGCAAGTCACTTATCCTCACTCTGCCTCGGTTTCCTCAACTGTAACAAGGGCACCTACCTCCCAGCATTGCTGTGAGGATTAAACGAGAATATCTGTAAAGCACTTGGCACAGTGCATAACACATAGTAGGCCCTATATAAATTCTAGCTGTTACTAGGATTATTATTGTTATGATGATGATGATGTTTTCATCCTGCAGAGCAAGCCTTCTTATTCCTTTTTGTCTCATCCTTTTGACAATCTGTTGAAGCATATGGACAATTTATCAGAATAATGTATCTAAATGCACGAAATAAAACATACAAGATTATCAAAAGAAAAAAATTCTGTTGATACACAGTTATCAAAATACCTTCTTTAAAAAATCAAGCTCATGGACCCAGGTTAAGGACCAATGTTTCAGAGAGGTCCAGACCGAGGACTTTTCATCTGGTCCTGAAACACTTAGGTTTAGAAGGAAGCTTTGATGCCATCAACCTTTCATTCAAAGGCCTCAATGCAGGTGTAGACTGGTTTAAGGAAATTCAGGGAAGAACATGGAACAATCCCATCAGAGAAGCATCTGGGCGTGTGGTGTTTTGATTTGTTTTGTTTTTTTGTTGGGAGAAGGGGGGGAATGGATCCATCAGAGAAAGCAAGCTCCCCTGAAGGAATATGTGACCTCACCACCTAAGGGTGGGGTGATGAAAGCCACTAAGTAGTCCCAAGTTGTGACATTAAAGAGGGGAACCCTTCAACATTCCCAGGGTGGGGGAATGAGTAAACCTAATGGCATTTAATTGTTTGGGTTTAAGAAAACAACAAAACATCAGTAGAGTTGCATATTTCCCAGCTCTTTGCTCCTGGACCAATAACAACCACAAGGCAAAGGGCTTCAGAGCTAAGGTACCTCTCTGGGATGGTCAGAGGGAGGCTTAATGCTGAGAAATCCCATCCAGGTAATTAATGAACCAAAAGTAACCCAAATGGTGGTATCTAGAGAGTCAAGGGCTTCTAGGTTCTGTCAGCTGTTCAATATCTTTGTCAATGACTCGGATTTAAACTTGATTTTCACATGACACAAAGTTGGAAGGAATGACTGAGGAGATTGATTAGAGAATGGGCCTCCAAGAAGATTTAGACAGGCTAATGAAATAGGTCAGTTCTAATAGGGTAAAATTGACTTCAAAACTTTAAATATAAGTATTGAGTCTGCCAATTCAGATAGAAAGCCTTTCCAACCTGGGCAATTCTTGACCATGTCCATTCGACAAACATATTCTAAGTCCCTCTGTATCCATGCTTGGCGGGGAAGAACATTTCAATACTTTGATGGATTTACAATCACACTGATGTAGGTAATAATAACAATAATGATGACAGTGATAGCATTAACCACAACAAATCCATGAAAAGCTGGAAAACTGCTTCGTATATGTTATCACGTTTGATCTCACAACCCTCTGAGGTTGGCACCATTATTATTCTCACTTTATAGATAAACTGGAGCTAAGTTATATACCTCACCCAGGATCATTCAGCTAGCAAGCATTGGAAACAGAATTCAAACAGATTTTCCCCTTGCCTCCAAATGCAATGCTATCTCTTTCAACCCATTTACACTTTCACATTGTAAGCAACTCTTGCTCCCATCCTCTCATTAATCCTCTACAATGGTTCTTCCCAACAGAGGAAGCTGAGGCCTTCCTCTAGATTTACTGACCTTGCATGGGATGCAATGGAGTACATGGGCTATTTGTCGGTCACCCCTCATTCCTGGTATATGACCTACCCAGCTCCTTTTCTGATCCTATGTATCTCTGATAAAATCTTTCATGCCACTTCTCTTGTGTAATTCTTCATTGTTAATATGCCATAACCCACTTACACTCACCAAGTATCTCTTCTATTGCCCTTTGGAAAGCCTACAAATTCTTCAGAGATTGTTGAGTTTCATGTTTCACAACCATATACTAGAAAAACATGGGTGTTAGAAGGATGGGTCTTTGTCTCAGGAAGAAGTATGGGGTCATTAAAAGCACTAGACGATATCATAAAAGCAATCCAAGTTGCATTCCTTCTCTTATTCAATTCTGGGGATTCTGGGCCCTGGCTCATTGTCCATTTGCTGTGTCCACCTAAGGTATATGTACTGATTGATCAACTCTTCTCAGTGTATCCTACTACATATATTATGAAGGACAATAGACATTCTTCTTCCACTTTTTTTTCTGAGGGTGTGGTTTGACAGAGCTCTTTATGGATCTGGGGATGGAAAGAAAGAGAAAAGTAAAGGAGGAAGGAAGGGAGGTATGGAATGAAAAGAAAGAAAGAAAAAGAAGGAAGGAAGAAAAGGAAGGAAGAAAAAAGACAGAAAAGAGGGAAGGAAGGAGGATAGGAAGGAAGGAGAGAGAAAGAGAGAGAAGTCCAGGGCCACAGATTAGAACTCCTTCTGTCCTAAACCATTCCATTCAACAGTCTAAACTGGCCATCCCAGAGCAGCTTAGCTCTGAAGATCTAGGAGAAATATTATTCCCAATCAGGACCTTACCGATGCTTCCCCTTACTTCTTATGCTGCAGATGGAGAATGTGACAGCCAGAGAAGCAAACCCAGTTAAGCAGGCATCAAAGAATCTAGCCAAGAGCAGGTTGAGTCCCATGCTCTTTAGTGTTCCAAGGAAATTGGTTCTTGACCTGGCCATCCATCATCTGTCTATGAAACAGTAAACAAGTGCCTCAAACCAAGGCTTCATTTACATAGGTCAAAAAGTGATCTTAGAGCCAACCAAATGGGATGCAGACCAAGATAATTAGCTAGGCAGGACTTTTTTTTATTTTTAACCAATGGTCATGAATAGTAATAGCTCTAAAAAAATTCTTAATTCCAAATCAGAAAAATTATCCTTGGGTCTACACTGCAGCACGGTATTGCCTTTCAAACCTGGAGCTTAAAAAATAGCAACCTAGACCTATAAAAAGCCAGTATAATCTCCAGCACCTGTGGAATAAATACCTTCTAGTCTTCAATGCAACCAGTTTGGGCAGGATTTCATTCATTTGTTTATTCGGTAACCTTTGTTTAAGGTTGTCCTACTCTGGACAGTGCACTGTCCTAAGGTGCAGTGGCTACCAGGACAAACACCTTGCTCTCCAAAAACCTTGCCCCCATAGTAATGGGGGCAAAGGCACGTACAAAAATAGGATACACAGGAGAGGAATATAAGCAAGTGATCCGCTAACATACAGGGAGACAGATGAGGGCAAAGGAAAGGACTGAGCGTCTTGAAGGAAGGGAGGCACTTCAAAAGACCACAATGGATAGGGTGGGGCAAAAGATCATTCTACTTGTAGGATTCACTCTTTCCGTTCATGATGTATGTGTATTTGTGGGAAAGTGTGCCTCATATTTATAAAAGAAATGCTCTATTGCTACTTTTCTTACTATGCTATTTCATTAATTTTCTATGCCTTTAGTTAAATGTGTCATTTGACTAAAAAAAACCACACTGGTGAGGGCTT
The DNA here is from genome assembly GCA_028627135.1 of Pseudochirops cupreus. Lineage (NCBI taxonomy): Eukaryota > Metazoa > Chordata > Mammalia > Diprotodontia > Pseudocheiridae > Pseudochirops > Pseudochirops cupreus. The sequence goes on from CM053582.1 coordinate 240,897,448, forward strand.
GTGAGCTATGGGTTTTTTCAGTGTATGCGGAACAATAGATAACCTTGAATTTAGAAGGAGTCTCTTGAATTTCTGGGGTCCCTTCATGTGAGAGGGGATGTCCCACATCCTATATATACATTATGTCACTTGAGCATTATAATGAACTTCTGAGGTATTTACTGTGGACACAGTCATTCCCATTTTACAGATGAGAACACTGAGGCTCAGAGAAATCACATGACCTGCCCATGAATATGTAACTAGTAAGTATGAGGGGCAGGATTTGAAATCAAAGTCCAATACTTTATGTAATACTTCATGCCTTCCTTATAACTACATAAGATTATCTGCCAACATAAACTAAGACTTTTAGGGAATTTTACCTTATTACTTCCTAAAGTTTTTCACCTCATACTTATCTCAGGAAGATATTAAGGTAGTAAATGTTGGAGGGGGGAAGTATACTCTGAGAGAGTAGAAGGAGTTGAGAATGGTCTGAAGCCACTCTCTCCCAAATATTTTTCTCACCCAGGTACCCAGGGCCTAATACCATAATTATCAATTCACCCCTGAAAGTTAAACATCGTCCTCTTTCCAGAGTCTCTTCAAAAAGGCAAACACACCTTTGAAAGACTAATCTGTAAGTCACTAACATCTTAGTAAAAATAAGGTTGTTAGATGGCTTTCTAGCCTGAGGTGTATTGCAGGGTAAGATTACTAACACGACTTCCCTGACACCATTTCCAAACTACTCTACCTGTACCCTAGTCATTACCCTTACCTTCCCAACCTTGGACTCTGTTCTTGGAAAAATGGAATCTGATCGATGAGATTTCACCTCATCTTAACTGAATCCTAGTTATTTTTTTCTTTCTCTCTTCCTCTTGTTCTCTCTCTCTTCCTTTCTTTTGTTCTCTTCTTCCTTTCTCTTCTTCCTCTCTCTCTTTTTTCCTTCTTCCCTTTTTTCCCTTTATCTTTTTTCCTTCCTTCTTTCTTTTTCTTTTTTTATTTCAACTGAATCTGAGTCTACTCATCTCACCCATAATGGAAATGCAAGGGCTATTCACTGGCTCAACCCCAGTACTAACAGGCACAGGAGACTTGATCTGTACCATTTCTGATCTGGACCAGATAACCCTTCTTTAGGCTACCTGGTATCCTGTCTCTCTTGGAGGGGTGGGGGGGGATACCAAATTTAGTATGGACCCTCTGTCAGCATAGCTCAGTTTAGCTCAGAACTCCTGAGCTCAAAAGATCCACTAACCTCATATTGTCCAATAGCAAGGATTACTTGTATGCACCACCGTGGCTGTCCTCACCACCATTTTCACAAGCTTCCAAACAAATACCTCACCACCATCCCTACTTTTCCAGCTTCTCTTATGTGTTGTCTTTCCTCATTAAAATGTAAACTAATTGAGGAAAGGACTGTTTTGCTTGTATTTTTATCCCCAGCATTTAGCACAGTGCTTAGCATATAGCAAGTACTCACTAAATGTTCTATCTATCTATAGGAGAAAACTAAGAAAAGGGAGAACTAATATTGGAATTGACGGTGTGGGAAGATGGAGAAAAGGTGAAATGGGGCCCCTGAAAACCAAACTTCATCTCTCTCAGAATTGTGCTAAGGGTCATCGCTGATGAAGACTGGAAGAAGAGATTGGAAAAAGCAGCAGTAACAGAAAGGGACTGTGCACTCTGACAGCAATATGTCTCAAAGTCCCAGCACAGTCAGTAGGGTTTCCATAAATAATGGGTAATTGAAATGAAGTCATCATCAAGTGTTTATTAAGAACCTACTATAGGTCAGGCACTGTACTAAATGCTTAAGAAACCAAAGAAAAGCAAAAAAAAAACAGTCTTTACACTCAATGAGCTCACAGGCATTAATGGGAAAAACAATATGTAAATTTTATATATGTATAGATATGTATTTTTATATGTAAGTGTGTGTATATTTATATATGTGTGTGTATACACACACACACACACACACACGCACACAAATATCTATGCAAACAAGATTTAGACAGGATGAATTGAAGATGATCAGAAGAGGGAGGGCACTAGAGATAAAGGGGACTGGAAAAGGCGTCTTATAGAAGGTGGGATTTTAGCCAGGACTTGAAGGAAGTCAGAGATACCAAGAGATGGAGATGAGGAGGGAGAGCATTCCAGGTAACAGGAACAGCCAGGTGGAGTGACTTTTTTTGAAGAATAGCCAGGAGGCCAATGTCACTAGATCTCAGAGTACTTGACAGAAGGAAAATGGAACAATGGAAAGGTAGGAGGAGGCTAGGTTATGAAGGGCTTTGAGATGAAATGTTTTATATATGATCCCAAAGGTGATAGGAATCCATTGGATTACTGAGTAGGGAGGTTCCCAAATCTGCACTTCAGCAAAATCAGTTTCACAGCTGAGTAAACTGGAGCAGGGGAAAGGTTTGAGGCAGGGAGACCAACCAGCATATTATTATCAGGCATAAGGTGAAAACGGTCTGGACCAGTGTGGCAGCAATATCAGAAGAAAGAAGGAGGAGCATACAGGAGATATTGCAAAGGAAAAATTGGCAGGACCTGGCAAGTTGTATCTCGACCCTCGTGCTATTTGATGTAATTTTACAATTTTGGCAGTTACTATTTCTCCTTTCATTCCTCTCCTTTCTTTTTAAAAAAGTTTTTTAAATGGGGTATTTACTTCATTGACATAGCAAGAAAAGGAGCATCCGCCCCATTGCCCCAGTGCCTAAGGGGCACATTGTCTCCTATACCACTTCACTACCTAGAGCATCGGTTCTCAACTTGTGGGTTATGTTCAATTTGTAACAATGAAAATACATCCTGCATATCAGATATTTACATTACAATTCATAACAGTAGCAAAATTACAGTTATGAAGTAGAAATGAAAATAATTTTATGGTTGGGGGTCACCACAACATGAGGAACTGTATTAAAGGGTCGTGGCATTAGGAAGATTGAGAACCACTGACCTAGAGAGAGTTCGCTCAGACTTAACACAATCTCTATGTAGCTTTGGTCCCGCAAAGTTTACTTCCATATAAGGCATAGTTACCGGATGAATTCTCATCTCAATTCTTACTGGTTTGACTCCCATAGGTGCTCTCCCTAGCATTAATGCTGGACCGGCTGGCTGATAAACACAGCATGGATTCTTGGGTAGGCTCACTCTTCACAAGGTCATGGCCATCTCCAATCTTCTTCCCCTAGAAACCAGAAAGCATGTGCACAGCAGAACCAACCAACAGCAGGGCTATGTATTCTACAAGCCTGGGGGTAAGAGAGGGTCCAAGGCCCCTCCCCCACCCAGAGGGCTTCTGCTGCTTTCCCTCTCTCTCCAATGCTGTAAGGTCGGGAAAGAACTTGAGCCAAAAGTATTTCTTTCCTTTTCAACCCTCCTTCATCACCTCCATCTCCCTCTTTCTCTTACTTTCCCTCACCTAACACCCTCTCCCATTATTTCCAACCATATCCCCCAAATCAACTGTTAACTTTATGATGCCCTTTTAAAAAAAAATGAAGAGTTGGTCTTCCTCTGGTAAAATGCTTGGAAAAATCTCCTGGATTAGAAATCAAGAGACCTGAGTTCTCCCGATTCTCTCACTGGCTGCGCCATGGTGGGTAAGTTGTAAGAATCAAATGACAGAACAGGTATGTGAGGTTAAAGATTTTATACAGATGTGGATATCTATATACATACACATGTATATATACATCTAAATGATGCATATGTATAAGTAAGGAAATACCATTATTATTATTGAATTGATGATTATAGGGTCATATTTCTTAGCAGCAAAGTGTTTTCTTTCATTTCTTTTAGTGAACTACCATATTAGGCATTGTTCTTACTCATCCAGTCTTCTTTGGGAACACACAAATACCCGAAAGACCTGTGATTTCATCCGCATAGGGAACTCCCTGGGTGGGAACTGCCTATGCCAACCCAAATGCAGACTGTAACCTGTCAATGACTCGATAGATAGGTCCTAAGGAATTGCCCAAGGCACATAAAGGTGAAGTGACTTGCCCATTGTCACAGATGGAATTTGTGCCTGAATCTTCTTTACTCCTAGCCTAGCCTAGCATTCTATCAGTTCTATCACAAAGCTTCTTATCCAATCTATAGGATGACAAGAAAACATTCACATTCGTTCACTCACCAAATATTTCTTAAGCATTCACCGTGTTCCAGGAATTTACTCAGCTTTGTAGGGGACATACAGAAGCATGCAATATAGTGCTTGACCTCAAGCTGCTTATGGTCTGGTTGAAGACATAAGGTGCATTCACAGATAACTACAATAATGGGCAGCATGTGCTAAATACCCAGATATTTGATCTTACAGGGGTTCAGAGGAAGAAATGGTCACTGTGGTAAGAGGCAGATATGGAAGACATCAAGAAACAGGTGGAATCTGATGTGTGATTAAAGCATGGGTAACATCTGGTTAGATCAAATGAAGTAGGAAAATTTCATGGGATCTGTAAGCTATGGCCCAGCATGGAAAGCCCTGGGCTTGGATGAACTGGGCTGAGACTCTGTGGCTACCCCTCAAAATGACTCGCTCTTTGGCTCATTTTGTCTCAACCTAAAGTTTGCTCTGGGAAAATCTCTTAATGCAACTCAACAATAGCTCATGTCTAGGTACCCAGACATGTAGGCAAAAGGACCGCAAACCACTAACAAGTATTCCCAGTAACAATGCATGTAAAGCAAAGAATAGCCTTTATTCTATCCCATTGAAAATGCAAGGGATGCACAAAAACTCATAAACCATGCAGAAAATAAATGAAGGATTCACCTTAGTGGGTAGGCTATAAATAATACAATTACTCTCCTTCTCTACTAGGTACAACATTTTCCTGGAGTCCTACAAAACCCTCTAAACTCATGGCAGCACCCTATGGTTTCAGCTCCTCTTTAAAGTGAAATGAATTCGGGATTGTTAGTAGGGAAACCTCTCTGGATAGTTTGGTAAGCATTCTTGTCACCCCAAAGATCAATCTAGCCATCCAGCTTTACAGTAATACTCTGAAGAAATGGATTTCCCTCAGATGGGAAACATACTTGGGCTTCTTCCAATCAGACTTGAACTGTCTCAACAACTCACAGGAATAGTAATAGTAGAGAGAAAAATCCAGGTCTTTTCCTTATCTACATTATAGCTTATGCTACTCTTCCAGATCCAGGGACCACATGTGCAATTCTCTTCCTTCTACAAGAGGCTGATGCTGCCCAGAAATTCTCCTTCTCTTTCTAGAAAGTTGTATTCCAACATCCCATTACCTAGGAACTCCTCTCTGCCCCTCCCCCTTTATCCAAAAGGTTGAGATTCAGGAACTTTTACCACTTGGTCATATGACTCTCTTCTCCATGATAGCCATCATTCAGTCCAAGAAGTTACAACACTAGTTCTCTACAGGGGCTGAGAACTTGGCGTCTGGAACTTTCCTTTTGGACCTTGTTGGAGATAGCACATGTATCTAACTCATAGACCTCTATCTTTTAGTTATTAACAGTTAATAACGTCAGTTATTAACAGCTCTTGTGGTAGAAGGGAGGGGTGGCAGAGAGTGGGGCCATTAACACCTCCTCCTCCTCCTTCTTGGACTGAGACCCACTCTACTATGTCTGATCTCTGAAAAAAAGAAAAAAAAACGGAAAGTCCAAAAAGGGGTAGACTGGAGTCTGCAGGCAAAGATTCCCTTTTGTAGACCAGCACAAAGGGATCCTTCTCTAGCAGTCCAAGTCAACCAACTCCCCCACAATCACTGAGAACCATCCACCCAGAAGAGCCAAGGTGTATGAAGGGTCTCCCATGAGCATCTGCAGCCCTTAGTTCTCTCACTAGACATTAGTGGGCATGTTCACACCTCATACAGGGAGATGATCTTAATTTCCCATGCAAAAGCTCAACCCTTCTGCATCTCATGGAGTCTACAGATATTTAGATCTTATCTTCTGTCCTTGTGTTCTGCCAGCTAGTGCCTGGTCTGAGTCTGTCTACCAGATCAATTAAACCTCATCCAACCCAGGGGGGACAGAAAGCCTAGGCCCCACCTTGCCCTTGCTTACCTATTCTATTGGCTACAGAAGACTCCCAAACTAACATATCGTTAGACTTGAGAGATCCTGAATCAGGACCACAGAACTCCAGATCTTTTTGGAGACAGGAGATCTACAGGAGTGCTTTAGTGTACAGGCCATATGGATAAATGTCTCCTCAATAGTGGAGTGGATTTGGAAGTTGGTAGGCTTTTAACTATGTGTTAAGTTGTTTTATGTGGTCAGATTTGAAAGGTTCAGGAAAAAATCCTCCTTTTACATTGTATGTTCCCCCTGCTATAGGGTCCACTAAAATGTAAAAGTTATGTGGAAGAGTAACACACATTATTCCATTATCAAACCATTAATACTTTTGCTCTAATTACTAGGTTTACCCTATGAAGTATTGGTAGCAAGACCACCAGGAAGTAGCCCTCAGGGGCCAGGGGTTCTATCCTGGAATGGATCAGGTCTGGAATGTGAAAACTGGAGGCAAGTGAATAAGCATTTATTAATAAGCATTGTCTACTGTGAGCTGGGTACTCTGGGGACCTGGAAGAATAGAGAAACACTAGAAAAGGGAGAATGGATCTAGAAAGGCTAAAGACAAACATCGTAAATTTTGCCAAGGAACCATCTTTGTACTTGATGAAACCTGAAATGACACTAGGCTGACCCAGGTAGGGGCCCCCTGTGACACAGTTAGAGACATACCCCAAGTACACACAGGCGGCTCACAAACACACACACACACACACACAATCACGGACTCATAGAATGTTGGAGTTGGTAGAAATTAAAGAGTCACCTAATTCAACTCCTTCATTTTACAGATGAGGAAACTAGTTCAGAAAAGTGAAAACACCTTTTCAAATTAGTGGCAGAGTCCAGACTGAAATATAGATTGCCTGATTTTTTACATTAGAATTTTTTCTACTTTAACCACACTGCTCACATGCAAAGAGACAGACATCCAAACACTTAAGGAGACAAACGACACGGATACATGTCAAAATCCAATCACATACAAAATACATGATGCATCTATATACAAACACGTAGATACAGACATACACAAAGGTCTAGAACACAATACATAAACACATCTACACACAAACACAATCAAAAATTCAAATATTCAGACACACAAGGAACTTTCTCAATTGGCATTCATATACCTAACCAAGGCCAGAAACAAGGTCTATTAGATGAGAAGTCAAGAATAAGGATTTTATTGTTCCCCACAGCTAGCCATGGACTTTCAGGAGGCTGCTTACATAGCTGAGTATAAATATTTGTTGTCTGGTCACATTTTTGTGTTGGTTTACAAACCTGGTGGATAACTATAAATATACGTGGTTATACAAATGAACATCATACACACACACACACACACACACACACACACACACACACACACACCTGCCAAAACACAGGCCAGGAGGTAGGTAGATTAACTTTGGGTCCCAAGAGCACCATGTTTCCTCCCCCTATTAAAATATTCATGGTGTTTGGGGCCTTCATACACATAAACATAGTTGACATATGTTTATGTTATATGATTTCAGGAACACTGGCATTGTCCCTTACTCCCCCAAATAACCTTTCTATCTACCAAAGGCAATGTCTGCACCTCATCATCAGAGTTAATTCTTTGTTCTCCAGGTATCTTCTCTTGAAATAAAGATGTTACCTGGAAAAGGTAATATATAACCGTTAGCACAGATTAGTTTTAGTTCTCAACTTAGAAGGCTAAGGGAAATGCCCTGAGGGGTTAGAATTCAGGAAGACTTTCATATGAATTGATTGATTCATTGATTAAGAGGAAGACACAAAAGAGCAGTACATTCAAAGGTACCTGGGGAAGATTCACCCTCTGTGTGTGATGCCCAAACTGGGGAAAGGGGAGAAGACAGGGCCTTAAATAGAGTAAAAGAAACTCAACTACTTCATTGGGTCAAAAGATAGAAAGATGGATGGGTGGATGGATGGATGGATGAATGGATGGATGGATGGATGGATGGATGGATGGATGGATGAATTGTGGGGATGTGTAATAAACAAACTTTGCTCACATCCTAGTGCTGCAGAGGGCCAGTTCTATTACCCCACCATGGACAGGTGGAGGGGCATAGTGCAAGGAGGACTGAACTAGAAGATGGAAGACCTCAGCTCTTCCATTAACTGGCTGTGAGGTCTTGGACAAGTATGTATTATGACCTTCAGTTTCTTCATCTGTAAAATGAGAGGATTAGACAACAGTCTAATCTGAGGTCCTTCTTTTTCCAGTCCAGAGACTCTATGAGTCTTTAAAAATAGAATCAGCAACAAGAGCCTGGACAGCAAGTTGACTCCATAATCTCAGTCAGTCAGTTAACAAACATTTATTAAAGCACTTACTACATGCCAGGCACATAATATTTCTGATACAAAGAAAAGCAAAAAACCAGTCCCTGCTCTCAAGGAGCTCACATTCTAATGGGGGAGACAACATGCAAAAAATTGTACCAATAAAATATACACAGTATAAATGGAAGATAATCTTGGGAGGGAGGCTCTCAAAACCAGCTAGCTCAAGAAACATTAGATACTTCTGTCATCCCCACACAGTGATTCATCTGAAAGAATGATGAAGGGTCTTGTAGGAAAGAACAGAGGTTTTTTCCCCCTATGGAACTGAAACACATTGAGACTTTCCAAACTTTGGCTGGGGTTTAATTACCCCTTTGATTCCTGCTCAGAAGCCCAGATGCCTGCAGATGGTTCTTTGGAAAAGTCATAAAGAGAACAATAAACATCAGGAAAAGCTTGCGTCAGGATAAGGAGACGATAAAAATGCAGACTAGTATGCTTAAGCTATGTCACATGCATGTATACTCAGTTATGATTTCCCCTCTACTAAAATGGCTTTCCCCTCTGACTTCTGTCTCAGCCAATGTTGAGTAACCTGAACCAGCTCCGAGGAGAGGCAAGTGGGCTCTGAGGAACCCATTCCTATAGTTCCTTAAGCATTAGCATGAGAACAAATCACAGCTAAAAAACCTCTTTGAAATACGGAGGGAGTTCATTAAGCCTCATGGTGTTTGAGGGTTGCAAGAGAAATTTTTCCACATTTGACCAAATTTCATCCAACATCAATTTATGCAGAGTTTCCTAAGGGCCTGTCTCCTTCATGCCACTATCTTCCCCTCCTCCCCCTCAGTACCTGGATGATGGTTCACAGCTGGTTTCAACCCCAAAAGAGGATAATGGCTAGGGTTTAGAAGACAGAGTTACATGACTCTAACTTAGTGGGAGTCACTGTGAATCATAAAAGGAGAATCATGGTTCCTTTATTCTTTAAAAAAGAAACTGGAAATATTTTTCACTTCTAGCAGGATAAGTTAAGGTGTTATGGAAAGAACCCTGGACTAGGGAGTCAGGACACCTGAGTTCTAGTCATAGCTTTTAATAGCTATGTGAAGTTTTATCAAGTTGCTTCTCCTCTCTGGGTCTCAGTCTTCCCATCTCTGCAATGAAGGGGTCTCTAAGGTCCTTTTCATGCATTCCGTGAGTCTATTAAGTGCAGAAAAGCCCCAATAATCCAGACATCAAATAAATAAGTAGAAATCTCAGATAATCAGGACATCTGTTCATAGTAGCAGATAATCTCAGGCACGACCAGATTGCAAAGTGCCCTCTTAATCAACAAGCATTTATTAATGACCTACTATATACCAAGCACTGAGCTAGTGCTGGGGATACAGACAAAAGTGAAGCCATACCACTCTCAAGAAGCTTACCTAGTAACAGAGGTGAAGGCACATGCAGATGCAAGTCTAGACAGAATAGGTACCAAATGAATACAAGGTAGTTTGGGGAGGGAGGGCTCTAAGCAGCTTTGGGGAATGAAAGAAGGTTTCCTGTAGAAGGTGGCACATGAGCTGAGTTTTGAAGGAAATCAAGGATTCCATGAGAGGAAAATGAGGAGAGAGAGAAATTCAGCTCCAGCTCAACAAATAATTCAACTCAGCAAGCTTTTATTATGTACCTCCTGTATACAAGTCACTGTGCTAGGTTTAAAGGATATAAGAATTTTTAAAACAGTCTCTGACCTCAACAGCATATGTTCTACTTTGTGGGGACTGAGGGTAAAAATATGGGGGTGGGTATAGTGGGCTGAGTGCCAGACTTAGACTCATAAAGGCCTGAGATCAAATCCTGCCTCATATACTTATTAGACATATGACCCTGACCAAATCATTTTACAAGTTTCTTCATCTATTAAAAAAAAATAGGGATAGTAGTAGAAGCACCTACCTCACCAATGATCCTCCTGAGGATTAAATCAAATGAGAGAATTATATTTAAAGTCCTTTGAAAACCTTAAGGTCCTAAATAAGTACTTATTAAACACACTAGACTAAATGCTGAGGATACAAAAAGAGGCAAAAGACAGCCCCTACCCTCAAGAAGTTTACAATCTAAATAAATATAGATAATTAGGATAAAAATGAAAGGAGAAAGGCACTGGAATTAAGAAGGGTTAGGGAAGGCTTACCAGAGAATAAAGTGGCAAACCATCCCAGTATCTTTGCCAAGAGAACAAAGTACATTGGGTCCTGTAGAATGGAACGTGACTGAAAGACTGATCATCAAGGGAAGGCTTCCTGTAAAGTTTGGTATTTTAGCTGAGACTTCAAGGAGGTCAGTAGTTAAAGGTATGGGGAGTTAATGACCATTTTATAGATTCTGGGCAATTTTCAAGGTGAGGCCACAGCTGTATAAGGAGGGCTCACTTTGACTATCTCGTGTATGTGTGTGTGTGTGTGTGTGTGTGTGTGTGTGTGTGTGTGTGTGTGTGTGTGTGTGTTCTTTGGAAAGATACCAGAAGTTACCAATACAGCTATTTTCAGTTGGACCAAACAGGGGTTGAGTTGGAATTTTTAGGTCCCCATGACTGCTGAATTCTGGGCTTTGTTCTCTCCTGGGAGACCTAGGAAACCTCATAACCACATAGGAGGGTGTTCCACCAATTATAAGGGAAGGGTACTGGGTGGAGGATTCCATCACAATCAATTTACCTACTCCTAAAGGGAGGCTACCTAAACCCAGACATTGCAGCATCAATCAAAGTTGGACCCCCTCCATCCAGGAGACCTGGAAAATTCCTAAGAGGCCAAGCCATTAAGCCAATGGAATTTCCAGAGAATGGTAGCATCATTTGTGCTCTCACCATGGCATGGGACACACCTAGATTTTTCCAAGTAGTTTCTGCTACTCCTCTTCTAGATAGCCTAGAGAAGTAAAGCTAGACCCTACACAGAGGGGGAGATGCCCACATGCCTTTGGAAGTAGTAACTCTGGTAACATGGGACAGGACTGGTCTATATAATGTAGAAATAGGGACGGACCTACAGAAGAAATAGGCTTGGGGAGATTTTTGCAGAAGGGACATTGAAGAGGTCAAGGAATAGGCCTACTACAAAAAGAATAAGCCCATGATAAGCAGCAATAGTGTGGGACAGCAGAGATAGATGGTCCCTCTTCTCTCCTTCTCCCTATGTAGATTTTCTCCCAACCATCTCATTGGACACCCCAAGTTCTGAATGAGCACTTCGTAGTCCTGGAACACAGAGATGGTCTCTCCAGGCAGTAGGAATACAAGGAACTAATCTCATAACTACAACTCAGATAGGAAGGGATATCTGCCACCGGGCCTGGCCCTCTGCAGAACTGTAAAGCTAGAGCTGATCTTAGGGTCATTCAGTCCAATGCCTTCATTTTACAGATGAGGCCACTGAAGTCCAGAGACCTCAAAAAACAAGTGACTTGTCCAAAGTAGGACAATCTATTAGTGGTGGGGAAGGGGAGGGAGCGACAAAAATCCCAGTGACCCAACTCCAGGTAACATTTATGGGGCTATCCTCCTCCCTCCTTTCCTTTAGCTCGCTCTCCCCCCACCTCCTGCCAGACTACATATTCCCCAACCCCTACTCCAGGAATGCCCCCTCTGTATCAAAGCTTGCCCTTGGCCAGCCAAAGTGTCTAACTATGATAAACTACTTAGTCATGAAAAATGGATAACAAGGCAGGGTGCTGTCTCCTCTCTCCCCACCTCACACACATCCCCTCACCCATGCAATACGCCAGACTTTTTATTTTAACCATACAATGTCCCAACACAAAGGAACAAATCTCCACTGGCTTTTGCCTTACTTGTATCCTTTAGCACAGGGCCTGGAATAGAGTAGGTGCTTAGCAAATGGCTTATTGATTGATTAACTGACTGACTGTTGAGAGATTTGAGGATGGAGAGAAACTTTCTGGCCCCCTTCTACCTCAACTTAGCCAACTACTCCTTCTGCTTAAGGATAAGGCCATCTTCACCTACGCTTCCCCAGAGTTGGTGCTTGGAGGTCATCTTATTTCCCTGGTAACAATCACAAGGAGCAAGACCACTTCCTACAGGGAAAGAATGGAGCTGTTTCCCATTTCAAATTAATCATGAAAGGGGCCTAGGAAAGGGGTCCCTCACAGGCCATTTCCACACATCCCATTGTCTATCCTATTGCCCAAGGCACCTTCTCTATCCAGATGTAGGAAGTTAGCAATGTTTAGTTCATTGAGCAATAGATTCCAATGTCCCTAGATGCCTTATGAGAGAAGAAATGACACACCCAGCATATAAGAAAACATTTAGTCCCAATTAACAGCATAGGTTGGATTGGAAAGGGGAAATTTTTTTAAGCTAAATTGGATCTTGTCTTTTAGCATAAGAGTTTAGAGGCAACATTCTGGCTTCTGCAAGAGGACATTGTTCCCTTTGCCTCCTCCTTGACCCCCTCTCTCCCCCCTTTCATCTGCAATTGAGGGTCCAGACCCTCCACAGACTCAACCTCTCAGTCTCTCTGTCTGATGGCCAGACTCATCCTGGGCCATGGCCTTCCTAAAAGGATTATCCCAGCATCCAAACATCACCTCTCACTGGCTGAGCCTGAATGGACACCCTGCATGAGGGGCATAAATCAGCCTCTAGCAATAGTTACCAAGCATCTTTCAGGCCTTTCAAATCAGAAATTTGGAGAGGCGAGGAGGGCATTTAGGGTGCCTATTTAAGGATGAATCAAAGTACCAAAAGTCCAAAACATGTGGAAAGGCCCCAATCCAGCCAAAACCAACAACTTAGCACTCTCGCCTCCTAAATCACCTCTTCTCACACACATCCCCAAGTTCCTTAGGCAGCAGATGCTATCTCCACTATCAGGAGATGTGCCTGTATGTGCCAGAGAATAAGATGGGTTATTTAATGTCTGATAGTCCCAGGAAAGACCTTCCCCTTTCCCCTTACTGCACCACACCACGCCCTCCCCACCCCTAATTTCCATGGTTAAATCAAAAGCTCTACAGACAAACTAGGAAGACAAATTCTGTCCAGTTGTACACATGTGACCAGAGGAAGGATCATAAGCTAGCCTCTCCTATAACGAAGGCACCACATTGCCACCCCCCCCAACACACACAGACCTTATCCAGCACCCTGCCCACCCTACCTCCACTGACCCTATCTACAGCCTCTCTGACCTCTCTCCTAAGTGTGCCTGCTTGGCTCTAAAAGTTGCCATCCCAATCTTGCCTGTCTGGGTAGAAGAGAAACTACTGCCTAGTTATCATCAAGGACCCCTCAACCTTTGCTGGATCAGGAGAACCAGCCAAAGCCTTCACTGTAGCACTCCAGTCAACACAAATACTGTCCGATAGGGCCCTAATCGCCCTGCCTCCCCTGGCCTTGAGTTTGCTGCAGAGCCAAGTGGTGTTATCAGCTCCTTCTTTGTCTCCTCGGGCACAAGGAGCAGGCTATGTGTCTTAGCACAGAGCACCAGTCATAATGTTCTCTTTAGTAAGGAGCAGAAAGGGAGATAACTCCCAGGTGGAGATAGGGAGTTCAAGGGACACAAATGTAGGTTTTGATAAAGGGAAATGAAGGGAGGGGAAGGTGATATTTGCCCTAGTAAAGTCTTTACCCAATTTGTTCTGCTGAAACCAAAGATTCTAAAGGTGTTGGGGGGGGGGGGCAGGAAAAGACAAGGAATACTTTGTTATCTGTAAGGAAGCCTGGTGATTGCCCTAGGTGAGGAAGACTACAGGTAGCCTTTTGAATACCTTTACCAAGCTGTTGTTAAGGGGTAACTAAGTGGTCCAAGCAACTAGGTGGCAAGTGGATAGAGTACTAGGCTCAGAATCAGGGACACCCATCCTCATGAGTTCAGATCTGGCTTCAGACACTGACTAGCTGTGTGACCCTGGGCACATCACTTAACCCTGTTTGCCTCAGTTTTCTCATCTGTAAAATGATCTAGAGAAGGAAACGGCAAACCATTCCAGTATCTTTCTCAAGAAACCCCAAATTGGGGTCACTGAGAGTCAGATAAAACTGTACAACAACAAAGTGTAATGGATAGAGTGGATAGAGTGCCAGCCCCTAGAGTCAAGAAAACTTGAGTTCTATTCCAGCCTCAGACACGGGATAACTGTGTGACTCTGGGCAAGTCACTTAACCACCATCTGCCTCAGTTTCCCCAACTCTAAAATGGAGATAATAATAGCACCTATCTTTCTTTTTTTTAATTTATTTATTTTCTTGTTTACATCATTCATTTCCACGAGATTTTGAGTTACAAATTTTCTCCCCATCTTTCCCCCACCCAACACCCCAAAACAGCCACCCTACTGTATAACCCCTCCCCCAATCTGCTCTCTCCTATGTTCTCCCCCATCACCCCTCTGACTTTCCAGTAGGGCAGGATGGATCTCCCTACCCAGTAGCACCTATCTTTCAAGGTTGTTGTGAGGATTAAATGAGCTAATATTTGTAAAGCACTTAACACCCTCGCTGGCACACAGTAGTCACTATATAAATGTTAGCTGTTAATATTGTTGCCTTTGGAAAGCCACATTACATCAGGCCCACGCAGGAGGAACTAATGCAATGAACTCATCTCCAAAGAGTTTATTCGTTTTCTTTAGGTAATCCACTAATGACTTAGTGACAAATAGAACTTTATTCACTTGATCTCAGGGAGAAGACTGGGGCACAGAAGAGTTTTATGATTCCCCAAGGCTGGAGAACAAGACAAGGCTAGTGCTCAGAGAACCTCGTTCCCCCTGTTGCCCAGGACAGGGCTCCTCTACTCCCTAGCATAAGATGTCTCAAAGAAGGAACCAGTGATGATACTGGAAGGGCATTTCTGGTTAGAGGCAATGTGGCAAAGTAGGAAAAGCCTTGGGTCTTAAGTCCAGATCACCTGGATTCTGGCCTCAGTTGTGCCCCTCAACAAGTCAGAGCCTTGGGCAAATCACTAAACACTCTGGGTTTCAGTTTCCTCACCTGTCAGATGTAGATAACAACACCTCAAGGCTCACTAATCTCCCAAGGGTGTTATGAGGATCAAATGAGATAATGGAAGGGAAATTGTAAAGCTATACAAAGACCCAAGGCCTCCATGCCAAGGCAGCTGCCGTAGGAAGCTGACAACGGGAGGTGAACTCCTGCAGGCCTTCTAGTCAAGGCCAGAGTCGAGCCTTTGATTACTCTGTAATTGTTTCATTAAGTGTCAGTCTTATCTCCTCAACTAGGTTATAATTATAGCCTCTCCTGGACTGTTCAGAGTTGTTTCTGGTGTCCCCAGCTAAGCTCTTCTTGGACCAACACTGTAGCTCAGAGTCTTCCGATTTCAGCTGGTTCCCTCCTCCTAGCAGCCCAGCCCCAACCACAGGGTGGCACATGGGCAAGCCACTCAGCTCAGCTTGGTCAGGGCTGGTTAGCTGCTAATGGGAACCCACAGAGGTCAGGAAGGTGACTGGATTGCCTAGGTCTGGCATGTAGCAATGAAAATGACCTCAACCCCAAACTTGAAAGACATGAGGAAATAGAAAGGAAAAAAACTTGGATCTCCCCAATATTAGTGATTGTTTTTCTCAGAAAATCAGGTGAGAGACATATCCTCCTGGAGCATCTTTGATGTTCTGTTCTTTCTCCACTTAATGCAATTATAAACTTTCCCTATAGACAAGGGGTTCTTAACCTGATGTGGGTGAACTTGTTTTTTAAAAGTATTTTTTTTTAAATATTACTTTCCTTTGAAAGGGCAGCTAGGTAGCACTGTAGAAATAGAGTGCCAGTCCTGGAGTCAGGAAGACTCCTCTTCCTAAGTTCAAATCTGGCCTCAGACATTTAACAGCTGGGTGACCCTGGGCAAGTCACTTAACCTGGTTTGCCTTAGTTTCCTCATCTGTAACATGAGCTGGAAAAGGAAATAGCAAACCAATCCAGTATCTTTGCCAAAGAAACCCTAAATCAGGACACAACTGAAAATTACTGAACAACAAGAAAGTCTTTGTAACCCCGTGTATGTTATATATTTTAAAACATTATCCTGAAAACTAGTCTATAGACATTGCCAGATTGCCAGAGAGGTCCATGACAACAACAACAAAAGTTAAAAACATTTTCATGAGTACTTATGGCCAAAATAAAATAAAATAAAATCATGCCCTGGTCGCGGCCAGTACCCCAGTAAGGAGCCTCTGATGCGTACTGGCACTCAGACTACAGACATAAGCTTAACATTGGGCCTGCTCATCACAGCCCCCAACCTGAGGCAGGCCCTCATCACCTATGGCCTGGAGGATTGTGAAAGCCTAATGACAGGTCCCCCTGTCTCAAGCCTCTTCCCACTCCAGTCCATCCTCCATTCAGCTGCTGATGTGATTTTCCCAGTGTTCAGGTTTGATGATGCAGGGAGGCACCGTGAATAGAACAGCAGACCTAGAGTCAAGAAGACCTGATTTCAAACCTGGCCTCAGACACTAGCCAGCTGTGTGACTCTGGGCAAGTCCCCTAACTCTTCTCAATATCAATTTCCTCATCTCTGAAATAGAGGAGGCAATAGCACCCAATTCCCAGGGCTGCTGTGATGATACCATGAAGTAATATTTGCAAAACACTGCAAAATCTACAGTTATATAAATTAGTTATTATTATGTCTGTCTCTCACACATGCACACATACATCCCACTCAACGAACTTCTGTGACTCCCTAATTGCCTCCAGCAGAGGTCATGGGAATTTGAAGTCCTTTGCATCCTGACCCTTTCCTACCTTTCCTGTCTTCTTAGCCCTTACTTCCCTTCCCTCCATGCAGTCTGTGAGCCAGCTGCACTGGCTTGCTAGCTCTTACACACTACACTCCATTTCCAGACTCCATGCCTTTTCATTGCCTGTCCAGCCCTAACCCACCTACCCAAAGCCTCCTACCACCTGGCTTCTTTCAAAATTTAGTTCAAATCCCACCTTTTGTAGGAAGCTTTTTCTAGAGAAAGGAGCTAGATTTGGGGGGGAGACTTTTCCTGATCCCCTAAACCACCCTCTCTTTTCTTTGAAAATTATCTTCCATTCAGGGGAAGGGAATACAAATGTATATATACATATACATACACATATATTTATATAAGAGGGTTCACATATGCATACAAGCACATATCTGAGTATATGTATATATGAATCCATAGAGGGCATAAGATCAATTGA
>CM053582.1:240915567-240939103 GCA_028627135.1 Pseudochirops cupreus
ATTATTAACTACATCCAACTGGAACTTGAGATACACAGGCACTGTGGTTGGGAGATCCATCCTGCCCTACCAGAAAGTCAGGGGGTGAGGGGGGAAGACATAGGAGAGAATAGATTGGGGGAGGGGGGATACAATGGGATGGCTGTTTTGGGGTGGTAGGTAGGGGAAAGATGGGGAGAAAATTTGTAACTCAAAATTTCGTGGAAATGAATGATGTAAACTAAAATTAAAAAAAAATAAAATAAAATAAATTACCTTCCATTCATACTGCATATATCTTGTATGAGCTTTTTTTTGTACATCTTCCCCATTAAAATATATATGTGTGTGTGTATATATATACACATATACATAAGTATATATGTATATATACATATACATACACATACACATATTTGAGGGCAAGGACTATTTTTACCTTCCTTTGAATCCCTAGGACTTGGTGCAATGTTTGGCACAAAGTAAGTGCTTAATAAATGCTTGCTGACTGACTGGCTCTATTTAAAGCTTGCCCTGTCTGGCATAGGCCTGTGAAATTCCAGTTCCACACCACATTGAGGTATGAGAATAGTAAATGGGGAAAACCTGGAAGTTTTATCCAACCTGGAAGCTTCCTCTCTAATCCATCCTCCATACAGATGCCGAAGTGATTTTGCTAAGGCATAGACCTGGCCATGTCATTCCTCTCCTCAACAAGCTTCAATGACTCCCAGATACCTCCAGAATAAAGATAAACTCCTCAGTTTACCATGTAAAGCCATTTACAATCTGGCCTCATCCAACCCTTCCAATTTTATTATATCTTAGTGGCCTTCACCTCCTCAGTGTTCTAGGCCAGGGGTGGGGAACCTGCAGCCTCAAGGCCACACGTGGCCCTCTAGGTCCTTGTGTGCGGCCTTTTGACCGAGTCTAAGTTTTACAGACCAAATTCTTTTATTAAGGGGCTTTGTTCTATGAAGTTTGGATTTAGTCAAAGGGCAGCACTTGAGTACCTAGAGGGCCACGTATGACCTTGAGGTCACAGGTTTGCTACCTCTGTCTAAGAAAACGGACTTTCTCACACACGACACTATTAACAGTTTTCGAACCTTTTTACTGGTTTTCATTATGCCTGGAATTTAGTCTCTCCCTGCCTCCACTTCTTAGAAGGCCTTTTTCCTTCCAAACTAAAGTCTCACCTTCTACAGCAGTGGTTCTCAACCTTCCTAATGCTGCAACGCTTTAATACGGTTCCTCATGTTGTGGTGACCCCCCCAACCATAAAATTATTTTTGTTGCTACTTCATAACTGTAATTTTGCTACTGTTATGAATCATAATGTAAATATCTGATATGCAGAATGTATTTTCATTGTTACAAATTGAACACAACCCACAGGTTGAGAACCGCTGTTCTACAGGAAGCTGCTGATTACTTTTCCCCTCAAAATTACCTTTTAGGGCAGCCCCATTTTGAGTCGCTTGAACTGTAGGGCTGCACCCCAGAAGGGCAGCCACTGTCCAGGGTTCAAAGGAATTCTGTGTAAACATGTTCCTAAAACTACCTCTCACCTTCAATAGTGTTCTTACCTTTAAGAGTCAGCCAGTAGACAAAGCAAAGCAAAACTTCCTGAGATGATATGAAGAAAATAGTAACAAAACATTCCACCATAACCCTAGGGCACACTCTCCCACAAGTACACACAGCATCAGATTTGGATCTCCAGTCTTGGCCTCTCCTCTAAGTGCAAGACTCCAGGACGTCACAGATATCCCATATATGCCTTCAATTCAGTTTCTCAAATATCAGTCTATATTTATATTTTATATTTATATATTTATATTTCTTCCTCAACTGATCTTCCTTCTAACTTCACTGTCTGTCAATGAGCCTCATCATTCCCTTTCCTCAGGGTTATCTCTACCTCTTCCTTTTCTCTCAGTTCTAATATACAATCTGTTACAAAATTCTATTTATTTTACCTCTCTAACATTGTTTTTAGTATTTTTAAATTTTTTCCCATTACATATGAAGATAGTTTTCAATATTCATTTTTGTAAAATTTTGAGTTCTTCATTTTTCTTCTTCCTTCCCTCCTTCTTCCTAGGCAGCCAAGCAATCTGATATAGGCCATACATGCATAATCATGTCAAACATATTGTCATACCACATTGTTTTTATCTGTCCTTTCTTCTTTATTCTCATTGCCACTAATCCAATAAGAAATGTCATTGTCTGGACTATTATAACAGTCTCTCCCAGCCAGTTCATCCTTCATACTACAGCTAAAAGAATCTTTCTTAGATATAGATAGGGTTATGCCACTCCTCAGCTCAAAAATTTTCATTGGCTCCCCACTGCTACTAAGTAAAGTTTAAACTTTCTTGCCTGACATTCAAGGCCCTCCACAATATAGCCCAGTCCTGCTTTTGCAATTTAATCTTACATCACTCTCCTCTAGAATTGTTATATTCCAACCAACCTACTCTACTGTATAGATCCCCAGAACTCCCTATACTTACTGCCTGTATCTGTAATGTCCTCCTCTATTTCACCTGGAGAATTCTTACACATTTTTAATCACTTCTTCCATGAAGCCTTCCCTGACTACACATCCCACCCCCTAAACTCCCAACACAATGACTTTCCCTCTTTGAAATTCATAGTTCTCTTGTCACATAATTCATACATAAGAGTTCCCTGTGCAGTGTTTTTTCTCCCTATAAGATTCTTAAGTGTGGGAATTGGGTTTTGCTCATCTTTTTAGTCCCCTTTCCCCCAGTCTATGTGAAGGCTCTGTACACAGTAGGTCCTTATGTTTATTTAACGAATGAGCATCTGACCAAGGAGAGTCTAGCTCTAGTCCCAGATCTTCCATTGACTAGCCATATAACCAAGGGCAAGGCCCTTAAATCCTCTAGGCTCCTATTTTCCAGAATACTCGTTCCCTTCTCAACTCAAATAATTCACAAGAGAGTCTTGGAATTGGAACACTCACATTTGAACCCTGGCTCTACCCATTACTAGTTGTGGGACCTGAGGCAAGACACTTAAACTTTTCTGAGCTTTAGTTTCCTCATCTGCAAAATGGGTATATGATTGCAGAGACACTATCTGAGACTTTGAAAAAAAATGACTAATAGGAGATTCCACAGGTTTGATGAAGAACAAACGTCCCAATTTTTCAAAAAGGTAAAAGAATAGTCTACAAACTATTAGTCAGTGAGCTTGACTTCCATTCTGGCAAAATGCTAGAATGTCTTATTAAATGAATTGTTGATGGAGATCTAGAAAAGAAAGAGGGGAAAAAGTCTCAGTATGGATTTATCAAGAAAAGAATACTCCAAACCAACTTCCAGTTCCTTTTTTTTTAATAAGGTTACTAGACTGGCAGATCAGGGGAATGCTATAGATAGAATTGTCCTAGATAGTAAGCAAAGCATTTAACAAAGTCTCTTATGCTCTTCCAGATAATAGTACAGTTCGGCAGATTGAGTTGGTTGAATGGCCAGACCCAAAGAGTCATCATTAATCATTCAATGGAATGTTCCTGAGATCTGGATCTATTATTAATAACATCATGATGAATAAAGACAGAGATGGCATGCCTATTAAATTTCAAGATCACACAAATCTAGAAGAGGTAGTTAATATGCTGAATGACAGAATCAAGATACAAAACAATCTTGACAGTCTAAAACACGGGGCTCAATTTATAATGAGATGGAATTTGATAGGAATAAACACATTTGGGTTCACAAAATCAGCTTCACAAATACAAGATGGAGGAGATGTAGCTTAAAAGCCCTAGGGATTTTATTGGACTGCATGCTCAGTATGAATCAACAATGTGATGGAACAACCAAAATAACTAATGTAATCACATAAGCTGGTGCAAGAGAGTCATGGTATCCTGGGCTAGGGTGGGGATACAGCCATGCTATAGTAAGCCCTTGTCAAATCACATCTTAAATGTCAGGTCTGAGAAAGCACATTTTAGGAAGGACACAGATTTGTTCAAGGGTATCCAAAGGAAGGTGACCAGGATGATGAAGGTCCTTGAAATCATACTCCCAAGAAAATCACTAAAAGAATTGGGCATGTTTAGTCTTAAAAAGAGAAGTCTTAGGCTTAAGGCTGTGAAAATTGTCCTTGAGGAAATAAAAGGCTATCATGTGAAAGGAAAATTCAGCTTGTTCTCTTTGGCGTCAGAAGGCAGAATTAGGGGCAGTTAGTGAAAATTTTAAAGACGCAAATTTAGGTATCATATAAGGAAAAATTTCCCAACAGTTGGTTAGATCTGTCTCACCATAGAATGGACTGCCCAAGTAGGTGATAGGTTCCCCTTCATTGGTGAGCTTCAAGCAAGGGTTGGATGACCTTGATTCACCCAAGAGCTGAATAATAAGACTGATCATGGGAAATCTTTTTTGTTTTTAGAGGCAATTGGGGTTTAGTGACTTGCCCAGGGTCACATAGCTAGTAAGTATCTGAGGCCAGATTTGTCTGCGGCCACATTTGAACTCAGGTCCTCCTGACTCCAGGGCTAGTGCTCAATCTACTGCACCACCTACTTGTCTCTGATCATGAAAAATCCTGTACAGGTACAGGTTGGACAAGATGGCCTCTGAAGTTCCTTCCATCACTGAGATTCTGGAATTCCTGGACCACTGCCACTTCCTACAATCTCCTTACCATGGTCCCATTTTCCAATCACCCTGTTTCCACTCCACTGGAAACTTGGACTCTATGCCCTGGCTGCCCTGGTGCCTAAAGGTGAGCCTTTCACCTTGTCTTGCCAAGAACCAGTGCCCCACAGCCACTGCCACTTCTGGCATGCTGATACCACATAAAAATGAAGGATATGAACTGACTATGTAAAAATCTTTCTTTCTCTTGTATCCTACCAGCCTCTCTTCAAAATACCTAGTACAGGATCTTACAAACTCAATAAATATTTGTTGAATGAATGTATTGATGAATAAATGGCCACAAAGTCAAATAAGCAAGATAGAGAGTAAGTGCTAGAGGATGACAGAGGACGGAAAGATCAGTTCTGGCCAGAGTGGTCAGGCAGGGATGGTTTGATGGAGGAGTTATGGCATCTCAGAGTTGGTGAGGCCATCTGGTCCAACCCATCCATGAACAAGGCAAAAAGGAATTCCTTCTACACGCCTCAAACAAAAGGACATCTAGATTTTGCATGAAGCCTTCTAGGGACACAGGAAACTACTCCCTCCCAAGATAGCCCATTCTACTTATAGATAGTTCTAATTGTTAGAAAGATTTTCCTTATAACAAACACAAATTCTCCTCTTCCTCACTGTCTCCCATTCTTCCTAATTCTTCCCCATGGAATCAAGAAGAGCAAGCTTAATTCCTTTAACATGTGAGTACCCTTCAAATATTTTAAGACTGCTACATATGTCCCACTCAAACTCCTCTTCACTAGGCTAAACATCCTCACCTCTTTCAACAAATCTTTCTATGGCATGGTCTAAAAGCCTTCTTCAGCTCACTGATGGCCTTCCCAAAATGCGGTTCCCAGAACTGAACACAATTCTTGAGCTATAACTTCATCATGCCAGAATACAGAAGGTCTATCACCTGTCAAGGAAGTGGAAAGTGAGCAGAACCTTAATAAGTAAAGGGAATTCAGAGAGAAAGGGAATTTTGGTGCAGGTGGGGGAAATAGTCATGGATAAAGGCAGAGAGGTAGGAAATATTTTGAAGACAAATAAGTCAACCAATCTTGGCTATAGCAGAAAAGAGGAGTGGAGAAAAGACTGGAAAGACAGGTTGGAGCCAGATTATAAAGGGTTTAGAATGCCAAGCTGTTTAGATTTTTAGACTAGTTAGTATCTTCTTCAAAATCCAGTAAGTGGATAAAAATAAGAAATCATTTCTGCCCTGCTAGATAAGTCCCCATTAAGGATCATTTAGTACCTGGAGAAGGCATAAACTTATTAGTTTTTCTTTAGTAAATGTCCATCAAAATGTTAATGCATCTTTTTCTCTCCTCTCCCCTTCTCTTTTTTACCCACTAGCTCAGAAAGCCTAGAACAGTCTTAAAAATAGTTTCCAGGGGAATCAGGTCCAAATTGTCTCAGGCCAATTGAATTTGGTTTGGACCCACCCACATTCCTCAATATCCTTCCACATTTCTATTTCCTACTGATCTCAAGGCCCTCCTAGGGAGAAGGATTTTGATGTCAGTGTACAGTCAAGAGCCTTGCTTTCTTCCAACATCCCACACCCTCCCAGATTCCCATGAAATTAAAATACAAAGAAAATTGCAGAGAGAAGTAGAGAGGGATTGTTCCTCATTATTCTTGTTGATCCCTGAGAATAGGAACCATAGCTCATTTTCATGGCAGTATCAGTAACTCAAATTCATCTAGCAGCATATTAAAGTTTATAAAATAGTCTCTTCACAACAACCATGTACAGAGTGCAAATGTTATTTACCCCAATTTTGTGGATGAGAAAATTGAGAGTCAATGAAGTAAAGGTATTTGCTCCTGGTCACACATGTAATAGGTACTGAAAGCTGCACTTGAACCCAGGTCCAATACTCTTTCTGTTATGTCACGCTATATTTTGAGGATATATTTTGAGGATATTCTCAGGTCGTCTAAACCATTAGGGTAGAAATACAGAAGAGGGATATGGAATTATCAAGACTTCAATTTTTCCTCAAATGCTTTCACATCCCAAGTAAGGACTGAGACCCAAACTCGGGAAGGGTCTTCTCAGAATATGGAGTCAGTACTGCTCTAATTTCATCCCCATCCAGCTGAAAGAGTTTATAATTAATGTTATATAGTAACTATTCATGAGATGAGACTTCCATTTTTCCTGGAATGGGCCTTCAGGTCCCCAGAAGAACAGTTCTGGGCGCAAACCTGAAAACCAAAGTGAGAAGTATTTGGCGCTGAGACCCACTGGGGCTAATTAAACATAATGAGCAGTCCTAGCGGAAGCCCAGAATTCTCACACCTGGCTCTTTGCTTCACCAGTGTCACTAATGCAATTCTCCCACCCCCATGGCCACCCCCTTCTAAGCAATATCACATTCAAAACAAACATTACAGTTAAAATGTGCTTCAGGCTGACCGCAAGATCTGACTAGTGTGTCAGTACATGGGGAGAGAAGACTGTCCTTCAGAAAGGATGAGCGGGCTGACACTGGGCAAGAGCACAAACTTATCCCAGTACTCAGCCAATAGGAATGAGACTTGGAAATGCCTCTAATAGCAGCTGTCCCTGTGCCCCCCGAGCTTTGCCCCTAGGGAAGTAACATATTTCAGCTTGGTTCGAGATGTCTTAAAGGGATAATGTATTAATATATTATTATCGAACTGCTGGCCCAGGGGACAGGGCACCTTCTCCCAGGAAGGGGCCCTAGATCTGAGAGCTGCCTGTTCCCCTGACTCCCTGCAGCCTCCTTCTCCCACTGGTGAGTTCCTCCTGGGACCTCCAATTTGAGAAAGAGCCCAAACCAGTCACCCTTCATTCTCTGGACATCCCCACTGTGGCCCCCAAATGCATACCTTCACCCCTTTCCCTTTTAGGTGTTGTCTTCCTCGATTAGAGTATATGCTCCTTGAGGGTAAAGGCTGTCTTTCTTTCTGCATTTATTTATATCCCTAGCAATTAGCCCAGTGCCTAGCACACAGTATCCTCTTAATAAATGGAGTTGACTTTGCTTCCAAAGGCTAGGTTCAGGTTGTTTCTTATTGTAGATGGTTCTTTACACTCTCAAATCGGAGCCCCAGGGAAAATCACTTAAAATTTAGATTTGGCTCAAGTCTAGAGTCTCCCCAAAAGGGATCAAAGGTCAGTTCTAAAAAAGCACTAAATATACAAGGTAGATCAAGTATAGGACAGCTATTTATTTCCTGCACACAAAAGGAATGCTTAAAGCACAAAAGTGTCAAAAGCACACACTGCCAGATTTAAATCATGAAATAGTAACCCATAACTCCTATTATATTCCCCTGGGAGACATGAAACATTTTGTGGGGCTGCTGAACAACTATGTCATCTTTAGGCAGGCTCTGCATTATATAAAAATTCCTTCAAGGTCCATACTTTCTAGCAAGTCGGGAGATGGTTTGGGCTCATCTTTCTATTAAGAGTCATTTGCTCCTGCCAGAAACAAGAGAGAGAGAGAGAGAAAGAGAGAGAGAGAGAGAAAGACAGAGAGACAGAGACAGAGAGACAGAGACAGAGACAGAGTGACAGAGACAAAGAGACAGAGATAGAGAGAGACAGAGAGAGAGAGAGAGAGAGAGAGAGAGAGAGAGAAAGAGAGTTTGCCATGCAGATGGTCTGATCTTTTGAATTCCAGAGGTTGCCTTCAAGACTAAAGATGTCTATCCCTAGATCAGTGTTTGATCACCTGTGCCCAGGAAAAGAAACAGAAAGAAAAAGAGGCAGCCAGGGGGTCTGAGAGCCTGACTCAGAATCACTTAGGCAACATATAAGTTCCATACTGCCATAGCCACTGTGGAAGGATGAGGAGAGAAGCTCTAACCTGTCCCATGTCCACCTTCATAATAGAGGCTCAAAGAGTCCCCATATAGTTGAGAGACAGGAAGAGAGTGCTCCAGGGGGGCTCCTTTTAAGGAATACTGAAAGGGTTGCTATTCCTCTTTCATTCATTCTTTTGTTCATTAGTTGATAGACAATAGCATTAACCTCAGAGAAGGAGAGGCTTCTGAGTGAGGTGGTAGAGGGACAGTTACAGTGTGGCTGAAGTGCCCACATTTCCCCAGTCCTCACTCTCCCCCCACCCCCACTGAAGTTTACTGTCTGTTCCTCCCAGCTTGATGTGAGGAAGTTTCCAATAGGGAAAGGGAAAGAAGGGAATAAGCATTTACCTACTCTGTGCCAGGCACTGTGCTAAGCGCTTTACAAATATTATCTCATTTGATCCTCACAACAACCCTCGAGGTAGGTGCTATTATTATTTCCATTTTACAATTGAGGAGAATGAGCAGAGAAAGGCCAAGTGACTTGCCCATGGTCATACAGTTTCAGAAGTGTCTGAGTCTAGATTTGAACTCAGGTCTTCCCAATTCCAGACCTAGTACTCTATCCAATGTGCCACCTAACTGCCTAAACAGCAACTCTGCAAGTCAAGAGGAAGTCAAGGAAGAAGAAAGTAAAGGGCGAGGAGGAGTAGAAGTGGTGGCATCCTGAGAGATAGGTGATGAATGTGGAGACCCATTTTCCCTGGCTAACATAAATGTTAGTACGATTCCTCAATACAAAAAAACCTATACTGTGAGGAAAAAAAATGTTTGAGAAGCACCACAGCTAAAATCCAACTAGCTTCCCTACTAACTCCCCTTTTCCCATTAGAATGTAAGTTCCTTGGGTACAGGGGCTATTTTACTTGCCTATAACTTGTGTCCCCAATACTTAACATAGTAAGTGCTTAAGAAATCCTTTATCAGCCTATCAATATCTATTGACTTGTCTGTACTGGACAACCTAACACTTAGTGACAAGATTTAAAGATGGAAGGGACCTTACAGTCCATTTGCCATGTTTTACATGTAATGGAAGCTGAATTGCCCCATAGGGAGAATCCCAGGGACTTTTCATCCAGAGCTATTGAGGAAATTTCAGTAGACCACAAAACCATGGTGGTTCTTTTGGAAGAACTTCCTGGATGTTTCCCATTATATATAAGCAGGGAGTGATCTAGAGCAAGCGTTCTTAACCTTTTCTGTATCATGGAGCTCTTTGGCAGTTTTGTGAAGCCTATGGACCTCTACTCATAATAATATTTTTAAATGCATAAAGTAAGATTACAAAGAAAATAAATTACATCCAAAGACAGTTATCAAAATATCTTAAAAAACAAGTTTGAGAATTCCAGATTAAGAACTCTTGATGCCGGAAGTTCCCTCAATGAGCTCAGTTTAATAAGCTTGTATAACACACATTTGATAAGCACGTACCTGGCTATAGAGAGTGTCAATATGCCCATTGACCCACTGTTAAGAGAATGAAGGGAATTCTTGGTCAAATTTCTGAAACTGAGGCTGTCCCTTGATGAACTGGTTGGCCAGGACTTGGAGGAGAAGAGCTTTTCTTTAAAGAGCCACCCCTCTTTGCCCACGTATAAAAAAGAGTAGACAGATAACTTCTCACTCTTTCCCTTCAGCACATTTTTTTTCTTTTGTGTTTTCTTCCAGACTTTAGCAAAATGTGTATGTATAGTGGGGAGCATTTCATCTTCACTCCCAACTGTCTGGGAGCAGAACTACACAGTCAATTCTTTAAGTGTCCTAGTCAATCCAGTCATCTTGGGGACATCCTCAGTCAATGTCTTAGATGTCCATCAGTTGGAGAATGGCTGAACAAGTTATGGTATGTGATTGTGATGGAATATCACTATGATATGACAAGTAACAAGCAGGATGACTTTGGAAAAACCTGGGAAGACTTACATGGACTGATGCAGAATTAAGTGAGCAAAATCAGTGGATCATTATACACAGTAACAATAGTGCTGTAATAATGATCAACTGTGAAAGACTTAATCAATATAATGATCCAAGACAATTCTGAAGGATTCCTGATGAAAAAATGCTGTTGACCTCCAAAGAGAAAATTGATGAGCTCTGACTGCAAATTGAAGTATGATTTTTTCACTTTATTTCTTCTTGCTTCCTTTTGAAACACGGCTAATATGAAAATATGTTTTACATTATTTCATATGTATAATTCACATCATATTGCTTGCCTTCTCAATGGGTGGGAGAGGAGTTAGAGGGAAAGCAAGAATTTGAAACTCAAAACATTTTAAAATGAATGTTAAAAGTAAATAAATGATAAAATTTTTAGAACTGATAGAGAAAAAAAGAAACCTTTCTTTCCGTTTAGAGGTGCCATGGGAAAGCTGCAAAAAAGTCAGTTTATCTTGGAGTAGCTTCAGTTTTGGAAACCCAATCAGTCTATTCAGGAGCTAATCATCTTTGTCCTCTTAACAATGGACATGTCCAAACTCTCTCTAGATAGATGCTTATCAATTGTTCCAGAGACTCACTGGCCCCATAAGCTCATGACACCCAATTCATCAACTGTTCAAGTGCTTCCTTGCACTTATATGCAGAAACGGAAGCCCGGAAGGACCACAAGATCATGGATTTGGAGCTGG
Organism: Pseudochirops cupreus; assembly: GCA_028627135.1. NCBI lineage: Eukaryota > Metazoa > Chordata > Mammalia > Diprotodontia > Pseudocheiridae > Pseudochirops > Pseudochirops cupreus. The sequence continues at coordinate 240,926,723 of CM053582.1, forward strand.
AAAGAATCTTAGAGGATATCTCAACACACCCCTCCTCTTACAAGTGAGGAACTAAAGCCCAGAGAAGCTGATTGATTAGCCTGAGGTCACACAGGAGATCATCCAGAGAGTATGGCACAGAGAGTATGGCATTGGGACTCATGTCTAGATACAAACTCCATTGTATTCTGGAATAAAGTGACTTGCCAGGGTTTGCACACTGATCTTGTCCCCAATATATGATGCTGCTTCTCCTCGAATATGGACAATTTTGAAAATACTTATCTTAGTGCTTATCTTGCTTTTCCAACAAGACTATTGAGAGTTATGTTTCTCACAAATCTTCCAAGGCACCTAACACTGTTCCGGGCACACATTATGTGCCCAATAAAATATCTAAGGTATTGACCTGGTGATTAATGGCCCAGTATCAGTTATCCAATTAGTATTAATTAGTTTTTACAGAGAGATATTTACTGAGAAGATATAACAAGAACAGATGCAGCATAAAAGCATTTCCTGAACCAGGAGCACACTCTCCTCTGCACCACCCCACTCCCTAGGATGGATGTTCATTTATGTGCCTGCCTTTTTGGAAGTGCCTGGAGTCATGAGATGGAGAAGCCTAATTCTCCCTTCAGAGCTGGAGAAGATATTCTAACTGTTTCTGGTCCCTGACGAAAAAAGATCTTTGGTTGGTTGCTGAGCCAGAATTGAACGAGCATTCAAAAGGGTCCTGCCCTTTTAGAGAAGGATGAATTGCTTCAAGACTTTGCTCCCCCTTCTGTCTGTGTTGCCTCTATCCTTTCTTGCTCATAAGTGAAAGAGCATTGATTGTGACCTTGTGAGTTGGAATCCCACACTAAAGTCTGCCAGAAGGCAAGCTGGGTGAGGCACTTGGGGCCTGCCTGGCTGGGCCCAGCAACAGATCCACTCCAAGAGGACATGTTCTGATGCAGTATAGAAAGGACTTGTCCAGTGTCCAGGCAGCATTCAAAATTAACTTGATGGGGGCAAAGAAATGTGTGGTACGTAAGTACTTAAGTAGCAGCTACTAAACGTTTGGGCCTATGCTCCTAGGAACTGAGGTGGTGTAGAGGAGAGCCAGGCCCCTAGTTCAGGATATGTGTTTATTCATTCATATACTAATTAGCTAATTAATGCTGCTGGGCCATTAATCACCAGATCAATCAATAGGGGAAATACTGACTCTAACCAGAAATTGATTTGAGGAAGAACATACTACAATGGGGACATGAACTAGTAGGATTTAGAGACATCCCCTTGCTCAGCAGGGACACCCTAGAACCCTGAGGGGAAGATGCTTTGCTCTGGAGGACCTGACTCCTCAGTGCAAGTAAGAGTCGGGAAAGGCTAAAAAGCATGAACTGTTGGATAGATAAAGGGGTGGTTGATCCCTGATCCAGGTATCTAATTATGTAAGTTTGCTTACCTAGGGCCAAAGTAACATCAAGTGCTACAGAACAAGTGTCCTGCTAAATGTTTGCAGACAACAAGAATCAAGAATCAGGGAGGTATTCCAGGCAAAAGTCATCAAGGCAATTCAGGGGGTAAACTGGTAAAAAGGGACCATGGAGATGATCTATTCCAACCTTTATTTTAAAGAAGTATCTGAGGCCCAGAGAAGTTATATGACTTGCCCAAAATCACACATGTTTTAAGTAATAGAGCCAAGACTATAAAAAAAGATCCAGGCCTGGAGTCAACAGGACAAGGGTTCAAATCCTGCTTCAGGCACCTAACCATTTGTGCAAACTTGGTCATCACTTAACCTCTCTGTGCCTCAGCTTCCTCATCTCTAAAAAGAGGAGGTTAGACTCTAAATTTATCTCTAAATCTCTGACCTCATCCACCCTTTGATGTTAGGGGAAGAATCAAGTCAGAGCCTAAGAAATCTCTGTTTTGCTATCAATAGCAGCTTCTATGAATATAACTCCATTCAATCTAATACTTTTTATTGTTCAGTTATTTTCAGTGGTGTCCAACTCTTCATGACCCCTTTTGGGGCGTTTTCTTGACAAAGATACTAGAGTGGTTTGTCATTTCCTTCTCCAGCTCATTTTACAGAGGAGGAAACAGGAAAACAGGGTTAAGTGACTTGCCCAGGGACACACACCTAGTAAACGTCTGAGGCCATATTTGAACTCAGGTCTTCCTGAGTCCAGGCCCTTAATGCTCTCTCTACTGCACCCCGTCTCAAAGTATCACCACCTGGGAAATCAAGAGTTGTATTAGCAACAGTATGGTCGATTCACCCAATGGTTGAAAGTTGAGTACAGGTAGAACCCAACAGCCAAAAGATAACTTGCCAAAACCAGGAAGATAAAATAAGATTCACTATGGTATCCAAGGAAAGGTACTGGCCTTGGGGCTTGGTTCAAATCCCAGCTATCCTGCTTATTATCTATGTGGCTTTGGGGAAATCAGTTGTTCTTTCCAGGTCTCAGTTTCTTTATCTATAAAATGAGAGGATTAGGATAGGTAATCTCTTCAAGTCTAGTCCACCCCTAATTCTGTAATCTTATGAAGACATGAACTCAACTGGAAAGTTGAGCCACGAAATCATCTTCTCTAGCCCACCTGGAGAATAACAAGCTATCCTTCAAAAATAAGGATGTTCATGGCACTTCCCCCACCACCACCCACTTCAGCAAGAGGACATGAGCTCTGAATTTGGTCTTCAGCAATGAAGAAGCTTTATTGTTGTTGTTGAGTCATGTTTGATTCTTTGTAACCCAGTAAGGGGTTTTCTTGGTAAAGATACTATAGCATTTTGCCATTTATTTCCTTCTCCGATAGATTAAGGCAAATTCGGGTTAAGTGACTTGCCCAGGATCACACAGCTATAGCGTGTTTGAGACCAGATTTGAATTCAGATCTTCCTGACTCTAGGCACAGTGCTCTATTCATTGTTGCTTCATGAGAAAGTTTACCCTGAGCCATTCCTAATCTCTAGTCTGGACTTTCTTGATAGGTGGCTGCCCCTGTTTAAGACTATGACAGAAACAGAGCAAAGCCAGTTTGTATATATGGGAAACAAATCTATGACCTCAGCCTCCTTAGGTCAATGTTTGGAGGACTGTGCAAGTGGTGACCCCAAACATTTAGGAAGGCTTAGAAAATGTACTAGTCTCAACAGTATTTTTTTTATCTATCAGGTTTGAAAAAGAACTTTTTTTTTTAACTTGCTTCTCAGAGCTGAGAATATGGACTAGATGATCCTCCCAGGTCCCTTCCAATCTTGAGAAATTGTGGTTCACCATCAACATTGGACCAGTCTTTTGGTCTATGGTGGTAGGTGGGAGAAAAGAATGGAGTGATTCTACTCCCTCTGTTGGCCCCAGAAGAGCAGAGCACAAAGAATTGTTTCTCTAGGTCTTACATAAAACAATGACTTTGGATAGGGAAGAAGAAAAGGTAACACATTTCCATGGTTTTTATTAGCTCATTAAAGTTTCACCTTCTGGTCATCTGACTGCTTCTCCTAGTTCCAAAGTAGAATTTAGTATATAGCCAATACGTGAGATTTCCTTTGGCAATTTTTGACTTCCCTCTTTGCCTCCTCTATCTTTTTCCATTTCCCAGTGCATTCCTACACACTTCCAATGGACATCAACTATCTTCAGACATTCTTTTTTCATGTGATTCCCCAGTTCAAGAATGCACAATGATTTTCTGTTGCTTGTTAGATCAAGTTCAGTCTCTCTAGTTGGCATTCAAAGATCTTCCAACGCCTGGCCACATTCTACCATTCCAGTTTTGCTTCCCATTATTCCCCCTCTTCCAGCTAGAATAATCTCCTGCCCATCTCTTCACATATCACACTCATCTTCCCTCAGCACTTTCATTCATTTGGTTTTTCTCTGTCTATAATGCTCTATCAACAACTTTCCACTGCTCTAAAGCACACCTCTACTGCAAGGCCCAGGTCAGATCTCCCCTTCTTTACAAACTCTTCCCCTATTACTCCAGTCGCCAACAAGCCTTCCTTCTCTGTCTTCTTGTTTTGTAGTCTATATCACCTAGGTGAGGGCTTGCTTCTGCATTACCTTGTTTTCTTTCCTAGGTAGTTCTAGCAAAGTTCCTGGAAGACAGGAATCCTACTGGGTACTTCTCTTGTAAAGGTAATTACTAACCTAGGTACCCAGTAGACTCCACAAATGCTCATTGGTTTGACTTATACTTCTTCCTAGGTAATTGATAAATTAACTCTATCACTTCATCCACTGCCCAGCCTTACAATGAGGAAAGATTAGAGAAATGGGCTGAAGGCCACAGCCAACATGGAAAGCAATGACCTACAGCTCTTATCATGGGAGTGTTCCACTCAGATAAACAGCACTGTATCATCAGGATCAGGAGGAAGTGTGGTCTGAGGTGCATGAGGTGATGAGGGTGGAGAGGGAGAGAAATGACTTAGGAGTCAGAGGATTATAAGATCTCTCAAAAGTCTCTCACTACTTCTTTCAAGACCTTGGCCATGACCCTGCATGTCTCTGGTCCTCTCTTTCTCTCTCTGTAAAATTGACATGATCCTGATTCACCAAGTGAGGCTGGTGTGAAGTTTAGACTGTGACTAAATCTACAAAGAGAAGGAGGAATTGAATGTAGGAGCCAGAATCCTCCTGAAAGAGTAAAGCACATTTAGCCATTGTGGTGAGGGAATGGGGTGTGCTGATTAATGCCCTATCTCTGTTAACTGAGAGCTGCCATGCATATCCATCAATCACCAGGTTTCAAAGAATGAGATACAATAAAACTCTGCTGAGCAGAACTGAACATTCTTTGATGGTTCAGAAGGCATCCCAGGCCTTTTTTCAGGGCCTCAACGTCATCTTTAAGGACAGACATCAATTCTCATCACACAGAACTACAGATGCAAAAGATAGAAGAGATTGGACTGATCCTATGACATACCCTGGAAGTAGCTTTTATAAATAAATCCCGGAAGCCTATTGAGCTAAATAGAGCTTTTAAAACTGGCATTCATCTCTGCCCCATAAAAAAAGAAGGAGAAACATACAAAAAAAAATTGTTGGTATTTGAGCTTGCTAGTTGTTTCGATTCCACGTAAATGAATTTTCCCTAAGTGCCTGGATCCTACTTCATGCTTTTTGAATACAGCCTACATGTCTATAAACCCAAAAAAAAAGAACCCACCCAACCCAACAACAAACAAAGGGGGGCAGGGAACAACCTCTTTGGCCACCAGAATAAATTGTTCACATGCAATGGAAAAAGTTGATCCAGACTTCAAGGCTGAGAAAGTAGAACCAACAAGGTCATTTATTCTATTGGATTTAGAGCTGCGAGAGTTTGTGGTGCCATTTCCATTCTCATGTTCTTGTCCAGGTTCTAGATGTGTTTTAAGCAAAGATGACTCAGTCTAGTGAAGGTGGTAAAGACAATCTTCTCTTCCAATGTAATACCCAGAACAGCACACCACACAGTAGTTGGTGAGTGAATGAATGAATCAGTATGAAAGCTGCTAATGCCAGCTTGCAATTAACCTGGGAGAAAATGCCTATGTTCTGTTCAGGTCCTTGCTAACTAAGTCTCTAGTCACTAATTCGGCCTTGGGAATGCTGAAGTCATCAACGCTGGGTAAGCTAGGGAAACATGGAGCCCTTTTAAATAGCAGACCCTATCAATATAAAATTGTTGGTTTTCCTAGTTGTTTGGCTTCCAGATAAATGAATTTCCTCTAACTGCCTGGATTCTCCCCCCATTTGTTTTCTATAAACTGCTTCGGTGTCTGTAAAAGAAAAAAACAAACAAATGGAAATACTGGAATCTATCAATACTACGTACCAAGGACTAGCTTTAGTTTATTTAGGCAAAGTTGGCATCCATTTATGGTATGACTTGGATCCCCACATCCTGAAAGTATTTACCCTACAAACTTGCTGAGTGAAACTATTTTGGTGTATTCAATTGCTATTTCTCTAAGAATTCTCTTTTAAAATGAGAGGCAGTATATAGCAGCAGGGGCAGCTAGGTGGCACAGCCAATAGAGTAAGGCGGCTGGGGTCAGAAAAACTGATCTTCCTGAATTCAAATCCAGCTCAGATACTTACTAGCTGGGTGACCCTGGGCAAGTCACTTAACCCTGTCTGCCTCAGTTTCCTCATCTGTAAAATGAGCTGGAAAAGGAAATGGCAATCTTCTCCAATATCTCTGCCAAGAAAACCCCAAATAGGATTCCACAGAGAGTTGGTCACAACTAAAAACAACCAAACAACACACGGAGCAGTGGGTTGAGCACTAGACCTATAAGAAGACTTGGATTTGAGCTTGTTCCAACATTAACTGATTCCAAATATTTAGTAGCCCTGTAACCTTGAGCAAATCATTTAAATTTTCTGGGCTTCGTTTTCCTCATCTATAAAATGAAGATTATAATTTCAATACCTGTCTTAGAGTTGTTGTAAGGAAAGCGCTTTGTAAATTACTACAGAAATATGAAGTAATGTTATTACTAAAACATAAATCATCCTGATGGGGTTATGGGGTATTCCACAGGGGGTGCAAGACACTGAATACATGGGCAAAGAGAACAGGGAGTAATAATTTGGGGGCTTGGGATACTACCCTGGGAGAGCAAGCATGGGTGGAATATGGAATTGGGCATCATCTGTTCTACAGTAAGTAACTGTACCAAGAGAAGAGAGACAAGAGAAGGGTTCAGAATTTTGCAGAAAGACTATACTGTCCTTTCTCACTGCTCTTCAGAAAGCACCTCAAAGCTGTCCATATAGTAAGGGCTTGAAAGCACCACTGCCAGAGGAATGTGAGCCAACCAAGGGAGCCTAGGAGGCATGGTAGTGAACAAGAGTAATGGGACAAGAAGGAGCCCAGGCAAAGAACAAACCAAAAAGTGGCACGTTGGTATAGTGGGAAGGACTCTGGACTCAGGGAATCTGTGCTCTCCTGTCTAACTAGCTGTGTAATTTGAAGCATGTCATTTCATATCTCTGAGACTCAGTTTCCTCATCTGTAGAATGAGGGAATCAGACTTTCAGTTCTGAGTAGGAGACTCTAAATGCCATGAGGTTTAAAGAAGCAGGGACACAGGTGTAGGGTTTGCAGCCCTGTTCAACCCATCGTGGGTTGGGGATATGACAATAAGGTGGTGTTGGGGGACGGAGAGAAAAAGGCAGAGAAAAAGCAAGAGTCTTGCTTTTTCTCAAGAGTCTGGGGCAAGGGGAAACATAGCAATCTATGCTTTCTCTTTCACTCCAGGCTCAGACATAGCTGTAGGATGGTAATCAAAAGGCGAGCAATCCCTGGAAAGACATAACAGAGATAATGCAGTTATCAGAATTCTATTTGATTAAGGGAGAAAAGCCAGCAGAAGAGTCCTGCCTGGAAGGGTTAGGGTCAATGTAGAGTATGCTGAATTTGGGGTCAATACCTTAACTGGAAAAAAAGATCCAGGACAACTGGGGTGGAGGTGGGCGAATACCTTGGGTATTCTGCTGTGGAAGAGATTCACAAAGAAGGGATAGGAAGGGAAATCATATGAACATTAGAGATGTCTCCCCGGATTAGAGCAGCCCCAAAGTTGGGCAGCTTTATAAAGCAACTGAGCAAAGGGCTCACCGCCTCCCAAACCCTGGCCCCTGCCCCAAGGCTGGCTTCTTGGAAAGTGAGTAACAGAAGCGAATAAGGAAGTCCTTGACTGAATTATAGGTACTCTGTCTTGAATCCGTCACCAACTCCTTAGCACCGGGCAAATTGAAAACAGAGGAAGTGAGCCAATAGGGAAGCAATAATAGCAGTCATTCTAGACCCTGAGACCTGAACGGGAACCACCGGAAGAAGGCCACAACCTGACAGATTTCCCTTTTCCCTTTCATTCAGAGAGGGATGGAATTCTAACTTCCTTCTTAATAACCAGTCCCCCTTTAAGGACCTGTTCATTTCCGAGAGTCACTGGCAGGACTTTGTGATCTAACTGCCATTGGGGCAGCTACGGTATAGTGGAAAGATTAGATTTGGAGTCAGGGGACCCCAAAGCCTAGGCAGGGCTAACAGTTACTGTGTGCCTTAGTAACTGAGTGTGGGCATGGCTAAGTCACCTTGGGCCTCAGTGTCCTGAGCAGTTACTTTGCAAGACAACCTATTCTGGCTTAATTGTTAGAAAGTTCTTCCATACTATATTGAACTGAAATCCGATTCACTGTAACTTCTACCCCTCGGTTGTAATTCTTCCCCCTGGAGCTACACAAAATAAATCTGTTTCCTCTTACACATACCAATCCTTCAAATATTTGAAGACAGCTATCATGGCTCCCCAAAGTCCTTTCTTTTCCAGGATAAACATCCCTATTTCCTTGAACTGTTCCTCATACGATATGTTTTCCAGATCTCTCGCTGTTTTGATTACTTTTTTCTGAATGTATTGTAATTTGTCACCGCCCCTCTTTAAAGTATAGCACCCAGAAGAGAACATATTATTCTGGATGTATATGACTGGCACACAGAGGGACCATTACTTCCTTTAATCTGGATGTTATTCTATTAACAAGGACTAAGATTACATTAGTTCTTTCAACAGCTTTGTCCCACTGTTGAAAGGCAATGTGGCTTAACAGATAAAGAGCGCTGACCTCAAAGATGGGAAGACCAGAGACTTAGATTCTCCCTCTACCACATCCTTACTGGGTGACCTTGGACAAGTAAGCTAACTTCTCAGTGGCCCCAGAGCTATACATTGCAGAGAAGATACCCACTTGCATTGGCAAAGGATCTCACTGGGAGCTCTCTAGACTAATGGAATAACTAATCTGGTCCAGCATCTAGTTTGAGTTTGTGATCCATAACTTTTTCCCTTTCATCTTGAAAAAGACACGAATTGTCTAGCCAGGTGCCCTACTCCCCATCCTAGACTTGGTCTTGACTAAGACTTGAGCCAGTGGTATGACTTCCTGAGCATCAAGTCTCAGATTTGACCAATGTCCCACTGCTATGTGAGTACCACAACCTGCTGACCCCATGGATGCCCTCATGGAGATAAGGGGGCCTGTTTACCCAGACTGCTAGATGCTTACTGGGCATCCTTTCCATGCTATTGCTATGTAAACTTTTGTTATTGTTGTTAACAGTAGTATGGGTCTATGAATGCTTCCTTTTGTTCCAATACCTAGCCTGAAGCCCTAGACAAACCTAAGTCAGGAGAGGAGCTATGAACTAATTGTATCCATTGGTTAACTAGTAAATGTAAGAACGGCAATAAAGAACTATGGTTTTAATGGATATGAAACCACAACAGAGGTAGTCTTGTCAGAGAGCCCACCATCTCAATTAGGTAGTATCCCCAGTACTCTGCTTAAAAAGACTCATTGCAATTTGTACTCATTGATACTTGTTTTGTCCCCTGGTGCCAGTCAGAGCCAGTCTAACGACCTCTTCCATGTGACTGCCCTTCAAATACTTGTACCCTAAAGTCTTCTCCATGATAAATATTTCCAATTCCTTGAATTAATTGTTATGGGGCATTAATTCAAAGCTCTTCATCAGTCTGGTTGTCTTTCTCTAGACTTACTATAATTTATTAATGTCTATTAATATACCACACCCAGAATTAACAAAATATTCCAGATGTCATACAGAACATCAAGGAGGATGAAGTGTTTCTTAATACTTAACGGAAAAAGGGATCCAATGTGAAAACAAAGAAGAAAAGGATCTGAATAGGCATGGAGAAGAAGGTACTGACCTGCAACAGAAGGCTGAAGGGGTAGAAGGATGTCCATCCAAGGAGAAATGGAACAATGATTAAATATTTGGAGCCAAAAAAGAGATTTCAGGCTCTTCGTGAAGGAGGAGGGATCTGTACACTCTGAAGTGGGAACAGCTGCTTGTTCTCCAAAGAGTGAGGTGGGAGAGTCACAGGTGCTCTCAGGTGAGAGATCAGTCAGTTGAGGGTTAGATGAAAAAGAGACAAGGAGTGGAGGGTGGTTAGCTCTACCCTGCTGAAGCGAGCTGAAGCCACTGCTCCCGGACCTGAGAGCACCACAAAAGAGGTCTGCCTGTCTCTGCTGCCTTCCTAGGGCACAGGTCCAAGAAGTGGCAGAGAACCTCCCCAAACTTGCCAAACAAGATGACTACTACCCACTGAGGATGATTCATGTGGGCATAAATGCCACTGCCAGGAGGAACCTAGAAAGCATTGCTAAAGACTACAAAGACCCGGGCAAGAAACTAAAGACCTTAAGGGCATGGGCAATGTTTTCCTCCCTGCTGCTCATTGAAGAAGAGGATTCTGAAAAAAAAATGAATAGCTGGTTAAGGTGTCTGGAAACAGCATTTGGATTTCTGAACTGCAGCTTAAAATATAAGCATGGCAGAGTCATTGATGGAGTGTACCTAAAAAGGACTGAGAAGAACGGATTTGCCTTGGAGTCCTGCAAATCTAATCAAAAGATCTTTAATCTGCCAGGGGAAAAGGAGGGAGAAAACTGCCTAGGTTGATCCACTGAGCTAGGTACCACTGAGGTTGGCTACCAGGCAGAGGATGCTTACCAACAACAACAACAAGCATTTTATTAAGCACCTATGTGCCCAGCACTGTGCTGGGGATACAAAAATAGGCAAAAACAGCCCCTGCTGTCAAGGAGCTCACATTGTGATGGGAGAGACAAAATGCAAGCAACTATGTGTAAAGAAGAGATATACAGTAAATTAGAAGTAATCTCAGAGAGAGACAATAGCGGTGGAGCGGGAAGGTTAGAGAAGGGGGTAGAACAGAGCAGAAAAAAGCCTCCAGCCGAAGGTGGGATTTGAACTGGGTCTTGAAGGAGGCAGAGATGAAGAGGGAAAGCATTCCAGGCAGGCATGGGAGATACCAGTAAAAAGGCAGAGAATCAGGAGAGTCATGTACAAAGGAACAGCAAGAAGTCAATGTTGCTGAATCGTAGAGTACATAGAGGGCAGTAACACATAAGAAGACTGAAAAGAACCAGATTGTGAAAGGCTTTAAAAACCAAACAGAGGGTTTTATATTTGATCCTAGAGGTAAAAGGGAGCCACTGGAGTTTATTGAGTAGGGGATTGACATGGTCAGATCTAAGCTTTAGGAAAATAACTGGCAGCTGAGTGGAAGATAGACCAGAGTAGTGGGAAGAGACATGAGACACGAAGATGAACCACCAAGTTCTCATAATAGTCCAGGCATTAGGTGGCTGTGTCAGAGAAGAGAAGGGGACAGATTTGAGAGGCATGACGGTAGAAATTACAAGACTTGGAAACACATTAGTTATATGGGGTATGTGCAAATGAGAAGTCAGGGATGACAGCTAGGTTGCGAACCTGGGTAACTGGGAGGATGGTACAACCTTTGACTGTAATAGAAAAGTCTGAAAGAGGAGAGGGTTTGGGGAAAACAGAATAAATTCTGTTTTGGACATGATGAGCTTAATATCTATGGGACATCAAATTTGAGGTGTCCAATAGACAATTAGTGATGTGAGACGAGAAGTCAGGAAAAGTTACAGCTGAAGACAGAGGTCTGAGAATTATCAACAGAGAGATGAACGTTGAATTCATGGAAGCTGATGAGATCACCAATTGAGATGGGATCGAGGGAAAAGAGGTCCAAGGACAGACCCACACAGTCATGAGCAATCAGACAGAAGAACCAGGAGAGAGTCTTAAAGAGGAGGGATTATCCAAGAGAAGAGCAGACAAAATCTCAGAAAACAATAAGATCCATGTACTCGGATGTCTCTATACAAATGCACAAAATATAGGTAACAAGTGAGATGAACTAGAGATGCTAATGCATAGTAGTATTTTTTTATATCTTAGGTAACACTAAGAGTTAGTAAGATGAAATCCATGACGAGAATATAGCTCTGGATAAGTGTACCTTTAAAAAAAAAAGATAGGTAAAAGATAAGAGGGGAGCATTATATGTTGAAATACACTTATTTAAGGGAATCCAGAACTCAGGCAAGAATTGTGGAAAACATCCAGGTGAAGATCAATAGAGGTAAAAGAGGAAGCAATATTTTCATCAGAGTATACTTAAGAAGACTTGAATGGAAAGAGGAAATAAACAAGGAGTTTGTGAAACATCAAAAGCCTGGCACAGAGATGTGATAAGAGCAAGCAGTATGAGGAATCTTAGTTATCTGGATAGCTGCTGAAACTGACTGTGTGTCTCTCTGTCTCCATCTTTCTTTCTCTTCATTTCTGTCTTTCTTTGTCTCTCTCTTTTTCTTTGTGTCCTGTCTCTGTCTCTGTCTCTCCTCTCTCTTTTTTTCTTTGTGTCTCTGTCTCTCTCTCTCCTCTTTTTCTTTGTGTCTCTGTCTCTGTCTCTCTTTCTCTCTCTTCTCTTTTTCTTTGTGTCTCTGTCTCTGTCTCTCTCTCTCTCTC
>CM053582.1:240939603-240955782 GCA_028627135.1 Pseudochirops cupreus
GAACTCTTCCTATATACTTCCAGCTGACTGGATAGCGAGGACTCCAAGACCGAGGCCCAAGATGGCGATCCGGATCCAGGCCGCTCAACGGGAGAGCCCTGGCCTGAGTTCAATCGTTCAGTCCCCCTGCTGCCTGCAGGCCGGGGCGGGAAGCTGCAATGCCAAGGCGGGTGCAAAACCTCTGCCTTTCGCTTTTCCGCTCTGAAGGCCTTCTGGCCAGACTGCTTATCTCCCCCTTTCACAATTCCCATTCACAGCTGCCGCTAATCCGCTCACCTGAAGCTCCTCCGCTCCTCCCGTCCAGTCGTCCCCAGGGCACAGCCGCAGCTTCAGGCCAGGCTGGTTTCAGTTCGCAGTGCTGATATGGTTCCTCGTAGTCGAGCTGACTTTAGTGGGAAGTATCTTTGTGTGCGTTTTGGAGTTCTAGGATTGGTTTAGAGTCTTATTTTATGGGTATTTTGGGGTGGCTATGTGAGAGCTGCGATATGTTGCTGCTGCTATGCTGCCATCTTGGCTCCGCCCCCCAGAAAAACTTATTTTAAAAAAAAGCTAACTATACTTACTACTCCCTCTTCCTCTCCTCTCACTCACTCCTTATCTCATTATAGTCTGGCTTTTCACTTCATCATTCAACTGAAACAACTCTCTCCAGAGTTATCAATGATCTCTTAATTGTCAAATATTATTTTCTTTTTCAGTCCTAATCCTTTTAGACCCATCTGCTACATTTGACACAGTTGATCACCCTTGGATATTCCCCCCTCTCTGGGTTTTTGTGACACTACTCTCTCTGGGTTTTACTCCTGCCTATCTGAGCACTCTTTCTCAGTCTTCTTTACTGGCTTATCATCCATGTCCCTAACTGTAAGTGTTCCCCAAAGTTCTGGCCTAGGTCCTCTACTTTTTTCCCTCTGCATTCTAACCTCACCAGCTCCCACGTGTTTACTTAGCATCTCTATGTGGACTCCAAGAGCTATAAATTCAGCCACAGTCTCTCCCCTGACCTTCAGTTCCACATCACCAATTACCTATTGGACCTGTGGAACTGGATGTCCTAGAGACATTTTTAACTCAATTTGTCTAAAACTGAATTCATTATCTTTCCCCCTAAAGCTTCCACTCTTTAAAACCTCCCTATTTCTGTCAAAGGCACCACTATTCTTCCAGTCTCCAGGTTCATAATCCTGGACTTCCCACTCCCAATATTTAATCAGTTGCCAAATCTTGCCATTTCTGTCTTCACACCCCTTTCCCATCCAAAGCCTTTCCTCTACTCACACAGGTAGCACCTCAGTTCAGGTCTTCATCACCTCTCAACTATGTTATAATAGCACTCTTCTAATTGGTCTCCCTACTTCAAGGAACCCCCCACTCCAGTCCATCCTACACACTGCTGACAAAGGAATTTTTCTTAAACACAGATATGACATGGAACACTGGCATTCTTTATTTCTTTCCATTTTTCCCAGTGAATGAGAAGGGGGAGTGGGGGTGGGAATGTTGGATAATTGTTGGTTAGTTTTACTATACTGCTTTTTTTCTCTTTTAAAATATTTATTGGGGCGGCTAGGTGGTGCAGTGAATAAAGCACCGGCCCTGGAGTCAAATCCGGCCTCAGACACTTAACACTTACTAGACTTGTGACCTTGGGTAAGTCACTTAACCCCAATTGCCCTACCTTCCCCCCTCCAAAAAGCAAAAAAAAAATTATTACTTGTTTGCAGGCATATATTTAAAATTAATATAATATAAAAACAAAATATATTAATGAAAATAAGATAAATATAAATGGTAGGAAAAATAAACGCAAGTATGACCCTATGATTCCCTTACTCAATCAGCTTTGGTGATTTTCTATTTCCTCTAAGATAAAATATAAACTCCCCTGTTTAGCTTTTCATGGCCTTCATTTTCCTAGCTTCATGAGATACTATACTTTGCCACTCAGCCAAACTAACCTGCTCTCTATTCTTCACCCATGACACTCCTTGCATCGTCTCCCTGCCTTTGTACTGGATGTCCCATATACCTGGCATGAGTTTCTTCCTTCCTCTCTTCCTCTAAGATGCTGTTTCTACATGGAGTCTTGCTGATCTTCCCAACAGCTAGTGCCCTCCCTCCCAAACTACCTTGTGTATATAGATATATGTATATAAACTTAATATTTATGATGCATATATTTACATGTGTTTATTGTCTTCACCATTAGAATATAACTCCTTGTGTGAAGAGACTGTTTCGTTTCTGGTACTTGTATCCCCAATGTCCATCACAATGATGGGCACACAGTAGGTGCTTAATCCATTTCATCAGTTGCATAATGATTCAAAGCCAACTTTAAAGGAAGTCTCCGTTAATTGCTCCAGAGATCTGTAGTTAACATTTTGAGCCTCTTTACTACTGAATTTGAAGATGGCATAAAGTTGAAGAGAAAACACATTGGATATCAGTGTCAGGATCCTCCCTAAAAATCTTTACAGGTTAAAACATTGAGCTGAATCTAGTAAGATGAAATTTAATATGATAAATTCAGTCTTACCCTTGAATTTTCAAAAAAATATCAGTTCACATGTACAAGATGGGAGAGACACAATAGAGAGTAGTTTGTCTGAAAGAGAGCTGAGGGGTCTTCATGAACTGAATGCTCAGTACAGGTCACTGATATGAGTCCAAAACCTAATGTGTGAAGAGTAAAGGAGACAAGATGTCTAGGAGAGGAAGGTGATAACCTTACTATATTCTGCTCAGATCACATCTAGAGTATTTTGTTCAGTTCTGGGCACCACATTTTTATGAAGGGCATTGTCCAACTAGAGCATGTCCATCCAGAAAAGGTGAAGTACCTTGAATTCATGATATTTAGGGAATGACTGAAAGAATTGGAGCTACTGAAGGAGAAAAGAACTCAGGAGGGTCATGATAGCTGTCTTCAAGCATTTATAGGGCTGCCATTTTGAAGAGGGATTAGATTTGTCCCATGTAATTCCACAAGGAAGTAACAGGAACAGTAAGTGAAAGTGGCAACAAAAAAAAAAAAGGCAAATTTAGGTTTGGTCTCAGGAAAGTTTCTAACTCACAGAAATACTCCAAAGCTACCTTGGCAGGAAGCAGGTTTTTCCTCACTGAAGGCCTTCAGGCAAATGCTAGATGATCAATTGTTAGGAATGTTGTAGAGAGGATTCATACTCAGGGAGAGGTTGAACTAGGCCTCTGGGATGGCCCTCTGCAATTCTGAGACACAGTGTTATCTCTACACTACAACCTGGCACATAGTAGGTGCTTAATAAATTTTATTAATTGATTGATGATTTGAAGTCAACATTGAAGAAAGAATACTGTTAATTGCTCCAGAGATCCATATTTAACATTTTGAGACTCTTTACTGAACCTAAAGATGACATGAAGTTGAAAAGAAAACACATTGGATAGCAGAGTCAGGATTCGCCCCCCCCCCAAAAAAATATATATATACACACATACACACACACACACACTACAACCTTTTAAGCTTATTTTTTGCTACCATATCAGATTGTTGATTCATTAAGCCTTCATGACATTTGAAAGCAAACAAGATTTTTTAAACTGCCCTCTTTAAACACACACACACACACACACACACACACACACACACACACACACACATATTTGTAAATGTGTTTATATTGCTGTCATTTCATAATGCCCCCTTCCCAAAGAACTGTGCCTTGCAGGAAAAATAAAAGTACATTTAAGCAAAACAAACAAAAACATTGCCCTTGCCTCTTTCCAAACCAATTACACACCCTCTCTCTGCTGAGATGTTTTGCCATTAGTCCTCTGGACACACGATTGATCACAGCACCATTAGAGTTCTGATACCTTTCAATGTTGCTTTCCTTTATATTATCATTATTGTGCAAATTAGTTTCTTGGTTGTATTTTCTTTGTTCTGCATCAATTCATCCAAGTCCCCTCATTCTCTGAATGCATCATATTTGTCTTTTCTCATATTGTAATAATATTACAATGCATTCTTCATATACCATAATTGGTTAGGTTTACTTAATTGATAGGCAGTCACTTTGTTTTCAGCTTTTTGCTACCACAAAAAGGTGCTGCTATGAATATTTTGGGAGTAATAGATGTGCTCTGGCTCTTCTCTCCCAGATCCAGGCCTACCACATCTCCCCTCAGGGTTCCAAAGGGTAATCCTGAGGGGCTGGAGTTTCTATTCTCTAAAGCCATCATTTCCAGCTTCTGCCAGCTGTGCTCTCTCTCATATTAGGGGCCTGTAACTAGCCCCCAAGTGCATTTAGTCACTTGACCCTGAGTAGCTTTTACAAAGAAATATTTACTTCAAAGATGTACCAAAAACAAATGTACAGACATTTTTCCCAACACCTTAGGGACACATTCTCCCCTACACTACCCCAGTCTCTGGGAGAGTAGGCTCAAAATTTAGCTGTCAGTGCATAGCATTGGTCTCACCAAGTTCACACACAAAGCATCACGACTAGATAGGTCCTCCTTTCAATTTTTGATGACATGGATCCAGAAGATTGTTTCTTGCTCTTGGGGGCATTGAGGCTGGCTAAAACACCTGGTCTGGAACCCAGCTTTTAGAACACTAGGATGCTGGAGTGTGTGCATGATAACCTTTCAAACTTATTAGGTTGTGCGGCTCCACTCCCTTCACTTGGAAAGGAAAAAGAACAAGTGAAAAGACTCAAGACTGAACCTTTTCTCATTTTTGCAAGGGCCATATGGCCTTAGAACAGAAGCAGACCCTAAGACTGTCCACCTTACATCATGCAGATCTTTCACCAAAAGCCATAAATGAGACCTTGAATGAAGTGAAGAGAAGCAGAGGAAGCAGCTGATGCCAACAGGTCCCTCTGAATGCCTCCAACGTCCATCGGAGAGCTTCTCACTCATTACATGGTTACCAGACCTGAACCAGCAATAGAAAATCTACTCATGCTACATGCCATAGCAATTCTCCTGAAAACCATCTCCCCCAAATCCTCCACAAGGAGATGCTGCATCAGCTGAGTAAGCAGATGGAATCCAGCTACCCTATGACGTTTGTACATGTAGTACCTTTCCTTGTCTTGGTCATCCTTGGGATATATTCTCAGCAATAGGACAGTAGTCAAAAGCTAGACTTAGCTTAGTCACTTTTCTAGAATCAATCTAAATTGTACTAATTCACAGCTCTATGAATGGTGAATTAGTGAGCCTGTCTTCCAAAAGACCTTCCAACAGCTATCAATTTCATGTTTTGTCAGTCTTGTCAACGTGACGGGTACAAAGTAAAACCACAGAGTTGTTCTCATTTGCATTTCTCATTTGTGATTTACAACATTTCTTTCACAGGGTTGTTAATAATTTGCATTTCTTCTTTTGAAAATTATCTGTACATATCTTTTGATCGCTTATCTACCACCCCTTTTATTTATGCCTTTCCTAATCTCCCCCAACTCCTAGTGTCTCCTCCTATTTAAAAAATACCTTGAGGGGTCAGCTAGGTGGTGAAGTGAATAGAGCACCGGCCCTGGAGTCAGAAGGACCTGAGTTCAAATCCAGCCTTACACACTTGACATACGGACTAGCTGTGTGACCTTGGGCAAGTCACTTAACCCCAATTGCCTTGCCCCCCTAAATACCTTGTATTTATTCAGTATAGATTTATTTTGCATAGACATGTCACATACATTGTATACAATGTAAGCACCTTGAGAACAGAAGCTTTTATTTTTCAATTTGTATCCCAAGCACTTAGCACAATGACTAAAACCTAGTTGGCTCTGACCAAATGCCTGTCAATTGATTATCTATTGGACAGTGGATTTTGTTCTTACATATTTGTATCCATTCTCCTTATATCAAGTATATCAGCCTTTCGTCAGAGATATTTGACATAAAGATTCTTTCTTCATTCAAGTTTGTCTTCTTTTTCTAGCTGCATTGTGTTTATGCAAACTTGCTTTTTATTTTATGTAATTAACAACGTTTATTTTATTTTTAATGATCATATCTATCAGACAAACTGCCTTCTAGCCATATCTCCTCTCCCTTGTACTCATGAAACTGATTTTTTTTAAGCCAAAATATAACAGTACATTTGTCCCCATTACATTTGGGGACAATTTTTAGGTTTGGCCCAACCTTCTAGCCTTCATGATATTCACTTTGTCACCAGTGTCTTCACTGATTCTCCTCCCTTTGTGTCATCTGTACATTTTATAAGCCAACCATCTATGCCTATATCTGAGTCATCAATCAAAATGTTAAGCAGCAGAGATTCAAAAGAGATATACTACATCCACAACACTTCCTGACCCACTAGTTTAGTAATCCTAACAAAAAAGGAAATGTAGTTGGTTTGGCATGTTGTGCCACATTGGGGAAACAGGGGTGGGTGATCTGTGGAGTTGGCCAACTGCAGCTACAGCCAATAACCTTGAGTATCTACCTCCCACTTTCCTACTCTGAAACTGCCTGCTGGCAGGCCCACCATGGGGAGTGGGTGGGAGTTTAGGGGGGGGAGGGTGTGCTCGGAAGTGGGTAGAGTAGGAGGGTAGCACAGGAAGTTCCAGAGAGAGAAATTTTCATGTCACATGTTCAAGAGAAAAAAGAAACAAGGGAGTTAGTTATCTCTCATATTAAAGTCTATGGAGTAAACTGGTTTCATGGCCAATGAGAGAATTATTATCCTTCCAAAGCATCAAGGTCTTCAACCCTGAATCAGAACAGGAATGGCCCAGCTTCTAGAAGGGGCTCAGAGTTCCCCAAATCAAAGGGGCTCACCTATTTATCCCCATTATCCACATAAAAGTTACTGAAAGCAACAACCCAACCTGTGGGCCAGTGATGGGCTGGCCCATTACATTGCTGCTAGCAAAGATCTTTGTGGTGAAAGGTCAGAAAAAAAAGAGACCCAGGTGATACCCCACTGGGGTGAGACCCTGGGCTCCAAGAGCCTGGTCTTCTCATGTGGCATTCCCTCTCCATTTCACAGAAAGAACACCAGAGACTATTGGGAAAACTGGATGACAAGATCAACAATAGCCATGTCCTTCCCAACACTTCCTCATTTCTTCCCTAGTCTTTCAGATATGCCTGTGTCAGAAGTTTCAGTACCCTGACAGTCTTGACTTTGTTGGACTTTGGGGATACCTAACTTGAAAGGCAGACAGCTGTGGGTGGAAGGCAAAAAAAAAAAAAAGAAAAGAAAAAAGAAAAAGTCTGCAGCTGCTCAAAATCTGTAAGTATCCCCTCGGGCTTTAAAAGGGAAGTTGGACTGTTCTCCCAACACTAATAATTGGTGGGTGTAGGTATAGCTAAACCAGCACTTGGGGATGGAGAGCACACAATGTGCTGAGAATGGACTGGGGATGGAGAGTGAATATTTTGGTGGAGAGACTTAACAGTATCAAGAGCCTGTGGCGAGAGATAGACCAGAGAGGGACATCCCTATGCAAAAGCCAGAGACTGGGAGTCTGTCTGTGTAATTGTGGGGTGGAACCCCAGGCCATCTGAGGGGCATCAGTTGTAGATCCCTGGAAGTTCAGGGGTGACTCTGGGCATGGATTTCTGGAGGCCTGGGTTTACAGCTAGGGTGAGTATTGCTTTGGGGTACTTAGGGAGAATAGAGGCTTGTGCCAGTGTGTGGAAGCAGGCTCACCCTGTCCCAAGCATGAAGATCTAGCCATGGGTCTCAGTACTGCTATTCTTCCTACCCTATCCCACCCTAGCATATGGGAATAATGAGGACAGAGCCCTGAAAGATGTGAGACATCTGCATGGCACAGTTCTGAGGTTTCCCAATAACGTCCACATGGGAAAGGGGAGCACCTGAAGTTGGAGAAGAACAGACCAGCTCCAGTGGGCATTAGCTTCAGAGCAAGTAAGAACGCCACTGGGCCTATAAAAGATATTTTCTTAATGAACAGAGAGCTGGAATTGGAACCAGAAATCCCTGACTTCAAATCTGGCCTCATTCCCTCAGATCACCTCACCTCTAAGCCTCTCAGTTTCCTCATCTACAACATGAAAATAACAGTGCTTGTACTGCGACATCACAGAGCCGTTGTGAAAAAAGAACGTTGAAAACCTAAAAATGCTATAAAAATGTGAAGTATTATTTGTTTTTGTTCAGTCATCTTCAATTATGTTCACCTTTTTGTTATGCCATTTGGAGTTTTCTTGGCAAAGATACTGGAGTGGTTTGCCATTTCCTTCTCTAGCTCATTTTACAGATGAGGAAGTTGAGACACATAGGGTCAAGGGACTTGTCCAGGGTCACACAGCTAAGTGTCTGAGGGCAAATTTGAACTTGGGAAGATGAGTTTTCCTGACTACGCCCAAGAGTCTACCCACTGTGCTACCTAGCTGCCCTAAGTTATTAATATGAACCCATTTTGTCTTCTAATAATAGGTGCTTCATTTGGAAGCAATCAATCTATTTAATAATTTGTTTTAGATTTTTTCTGGGAAATTATACCAAGTTTACCTATCTGAAATTTCTAATATCTACCTTTTTTCCACTTAAAAAAAAATACCAACTTTGTTTTTTGCTTCCAATTTCCTAGAACCTCTCCTATACTCCATTATTTTTTTTTAAAGATTACTAACAGTGTATCTTTCTCTTTTTTGTAAACTGTGAGATTTAGTTCATCTGGGTTTTGAGTCTTTTAATGCACTTAAAGCCTATCGGTGTCTGCTAATTATTCACAGGTTTCTCCACCCCTACTCCCTTATCATATTTTCTATAGCAAAATCACCAAGTCAGGATGCAATTAAAATTTTTAACTTTAACAAAGCGTGATTTAAAAATGCAAATCATCAATAAGCTACATTCAAAACAGGAGAGAAACACTTAGTAATGAGCCATGCACGCCTCGATAAATTAAGAAGAAACAGAAAGTGGAGGGAATTCAACACGTTTCTAATGGTCTCTCCAAGTAGCCATAATTCAGTCATTCTCTATGAGATTCTCTTAACCAAGCAGCATGCCAGAGAAAGGAAAACACTCCAGCTCTTATAAGGCCAAGAGTGAAATCTCCTAGAAGGAGCCTTCCATCTTCCTCAGCTGCTCCCGACACCTCTCTCACCACTTTCTCCTGTGGCATCCTTCCCCAGAGAGATTTTTAAAACTTTCCACTACAGCGGAATATCTGACTTCCAGTTCTGTTCCCACAGTAGCTTCATCCATTCCACAGGGAGAAGATATGCATCTTTAGCAACTTTATGCTCCTCTGGAAAGAGCCAAAGCCTGGACAGAATGATTTCATCACCATCATCATCATCGTTGTCATTATCTTCAATTCCTCCTTAATGTTTGTTCTACTCTTTTCCCGTTTTGAAAATCTTTCTTCCTTGATGGAACAAGAGGAAATAAAATGGGAACTGAGTAGTTCTGTCTTCTCAGTCACCTATTAACATTAAACCATCTTGCCCTCACGAGCAAACCTATCTCATCCTTCTTTGTTCAGTCCCTTGCTGCATCATGTATAGCTTTAAAAACCTTTTCATTTAATTTAGTATGTCTTGTAAACTTCAGCTCATTCTGGATTCAAACCTTCCATCAAAACCGAAACAAGACATTTGTACCCCACAGACAAAATTTGAAAAGTGTGGGTCTTTTGCGTTAAAGTGAAGTACAAGTTTTGAGCCTTTACTGTGACACATATGATTTGATTTATTTCAAAACAAATTGCATACTAGAGTTCAGAATTTTCCAGCATTAAAAATATGTGCATTCATAAAAACTAATATTAAAGCCCTAGGCAAATACTGACCTTGGCCACAGGTAGTTCTGGCCATGTTTTCTCATCATTTTTCTGTCAGGTCTGTGCCCTTTCTTTGAATTTGCTTTTGGTGATCAGGCAGTTAAGTGGAACAATGCATAGAGTGCCCATCCTGAAGTCAGGAGAGCCTGAGGCCCCAGAAACTAGCTGTGTGACTGTGGGCAAATTATTTGACCTTGTTTTCCTCAGTTTCCTCATCTATTTAAAAAAATGATCTGGAAAAGGAAATGGCAAACCATTGCAGTATCTTTGCCTGAAAAAAAACCCAACCGTGCCAAACGTAGTCACAGAGAGTCATACAAAACTGAAACAACTCAACAACAAAATGAATCCCATCCCTCTTCCACCTTTAGTGCATGCTGCTGTCCTTTAAGCTGACTACATTACACCACCCCAGCAAAGGGGGACAAACTAGAAAATATCTTACAGGCCAAAAACAATTCATTTTATAATCCTTTGGTTGTAACCAATGCTGACACCTTATTAATACACTATTTGCCACCTTCAATTCAATATAGACCAACAAACACTTTGCCGCATACCTCCTCTATACCAAGAACTGTACTAGACTGACAGGGATAGCAAGATAAATAAGGCACAGTCTCCGTTTTCGTAGAGCTATAATCTGGTAGAGGAATAGAGGTCATACGTCAATAATAATTTCAATAACTTGAATCCAAAATAGACTATGGCTAATGCAGAAGTATTGTACAAGGCCTGAGGAAACAGAAAAATAATCTTAAAGTCATGTAGTAGATAGAATGTCAGCCTTGGAGTCAGGGAAATCCTTATTCATGTCCTGTTTCTGAAACTTCCTAGTTCTCTGACCATGGAACGTCATTTATTCTCTCTGGCTCTCAATTTCCTCATCTATAAAATGTGAATCCTGTATTTGTAATTCTTATCTCACAATGATATTAGGAAACACAAAAGCAGTAATGTATATAAAGGACTTTATAATCTTCAAAGCATTACATAAATGTACTTTGTTACTGGCACAATCGTCTCTGATAACGGGAAATTTGATATCAAGCAGTCCATTTTGATCTCAACAAAGGGGTCTTGATTATGGATAGACCCAACAGACTCTGTTATAAGGTGGTCCCACATCACAAACTTGAAGGATAGAACTATATTGACTGAATTCAATTCAACAAATGTTTTTATAATAATTGAATAAGATATTTTCTTACCAAGTGCAAGACACCACACAAAGACAAAAACAAAACTATCCCTGCCCTCAAGGACATTGCATTCTACTTGGGATACAACATATTCCCAGACAAAGTAAACAGAAAGGAATTTGAAGAAGGAGAAAGTAGTAAAATTTTGGAGAAGGTAGGATAGAGAAGGTTTTACAGAGAATATGATACCTAAGGTGAACCTTAAAGAAAGAGGATTCTGAAAGATAGATATGAAGAGGGAGTTCATTCCAAGAATGGGAGAGAGCTAGCTTGTACAAATGCATAGAAGAAACAAAATGTTAAGATCAAGAAACTATTAATCCAGTTTGACTGGAATATGGAGTGTGGGAAGGGATAATTATATAGGATCAACATGAAAGGTAGGTTGGTTGGAGTCAGATTGGGAGAGGGGTGCAGAGGTGGGGGAAGAGACTGAGGCATTTTATTCTAGAGGCAATAAGAAGACATTAACAGCTTTTGATCAAGAGGACAACACAGTCAGATTTATGAAAATTATTTTGGTAGCTCTCCTGGAGGATTGAGTGAAGGAGGGGGATAGAAAAAGGAGGAACAATTAGATTGTTATTACAGCAGTCTAGGTGTGATGATGAGGGTCCAAATTAGGTTGGCCACTCTATGGGTGAAGAGCAGAGATGTACAAGATGTAGCGAATGTGGAATCAGATTTGTCTTCGGGGGGGGGGGGAGGGGGACAGGATGAAGGAAAGAGAAAAGACAAGCATGACTGTAATATTATCAACCTAGTTGTCTGGAAGCACGGCAGTGATATCTACAAAAACTGGGAAATTTGGTTGAGGGATGAGATCAAGGGAGAAAAATAACAAACTTCATTTGGAATATGTTGAGTTTAAGATGCCAATGGCACATGTAGGTAGAGCTACCTAGCAGATAGCTGATGATGAAGGACTACAATTCAGGAGAAGTATTTGAGTCAGATACATACATTTGGGAGTCACTGGTATAGAAAGGAAAGTTGGAGCAAATAAGACCAACAAAGGAAAATGTAGAAGGTGAGAAGAGCCAAGAACAGAGCCTTGTGGGGCACCTGTGCTTAGGGAGTGTGAAATGAACTGATCCTGGAAAGAAGTCTGAGAAGTGCTAGAAGGGTAGGACTCTAGACAGGAGAGAAGAATGACGTGAAAGCAGAAGGAGGAGAGAACATCTAGGTGAAAGGGGTGTGCAATATTGTCAAAAACAGTGGAGAGGGCAAGATGCATGAAGACTAAAAACAACAACAATGGACTGTGTGTATAAAAGTCCCTTTGGGCTTTGGATGGTCATTTACACTTATGAAAAGTGAGGATTGTGGCTAGTCAGGAAAGAGAAAATATCCCTGGGTTCTAGACTTAGCCTTGCCTCTGTACCTTCAAGACGCCCACGCTCATCTATATGAATGGAAAAATGGAAGAAATTTATAGTTGAAAAAACTGGGGAACCCCAAAACTATTTGACAGTTATTGAGTGAATTGTCTTTATTTTGATGACAAATAGCATCTTTTTGCCCTCAGAGATTAAAATTGAGAGATACATGGAATGTTCACCATAAGCTAGACTGAAGTTGCCAAGAGAGACACCTGGTCCAGTGATAAGGAAGTTCATCCAAAATAAAAGAGTAAACTTGTGCACCTTAGCTAGTTGGAAGGAACCTGGTTTGCATCTTAACAAGCATGGCACCTGAGCAAAAAATCTCTTGACTGGGAAAGAATAGACCTTCTAGCCAAAACTCCAGAAAGGAATAGACAGGACATTCCAAAAAGAAAAAGAAAAAGCTAAGAAGGTGGGGGGAGGGGGGTTGTTTGTTTTGTTTTTTCCTTAGGGCTATTGCTGGTACTAAATGACTTGAGTCTAAGACAGCTAATTAACTGATAGATGGATAGATGGATGGATGTGTCTGCCTTTGAGCTAAAACAGCACAGAAGAGTTCATTCTTCCCATGAGGAAGAGACAGCATGAAAACCAAAGATTTCAGTTGAAACCAGAAACTGAAAGCAGAGTAACTATATAGCCATTTGCAGATTGGAACTATACCCAGCAACAACCAATGTAGACTACAAATCTAGCAGAAAAGACATATCAAGTGAGAGTAGCACAATGATATCACTTGAAGATATTTGTGGTCCTTTAGCATCAAACACATGAGTTATCTGTCCACATATATTCTGATCATGCATGTTCCTTATTACCCATACTTCCACATATGTCTTAATCATATATGTTCTTTACATGTTTGCCTGTCCATGTCTGTTCCCTATACGATTCCATAATTTCCATGGATGATGTGTATATTTTTAGTAGAATGTGATCCAGGCAAGTGGGCAAATGTTTTATCGCTACCCATTTTCTCGGCACATCATTTCATTTATGCCTTTGCTTTGAACTAATTGTGCCTTCTGCCTATTAAAAGTGGGAGCTTGTGAGCAATGATTTTAATGATGCGGATCCGTGAGATACGGTTGAATCTAGGCCTAATCTTCTCTGGGGGACTTCTTCTGTGACTTGAAGGACACTACACAGAATTAGACAAAATAATAACAAAATTCATTTGGAGGAATGAAAGGTCAAAATTGTCAAGGGATGTAATGAAAAAAAAAAGTGGAAAAGGGAGGGGAATTCAGTACTACCAGATCTTGCACTAAGTAATAATTATTCAACGTCTTTGGGTTCTGGATAAAAAATATAAAAGTGGATCAACAGCATAAACTGAAGAAATAAAACTTAGCATTCCAGTATTCGATAAACCCAAGAAGACAGAAAATACTGGGAAAAGGACTATATTTGATAAGAGTTACTGAGAAAACTGAAAACCAGTCTGATTTAAAAAAATAGGGTTAGATCAACATCATAAAGCAGTTAGGTGGCACAGTGGATGGAGCACCAGGCCTCAAGTCAGGAATATGTGAGTTCAAGTCCAGCCTCAAACACTTACTAGCTTTGGGACTCTGGGTAAGTCACTTAACCCTATTTTCCTCAGTTTCCACATCTATAAAATCACTTGGAGAAGAAAATAGCAAACCACTCTAGTATCTTTGCCAAGAAAACCCCAAATGGGGTCACAAAGAGTTGGATACAAGTGAATAATAAAAACAACCATGACAACAATATCATATACCATATGCAAGATGAAATTAAAAACAGATAAATTATCTAAGTACAAAGTCATTTCATTAAAAAAAATTGGAGTTGAATGGAAAGTTACAGGTTTCACCATTAGAATTGGAAGAAAAGTTATTGCCTGGCACAATTCATATTAAACATCTCTGACAAAAGTCTAACATTCAAATCCTATGGAGAATTGACACAAATCTATATGACTGAGTTATTTCCCAATTACAAATATACAAAGGACGTAAACAGTTTCCAAAAGAAGAAATACACATTTTTTAACAACTACCTGAAAAAAATATTCAAAATCACAAAAAAAACCCTAAAAACTAAAAAGAGAAATGCAAATTAAAACATTCCTGAAATTCCCTTCAAAGCCATAAAATTTAAAAAAAAAAAAAAGAATCCTAATACCACAGATTTAGAACCAGAAGGTACATTGGAGGTCTTTGAGTCCAAACCCTTCATTCTCCAGATGAAAAACCTGACACCCAGAGAGATGGTTATTTGCCCAGAGTCGTGTACTAAATGTCTATCAGGATTTGAACCCAGAGCTTCCTCACTCCAAGCCCAGTGCTTCTTTCTATCAGTGAAAGGGCTGTGGATCTAAATGTAAAATCTTCCTAGGCTCACTGCTACCCATATATGTTCAGATGTCTAAAATATGTTAATGTACTTAAGAGAAAACTGCAACCTCAATCACCAAAAATGATATAAATTAAATGTTGACTAACCAAACAAAAAGAAAGAAAGAAAGAAAGGGCTGTGGAGATACAGGCATACTAATTCACTGCCATCAATCTGTGAACTGATTCAGCTACTCTGAAGAACAACTTGGAATTAAGCAAGAACACTTGCTAAAATGTACAGAACCTTTGACCTAGGGATTCTACTATTGGAACTATACTCTAACATGGTTGTTGTAAGAAAAGAACCACGTACAGAAAAAAATACATATTCAAAGTAACTTTATTTATGAAAACAAAAAAGCTGGAAACAAAACATGGGCCCAATTGATTGGGGAATGAATGAACAAATTGGTATATTCATGAAATGGAAATTATTCTGCTGTTGGGAGTTTCAAAGACGAAGAAGTGAAGAAATGTGGAAAGGTTTTTATTAGGAGATGAAGACCAAAGAAAACAGAGACGAGAAAACGTAATAAACAATAACGAGAGCAATAGAAAAAACAATGAACATCTAGAGACAACGAAATTTGGGTGAAATTCAATGGCGATGTGAATATCACACCATCGAGGTTGAAGGTCACACCCCTCCTTTCTCAGCAATTTATAAATTAGCTGTTTTGATATAAGTACATTCAAGAAGGACCTGTTTCTTTTCCTTTAACTATCTAAATTTTACTGATTATTCAAGACCCAGCTTAATTCCCATCTTCCATGAAGTATTTTCTGAGAAGTATCTGTTACGACAAAACAAAATTAATCTACAATTTTTTTTAAAAAAAGAAAAATCAAAGGCCATTGAATTTAACAGTTAAGAGATTGTCTGTAACCTTTGAGAGAACAGTTTCAGGAGAATGGTGGGGTTGGAAGCCAGATTGCAAGGGACTGAGAATGAGTGGGTGGTGAGGAAATAGAGGCTTCAAGACTGGATGACTTTCCAGAGTTTGGCAGTTAAAAGGAAGGAGAGATATAGGATGATAGTTTGAGGGAATGGTTTTCTAAGAATGAGGTGAGATCTGGGCAAGTTTGTAGGCAGCAGGGAAGGAGCCATTAGATAAAGGGGAGGGGGGAGGAAGGGAATAATGTTTATTGACTGAATTGATAGGGCAAGTTCTCTGGGGAAACGGGAAGGGATGGAATCAAGTGAAGGGGCTGGCCTTGCTTGGCAAGAAGGGCCACCACTTTCTTAGAGACTAGAGCAAAGGAAGAAAAAATGGGTGAACACGTAGGGGATTTTTGAGCTATAGAGAAGGGAAGATGAGCCAGCTCATGACAGATGGCCTGGATTTTCTCAGTAAAGTAGGAGGAAAGGTCATGTGCTGGAGGGGGTGGGGAGTGGCATAGAGGGTTTGAGGAGAAAGGAGAAGGTTTAAAACAGAAGTTTCAGGAAGCG
>CM053582.1:240955882-240979396 GCA_028627135.1 Pseudochirops cupreus
GAAGTAATCAACTATAGAGTCAAGACTATACATGGAGGGAAGTGAGGGCAGAGAAATTATGAAGTGGGAGAACAGGGAGGGATAGAGAGACTAGAAGTCATAGTAAGGATGAAAAATAGGTCTAGAAGGGGTGAAACAAAAGAAGAAATGGAAAGAAGTTGTGATCAAAGATGGGTATTTTTGTGATCCAAGATGGGTATTTCACAGTTCAAGATCATGAATCAAGATCACCATGGGTGATGGTGAAATCTAAACTATGACTATTATCATGAGAAGCTTGGAATGAAGACAAAGATCATGGTTGTTGAGTCACTTGAGTTTGGTAAGTGTTCAAGGAGATATCAACATATATATTAAAGACCTCCAGCTAATTAGCAAAGAGGTAATGTTTCAGCCTAGGGGTGCTAGGAACCCCAAAATACAGGGTGGGTCTGCCTTGAGAGAATTTGACCACTTGCGCCTTCTTTCAGTCAGAGACAAGGTTGTAGCACATAGAAGCCAGCAGGATTTTAAGACTGCCCATTTGGTAGAGACAAGACTGACCTTTTTTATAGGGAAAAAGATTGTGGAAGATTTGGATGGGATCAAGGAGCGGCCAGAAATAACAGAGTAGGGGTTTAGATGGGATTAAAGGTGGGAAGTAGCCTGTGGTGGTCTGGAGGTAACAGACAAAGAAAGGTTAGGCTGGTCCAGAACACCATGAAAGGACAGTTGAAAGGATTATTGGGATGGGCCAAAGCCTCAGACAAACACAGGGGACTGAGTTGTACTTGAAAGTCCAGGGGCTTTGCCTTTTTTGGGGTCCAGATCCCATCTGTGTCAGTAAGAATGAACAGGAAGACTTTGAGGCAAATACTGAATTATTTTATAAAGAAGAGAAAGTGACCTGAAGGCCAGTAGGTTATAGTTGTAAGGAACAGGATGAGAAGATATAGGTAGATGTAGTGAATCTCAAAGGAAGAGAGGAGGGAGGACAGAAAATACTGTTGTGGAAGGGATTGAGCAGAGGGACTACTCCTACTCCTCTGACTGTCCTTTTTAGAAGGTACAAGAAAAATAGCAACATGTACTCAAGGAGGTTACCAAGGGTATATGGTGCCTTCTGGGGAGAGCCAGATTTCCAGAAGCATCAAAGATGAGACTGTGAGAGGAGAAGGTCTATGATGAAGGAGAGTATGTTAGTGGTAGGACAGGAGTTCCAAAAGGCACAGCGGAAAGGGTGGGGAGAGGACAACAGGAACTAGGTAAAGTTAGATTTGAGAGGGTAAGGAGACCTAGCACCTCCTTTTCTTGATTTCAAATCATGGGGATTAAAAGAGTAGCAGATCTTACGAGTGATCAACTTCCTCAGTCCCTCAGTCCAAACAACAGAGAAGTGAGAGTGCCCAGGCTTGAGCATTTACATCAATGACTACCTGATGATGTATCCCCAGGGTTAGAATTAATTCATACTTGGTAATAGTTGTATCATAAGGTCATAGATTTGGAGCTGGAAGGTATCTTGGAGGTCATTGAGTCCAGCCCCATCATTTTATAAATAAAACTGAGGACCAGAGAGGGTAAGTAACTGTCCAAGGTCACACAGATAGTAAATGGCAGAGCTAAGATTTCACCCTGGGTCTCCTTACTCCAAAATCAGGGTGCTTTTCACTGTTCCATGCAGTTTCTTAACCTCATCCCAAGATGGTGGGGGAGGAGACCCTTCCTATTGGATAGGCTATATACTGAACACACAAATATCTCCCAATCAAGCCACAAGGCTTAAAATGGGCTCTCAGCTCCAGGCAGCACAGATCTCTCAATGGCTCAGGGAAAACGGATGGTTCAGACATACTACATATTTAGCTAATTTTTTTTCCTGGTTTTCTTCTCAAACCCCACCTCCCCACCCCCTTTACCAACAGCTACTTTATCCATCTTCCTAATAGTCATAAGAAACATCAATGAAACATCAGTCAACAACTAATTATTGAGCAGCTCTTGTGGTCTTGGCTTCTTGATGGGAACTTCGGGGATGTGAGAAGAGAAGATACAGTCCTTGTCAGGGAATATACACTCCAGTTAGTGAGATGGGACTAACATGCAGAAAATAATAGCAGTGTCAGGGCAGGACTCATTATTATGGCCCAGACTATCAAAACCATAGGAATTCAAAGGAGGGAAAGATCACTGAAGGCTAGAATGGCCGTAAGACCACAGCTCTAGCACTCGAAGGGACCTCAGAGACCACCTGATGACCCCCCTCACCGGTCATTGCTCAAATTTACACAGATTTAAGTTCTGGGGTGCCATCTGAACCGTTTCTCTGATTCTAGAGCCAGTATACATTCCTCTATACTATGCTGTCTTCCTACTGGGAATCCTTTTTGAAATAGACAAGAATTAAGCTGGATATTAAATGAGTAATTTGAGGACCTGTTGAGCTCACCTCAGCTAAAAAAAAAAATGTTTTTTCCCTGCCTGCCACTGTGTTTAAAATTCCTCCTTTAGAAATTCATTCCTTTGTCCCTGAGCCCCTCTTTAAATTGCTAACACCTTTGCCAGCTAACACTAGGGTAGGTCTTACAGTAGGTGTGGGGAATGGGAAAGAGTGGAATTCTAACAGCTCCTGAGAACCAGGCCCTGAAAAAATGGATCACAGAACAGGCAAAATGAGGGGAAGGGAGAGAAGAGGGTGGCAGGGATTCTGGTAAGAGGAGAGGGAGGTCAAAAGGGTGGGGGGTAGCGAGGCATCAGACACAAACCCCACAGCTTCACAATTTTACCTCAGACCAACCTTGACAAGGCTGATGCCTTTCCATGTCCAACTCTCGGGATTGTTTTCAATGCTGGTCTTTATCCTTGGGGTTTAGATATGGCCTTCTTGACCTTGGAAGATCCCAAAGAGATTCCTTGTGCACAGCTAATCCCAAGTCCTCTCCGTTCTGCCTGCTGACATCACACCCTAGTCCCAGAACACAGGAAGGTTTGGAAATCAGCCATCTCAGACAGAGACGGCTGAGGGAGGACACAACAGGGCACGGCTTACGCGGTGTGCAGACCACAAATGCCCCTGGGCATTTTGAGAAGTTTTGCACATTCATATAAGCAAGAGATGAGTCTGCAGGTCACCCAGAGGCCACAGAAATATGTCTCTAACACATAACTAGCACAAGTTATCACAGACAGCATCCATCTGCCTGAGGGAGAAAGGTTATTTTTTTTATGCCAACCACAGTTGGTCCCCAAGGGCTTAGTGAACTAGTTTCTATTTTCTTACCTTAGAAATAGTTCATCCCAAGGTCTCCCTTCGTGTTTACCCAGGAGCCCTTCTGTGGGCTAGCGCCCATCGCCACTCAGTTGGGAGATTCTCAGCTGGTGGGAATGTGGGAAGGCCAAAGATGAGGAGGTGATTCACGAGTAGTTGCTAACCTATTAGTGAGAACACTGGGCTGGAGACCTTGGGTTCTAGGGTCTACCCTGCCATTCACTAAATTGTGACTTTGGGCAAGGCACTAAGCCTTTCAGGGCCTCAGTTTCCCCATTTGTTCAAGAGAAATAATATCCCCCCTACCTACCTTACAGAGTGGTTGTATGCTTAGATGTGTGACTGACAGGTAGGTGAGAGATGGGAACATGCTTTGAGAAGCGAAATGAGTAATGCAGACAAGCTATATAAAAATAAGATGTTGGCTCTTATCAAACAAGATGGCACTGGGCATGGACGTGGTGAACAAAGATGTGTTAATTCAGTCCTTTGAAAACCAGGACTAGGCCCCTATCCCCTTTAACCTTTCCTCCTCACCCTCACTTACCCCTTGATGTAGATCATCTTTTTAGAACAAAAGAAAAGGATGATGCAGTGAATGGAACACGGGCCTTGGAGTCAGGAGATCTGAATTCAAATCCAGCCTCAGACACCTGACACTTACTAGCTGTGTGACCTTGGGCAAGTCATTTAACCTCAATTGCCCTGCCTTCCTCCTTCCCCCCCCCCCCAAAAAAAAAGAACAAAACAAAACACATCTCACTCTACACATTCAGGAGTATACATAAGGAATTCACAATCATGAGACTAAGCTATTAGAGGAGAGGAGTCCGGTATTATCTAAATTTCCAGAACCTGGCACAGTCTTCTGCATATAGTCGGTACTTAATTCATAACTGGTATTATTGGCTTTGGACTTTTGACCTCAAAAAGTACCATAAGCTAGGTCATGAATGATAGATCCCTACCAAGTTAAAAAGGTAAGTTAGGGATCTAAAAGGATACCATTCTCTCCTACCACTTGGCTCCCTCCAGCCAACAATGGGACACTGCACTGCGAGGAGGGTGAAACCCTGGGGGAAGCGATCTAGCAATGTGGCATTTCTGAAATCCACATGTTCAACTAAAGAAATTCTGCCCAGAGGCAGGATGGGATTCTCTGGAAAAAGTTCTGGAAAGTTTGAAAGAAAGAATTTTAGGCCCAGAATGAGAACTCCTGGCAAACGGACCATGAGCTCTTTAGAAAGAGCGGAAAGGACAGCCACAGGCAACCTAACACCAGCAACTCAGATAATTGGATTAAATTGGTATTAACCATGGTCACTGTTAAGTTGGCCTTTCATGAAGCTGTTACCACAATAAAGAAGGCTGGGCCATGGGATCCTGAACAGGAAGGCAGCAGCTCCTTCCTGCCAACAGTGCTCTGGAGGGCATCAATGTCTCACCCCCTCCCTCTCTCTGCCAGGAGGCAGCAAACAAGGGGAGGGGGAAGCCTAGGCCCCCGGGAGGCTATTCCTAGAATGACCCTTATGCTGTCATTGAGAAGCTGACTGAGTTGGGAGAAAAGAAAGCAAAAGAGCCAGGTGTGACTTGTGTATGGAAGAGCAGAGCAGGAGGAGTCTGGTTGCCCAGGCGGTTTTCTGTATCTCTGTGTTTGAATTTCCCTGTGTTGTGCGTCCCTGGCTCCACTCCTTGTTACCTTCGTGACCTTGGATAGGTCGATCAAAAAGCATTTATTAAGTGCTAGGTGCTAGGGACAGAAATGCCAAAATGAGATGGTCCTTGCCTTCAAGAAGTTTACATTTTACTAGGGATACACAACTTGTTCACAGAGGAGTAAATGCAGGATATATTTAAAAATAAAGATACGGTGACTTGGAAAGGGGTACTAAGACTAGGGCCTCTTAAAGGAGAGGGCACTTGAGGTGGTAGTCCTTTAACTTCTCTGGGCCTCAGAATATTATCTGTGTATTCTGTGACAAAGACTTCAGGAAGCTTTAATACAGAAGACTTTCTCCAGGATTTTAGAATTGAAGTCTTAGTCATGGAATACACTGAAGGGCTGGGTGATAATGGCTCTGTGTCCCAAAGTCAGCAACCATTGTATCCCTGACAATATTCTGAGCCCTCCCCTATTTTCCCCAGTATTATGGTTTTAGCAGTTCGGGGATAGCGGAAGCCACAGGTCATAGGACGCTGGCAGAAACAAATTATGCTGGATTGGGAAGCGATTAGTGATTAATCATGATAATAAATGGTAGGAAGCATTCTTCATTCATTCTTTACCATGCACATGCATGACAAGATCTCTCAAGTTTAAATAACTGAGCCACTTGCGAACATTTAATTTCGTAGCAGGAGTTCCAACGGCAGAAAGGAAAATGATAGGTAGTATTTTTAGTGCCTACTACATGCCGAGACCGAAACTGCAGTATCCAATGGGCAATATAAAGAAATATAAAATAGAATTTCAGCCTATAGGGACATTAAATCCAAATCCGAGAGTCAAGACTTATATAGAAGGAGTCAGTCAAAAACAATGTGTTGTTATAGACATGGGTAACAATCCTGACCCCATAAGCAAATCAGAGAATCTCAGAGCCAGAAGGGACCTCCGAAGTCAACTCAGTCCAACCCATATTTGAGCAGTAATCCCCTCAAAGTACGCCTGATTATTGATCTTCCAACTTTACTTGAAAACTGTGAGTGAGAGAAAAGTCAGTTTTATACTCATCTGGAAAATGAGTATAAGCATAATTCCACCAACCAGCTCACAAGGAAAGTGTTTTGTGAACTTTAAATTTTATTCATAGTGTGTGACATATATTTTAAGTGTTCTAAGAAGTCCTTTGAGGGGAAAGCTCAGTAACGGCTTAGTGGATCAGTCAAGGAAAGCTTCTTGGAACAAGAGTGCCTTGAAAGATGGGTAGAATTGAGATCCTGAGGCAGCTAGGTGGTACAGTGGATACAGCACCAGGCCTGGGGTCAGGAAGATCTGAATTCAAATGTGGCCTCAGACTCGTGCTAGCTGTGTGACCATGGGCAAGTCATTCAACCCTATTTGCCTCAGTTTCTCATCTGTAAAATGGGGACACACTGGAGAAGGATATGGCAAACCACTCCAGTGTCTTTGCCAAGAAAGCCAAGAAAACCAAGTCCATGGAGTTGCTCAGTCAGACACGACTGAACAACAACAAAATGAATTGAGATAAGTGGAAAGATAGGAAAAGGGCACTGAAGTTAGGAGGAATTGTGTGAACCAAAGTATGGAGGCAAGAATGCTGTGGCATGGGTGGGAGACAGTGAGGAGACCCGCCTGGATATACTTCTCGTGATCAAAATGAGAAAGTTCTAGATTTGGCATGAAAGAAGCTTTTCATGAAAACAAGCAGTTATATAGAAAGAAAGAGGGATTGAGAGTCAGTACACCTAGATTCTAGTTATTACCTCTGGGGAATCACATCCCTTCTCTAGCCCTCTGTTTTATTACCTATAAAATGAGAGGGTTAAAATTAGATAAGCTGTAAAGTCCCTTCCATTTCTAATTCCGGGTTGGACCTAGCCCACTATGATCCAAGCACAGGACTAAAATGCAAGGAGGTCCTTATGGGCTATAAAATGCAATAAAAACAAATTTATTTAGAATGAGGTCCAAATGTTTTAAATATCCATTTGCAATTATGGAAGAGAAGAGACTAGACTGACCATCTTCTTGGACATAGTGATTCCACTATCGGGTATATACCCCCCGGGAAGCCAAAGATTAAAGCAAAGGTCAAAAAACACAAAAATACTCACAGTAGTACTTGCTTTATTTACAGGCTTAATTCTTATTATCTTGTTTTCACTTTAAATTAAACAATAATTTTTATTATTCTCTAGCAGTTTTATATCACCTTCATTTCCAAATATATCTCTTCCCGTCCCTCTCCAAAAAAACCTTCCTTTGTGACAAAGAATAAAGTAGAAAACAAAATCAGTTCATAGAAACTAACCAACACATAAACTTCATCAGACAGTACATGCCATATTTTACACCCATGGTCCTTCACTTCTGCAAAGATGGGAGGGAGGTGCAAAGGATGGAAAGCAAGTGTCATCTTTCCTTCTAGGCCAAGCTTGATCACTATAACTCATTAGCATTCAGTTTTGATTTGGGGGCTCTTTTCATTTATTTTGTTGTAGCCATGGCATATATTGTTTTCCTGGTTCTACTTACCTCTCTTTGCATCAGTTCACACATATTTCCATGTTTCTCTGAATTCTTCACAATCATTATTTCTTTAGATGCAGTACTATTCCATTTGTTGTTGTTCAGTTGTGTCTGACTCTTTGTCACCATTTGGAATTTTCTTGACAAGGATACTGGAATGGTTTGCCATTTCCTTCTATCGGCTCATTTTACAGATGAGGAAATTGAGGCAAATAGGGTCAGGTGACTTGCCCAGGGTCACAAAACTAGTAAACTTCTGAGCTGGATTTGAACTCAAGAAGATGAGTCTTCCTGACTCCAGATCAACTGCACCACCTAGCTGCCCTATTATTCCATTACATTAATATAACACAATTTGTTTGGCCATTTCCCAATCAATTACTCAATTTCTGAAGGGGGAGGGGAGAGGTTGATGGCAAAAAGTACTATGCCAGCAGAATTGCCTGATGCACACAGAGATTATATAATTTGACCAGTGACAGCAGGTGTCAGAGTATGGCTACCATACGTGCTACAGCTTCTTGGAGCCCCAGGTGAAAGTTGGGTGAAGGTGGTCACCAAAGGTTCTTGAGCAGCCCTGCAAAGAGTTTGGCAAACCCTCACACCAGAGATGTTAGTCTTCCCTGAACACCCCATACTGAAAAAATAATGAATCCACTAAAAATAATGAAGAATAGACAACAGAACACATAAGAAAGAGGCAGACAACACTAGGATAAAATGTCTGGGATTGTCAAAGCGGGTTAGGTATGGGGTGTTTTTGTGTCATTTTTCTTCTTCGTTACCAGTTAAGAATTGAATCTGGAAGGGCAAAGGGAATCCTTTTCCAGAAATTATTGGGATGCAATGACAAATTATATCAATGAAATGTTTAATTTGTTGTTGTTTTTTAAAAGGCCTATTTGGTTGCAGAGAGACCTGGGAAGACTTATATTCAGGAAGTGATACAAAGGGAAGGGAGCAGAATCAGGAAAACAATTTACCCAGTGACAACACTGTAAGACATACAGTTTTACAAGATTTAGGGACTGTGATCAACAAAGCAGGATTCCACAGCACTAGTGACAAAGCATGTTCTCCACCTTCTGACAGAGAGGTGATGAACTCTGGATGCAGAATAAGAAATGCATTTGTTGGACTTGGCCAA
This sequence comes from Pseudochirops cupreus, assembly GCA_028627135.1. Taxonomy (NCBI): domain Eukaryota; kingdom Metazoa; phylum Chordata; class Mammalia; order Diprotodontia; family Pseudocheiridae; genus Pseudochirops; species Pseudochirops cupreus. The sequence continues at coordinate 240,964,490 of CM053582.1, forward strand.
TGTGGAGATTTGTTTTGTTTAACTACGTAATGTTTGTTACGAGGGTTTTGTTTCTGTTTTCTTTCTTTCTCGATGGGGTTTCGCGAGAAGTGGGAGAAAAACGGATTTTAAAAGTTAACTGAAAAGAATAAAATTGGCGTGGAGCCAAGATAGCGAAGTAAAAGCAGGGACTTTCTTGAGTTCTCCCCCCAAACCCTCCAAATTTCCATAAAAAAGGACTCTAAATAAATTCTAGAGCTATAGAACCCACAAAATGACAGAGTGAAACCCATCTCCAGCCTAAGACAGCCTAGAAGACTGGCAGAATAAAATCTAATTTTTAAAAAATACCAAAGCAGGTGGTTCCTTCCACCTCACACTGACCTTCTAAGTCCTAGCCATGCTTGTGGGTCTAGCTTTGAGGTCACCCTTCTCCAGTCACTGCAGCTAGAAATGACTTCTCCCTCTGAATTCTGATCGCCACTACCTGGACCATCCAGTTAGCTATGCACAGACTTCTATTGTTGGTTAATTTTCCTTGGGTAAGTGCCTCGCTTCCCCAATTAACTTAAATTCTCTGAGGGCAGAGACACTGTCTTGGAATTTTTTGCATCCCTTTGCGACTCAGCACAATAGCAAGGACTTAGTATAAATTCAGTAAATATTTATTGGTCATATGATTCATCTCCCTGTCCTGGACTAACTACAAATGGATGCTCCCACCCAGAGTCTTCTGCTTTAAGTAACAAGGCCATAGACCTGATTCTAAAGCAGCATTAGGCAGAACCAGACAAACCAGAGCAGGGGTGGGGAACCTGTGGCCTTGAGGCCCTCTCAGTCCTCAAGTGTGGCCCTTTAACTGAATCCAAACTTCACAGAACAATTTTGGCCACACTTAAGGACCTAGAGGGCCATATTTGGCCTTGAGGCCAAAGGTTCCTCAGCCCTAGACTAGAGCATGATGTAGCCTTCAAATCAAGTTCAGCCTGGTCTGCCTTCAGAGGGCAGAGTCAAGGGTCAAGGGCCTTCTGCTGGTCTGGGAGATAGAGACAACATCTGCACCTGGTATAATAATAATAGTGGGGGAGCAGCTAGGTGGGGCAGTGAATAGAGCACCAGCCCTAGAGTCAGGAGGACCTGAGTTCAAATCTGGCCTCAGACACTTGACACATTTACTAGCTGGGTGACTTTGGGCAGGTCACTTAACCCCAATTGCCCTCCAAAAAGCAAAAATAATAATAATAATAGTAGATAATATTTACACAGTGCTTTATGATTTGCAAAGTACCTTCCTCACAACCCTGCACAGTAGGTCCAGCAAATATTATCATCTGTGTTTTACAAATAAAGAAACTCAGGTTTAAGGTGTGTTGCCCCAAATTTCATGACATAAGTGTCAAAGCCAGAACTCAGAAACAGTTCTTCTGACCCACAGGTCTACTGGACCTGAGTCTAGCCTTATCTCTGCTATGCTGTGTCGGACAAAGGCCATGCAATGGGAAACATCAATCTGGACCAGTCAGGTCCAAGTCTCATCAAGATTTCCCAAACACTATTACTGCTAAATGGGATAAGCAGTTAACTGAATACAGGGCTTGTGGAAGAGTCCTGAGATTAGAGGTTAACTGGCATAGCTTTGACAATAACTTTGTTCAGTCAACAGACACCATGGGGGTCAAAGGAGAAAGAGTCCAGTGGTGACTCCTGACATAATTCACTCACCAATCATATACGAATCTACCTTGAGCCTCCAAACTCTGCACACGTGGATGTGCCATGCTGCTGATACCACAGCCCCCACCCTGAACATTTTGGCAGGGACACATTCTAGGAGGACCAGCCGGGGCCCAGGGTATCACTGAAGACTCAACTACTATTGCTGAAAAAGACCCAATTAGTCAAGGCTGGTCCTGCCCCGTATCTTTCCCTTTCTGTTGTCTTTTCCCCTTCAAATGGGATCCTTCACCCACTTCAGGGACCCAGTAATCCCACGTCTCTTCCCTATCCTCCCCATCAAGCCAGAGAAGCATCTGATATATGTGTACTTATTGATGGACATTATACTTTAGATCAGCGGTCCTCAACCTGTGGGATGCGACCACTTTGGGGGTCGAATGACCCTTTCACAGGGGTCCCATGGGTCGCCTAAGACCATAAGAAAACACATATTTCTGATGGTCTTAGGAACCGAGACACTGCTCCTCTATCCGCCTCCAGGCAGGTATGCCCACATACGAGTATTAAAGGGTCGCGGCATCAGAAAGGTTGAGAACCACTGCTTTAGAGGCCTGGAGTCAGGAAGATCTGAGTTCAAATTCAGACTCAGATACTTAATAGTTGAGACAACTGGTCATTGTCAAAATGGTCATTTAACCATTTGATCAATTACCTCTTAATAGAGGAATGAAAGATTTTTATTCCCTGAAAAAAAGTCATGGTAATAAAGAATCATTGACTGGCTTGTTGGGGGAAGAGGGAGAAAAAAGGAGAAGAGGGGTCCTGGGTTCAACAGTGGATGAGACTGCTGAAGAGGATGAGGAAGCTCAGGGTATCCAAGGCCAAGGTGAGATGAGTGTTTCCATGTTCAACATAGACGCCTATCATGGGTAAACCATAGTCAGCATAGCCATAACACTGCCCTCCTTCCCTTGTCCACTGTTACCAAGCCCTTCCCACCAAAGCAAAGTGATCGTCTCTGCAAAGACTGTAAGAGGACTTATCTAGGGATTACCTATGACCTCAGGCTTCCTTTCCCCCCTTTCTCCATTCAGACTTGCCTCTAGCCTCTGCTCCCAACCCTAAGTCCCCTGAGTCCCATGAACCCTTCCCTTCTTTATACCCTAGGCCTGGAATGACTTCCTCCCTCCATCTTTGTTTGTTGATTTCTATCTGGGATGGCCAAACTCACCCACTTACTTCAGGAATCATTCCATGATCCCACCCACCTCCCTTGGGAAAGAGATCCTCCTGTTCCTTAAAAAGTACTTTGAAATACTCTCATGTAAGCATCATTCTTTGCTGTGTGTTATAGTCATCTATATTAGAACTGTATCCATTATAGATGAGCTGTGAGCTTCATTAAAGTAGGGACTCTGTCTTTGATCTCCCAAACACCTAGCAGTGCTCTGCACATGTTGGAGGCCTAATAAATGATTGTTATTTGAATAAATAAATGAGTAGATTGATCAATGAGTTAATGAAGGGGTGGATTTCAGACATTAGCCAGAAGGTGAAGAAGGAGGATTTTTTTTTCCTTTGGGGAAGTGACATAGAATAAATGTTCCTTGACCAAGAAGATTCTATCAACAAACATTTATTACATCCCCTCATAGTAGGGGGCAGCTAGGTGATGCAGAGGATTAGAGTGCCAGGCCTAGAGTCAGGAAGATTCTTCTTCCTGAGTTCAGTGTGGCCTCAGACAAAAAAACCAGCTGTGTGACCCTGGGCAAGTCACTTCACCATGTCTACCTCAGTTTCCTCATCTGTAAAATGAACTGGAGAAGGAAATGGCCAAACCATTTCAGTGTCTTTGCTGAGAAAATCCCAAAAGGGGTCACAGAGTCACAGAAAAATATCTGAACAACAACTTGCTAAAAACCCAAGATCCCAATAAAAACAAACCAGCAAACAAAAAACAGTCCCTACCCTCAAGGAGCTAATGGTAGAAACAATACGCAAACAATCGTGTACAAAGGAGATAACTCAGGATAAACCTCAGGAGTCCCAGAGGGAGAGCACTAAGATTAAGGGGCTGGTAAAGGCTTCTTGCAGAAAGAAGGTGAGGCTTGGACTGGGACTTGGAGGAAGCCACTGTTTCTAACGGTGCATCACGGCCATGCTTCCTCTTTATTAATAGAGGCATTACTAGAGAGGAGATCAGTGTGGCAGAGGAGACAGAGAGCCAGCCTCAGAGTCACATCATGAGTAGGACCAGCGTCCTGCCTCTGCCTTCCACTGGCTGTGACTTTCGGAAAAATATTTAGCTGGTTGGTTCCACATACCCACCACCCTGGAACTCTCTAAGACTATGAATTTTGGAACAGTGGTTGATCTGCATTGATAGAGGGACTTTCCTCTCCCAAGAGGTCCCTGATTAAATAAAAGCATATGCCACAGGGGTGGGGAGCCTTCTACCTCTAGGTCACACGTGGCCTTCTAGGTCCTCAAGTGCGGCCCTTTGACTGCAGCCAAACTTCATAGAACAAATCCCCTTAATAAAAGGATTTGTTCTGTTAAACTTGGGCTCATTCAAAAGGCTGTACCCAACGACCTAGAAGGTCACATGTGGCCTCCAGGCTGCAGGTTCCCCACCCCTGGTAGAGGGATAAAAAGTTTTCCCATAGAGGAAGACCCATATGTACAAAAACATTTATTGCTGCTCTCTTTGTGATGGCAAAAAACTGGAAATTTAGGGGATGTCCATCAATTGGGGAATGGCTGAACAAGTTGTGGTATATGAATGTAATGGAATACTGTTGTGCTATAAGAAATGGGGAGGAGATGGACTTCATATTTACCTGGAGAGGCTTATACGGACTGATGCTAAGTGAGAAGAGCAGAACCAGGAAAAATCTGTAGACAATCACAGACACATCGTACGTGTGACGACCAACCTTGATAAACTGGACTCTTTTCAGCAATGCACAGTTACAAGACATCTCTACAAGTCTCAGGATGGAAGGAGATATCTACATTCAGAGAAAGATCTAGAAAGACCAGAGTTTACATGGAGACTGAAGCAATACATGCTATGGTTCTTTTTCATGTTTGGTTTTCTTTCTTCTTTCCCATTGTTCACACCATTGGTTACAACTCTTCTATACAACCAGACTAATGTCCAATGTGGAAGTATTTGCAGATCCTATACTTGACTGCATGCCGCCATGGGAGGGGGGGTGGGAAGAGGGAGGGGAGAAAATTTGAAACTCAAGGGACTCTGGAACTGAATCTTGTAAACTAAAAGTAAATAAATAAATCAATTTTCAAAATTTTTTAAAAAAGTTTTCTCATAGACGAGAGTGGATCATAAGCTAGAGAGGAGCATGGATTTCCAGAGCTGTAAGCTCTAGATATCTAATCCATGAGTTCTTGAGTTTTTTGTGTCATTGGACTTCTTTAGCAGTCTGGTAAAGCCTATGGACCTCCTTATTAGAACAAGGTTTTTAAATATATAAAACAAAATACACAGGATAGTAAAAGAAATTATATTGCGATGTAGTTACAAGAGTACCTCTTTTTTAAAAGCAAGTTTACAGAGCCCCAGTTAAGAACTCCTGGTCTAGCCCATTTTACAATTATGTAAACTAAGGCACAGAGAAAAGTGACTAGCCCAGTCATGCCTCTTCTTTATGGCAAAGGCGATTCAAACTCAGTTCCCTTGACTTCAAGTATGGCTCTCTTCCCAATTCCCCCACTACCTCTTTTTACTGTCATCCCATCCAGACTTGAGCTGATGCTAAATGACTTTCAAAGGGTTAGATGGTCATCAGTCTTCGCTCCTTCTGCAGCCCACAGAGTTCTTAGATGTGATTTTTTTTTTTGGTCCCATTCAAAAGCAGCATGTTTTCACCCACCTAGCCTCCTCACACATGATGTAATGACCACCTGACCTGGGAGGATCCTGAACAATGTGGGAACTAGTGAACAGATTGCTTCTCCCTCAGAATGTGGTGACAGGACTGGTCTTGTTAATGCAGTGAGGAGCCCAAGATCGTAGCCTCCCTTGTTCTGTCTGAGGCAGGCCAAGCGTGTTTGGGGACCTGCCTCTCCGGCGGTGGGAGGAGGATTTGGGCTTCTGTATCAGACCTGAGGAAATACCTTGACTTCCTAGAATTATAAAAATCATTGAACATCAGAGCTGCAAAATACTTTAGAAATAATCTAATCCACCTCCTCCCCACCCCCAGAATTTAGGTGGAGAAGCTGAGGCCCAAAAAACTGAAATGATTCCCCAAAATCAATTAGTGACAGGAAGACAAAACTAGAACCCAGGCCTCCTGCTTTCCAGTGGGTTGGTTTTTTTTTCATGTTATATTGCCTCTGGGAAAAAGATGAATTCCATTAATTAATGATTATTACTCATCAGAGAATTATTAGAATTACACACCCAATTACACACTCAACCATAAGAGCCCTTCTTTTCCCAGGTCTGAATAATGCAGGTCCCTAAACCAAGGACCTTTCCCTCCAGCTCTTCCTCTCAACAAGGTAACCAAAGAAATTACACATCCTAGGGAAGAAAAATCCTAGAATGAGGTCATGTTGCCAGAGTGATTCATGGTTTGAATCACTTCCATTCACTCTTGCTGGATTGAAAAGCCCCTTATTGCAACCCTAAGCATCTCCTTGCTGCCCTCCACCCTCACACAACACTGGCTTCCTGTTTACAAGACCACTGTGGTTTGTCCATCCTGAGCTAAGCTACCACCAAATCAGCCCGTGGTCTTCAAGTGAGCTCCCTGGGCCTACCTTTCCTATGCTCTTGAGTTTCTCAATCAGTGGTCTGCAACCTTTGCAAGAAAGAGGAGCTTTTTCTCATAACAAAACTTTTTTCAGACCCCTCTGCCCATGTAAGAGCAGTTGCATTATTAGTATTGACTGACAATACATTACAAAATGACAATGTTTGTTGTGTGCATGGATTCATGGACTCCATGGCCTACAGGCTAGGAACCATTGTCCTAGACTTGGATTTTGTAAGAGAAAAGAACTTCACACAAACACTCCTCTGTCTTTGGCCGGCTTCCCATCCATCCCTTTATTTTCTTCCGCTGGATTCAGAAAATATCATAGAGGCTGAGGCTGTGGGGGAGGGTGGGGAGAAGTGCTATGATGCCCAATGAAAACTCTAAATGTTCAAAGCCAAGACTGACTGACATCCAAGAAGAATCTCTGAACTGGCCCTCTGGATCTAAGAACTTCTTGCTTTATATACAAAGGTGTTCAATTCTGACATTCTCTCACCCTCTTTCCAGGACAGAGATGGAGGACAAGCTCTTAAGGAAGATAGCTTTGAACTCAGAGCTTTTAAAACTCTATGATCACAGACTTACTTTTAAGAATAGGAATGTTTGAAGAATGAGAAGTGAAAGGAATGATTTCAAAGTGGGGAGGGTCTCTCTCTTCTCAAAGATCCCTGTGATACCCTATATAATGCCCCATAGCCCAGATCACATAATCATGCCCTTAATTGTACATAAGAGGCAGCTAGGTGTCAGAGTGGATAGAGCTGGACCTGAAGTCAGGAAGGCCTGAGTTCAAATCCAAATTCAGATGCTTACTAGCTTTGTGAGCCTGGGCAAGTCACTTTACTTCTTTCTGTCTGCCTTATTTTTTTAAATTGCAAAATGGGGGTTTAGGGCCCTGCATTATTCATACCTGGGGAAAGAAAGGCTCTTATGGTTGAGTGTGTAATTGGGTATGTAATTCTAATAATTTTCTGATGAGTAATAATCATTAATTAATGGAATTCCATCTTTTTTCCAGAGGCACCTACCTCAAATGAGATGACATTTATAAAGTATGTAAGCACAATGCCTGGCATACAGTGCCTAGACTCTATATAAATGCTCATTCCCTTCTTCCCTTCCCTAATAACTTCATTTTTAGAACCAGACTTGTGATTCCAAAACTTCCTTTACCAATGAAGATCAGCATATAGTCTACAATAGTCTTAGAAAGTTGTCTAAAGAACTCAAATTTTCAGTGACTTGCCCAGGGTCACGTAGTCAGTATATATTAGTCAGCTGATCAATTAACATTTATTAGGCACAAAGTAGGGGCCAGGTACTACCTGAATCCAGGCCTTCCTAATCCCAAGGCCAGCTTTCTCTCCTTTAGGTCAAGCTGCCTCTCCAATTCTTAGACTAAATAGCTTAACAGGATATCTTAATTATACACTGATTTGTTTAGCGTGTATATGTCTTATCTTCTCAGAGAGACTGTAAGTCCCTTGAGGGGCCAACACAGTGTCTTCTTCCTACTTTGAAAGCATCCACAGAGGTAAGTACTGGACAAGTACTCAGTAAATACCTATTATATTGAACCGAATCTTGGGAACAGCCCTCACCTACCTCTAAGCATCAACTAATCAATGCTCAGCTGCTATTTATACAGAAGCCTTCTGCACTGTGTCAATATTGGTAACCTCCAATCAGCAGCAGCAGCAGCATTATTACTAAGCAATCATATTGCAGCCCACACCTGGTTCTTCCAGTGGGATGGGATTCTTGCCCATTTGCAGAATGAGAAGCTGACGGACATAATAATCGAGAATGGAGATATAAACGGCTTACTCCAGAAATCCCATCTCCACTTTCACCTTCCCTGGCAACATCTCAATGTCTATACTTCAGATTATTGGGTGGACCCTTTAGCCACATGAACCACAGAACCTCAAGGTTGGAGGGGGCCTCAGAGGTCATCTAGTCCAATCCAGATCTGAACAAGAATCCCACCTACAGCAATCTGAAACAAATAGAGATCTAATCTCTCTCTCTCTCTCTCTCTCTCTCTCTCTCTCTCTCCTCTTCTTTTTTTTTTTTTTTTAGGATTAAGTGACTTGCCCAGAGTCACACAGCTAATAGCTGTCTGAGGTCAGATGTGAACTCAGTCCTCCTGATTCCAGGGCCAGTGTTCTATCTACTACACCACCAAGCTGCCCCAATCCAATCCCTTCTGGAACACTTCCAGGGATTGGAAACCACTCCCTTCTTAGCGGGTCCATTCCATCACTGGACGGCTCACATTGTTGGCTTTTCTTTACATTGGACCAAAATCTGTCTCCCTATCATTTCTACCCATTGTCACAAGGTCTGCCCTTGGAGGCACATAAAAGCATTCTACTCCCCTCTTCCACACAGAAGCCCTTTACATATCTGGAGGCAGCTTACAACATGTAGTCTCTGATGTCTTCACTTTTCCAAGCTAAACATTATCCAGTTCCTTCAACCCATCCTCATGTGAACCAGATGATCACAGAACTAAAACTGCATGATCATCCAGTCTGACCTCCTCATTTTACAGCTGGGGACACTGAGGTTCAGAGAGGTCAAATGACCTACAAGGTCACGTAGGTGATAATTGGCAAAACCAGGATTAGAGAACCGGGATTTGAACTCAGGTCCTTGGACTCTGTACAATATTCTCTTTTCACTATAGCATGCTGTCTCCTGAAGGAATGCTCTCCAGTGGCCTCACCATCATAGTTATCTTCCTAAAGATGCATCTAGCTTATCAATGTCCTCCCACCTCTCTCATTTCTCCATTGCCCGCCTAAAACATATCTCTTTGGGATGAGAGTCTCAAGAGAACAATGTGTGTGGAATGGGGTTTTACTGGGTTTTTTTATGGACTTCATGGAAGAGTGACTTTGGGAGGTCTTTTCTAAGACAGGGAAGACAGGACATCTAGGTGTAGTCTAAAGAGGGAGGGAGAAGCCTGGGGAATATAAGTGCGCTGGTATGGCTCATATGTAGTAGGTAGGTCTCCTAGATAAGAGACAAGTTAAGAATCTGGAGAGTGATGAGACATTGGGACGAGGATGGAGTGGAAGACCTGTGAAACACACAAAGGAAATATAAAAGCCATGACTACAGGAGAGAGATAGTCTGAGTCAGGAGTTAAGGATTCCTGCCTTGTTGAGCACCTATAATGCTGGCCTGTGACTCAGTTTCTCCATTTTTAAAATACACAGAACAATCCCTCTGAGGGGTGCTGGGAGGACACAAGTCAACACCTTGGCACTCTTTAGAGAAAGATTTTCATGGGAAGTTAAAACCACAACTTAAGCATTCACCTGACTCTCTGACTCACATGTCCCACAGAGGCTCAATTCTTGGTGTGTATCCAGGGTTGGCCTTACTCTGGGTTGCAGCCTCTTGTGTGGTGCGATTTCAGGAGCTCTGGGCTGCCACCAAAATTGAAATCCCTATATGACTCATTCTTTAGAGCTAAGGCTTTGAAGGCTCTTGTAAAAAAAAAAAATTGAATGCCACCTGACAGGGGCAACAGATTAAGACATTATCAGTCAGTAACACCTTAGCAACTAATCACTCAATCAGCAAATATTTATGAGCACCTACTATGTGAGAGGCACGGTCCTAGATAATGCAGGGAGAAACAACAATGAAAAGGAATCCAGTGTCTGCACTCAAGTTGCTCGCAGATTGGTTGGAAGACAAGACCCACATGGGAAGAGAGGGCTAACAATAGAAGAGAGCAGATGCTGAATGCCAAACGGGTGATGCAGATGAGTGCTGGAGCTCCCAGGAGGGCGAGATAAAGCACCGGGAGCTGAAGCTGCCAGGGGAGGCTTTGCAGGAGAGGTGAGGCAAGCTGGGCTCTGCATGGTGGATGGGACTTAAGATAGGCACAGAGCAAGGGGAAGGGCATTCCAAGTACGTACAAAAGCCATGAGGCAAGAGTGCACATACACAAGGCTGTCACGGAACCATGAGTAGAATGGAGTGTGTGGATGGAGTGGAATCCTCACATTGAGGGGCTGCTGTTGAACATAAAGTTAAAAAGTTAGGTTGGGACCAGATCAAGAAGTTATTCTATCAGATTAGTGAGTTTTATAGAAATTAATTCATGGTGTTAGCTTCACTCATCTAGCAAAGCTCTCAGGGGATAGGCCCTAGAATAGGGAAGCTTTGAAAGGTCTGAAGCAAGAGTCTAGACCATGAAAGACGATTTTAATCCATAATGTGCCTGAAAAATGGCACCAATGGTACTGTAAAAACCAACCACCAGGTAAGGTGATGTTTGCAGTGGGAAAATGTACTCAGGGTTCACAGGCCCCAAAAGACTTTGCTGAGATCAGCAACTCAACAACTTCATTTTACAGACAGAGAAACTGAAGTCCAGAGAATATAAGTGACTTGCCCATGGTCACACAACTAGTAAATGTTGGAGGCAGGGCTTGTGCCTAGTTCTTCCAGACTCCAAGAACAGGATGGACCTTCAGATGCCAGGACACCATTTTTCTCCCTGAATTGAGGTCCATGATTTCACAACTCCAAACCACTCTTAGTGGCTCCCAGTGCCTTGGGGCAGGACAAAGGCCAGTGGAGGGTAAGGGGCTGAGGAATGGAAGGAAGGAAGGAAGGAAGGAAGGAAGGAAGGAAGGAAGGAAGGAAGGAAGGAAGGAAAGAAGGAAGGAAGGAAGAAAGGAAATGAGGAAGGAAATAAGGAAGAAAGGAAGGAAGGAAGGAAGGAAGGAAGGGAAGGAGGAGATGGGATGGGATGAGGCAGTGATAAGGTGCCAAGGGTTTAAAGTTTCCAGTCCATGTAAATCCCTAGGGATGCTTCTCGGTTGGTAGGATCTTCCCCACCACCTCCTTTTTCTTCCTCAGGTTCCAAGCAAAGGTCCACCTGATTCCCTTTCCAGTTTACCTTCTATTGCTTCCCTGACCTACAAGCAAAACAGAACAAAAGATGGGAGAAAGAAAGAGCAAAAAGACTTACTCTTATCACCCCTCCTCTCCTCCAGGATTCCCTTTGTTCTCTTATCCAGGCTTTATGGCAGAGCACTGGGCCTGGAATCAGGAAGGCTCATCTTCCTAAGTTCAAATCCAGACACTTATTAGCTGCATGACAAGTCATTTGAGCCTCTTGGCCTCAGTTTCCTCATGTGTAAAAGGAAATGGCAGAGCACCCTGTGGTTCTGGTTGCCAAGAAAATCTCAAATGGCGTCACAAACAACAACAACACTTTGTTGAAAGCAAAGTTATGCAACGGTGGTGGGTTTTACCTATAAAGGTCTTGTGATAAGAGCAAAGTTGTGGATTTGGAGACAGGGGACCTGGGTTTGAGTCCTGGTCACTCCATTTTTTCCCTATGTGACTCTGGGTAGGCTAACTCTGCAGGCTTCTGTTTCTTCATCTGTAAACTGAGGGAGCAAAACTAAATGGTCTCCAATTTCCCTTCCAGCTCTAAACTTATGGCCATAACAGGGCAGAGTAAACCTGAGAGGGGTACCACAGTGAGAGAACCCTGGGTACCTGGGAAATGAAAGGTACAAAGCAACCAAAGAAAAAGGAAAAGTACTCACGGCTACAAAAAACAAAACGATAGCCGCTCTCTTTTGGCAGCAAAGAACTGGAAACCAAAGGAGTGCCCACTAATTGAGAAGCATCTGAGCAAATTACCGTGCATAAACACAATGGAACATTATTGTTCCATAAGAAATGATTAAAAGGATGGCAAGAAAACCTGGGAAAGCATAGGAACTGAGGCAAAGTGAAGTGAGCAAAACTGGAGAACAATTTATATGACAAGAACATTGTAGAGACAAACAACTGGGAACGACTCAAGAGCTCTGATCAATGAAACGACTAACCAGGATTCCCAAGACAGAGGAGATGAACACGCCATGCAGAAAAAGACACACATTTTTGGACGTGGTCAATGGGGGGATTTCTTTTGATTTCCTATGCATATTTATTACAAAGATTTTGTTTTGTTTTGTTTAAATGAGGGTGAGTAGGTAGTAGAGAGAAAAAATAAATGCTTGTTACTTTTTTTTTTAAGGGAAATGGAGGTGGGAGGGGGCATCAGAACAAGGGGGCTGAATGGAAGAAACTTGGCCTACTTCCCAATACTACTCCATTGGTGTCCTTTTAATCATGGCAACCAATCACCCTGGGGTCCCAAATAGGAGATTAAAGGGGGTGGGGGGAGGTTGACACTGGGCAGGAGGAGGATGGTGACGGTTTTCAATTGAGCACAGGAGAGATGGGAGCTGTCCCCTGTTACGTCCTCCCTAGCCCATCCCTCCCCTGTTCTTGACAACCCACTTTCCATGAAGCCTGTTTCCATGACAATGTCCCACTGTCCATGGTGGTGGAGGGGGACAGTAATAATGACAAAATGAAATGAAATCAACTAATAATCCAGCTGGAGCGGAGGCCAGCCGAGTGCGGCCAACGTGAGAAAGGAGCTGCGTGGAGGTTCCGAGCCGGGTTTCCCCCTCCCACGTTTCCCCGGAGTTGTCAGTAACTCTTCAAATACCTTTGTCGGAGGCTGCCCTCCCCTCCCGCACAGGGCCCGGCTCTAATTCCAGTTTAAAAGCTTTAGGGCTTAGCCGAGGCAAACAGATAAAAAGGGGTTTAGAAACAGATACAAATGGGAAAACGGGGGCTTTGTGGAGCCCCATAGATACTGTGAATAAAACTCGGCAGCCAGCAAGGCTGGTTTAATCCACCCCAGAAACACCCATCAGGCGGGCGGCTGGGACAGAGGCACCCAGCCCCCAGGCCAAAGAAGCTGCCAGGGTGCCAGGGAGAGGTGGGCAAGCTCTCTCCACTCCCATGGCCTCCTGGCTTCATCGGGGGGCAAGGAGACCCGGAGGAAAACTGCAAAGTGGCCAGAGTTCCCCCCAAGGCATTCTCTCTCCATCAATTTTCTTCTCGGAGGTTTTTGTTAGTGTCTTGTTTGGGCCTGAGATTTGGTTTTTCTTTTTCTCTAAAGCCCAATCAATAAATCATAGGATCATAACATCTAGAGCTGGAAGGAACCTCAAAGGCCATCTGTCTTAACCTTCTCATTCTACAGAGGTAGAAACAGGCTGTTGGAAGTAAGTGACCCACCCAGGTTCACACAAATCGTTAAGCATCAATGGTGGGATCTGAACCCAGATCCTTTAGCTTTAGGGCCAGGGCTCTTTTGACTATATTTATTCACCATTTAGTATAAGCATTGTAATAGGATACAAATACAAAAGTGAAACAGGTCTTGCAAATTCATATGTGACCCAGCCTTGGGAGCTTGATTCACAAAGTCTCATAATCTTTATATAAGAGCTGGAAAGAAACTTAGAGATCCTTTTACTCAAACCTTTTCTATTTTACAGAGGAAACTGAAATTGATCAAAGGTATTTCACCTTGCCCAAGTACAAAGCCCTCAGTGCTTTCTTTCCCTTTAAACAAACAAATAAGAGGAATTGTGGTGTAGAGGATAAAGAATTGACTTCTGAATCAGGAAGTCCTAGATCCTTCTTCTGACTTAAACTGGCTGAGTGACCTTGGGCAGGTCCCCTGTTTAATCCGAGTTTCTTTGGACAACTCACCAGGGCTATGATGACCTGCAGATTGGTCAAGGAAGTTCATTCCCCCAGAGCCTTCTCTGCCAATGAAATCAAGGGTCCAACAAATAAACAAAAATAGAGAATTCACTCTCACATTTGTCTTCTCACTGCTTTCTGAAAACAAAAACCTGGTGCTCCAATGCACCATCGGGAGAATCCAGCAGATGGTTCTCAAAGAGAAAGGCCCAGCTGGGGCCTTAGAAACACTGGAAGTTTCTTCAATGTCCAGCTCTAGGCCCATGTCTTCCAAAAGGCACTCCTTGACTCCAGCCCACATTGATCACCCATATCTCTGGTCCCCCACAGTACTTGTAGCTGACATCACACAATCTGGCACCTACTTATCCATACACTCTGCAGAAGGAAATGGCAAACTGATCCAGCAACTTGGCCAAGAAAACCCCAAATGGGGTCACAAAGAGTCAGACACAACTGAAACAAGTCAACAACAACAATCCATATGCTATCTTGCATTGTTCTTTAATGATTTCATACCGTACTTGTTCCCATACATACACATATACCTACATATACACACACACATTTATATACACATGCATGCCCATATACACACATATGCATAGATGCATCATATCCATGCTGAAATTATAAACTCCCATAAGGCCTAGATAATGTCCTACTCTACCTCTTTTCTCTATGGCCTACAGTATCTAGGAAAATGAAGGCACATAAAAAGAAAGGAAGGAAGGAAGGAAGGGAGGAAGGAAGGAAAGAAGGAAGGAAAGAAGGAAAAGAAAGAATGAAGGAAGAAAGGAAGGAAAGAAAGGAAGGAAGGAAAGGAAGAAAGGAAAGAAGGAAGGAAGGAAAGAAAGAAGGAAGA